>JAILYB010000005.1:2802500-4002500 GCA_021437785.1 Rhodomyrtus psidioides
GTACACATAAATTCAAAATATGACAAGCACATCTAATGTGAAAAAATTGTTTGCTAAAAGAGGGTTCACAAAGTTTTTCTAATTAGGGAATGCAAGCAGTATTTGCGGCAGCATTATCAAAACCAATTGAAAAAAATTTATTAATCAAATCACATTCTTCTAAAACTTGCCTAATTATTTTATAAATATTATGGGACGTATCAGAAAAAATTCGAAATGCAAGAAGTCTTTTTTGAATAACTTAATCATCACCTATCTAATGGCATGTGACACCCATATAAGAATTAATATTTCAAGAATTAGTCCAAATATCACTACCTATATGTACACATCTATTGAATTCTCCAAAAAAATTTATTAATTTCTTTTTTTTTTGTTTTCTATAAACAAGGTCAAGTTCGCGCCTAAGAGTAGTTTTCGGAACAAATGGTGCTTGCGGAACCAACGGAGTGTTTACCAAATATCTAAAATTAAAACTTTCACCAGTATTAAACGGAGCATGATCAAGGGCAACATATTCAGCTAATGTTTATTTATAAAGTGCATTAGTGTAACGGAATAAAGGATGAGGGTTAGGATTGGCGCACCTGAAAATTTGTTGTTGGCTAGTGTCGATCCTCGCTTGCGTTGGATGTATTTTCGTCAGACGCCGAAAAAATGTTCCGCTGCCATCTCCTTTACCAAGTTTGTATGTTGCAGACAATATTTACAGCTTATATCAAACTTGCCTTCGTTTTCATTACATACCTTGTTGAAATGTAGCCATAAGTCGGATGTATCCTCTCGGCTCTTCCGTCCCAGCTCCTGTGCTGTCGACGTTTCTTCGACACCAGTAGGAGGATAAAGACTTTCTTGCATTAGGACGTGCTCGACGTTGGGATTGGGAACATAGTCGATATTATCATCGTCGTCTACCTAACATGCATATTCACGAGAATCATATTTAGAAACAGGTTAATCGGATTCTCCCATCGGGTTCTTTCTCTTTTCAGTATTTCCGCTTCCACCTGCCATTTTTTGATAGAATTGATCGGAAAGTTGATTCAAATAATTAAGACGGAATTGATAGAGAATAGCGGATTGAGAGAATTTGAGCGAATTTGAGAGATTGAGAGAATTGGAGATAATTGAGAGAAATTGTGAAAAAAATGAAGAGGAGGGGAGAGGTATTTATAGAATTTTAAAAAAATGAATTGTAACGGCCACCTTTGTGACTGTTACAATTCCAACGGCCTAAAGAGGGCGACGGGCCCCATGTGGGGCCTGCTTGGCCATGGGGAAGGCTCTTCCTACCTTTTTTTATTATTTATAAAATCTAATTTCGAAAAATATGGAACCGTAGGCCAGGTCAACAGGCCGATTTTGGGTCCACGGTTCCGAATGGCCATGTCTAACCGTAGTCTCCACCCGCATACCATCGCGCGAGCCTCTCTCTATGGGAGTGGCTTTGAGCTTGAATGGCCCTTCTTATGAAAACCTGAGTTTTAAGGGCATGTATGGTTCGTAGCCAGGGAAAGTGTTTCTGTTCCAAAAGTGTTCCGAAAACACTTTTGGAACAGAAACGCATATGGTTCCAAAAGTGTTCCGAAGAACACTTAAAAAAAAAAGAACATTTTTGAAGCAAAATTGAGGAGCAAAAAAAACTTAATTTTCTCATTTGGGAACACTTCTGAGAATGAATTTTTGAACACTTTCTCTTGAAGACATCTGCTCCCACGATACACACCTCTATTCATCCATTCTGCTCCCTCACTTTCGTTTGAAGACTTCTGCTGCAGCTCCTCCCTGTTCCGCGACTACCGATGCCGTTCGTCGACCAGCCACAGCCGTTGCTCCTCTGGTGAGTCTCTGCTGCTTCGTCCTCTTCTTCTTCATCTTCTCGGCCGGGGGAGCTCGCATGAGGTCGACCAATGCCGCGAGCGCGAGGCCGACCAGTGGGTCGCCCAGGCGAGCTCCACTCAGATCTCGGCGGGGCTCGGCCTCGCACGGCTCGGACTAGGTCGACCAGCGCCGTGAGCGCGAGGCCGACCACCAGCTGGGTCGCCCAGGCGACCGCGAGGTCGAGCTCTGGGTGGGTCTCCTAGGCGAGGTCCGCCCTCCCGGTGTCGCGACCCTCCCGAGCGGGGGGCTAATGGGCCGCCCGATCGCTGGCTTGATCGGACGCGGGCCTCTCCCAAGTTCCATTTCCCAAGTCGCAACTGCTGGATATACGTGGTCGACCTTCAGTGTGGTCTAGTGACATGTGATGAGTGTACATGCCAAGGAGTCGCCACCAATCGTTTCGCGGAGGGTACGATCGGAAACCCTATTGAATAGTTGGGAGTGGTCTATTCGATTCTGCGGAAACTAGAAAAGTGGGTTCGGGGACTTAGTTACGTCAACTGACAAAGTTGACGCCCTTTCGGTACCTAAGCTGAATGGTTTATCTGATCCTAGGATTTCATACATACGAATGGGGTACAGATCCTAAATCTAGGAGTTCATGCAGATGGGAGATACTACCCTATCAATCACAATCAATAGAAACGAGTGCGCAAATCGAGGATCCAGTACATGCGGATAAAACACATGAAATCAGCATCATATCCCTAATGAGGCCCTATTAGCCTAGAGAAATAACAATAAAGGCTTAGGAGTGATTTGGACATGATTCAACCATGAGGGGCAGAATCGTAATTTTGAATAATTCGGGGAAAATTTACCCTTAAAAGGGTAAATCTGTCATTTTAGACGAATTGAGAAGTCAGAAGACAGGGGGAATAGAATTGGCCATCAATCCAATCCATTTCCTATTTTTCGGGGATTTTCAGGATTTTTCTAGAATTTAAAAGTGATTTTACCCTCGAAGGGGTAAAATCGTCATTTTGGACAAAGATGGGAACTGAAAATCTCAAATATTAGGGTTGGTCGTCCACCTGACCCAAACCCTAACTTTAAGAAATTTTCAAAACTCGATTGAGACAAGAAAGACGATTTTCCCACTAAAGGGCAAAATCGTCATTTTGAGAGAAGGGACGGGACTCGAAAATCCAAACCTAAGAATTGGTCGCCTAATCGACCCTAATTCTTACTTTGGCATTATCAGCCTTATCTCGCATACACAGCAGAGGCGACTTACCCCTAAAGGGTAGTATCGTCAAATCTTGGAAGAACGGATAAGAAACCCCAAAAATAGGATTGACCAGTTGTCTGTGGTCAATCCTAGATTTTTAGGGATTTCTGGAATGTCTAGGATTTCCCCACAATTTTTCCACATTTTTTTGGAATTTTCTGGAATTTTCTAGCATTTTTTTTTTGGATTTTCTAAGATTTTTCTGATTTTTTTATTTTTATTATTATTATTATTTTAAATCATTTTTTGATTTTTTTTATTTTAAAAATATTATTCGGACCGGGTCGACCCGACCCACTCGGGTCGAAACCCAGCCCAGACCCGGATCCGCGCTACTGAAGCCTTGAAACGACGCCGTATCGCCTTTTTTTTTATTTTTCTGATTATCCGTGCTAGATCCAACGGTTCCTATAGAGCCAAGTGGCTAATCCACGGCTGTTGGATGGACTGACTGAAATCTACGGCCTAGATTGAACAAAGACATGACTAGAGCCGTCTGATCGACCTACCAAAATCTACGGTCAAGATTAGAACGCAAGACTCGATCTAGACCGTTCACCCTCTCTAGCCTAAAACGACGCTGCACTGCTACTAACCTAAACGGCACCGTTTCAGCTCATTTTGATTTTCTGATTTTAAAGATTTTCGGATAAACCTAATTACTAATCGAACGGCCGCTAGAATTTAGACTCGATTTATCTCATCCGTCCGATTTGTTTATTCAAATAACAGACCCTAACGGCCATGCTGACTGGGCTAGCACGTGGACTAATCGCAGGACGACACTTGGATATTTGACCAGTTGACTACGCCAGGTCAGCATCATCTTCAACCTCCCGACTACAACTGAGCGAACGGCTGTGGATCTCCGACGATGATTCAACGATGGATTTTCGATGAAATCGTACAGAACCGACGGCAATCGACTCGCGATCGTCCCTATTTTAACATATCTGAGAATCGAAGCATCCTACTCGAGGAATCGAGAACATCGTGCGAATTGCCGAGTACGGCCATGGAAGTTCAATCATGCGATTTACCCAAAATCAAAGAAATTTAGTCACAGAATAGCACCAACGGAGGTTTAGAAGACTTACCTTGAGCTCCGATTGAGCTCGCTCGACCCAGATTCGGCTGGGCAAGTATGAACAGTACTCGGCGATGGAGGGCGGGATTGGGAGACTCAAATCGGGGTGTTTAAGCAAGGTCGATGCAAAAAAGGTATGCGACGATGATCAGTAAAGTTCAATAAGTGAAACGCCCATAGAAATTGCAAGAACGGGCATGAAAGACAAAAATCGCCATCGAAGCACAATGAAGGACTCGAAGTCAAGACTCACCTGTTTCGGAGGTTTCCGGCTATGCGACTGACTGCGACAGCTTCCTCTCAACACGGGTGACCTCCTGGTGGTCTTCGCGAGCCCTGGGCTAGCCTGTGAAGGCCCGACCGCCGCTCGGTGAATTCGAGCTCAGTCCTCGACAATGGCGGTTGGAGGACGAGCCCTTTCTCTCTCTTTTTCTCTCTCTCTCGATTCTGTTTTCTTTCTTTCAACTGAATCCCCTCTCTTTTTCCTTCGCGAAGGCCTGTTAGCTTATATAGCTTGTTCGATTTTTGGCGCCGAACGGTGGATCTTCAACTGACTCGGTTTGGCACGTGTAGTCACATGCAATTGGGTCAAAACGAAGTCGGGGAAGATGGGCATTTCGCTTAATCCCTTTTGGTTCCGCGGTGAGCTTCATTTCGCACGAATTTGGCAAGGATTTGAGCTGTTTTTGCCGTTGTTGACTTTCGCAGGTCTGAAGGTTTGACTAACCTCGCCGGAGCTCGTCCGGCGGTCATTTGTCATGGAGCAGGTCTTGATCGGCAGGTCTTGAGGTAAGGAGTAAGACGCCCACCATTCCCCTTTCAATTAGTCGCGAATTGACCTTCAATTTGGTCTTGGAAACTCGGTCTGTCACTGTTCATTTGCACTGGTGTTTTGAGGAAGACGACGACACTGTAGAAAACCGGTTCGACCGGTCCGACCGGCGGTCTGACCGGTCTGAACCGGTTCCGAGTTGGATTTTTCAAAATTAAACCCAAATCAGTAGGAAATTCTTACAATTGAACCTCCTAATCAAATCTAGGGCATGAATTTTATCTAGAAATGTGGTTTTGCCCAAAAGTTTTCATCAATTTCTACAAAACCCCCAAATTTTCATTTAATTGGAAATTAGGGATCGTGTAATTGAGGGTGCAAATGATCAAATTGAGTCAAACCACCTGTGCCAATCAATTTAAAATGGTGAAATCCATTGGGTAGCATGTTCAATTTGTAATGATAGTCCTTGAATTGAAAGTAATTTCGATTATGCTCAATTTCAAGGACTAAAATGCATTTATCTTTGCAATTGAACAACTTGTCCGAGCAATTAGGTCAAATTGAAATAGGGAACAATTAGATTGAATGTCAAGATCCTATAAAATACTAAAATTGGAATTTAAAAAACTCGATTGATATTTTTTTCTCAAATTCAATAGTACGGGTTACAAAGGAACGCCCACAATTGAATTTAATTTTGAACTTTTTGTGAGATCAAAAATACAAGGGATTAAAAATAAAAATATTGGATATTTTTCCATATTTTTGTGACCTCGAATGCTATTTTTCTTGAATTTTTTGAGTATTTTCCTATTTTCTAAAAATACTAAAAAATATGAAAAATATGAAAAATTATTTTTTGGTCAAGAATGGTTCCTTGGGCTTGGCCAAGGCCACCAAAGTTGATTTTGTAATATTTTGACTTTTTATGGATTTTTTTGTGATTTTTCAAAAATAAAACTAAAAAAAAAGACTTGGTCAAAAATCAGGTGTCAACAGCTGCCCCTCTTTGAGAGGAATCTCGTGAGAGCTTTCGCTCAAAGACAAGTGACACCTGAGTCTAGACCGACTCGACTAGGGAAAAGAAAAACGAATCTTGACACTCAATCTTTCTTGTCGCACTGGTGAACGCTCTGCTCCTCATTCTTTTGCTGTCGTGAGGGAGAAAGTAGAGAGACCCACCTGTTACTTACCTGTTGATCACCTGCCTGATGTTCGTACGGCATGCGCGGTGTATAGTGGGTTCAAGTGAATACCTAGGGACTCGTCTTTTGAGTATCCTAGGGCGGTTAAACTCTAGCCTGTGTGGTAGGCTGTACCAGAATGGGATTCCTATACTTGACAGGAACCTGTGAATGACGCACCCAGTCTCTTAGGGATTGTCGGGGTTTTGATCCGCATGGTGGATCAGACCATGAATAGGACTCCTTTCTGCTAGGAACCTAGGGATGACGCACACAGTCTCTTAGGGATTGTCTGGGGTTTTGATCCGTATGGTGGATCAGACCATGAATAGGACTCATTTCTGCTAGGAACCTAGGGATGACGCACCCAGTCTCTTAGAGATTGTTAGAGATTTTGATCCGTATGATGGATCAGACTATGAATAGGACACCTTTCTGCTAGGAACCTAGGGATGACGCACCCAGTCTCTTAGGGATTGTCAGGGATTTTGATCCGTATGATGGATCAGACTATGAATAGGACTCCTTTCCGCTAGGAACCTATGGATGACGCACCCAGTCTCTTAGGGATTGTCGAACATTTTGATCCTATATTCTAACGAATTAACTAGGATTTATACAAATAAGGTGTGCCTAACCTTGAGGCTTTACCACATGAGCTATTCTGGGTTTAGGGGTTACCTAGAACCTCACAGAAATCAGATTTTGTCAACAGTTTTTGATCCTATATTCTAAGGAATTAACTAGGATTCATACAAGTGAGGTGTGCCTAACCTTTAGGCTTTACCACATGGGCTGTTCTGGGTTCAGGGATTACCTAGAACCTCACAGAAAGCTGATTCCTAAAATTGACCTTTCGACACACGAGGCGTTATTCTGGGATTTGGGGATTCCAAGTATCCTGCAGTAAACTTAAACCTGCAAAAACTTTGATAAGATTCTTCTGGGATCTAAGGGCTACCTGAGACCTTGCAGAAAAACTATCTTGAATATTGTCCTTTCGACATTGAAGGTGATATTCTGGGATCTGGGTACTCCAGGTATCTTGCAGAAAGATCAAACCTGTAAATTTGAAATCTCACAGAGGGATGATTTAGGATATTGTCCTTTTGACATTGGAGGTGACATTCTGGGATCTAGGGATTCCGGGCATCCTGCAGAAAGATCAAACCAACAAAATTGTTCATAAGAATGTGTTTTCCTGAGATATGGAATTACCAGGGATCTTGCAGGAAAATAAACTTGAAAGCTCTTCTTCATAGAGCAAGGCATCCTTCTAGAATCTGGGGTTACCGTGATTCCTATAGAAGTTTAACCAAGAACAATAGCATTCTAGAATCTGGGGTTACCAAGAATCTGTCAGAAGCTCAGGCATATAAATTCTCCTTCTTAGAGAAATGTGTCGTTCTGAGACCTGGGGTTACCAGGGGTCCTGCGGAAGTTTAAACTCGAAATATATTCTTCACAAAAGAAGTAGCATTCTGAGGTTTGGGGATACCAGGGGTCCTACAGAAGCTCGAACATGTAAACTCTTTCTTACCAAGAGAGGTTGTGTTCTTCTAAGATCTGGGATTGCCAGGAATTCAAAGGCACATCAATGGTCTTTGAGTGATATCTGATGTCAAACCGACGACACTTTATGACTTATATCATAATCATGAAAAAAAATTTCAATGAATACATTACGATGCTGAAGGTTATCCAAAACACCTTGCAACATACGGGAGTAATTAAAAATTCCTTGTGGGGAAAGTTTGAATTAAACAATCTGAAATTACTAAAAGAGTTTGGTTAAAATATCCAACGGAGTATTCTCATCAAAGAGGACTTCTCACCGTTTTGAGGTAATGGTCTTTTACCAAGAATGCACTCGAACTTCCTATCAAACCTGCGCCTAGGGTTCAGGATCATTCGCAGTGAATACACCTCGATCGATCAGGAGGACTTCCAAGGGACCGTAATATTGGGGCTTGGTCAACGGTTTTCAAAAGGGGGACTTGTGTGCAAGTCAAGGCTTTCGAAGAGAAGTCTTCAATGTCTGCTCCAGGTTAACAAGTCAAGAAACCTGCAAAATGAGAAAGAAATAATCTTGTTCGAACTTCTTCGAGCTAAGCTTAGACATTAAACCCTATGTCAATCCCAGTGCTTTAATCAGAAAAGACTTTTCAGGGTGGTGACGTAGGTAGGGTTGGGGGACCAAAAAAGGCTTGTTTTTGGCTCAGAATACGTGAAGGGTTTAACATTGGTGATAACTGCAGATTTGCCGCCATCTGCCCCCCTTCTGGTCCAAAGAGCGTCTTCAGTCTTTGCAGTGCATTGTTAGTCTTTGAAGAGCATTGTCAGCCTTCGAAGCGCATGTTTGTCTTTAGAGAACATATTTCTCTCATGTTGAGACGGCGTCAACATGTTGTCTATGCTTTCATCATCTGAGTGTGACATAATCTGGGGGTATCCTTTGCTGTCCAGCTCCCTTGGGATTTTCTTTTACAATCAGATCTCGCTAGTGACCTATACAAAGGTATTATGCCATCTTTTGGCATTTACAAGATCAAACACATGATTCACAAATGTACAAGTATTTGGATGGGCATTGGCTTGCTTTTACCAGGCACTTTGCTTTTTCTTGATGCCCAGGATTGAATTTTTTTTTTCTTTCTTCTTTTTTTGTTGAAATCCCATTTTTTCTTTTGAGAACCAGGATCTTCAAATGAGTGTGCTAGATGGGCAACTTGAATCTCAGCACTCAAACATTAGTCCCGAAATTTTTTATAAATCCTATATTTTGAACTCTTCCGCTCTTGAAGTGACGTCGCTTCCGTCTTGGAATATGCAATGATCACCAACGGGTTTGTGAAACGAACGTATAGGCTCAACTGGGCTGTGCAAAGGGTAAAAGTGTATAGGATAGAGAAACGAAGGCTTTTCGTCATCTTAAAGCACCTGAATTACCATAGAAGTTAAAATGACAAGCAACACACGAAGATTGATGCAAGTCTGAGCAAGAGAACTTCTAACCATTTACCTCCTGATACCGCTGGATGTACCTCCAGTTTGCCCCGCTGTGGGGTGGTTCTTGACAGGGGTAAATAATGAAACTGCCGTTCAAAGGGTTATCAATGGTCACCTGTAGTGTTTATGATAGAGAGACGAACGCCTCCGTCGTCTCGATCCATGTAATCACTGCGAATAACCCCTACTTCCGTAGGTCAAGGTCTCGCTGTACTTACCACTCCACTCATCTTTCCAGTGTGTATAGGACGTGTTTGGATCCAGCTTGCCTCTCGTCTGAGGAAATATCTTTTAAACAGTTCTAAACAACTCTTGTTGGAAAAGTTCATTTTGCTTTCTCCAAAACTTACCCTCAAAAGGGGGTTTATGATGCACAATGTATATTTCAATCATGTTCGGATAACCTCCAGATCTAAACATGAATGCCAATGACATGACTGTGAGAATTTTGAGTCTTTCTTGGCATGAGATTTGAATGCATGCTAGATTCCAAGAAGCCTTCAAATTCTAGCAATAAAGATTCTGACAGTCTTAAGACCTAAGAGATTGGGAAAGGAATACTTACCTGCCCAGCGCGGCTAGGGATTCCTGAAAAACATAAAAGGAATATGTCGGTGTATGCTCTCGAATTTCAGAAAACTTAGAACGATACACCTTACCCTTGATCCTGCACTTCAATGGAAGTGGATAGATTCATGAAAATCACGACAATAAGTTCTCTTGACCATGTATTCTGATTGATTGCGACCCTGTTTCCTTGGGGTCCTGCAATATTGAACACATGCTAATGTATGTATGGATGCATGACATGCTTATGCCAAAACTATCATGAAGAGCAGGCTTAGTTCGGGGTAAGTCATATGGTCGGAATCTGATTTTATTTCAAGGGTAATATTTCTTCACAGCATCTGAATTTACAGGGTGCCTCAGTTCTTCTCCCTCGGTGTTTACAAGAATCAATGCTCCTCCCGTGAGGATCTTCTTGACAATGTAGTGGCCTTCGTAATTCGGAGTGAATTTTCCCCCTGGATGGGTAGCACTCGGCAAAACTTTCCTAATTACCAAGTCATTTACTTCGAAGTTTCTGGTCTTGACCTTTTGATTGAACGCCCTGGCTACCCTCTTCTAGTAAGTTTGTCCATGGCAAATGGCTTTAAGACGTTTTTCGTCTATTAAATTCAGCTGTTCATATCTGTGCTTGAAATATTCTGACTCGGAGAATCTACCCTCTGATAAGATTCTTAAAGAGGGAATCTTAACTTCCACGGGTAGAACTGCTTTCACTCCATACACCAGACTATAGGGAGTTGCCCCTGTAGAAGTCCTGATTGACGTTCTGTAAGCCATTAAGGCGAAGGGTAGCCTTTCATGCCAATCCCTGTAGTTTTCTGCTGTTTTGGCCAAGATTCTCTTGATATTTTTGTTGGCTGCTTCTACTGCCCCATTCATTTATGGGCGGTAAGGAGATGAATTCAGATGTCGAATGCTAAAGTGATCCAGTAGATCATCGACAATCTTGTTGTTCAGGTTAGACCCATTATCTGTGATGATCGCTTGAGGGGTGCCATACCGGGATATGATATCTCTTTTGACGAATCTTGCCACATTTCTTGCAGTGACATTCTTATAAGAGCTGGCTTCTACCCATTTTGTGAAGTAATCAATCGCTACCAAGATGAAGCGATGACCATTTGAAGCCATAGGATTAATAGGTCATATCATGTCTATGCCCCACATAGAGAAAGGCCAAACTTCAGACATTTGGTGTAGTTCGTTTGGGGGTGCATTAATCTTATCCCCGTATATTTGGCATTGGTGGCATGACCGGACGTGCTGACAGCAATATGATTCGATGGTCATCCAATAATAGCCAAGGCGCATGATCTTCCTGGCGAGGAGGTGGCCATTCATAAGAGGCCCACACACACCTTCATGAATTTCTTTCATGAGAATATTTGCTTCTTTGGTATCTACACATCTTAACAGAGTAGAATCAAACGATCTCTTATACAGAATTTGTCCATTGATGAAGAACTTGCTGGCCATCTTGGTTATGTATTTTCGGTCTCCTGACTGGCATCCTTTAGGGAATTCCCCTTTCGAGAGGTAATTCTTGATGTCATACTACCATGGCTTTCCATCAAATTCATCTTCAATTAGCATACAATAAGCTGGCTTTTCAACTATGCCGATTCTCAGGGGCTCTATATCCAACCCTCCAGTTGTTTGTAACATTAAGGCGAGGGTGGCTAACGCATCTGCAAATTGATTGTGGGATCTCGATAGGTATTCGAATGACACTTCTTCGAATTCGAGTATTAATTCTTCAAGGTATTCATGATAAGGGATGAGCTTTGCATCTTTCGTCTTCCACTCTCCCTGTGTCTGTAGAATGATGAGCATGGAATCTCCAAAAACTTGCAATCTAGGTATCTTCATGGAAATGGCCAATCGCAGACCTAAAATGCACGCCTCATATTCTGAGATGTTGTTGGTGCAATGGAAAGTTATTTTTGCCGCCACAGGATAGTGTCGATCATTGGGGGATATCAGTACGGCCCCAGTGCCTGCCCCTGATAGATTGACAACACCATCGAAGTACAGGACCCACTTGTCCTCTGCTAAGTTCAGAATTTGACTTTCTGTGTTTATTACTTCGGGGGGTTCATTGCTTGATGGGTTTTCTGCCAGCATGTCAACTATAGCTCTCCCTTTTACTGACTTTTGTGATGAACACTTGATGTCAAATTCAGACAACATTACCTGTCATTTTGCTAATTTCCCAATTAAAGCGGGTTTCTCCAGGAGGTATTTGACAGGATCGTTCTCTGTTATGAGCTGGATATGGTGGTGTAGGGTATACTTCCTCATTCTGCGAAGTACCCATACCGTTGCTACGCAGGCCCTTTCAACTGGTATATTTTTTGCTTCAGATGGCGTGAATTTCTTACTCAGATAATAAATGGCCCTTTCTTTTCCATCTATCGGGTTTGTTTGGGCAAGTAAGGCTCCCAAAGACTCCTGCTGTATAGTTAGATATAAGGTCAACGGGTGACCAGGAATTGGTGGCACAAGCACTGGCGGTGTGATCAGATAGTTCTTGATCATTTGGAATGCCTTGCTACATTCAGCATCCCATGTTACTTTCGCGCCTTTCTTAAGCATCCTGAAGATTGGCTTAGCCACATCAGACAGCTGATTGATGAATCTGGCAATATAGTTCAACCTCCCAAGAAGGCTTCTCACTTCTTTTACTGTAGAGGGAGTTGATAAATCGTGGATGGCTTGAATTTTTGAGGGATCAATCTCAATGCCCCCTGTTACTGACTATGAACCCAAGGAGTTTCCGGGATCTTGCCCCAAACACACATTTGTTAGGGTTCAGCTTTAACTTATATTTGCGCAGGCGCTCAAACAGCTTCCTTAATACCTGTATGTGATCATGTCCTTTCTTGGATTTAGCGATCATGTCATCGACATATACTTCAATCTCTTTGTGGATCATATCATGGAATAATGTGACCATAGCCTTTTGGTAGGTATTCCCGGCGTTTTCAACCCGAAGGGCATGACTTTGTAGCAAAAATTTCCCCATGGTGTGGTGAATGCAGTCTTGGGTTTGTCTTCTTGTTTCATGAAGATTTGGTTGTATCTTGAGAATCCATCCATGAATGTGAATAATTCATAACTCGCCGTACTATCCACCAATACATCAATGTGGGGGAGTGGAAAATCATCTTTTGGGCTTGCCCTATTCAGATCTCGGTAATCTACGCAGATCCGAACTCTTCCATCCTTCTTCATGACGGGGACTATATTTGCAATCCAGTCTGAGTATGGGATAGCTTCAATGAAGCCTACCCTAAGAAGTTTCATGACTTCTTCCTTGATCTTGTCTTCTAACTCGGCTTTCATCCGCCTGCTGCCTTGTTTGACAGGCTTGATACCGGGATCCGTGGGCAATGCATGTTCCACAATCTTAGGGTCGAGGCCTGGCATATCCGCGTAAGACCATGCGAAGATGTCTTGATATTCTTTTAGTAATTTGGTGAACTCAAGCTTCTCATCTCGGGATAGGTGTCTGCCGATCTTGACTTCTTTAATGTTCACGGCGTCTCCCAAATTAATAACGACTGGTTCTTCTGAGGTAGGTGGCTTCGACTCTTCAAAGGTATTTCAATCTCTGCGGATAGATGCATAACCATCGTCTTCATCTTCATCAATGCTATAGGAGTGGTTAATTGAGGGATCCGAATTTTGTAACAACCTGGTATGCATGTTTGAGATGATATGCCTGAAATGTCATGAGTATAGTTAGTTTGTACTCCGTAAAAATGACATGCATGATCATGAAAAGTTTTTTCAAAAAAGTTTTCGAAACAAGTATAAGTACAAACGGGACTAATCCTCATATCATTGGACATCCCGGCCCCGCGGAAATCTTTTGGAAATTAGGAATCATATGGCAAATCAGGCCTCAAGCTTCTGTGTGGAAGACTATTATCATCATTGGGTTGATTCGTGGTTCCATATGCCCTTAACCAAAACATGCGTAGTTTTATTGAATGCAAGATGGGCCGCGTTACAGGATGTGCTATTTGGACCAACGGCCGGAGATCCAAAGGCGTTTTCCTATGCGTACAATAAGGAAAGAAGATACAATAAAATGCCGAAAGTTCTAAATGCAGTATTTAAAGGCAGAGAAAGAGTCTCTTTACTCAGAGGAAGTGGCTTCATTGTCCAGCCACTCCACGATGACATTCACAGAGTCATCTTCAAGAAAAGGATTCGTCAGGTCTGGTTCTATTGGTGAAGTGACATCCTCTTCAGACAGCCATTTGAAGTTCTGGTTGAAGTAGGCATTTAAGGGATTCTTGAACATTCGAGACATGCCCTTCCAGGTTGGAGAACCGATGAATGAGTTATTCGGGCTGCTTTTGCCTCCTCGGCGTCCGAGGCTTTTGCCTCGGCCTCGGCCTGTTGCTTTCGGGGCAGATTCATTCATGGGAAATTTCTGGTACCCTAAGCCTCTTCTATGAGGGTTAGCTTTTAACTGCAAAGGGGTATTTATCCCTTGGCTGTGTTTACCCAGACCTTTTTCGGGGTCAAACCCATATGCCAGTAGCATCTTAACTGGTAAGAGATTAGCTTCTGAGATGTGAGGGGTTCTCAACCTTGTCCCTGCCGGGGTATGAACTGTTGCTACCAATTCCAAGGAGTGATAACTTGCCTCTGTTTTCACTTCAGGTTCAACATAGGGTATGGCACTGTTCTGGTATGTCTGGAGGTCGACTTCCCCATGTACGGTAATCACCTTCCCGTCTACAACGAAACGTACTTTTTGATGCAAACTCGAAGGGACAGCTCCTGCTGTATGGATCCAAGGTCTTCCTAGAAAGAACCCAAATGCGCTGGGCAGATCCATCACTTGGAAGTTTATAGATAACTTCGTCGGGCCGATGAATACGTCAAGCTCGATCTCGCCCACTACAGTCTTCTTCATGCCATCGAATGCTCTTACAGCTGTCTTGGATGCCTTAACCATCTCTTCATTGATTCCCAGCCTTCTTATGGTAGCCAAGGGGCAGATGTTGAAGGCTGATCCATTGTCGATCAGTATGTGTGCCACTCTTTTGCCATTACATTGCGCGGAGATGTATAAACCTTTGTTGTGCCCTCTTCCTTCCATGGGGAAATCCTCGTCAGAGAAGCTCAATTGGTCTTTTAAAAGAATTGCCCCTACAAAGTTCCCTAATTGTATTTCATTAATTGTTTCAGGGACATGTACTTCGTTGAGTATCTTTAACAGTACGTTTTTGTGCTTCTCTGAATTGATGAATAGGTCTAATAAGGATATCTGTGCGGGTAACTTCATCAGCTGTTCTATCACCTCAAACTCGCTGGTTTTGATGATCGATATGAGCTTTTCGGCATCTTCCTTCGTGACCTCCTTTTTTTCGGATTCACCTTCCCTTGGGGCATAAAATCGTCCAGACCTCATTACCGCGTCTACTTGTGTGGTCCCATAATCCCAATGGACTGCTTTAGGATCGTACTCTTCTACTGGGGGGACTTTTATCGTTACAGTTGTCCTCTGAGGTGTTTTTGGTTCAGACGTGTTGTCTTCTTCCTCTTGTGGCAATTGAATCACGACAGGCTTGACTGGGCAGTCTTCTTCCCTACTCAAGCTATCCAGTTCATCTAATCTAATCACCACGGTCGTCGCTACTTCGACCATCGATACGGTGTTGTCATAGTCTTCTGTGGAAGGTTCTTCCATGTTCTTCGTGGTTTCTGGTAGAGAGAGATCATCCATACCTCCCCATCCGTCCGGTATGACGTCTTCCATCTTTTGATAAAAGCTGGGAGGGGCCGAATATTTTACTTTGAAGTTGTATCCTCCAGAATCTTGACCCAGGTTGTCTATAACTTCGCCCTTCTCAAGTGCGCCAGCCATAAACTTGAGGTCTGCTAGACTTCGCCTCTTGGCTTCTAGTTCGTCCTCTTTGAATTCTCTCTCTGACTGAGTCGCCGGTCCAAGATTGTTTAACAGATTCTCATGCGAGATACCCCAGGTATTACCCTGCTCAGTCTTGATCGCGAAGTAGTTACCTTCCAAAGATAAAGAAGCTTCGACTCCTTCGAACTCTTCATTGGTGATGTCAGACATTATGCCCAAGCTCATCATCTTGGCGATACATAACTTCTTTTGGTCAGCCGAAATCTCTCCCGCCTTTGGGTATGACGAAGCGGTTGTCAGTAGGTCGGTCAGCTTGGGCACATCTACCTTCAGCTCCAGGTAGTCTTCTTCACCTTCAGTGAATATAGCCCATACTGTTTGATGATCTGGCAATGGATTTTCTAGCACATTTGGGGTCGTATTGTCAAATTTCAAAACCTGACTATCAATTAGGGCTTGCACTTTCAACTTAAGGATGTAACAGTTGTCCACATTATGCCCTATTTCGCCCATATGGTAGGCACAGGTCTGGTTCTCATCAAAGCCAGGATACCTTGCAGGGTTTGCCCTAGGTGGTTCTTTCGCCACCAGGTGTTGCTCCAGCAACATCGGGAGTAGCTTGGATAAAGGCCTGGGGAGCTGGGAGAATTGTTTCTAGGGCTGCTTTCTCCTAGGCTCTTGTACCTTTGGCACTGACCAGGATGATCCGCCTTTGGCCTGATTAGAATTGCCGAATGTCTTGAGCTTGTGGGGGTCTGGTATAAATGCTACGTCGAGCCCAGCTTCTTTCTCCTTTCTTAAAGGATATTGTCGTTTGGAAGCTTCATGGGGTTTTCTCTCCCTCAAGGCTCATTCCAGCCTTTCAGCAACCTTTATCAAGTGTGCGAACGTTTGACATCCGGAAGTGTTCAGCCTGTCAAAGTACTCGTAGGGGAGCGCCTTTAGGAATAAGTCGATCAGTTCCTCTTCTGGGATTGATGGCTTTACTTGGGTGGCCAAGGCTCGCCACCTCTGGGCGTATGTTCTGATCAACTCACCTCTTGCCTTTGAAGTTCGCAGAAGGTCCTCTCTTGTTGGGGCTGTAGCCGTGTTGAACTTGTACTGTCTGAGGAAGTCTTCTGCGAGATCCTCCCATCCGTCGTAATCTTCCAGGTCTAGCTCAATGAACCAGGCCAGAGCGGCGCCAGCCAAGCTTTCTTGGAATGTGTTCATTAATAGCGGGATATAATCCGAATAGTGCGCCATCTTGCGCAGATAATACTTGAGGTGGGCACGGGGACAGCCTGTCCCGTTGTATTTTCTCACGAACTCTGGTTCCTTATAATCAGGAGGAGTCTCTACTTTAGCAAAAGGAGATATCTTGTCGAAGCGTGCCAGTTCGTAACCTTGGCTGCTCAAGCATTCCTCAATCTTGGCCAATCTTTTAGCTTCCGCCTCTGTTTTCATGGTTTGCTTCCCTTTCTCCTCCTTCTCGAGGTTGATGATGACAGGAGAGGCCTTCTGTTGTGATCGGCTATTTAGTTCATGTATGTCCTCCTCTGTACGCTGGGTATCTCTCGTTACCTCTTTATTAGCTACATCTGTTACCGCAGAAGGGCCCGAGTTGTTCTGGTTATGGGCCGTTGTTTGTTTAGCCTGAGTGGCTTCCAGCATGGCCTTGATGTCGGTCATCATAGTTGCTAGGGCTGTCATTTGGGATTCTAGCATTCCCAAGCGCGAAGTCAATTCTTGCTGCTCCATTCTTGTCTTAAGGCGAGTACGGAAACGATGTGTCGGTAGTTCCGTGATGAGAGTGTACCTGTTTTGAAAAGATTTCTGGTGAGTACTTCTTTTATTTCTGGCAAAAAAGAAACAGCTAATCCTTTCAGTTGCATATTCTTTGTCAGCATATGAGAAAAAGGGCTACTCTGTGAGCCTTAGCCTCATGTAAGTAGTTCTTTCAATCATTTCTCAACAAGAATTCATGGAACTAAAAGAAGCGTAATTTCTGACGATAGTTTTTATGCGTTTGCAAAACATGTTCACATTCATACTCATATGTCCCAGATAGTGTCTAACAGAAATGAGAATGTATGAGAAGGTGTCACAATGTTTGCTTATTTTACACTTGACAGAACAGCTTATTCAAGTCTAGGACGTTTGAGGCCTAAGATATCCTCATCATCCCAGTATGGATTCCCCTCTTCAGTCTGAGACTCCTCATCCTCTGAATATGACAGCGGTCCCATGTCTTCGAGTATGTACGGCTCTATTCCATGTACGTATGGTACAATGTATTCAGGTATGTAGGGTTCGACGAGGCTTCGTCGGATCGCTTTAAAGTGCTGAAAGTGTTCTGCGGTGGCTCTACGAATGTTTTCTTCACGAGTCATATTTTCTGGCCAATTTATTTCTTCGACCTGGGAATTCTTCAAAGAACGCATGATGGATGCCACCTTGGCTTCAAATTGTCTCTTCTCCTCTTCAGTGAGGGTCTGGCTTGGTAAGTCAAAGGAAAAGATACCGGGTTGTGGTGGAGAATGGATCTCCTGTAGTGCTCTGAACTGCAGAATTACCCTCCTTGGATAGTATGCAGTAGCGCCCGTGAATCCTAGCAAAGGGACTGGACTCCCGTCATCGCAGGTCAATCTGACTTTGCTTAGTGTTGGCAACCTTAGCCGCCATCGGAGTTGTTCGGGTTTTAGAACTTTAAGGAAGTTCCTCCATTCTATGAAGTTGAACTTAGGAACACGTGTATGGGTTCTAACAAATGTTTTTAGAGGGTGTGCATCAGGGCTGATCTCAATGAAACCCATGCGGATGTGGAATTGTCTGATATGGGATGTGAACCATAGATACAAAAGATCACTAGAAGCTCTAAAGATTCCCCTTTTATTTTTTTTAAACTATTTAAGGAAAGAAGGGTCTCGGCAAGGAGGATGTTCGAGTAATTCAGCCACCTGACTCATTCAGGTTTGTGTCAAGGAATTCAGCCACCTGACTCAGGGGTTCAAGTCCTATAAGGGGTCGGACGAGCGTAGGGGTGAACTCAACTCCGATGACGGCGCTGTATTCCTCGATAGTGGGAGTGATCTCTAGTCCTTCCATGCAAAATGTAGCGGTGGTAGGATCCCAGTAAAGCGCCATGGCTTGAATAAAGGCAGGTGGACACTCAATCTTCAGTAAGTCCAATAGGTACCCTAGTCGTGATTCCGCATACTTCTGGCTGGCTTCGCCCATGCCATCCCACCATGATTGGAGTTCAGCTCGAGGGATTTTGAACACTTCAATATCGTTCTTTCCCATTAAGTCTAAAATATGCAAATGATTTTAAAAAGTCAATCGTCAGAAATTACTTTAAACGTATGAATATGCAGATGTCATGAGACATGCATGAGCTAACTTGATTGCATAGTTCAATTTGAAGAAATGGAAATTAGGACCTTTTTCAGGTCTTGAAAGCCTGACTCAAAGCCTAATTTGCATTTCAGGGAAGTGAATTATGCAATTTAGTCAGGTTTACTCAATGACCAAAGGGAACAGCAACGTCACATTCCATTGGTCAACACATCAAAGGAACAAAGTGGGATGCTTTTTTATTACAGTCAAGATGTCTAATAGAAGAAAGGTAAAGAGAGGTCTTTTCAAACAAGAAAGCCATAAAAGCTAATGGAATGTGAGGATCTAAATCATTCTTTTTCCAGAGGTCTACCCAAATGACAGTCGGTCAGGAACTCTCCCTTAATCTAGGGTAGGGGAGTTATCTTCAGTGTTTTGGTCGAGAGGTTGTAGTTCCTCTGGCCATTCTCTAGTCCAGGGTATGATGACTTCGGGAGCCTTCTCGGGTTTCACCTTCTTGAGTGTGATACGCTTCGGTTTTGTCTTGGTCGCGGGGCGTCTTCTTTTTCCCCAGAAAGTTATCATGGATGTACTTTCTTTGGTCAGTAATTTGGTCTTCCGGCGAGCGTATGCCTCCCTGGCTAACTGGTTGCGACGCTGCCTCTCATCTCCAGATAGTCCTTGAACATCTCGTCTGCTTGTCGCTTGAATCTGAGGTTATCGACATAGTAACGGGTTTGGAAATCTTCGGCGTATCCCAACTTACGTCCAGTCAGCTCCCGACCATGCACGAATCTAGTGAAGTGCAGCCTTGTGTTCGGTCCAGGGCGAGTGACCTTCCTCAGGTATTCAAAAGTTACCAGTTCTGTCGAGCTCTTAGAGAACAGCGACATTCTAACCTATTACCATTGCTGTTTCAATTAGTCACTTGAGCGATTCGCACGACGTGAATGCACATGAATGTATGTAATGCATGAGTCATATCACGGAGCAGGGAATAGTAAAGTACATTGGAAGTAAATGCCTTACCAACCATACCTAGGGGAATGTGGAATATCCCCCTCTTATTAATGGGTGGTTTTAGGTATACCAACCATCCATAGACATGCGCATGAGACAAGTGGGTATACTCTAAAAACCAAAAATCAGGTGAGGAACCTACGGCTCAGGTTCCCACGATCCACACGAGGCAGATTCCTCCCCAAGGGTACCTACCCAAGAGGGTTAGATATCGCCAATACAGATGGTAGGCGGGAACGGGTACGAGAGTCTCAAGTGCCATCAAACACAAGATCCTTTTCGCACCTTTTCCCTATCTAAGGTAACCTAAGGGTGGTTGCAGTCGGGGTTTGACCGCCAGTGTGTGCAATGTGTCGTGATCATCCCAATGCAAGGTCATACACAGCAGTTTGTATCAAACACCGCTTCAGTATGTGCGTAAAGTAAACATACATTCCCAGCTCCAACCTACAGAAAAATGTCAACATTTACTCCACCCCTTATTTCTCCAATCTGCAAAAACATCTAACACAATAGTTAGCATACGTACCTCACCTTCGAGAGCATCTGTAGAAAACAATGTCAGATAAACCAAACAACTTTTTAATCGGCTCAAGTCCTCTGGAATTCGTAACCAGAGGTTCTGGTTTAGAATAAGTCCCCAGTGGAGTCGCCAGTCTGTCGCGACCCTCCCGAGCGGGGGGCTAATGGGCCGTCCGATCGCTGGCTTGATCGGACACGGGCCTCTCCCAAGGTCCATTTCCCAAGTCGCAACTGCTGGATATACGTGGTCGACCTTCAATGTGGTCTAGTGACATGTGATGAGTTTACATGCCAAGGAGTCGCCACCAATCATTTCGCGGAGGGTTGTTGACACCTGATTTTTTTATTAGTCTTTCATAGTTTATTTTTTAAAAATTCATAAAAAATATATAAAAAGTTAAAAAATTAAAAAATCATCTTTGGTAGCCTTGACCAAGCTAAAGGAACCATTTTTGACAAAAAATAATTTTTCAATTTTTTAATATTTTCCAAAAATAGAAAAATACATGAAAAATGAAGAAAAATAGCATTCGATGTCGTAAAAATATAGAAAAATAGTCAATATTTTTATTTTTATTTTCTTTTCATTTTGAACTCATAAATAGTCAAAATTCAAGTTCAATTGCATGTGTTTCTTCACGACGCATAGAGTTGAATTTGGCAAAAAAAAAATATCATTCGAGTCTTTTAATTTGTAAATTTCTACATCTTTTTTAGTCTTGATGTCCAATTAGATCGACCACCATCTACAATAAATGCCCCTTGCTGAATATTTTCGTTTTTGTTTCACATGATTTCATGGTGTAAAACGCCGAGTGGATCCCCAAATATAATCGGGTCGGCATGAGCTCGATAGCTCGTCCAAGACCAAACCAGGGCACGGCGAACCCCATGTGAGTACTCTCGAACTCCTGCGATGCTTCCTAATGCTTTTCTTAGGTTAGATCGAGTGTAGAACGGCCAGGATAGCTAAATCATTCTTGAGCTGTGATTGATAAATAGGGCATTACTAGGAATGCCATGTGATTTATTTGCATATCTAGATTCCTTGAGTTCGCATTTTGTTACTGATTGTGATTGCTAGGATAATCACTCCTATCTGCATGAATTTCTAGATTTATGGTTCATACCTTACTCATCCGCATGAATCTCAGGCTAGAAAATTCAGTCAACTTAGGTACCGAAAGGGCGTCAACTCTAACGGTTGGCGTAACTAAGTCCCCGAAACCATTTCTTTGGTTCTCGCAGAATTGAATAGAAACTCCCAACTATTCGATTGGGTGGTCCAATCATACCCTAAAAAAATGATTGGTGGCGACTCCATGGCATGCACACTTAGCACATGTCACTAGACCACACTGAAAGTCGATCACGCATACCTCCGTTGCGATTTGGGTAATGTGCCTTGGGAGAGGCCCGCGTCCGACCAGACAGGACGGCCCATTAGCCCTCGAGAGCCCGACAACCTCAGGAGGGTCGCGACAAGGGTACGATCGGAAACCCTATCGAATAGTTGGGAGTGGTCTATTCGATTCTGCGGAAACCAGAGAAGTGGGTTCGGGGACTGTCGCGACCCTCTCGCGAGCGCGGAGGGTTAATGGGCCGCCCGATCGCTGGCTGGATCGGACGCGGGCCTCTCCCAAGGCCCATTTCCCAAGTCGCAACTGCTGGATGTACGTGGTCGACCTTCAGTGCGGTCTAGTGACATGTGAAAAAGTGTACATGCCAAGGAGTCGCCACCAATCGTTTCGTGGAGGGTACGATCGGAAACCCTATCGAATAGTTGGGAGTGGTCTATTCGATTCTGCGGAAACCAGAGAAGTGGGTTCGGGGACTTAGTTACGTCAACTGTCAGAGTTGACGCCCTTTCGGTACCTAAGCTGAATGGTTTATCTGATCTTAGGATTTCATACAAACGAGTGGGGTACAGATCTTAAATTTAGGAGTTCATGCAGATGGGAATATCTACCCTATCACTCACAATCATTAAAAATAAGTGCGCAAATCAAGGATCCAATACATGCGGATAAAACACATGAAATCAACATGGCATCCCTAATGAGGCCCTATTAGCCTAGAGAAGTATCAATCAAGGTTTAGGAGTAATTTGGACATGATTTGCCCATGAGGGGCAGAATCGTAATTTTGAATAATTCGGAGAAAATTTACCCTCAAAAGGGTAAATCTGTCATTTTAGACGAATTGGGAAGTCAGAAGACAGGGGAAATAGGATTGGCCATCAATCCAATCCATTTCCTATTTTTCTGGACTTTCCAGGATTTTTCTGGAATTTAAAAGTGATTTTACCCTTGGAGGGGTAAAGTCGTCATTTTGGACAAAGATGAGAACTAAAAAAGTCTCAAATATTAGGGTCGGTCGTCCACCTGACCCAAACCCTAACTTCAAGCAATTTTCAGAACTTGATTGAGATAAGAAAGACGATTTTCCCTTTAAAGGGCAAAATCGTCATTTTGAGAAAAGAGGCGGGACTTGAAAACCCAAACCTAAGAATTGGTCGTCTAATCGACCCTAATTCTCACCTTGACATTATCGGCCTTTTCTATCATGCACAGCAGAAGCGACCTACCCCTAAAGGGTAATGTCGTCATATCTTGAGAAATTGGATAAGAAAACCCAAAAATAGGGTTGACCAGTTGTCTGTGGTCAACCCTCGATTTTTTGGGGGTTTCTGGAGTGTCTAGGATTTTTCCACAATTTTCCACATTTTTTTTGGAATTTTCTGGCATTTTCTAGCATTTTTTTGGATTTTCTGAAATTTTTCCGATTTTTTTTTATTTTTTTTAAAATCATTTTCTGATTTTTTTTTATTATTTTTTTAAAAAAAATGATTCGGACCGGGTCAGGTGACCCGGCCCACGGCCCACGGGCGTCCGGCCCGACCCGGGTCCGCGCGTGCCCTAACTCCAAAACGACGCCGTCCTCCTTTGAATTATCGGACTTGATCTAACGGCCTTCATTGCGCCGCGTGGCTATTCCACGTCCACTGGATAACCTGACTGGAATCTACGGTTCAGATTAGGCGAAGACTCGATCAGGGCCGTCTGATCAGATTACTTAAACCTACGGCCACGATTAGATTCTAAGATTCGATCTAGACCGTTGATTCACACTTACCTAAACGACGCCGCACGGCCAATAACCTACACGACACCATTTCGGCTCGTTTTAATTTTCCAATTTTAAAACATTTTTCGAATAATCCTAATTTCTAATCGGGCGGTCACCATTTATTAGACTCGATTATTCTCGGCCGTTGGATTCTTTTTATTTGAATAACAGACTCAACGGCCATGCTGACTCGACCTCCACGTGGACCAATCACGTGTTGCCACCTAGACCTTTGACCTATTGACCGCGCCACGTCAGCTTCGTCTTCAACCTCGCGACTCCGGCAGAATGGACGGCTGTAGTTCTCCGGCGATGATCGTGCGGTGAAATCTTAATGGAATCACTCGAGACCAACGGCGATCGACTCGTAATCATCTCTAGTTTAACATATCTGAGAATTATAGCGCATCGTTCACAAAATTGCAAGCATCGAGCAAGGTGCCGAGTACGGCCATGGAAGCTCAATCATACGATTCACTCGAAATCAAAGAAATTCAGTCACAGGATAACACCAATGGAGGTTCAGAAGACTTACCTCGAGCTCCGATTGAGCTCGCTCGGCCCAGATTCGGCTGGGGAAATATGAACAGTAGCTCGACAATGGAGGTTGGATTTGAAGACTCGATTGGGCATGTTAAGACAAAACCGACGCAAACAAGATGCGCGATGATGGTCAGTGATGTTCAGGGAATGAAACGCACACATTAATTGTATGAATGATTAAGAAATGCGCGAATCGCCATGGAAGCTTGAAGAAACACTCTAGACTGCAACTCACCTGTTCTCGCGGATTTCTTGTGCGCGGCCGGCAGCGATCGATTCCGGGGACTTTGGGCGACCTTCTGGTGGCCTCGTGTGGCTTTGGTTTGGCCTGGGAAGACCCAACCAGCGCCCTGCAATTCGAGCTCAAATTCTCGACGACGGGGGTCGGAGAACGAGCTCTGCTTCGCGTTTTTTCTTTCTCTCTTGATTCAGTTTCAACTTTCACAACTGAATCTGTAATCCCCTTCAACAGAAAACGAACGCAGGCTTTTATAGCTTTTAGAATTTTGGCGCCGAATCGGGGACGGCCAACTGACTTGAATAGCACGTGTAGCCACGTGCGATTGGGTCAAAACGAAGTCGGGGAAGATGGGCATTTCGCTCAGTCCCTTTTGGTTCCGCGGTGAGCTTCATTTCGCACGAATTTGGCAAGGATTTGAGCTGTTTTCACCCTTGTTGACTTTTGCAGGTCCGAAGGTTTGACTGGCCGATTGCTCCTTGTTCCGGCGGCCATTGATCGTCGTTCTAGCTCCGATCGACGGTAAGTGATCTAAGGAACTAAACGCCCACCATTGTGTCTTCAATTGAGGTCGATTGGCCCGTCAATTTCCCCGTTAAAGTTCGTCCATTTACTGTTCATTCGCGCAGGTGCTTGAGGTAGGTGACGACACTGTAGCGGACCGGTTCGACCGGTCCGACCGGCGGTCTGACCGGTCAGAACCGGTTCCAATTCACCATTTTCAAAATTAAACCCAAATTAATGGGGAAATTTTGCAATTGAACCTCAAAATCGACTCTAGGGCATGAATTCTATCTAGAAATGTGGTTTTGCCCAAAAGTTTTCATCAATTTCTACAAAATCCCCAAATTCTCATTTGATTGGAAATTGGGGATTGTGTAATTGAGGGTGCAAATGATCAAATTGGGTTAAACCACCTATGTCAATCGATTTAAAATGGTGTAATCCATTGGGTAGCATGTTCAATTTGTAATTATAGTCCTTGAATTGAAAGTAATTTCGATTATGCTCAATTTCAAGGACTAAAATGCAATTATGTTTGCAATTGAACAGCTTGTCCGAGCAATTAGGTCAAATTGAAATGGGGGACAATTAGATTGAATGTCAAGATCCTATAAAATGCCAAAATTGCAAATTAAAAGACTCAATTATTATTTTTTCTTCAAATTCAATAGTACGGGTTACAAAGGAACACCTAAAATTGAATCTGATTTTGATTTTTTTGTGAGGTCTAAAATACAAGGGATTAAAAGGAAAAATATTGGATATTTTTCCATATTTTTGTGACCTCAAATACTATTTTTCTTGATTTTTTAAGTATTTTTCTATTTTCCAAAAATACTAAAAAATATGAAAAATATGAAAAATTATTTTTTGGTCAAGAATGGTTCCTTGGGCTTGGCCAAGGTCACCAAAGTTGATTTTGTAATTTTTTGACTTTTTATGAATTTTTTATGATTTTTTTTTAAAAATAAAAAAAATAAAAAAATAATAAAAAATAAAAAATGAAAAAGGCTGGGTCAAAAATCAGGTGTCAACAGGGACTTAGTTACGTCAACTGACAAAGTTGACGCCCTTTCGGTACCTAAACTGAATGGTTTATCTGATCCTAGGATTTCATACATACGAATGGGGTACAGATCCTAAATCTAGGAGTTCATGCAGATGGGAGATACTACCCTATCAATCACAATCAATAGAAAAGAGTGCGCAAATCGAGAATCCAGTACATGCGGATAAAACACATGAAATCAACATGGTATCCCTAATGAGGCCCTATTAGCCTAGAGAAATATCAATCAAGGCTTAGGAGTGATTTGGACATGATTCAACCATGAGGGGCAGAATCGTAATTTTGAATAATTCGGGGAAACTTTACCCTAAAACGGGTAAATCTGTCATTTTAGACGAATTGAGAAGTCAGAAGACAGGGGGAATAGAATTGGCCATCAATCCAATCCATTTCCTATTTTTCGGAAATTTTCAGGATTTTTCTGGAATTTAAAAGTGATTTTACCCTCGAAGGGGTAAAATCGTCATTTTGGACAAAGATGGGAACTGAAAATCTCAAATATTAGGGTTGGTCGTCCACCTGACCCAAACCCTAACTTTAAGCAATTTTCAGAACTCGATTGAGACAAGAAAGATGATTTTCCCATTAAAATGCAAAATCGTCATTTTGAGAGAATGGACGGGACTCGAAAATCCAAACCTAAGAATCGGTCGCCTAATCGACCCTAATTCTTACTTTGGCATTATCAGCCTTATCTCGCATACACAGCAGAGGCGACTTACCCCTAAATGGTAGTATCGTCAAATCTTGGAAGAACGGATAAGAAACCCCAAAAATAGGATTGACCAGTTGTCTGTGGTCAATCCTAGATTTTTAGGGATTTCTGGAATGTCTAGGATTTCCCCACAATTTTTCCACATTTTTTTGGAATTTTCTGGAATTTTCTAGCATTTGTTTTTGGATTTTCTAAGATGTTTCTGATTTTTTTTTTATTTTTTATTATTATTTTTAAAAAAAAATCATTTTCCGATTTTTTTATTATAAAAATATTATTCGAACCGGGTCGACCCGACCCACTCGGGTCGGAACCCAGCCCAGACCCGGATCCGCGCGAATGAAGCCTTGAAACGACGCCGTATCGCCTTTTTTATTTTTCTAATTATCCGTGCTAGATCCAACGGTTCCTATAGAGCCAAGTGGCTAATCCACGGCTGTTGGATGGACTGACTGAAATCTACGGCCTAGATTGAACAAAGACATGACTAGAGCCGTCTGATCGACCTACCAAAATCTACGATCAAGATTAGAACTCAAGATTCGATCTAGACCGTTCACCCTCTCTAGCCTAAAACGACGCCGCACTGCTACTAACCTAAACGGCACCGTTTCAGCTCATTTTGATTTTCTGATTTTAAAGATTTTCGGATAAACCTAATTACTAATCGGACGGCCGCTAGAATTTAGACTCGATTTATCTCATCCGTCCGATCTGTTTATTGAAATAACAGACCCTAACGGCCATGCTGACTGGGCTAGCACGTGGACTAATCGCAGGACGACACTTGGATATTTGACCAGTTGACTACGCCAGGTCAGCATCGTCTTCAACCTCCCGACTACAACTGAGCGAACGGCTGTGGATCTCCGACGATGATTCAACGGTGGATTTTCGATGAAATCGTACAGAACCGACGGCAATCGACTCGCGATCGTCCCTATTTTAACATATCTGAGAATCAAAGCATCCTACTCGAGGAATCGAGAACATCGTGCGAATTGCCGAGTACAGCCATGGAAGTTCAATCATGCGATTTACCCAAAATCAAAGAAATTTTGTCACAGAATAGCACCAACGGAGGTTTAGAAGACTTACCTTGAGTTCCGATTGAGCTCGCTCGACCCAGATTCGGCTGGGCAAGTATGAACAGTACTCGGCGATGGAGGCCGGGATTGGGAGACTCAATTCGGGGTGTTTAAGCAAGGTCGATGCAAAAAAGGTATGCGACGATGATCAGTAATGTTCAATAAATGAAACGCCCATAGAAATTGCAAGAACGGGCATGAAAGACAAAAATCGCCATTGAAGCACAATGAAGGAATCGAAGTCAAGACTCACCTGTTTCGGAGGTTTCCGGCTTTGCGACTGACGGCGACAGCTTCCTCTCAACACGGGTGACCTCCTGGTGGTCTTCGCGAGCCCTGGTCTAGCCTGTGAAGGCCCGACCGCCGCTCGGTGAATTCGAGCTCAGTCCTCGACAATGGCGGTTGGAGGACGAGCCCTTTCTCTCTCTTTTTCTCTCTCTCTCGATTCTGTTTTCTTTCTTTCAACTGAATCCCCTCTCTTTTTCCTTCGCGAAGGCTTTGTTAGCTTATATAGCTTGTTCGATTTTTGGCGCCGAACGGTGGATCTTCAACTGACTCGGTTTGGCACGTGTAGTCACGTGCAATTGGGTCAAAACGAAGTCGGGGAAGATGGGCATTTCGCTCAATCCCTTTTGGTTCCGCGGTGAGCTTCATTTCGCACGAATTTGGCAAGGATTTGAGCTGTTTTTGCCTTTGTTGACTTTCGCAGGTCTGAAGGTTTGACTGACCTTGCCGGATTTCGTCCGGCGGTCATTTGTCATGGGGCCGGTCATGATCGGCAGGTCTTGAGGTAAGGAGTAAGACGCCCACCATTCCCCTTTCAATTAATCGCGAATTGACCTTCAATTTGGTCTTGGAAACTCGGTCTGTCACTGTTCATTTGCACGGGTGTTTTGAGGAAGACGACGACACTGTAGAAAACCGGTTCGACCGGTCCGACCGGCGGTCTGACAGGTCTGAACCGGTTCCGAATTGGATTTTTCAAAATTAAACCCAAATCAGTAGGAAATTCTTACAATTGAACCTCCTAATCAAATCTAGGGCATGAATTTTATCTAGAAATGTGGTTTTGCCCTAAAATTTTCATCAATTTCTAAAAAAACCCCCAAATTTTCATTTAATTGGAAATTGGGGATCGTGTAATTGAGGGTGCAAATGATCAAATTGAGTCAAAACACCTGTGCCAATCGATTTAAAATGGTGAAATCCACTGGGTAGCATGTTCAATTTGTAATGATAGTCCTTGAATTGAAAGTAATTTCAATTATGCTCAATTTCAAGGACTAAAATGCATTTATGTTTGCAATTGAACAACTTGTCCGAGCAATTAGGTCAAATTGAAATAGCGAACAATTAGATTGAATGTCAAGATCCTAGAAAATGCCAAAATTGGAATTTAAAAGACTCGATTGATATTTTTTTCTCAAATTCAATAGTACGGGTTACAAAGGAACGCCCACAATTGAATTTAATTTTGAACTTTTTGTGAGGTCAAAAATACAATGAATTAAAAATAAAAATATTGGATATTTTTCCATATTTTTGTGACCTCGAATGCTATTTTTCTTGAATTTTTTGAGTATTTTCCTATTTTCTAAAAATACTAAAAAATGTGAAAAATATGAAAAATTATTTTTTGGTCAAGAATGGTTCCTTGGGCTTGGCCAAGGCCACCAAAGTTGATTTTGTAATATTTTGACTTTTTATGAATTTTTTGTGATTTTTCAAAAATAAAACTAAAAAAAAAAGACTTGGTCAAAAATCAGGTGTCAACAGCTGCCCCTCTTTGAGAGGAATCTCGTGAGAGGTTTCGCTCAAAGACAAGTGACACCTGAGTCTAGACCGACTAGACTGGGGAAAAGAAAAACGAATCTTGACACTCAATCTTTCTTGTCGCACTGGTAAACGCTCTGCTCCTCATTCTTTTGCTGACGTGAGGGAGAAAGTAGAGAGACCCACCTGTTACTTACCTGTTGATCACCTGCCTGATGCTCGTACGGCATGCGCGGTGTATAGCGGGTTCAAGTGAATACCTAGGGACTCGTCTTTTGAGTATCCTAGGGCGGTTAAACTCTAGCCTGTGTGGTAGGCTGTACTAGAATGAGATTCCTATACTTGACAGGAACCTGTGAATGACGCACCCAGTCTCTTAGGGATTGTCGGGGTTTTGATCCGCATGGTGGATCAGACCATGAATAGGACTCCTTTCTGCTAAGAACCTAGGGTTGACGCACCTAGTCTCTTAAGGATTGTCAGGGGTTTTGATCCGTATGGTGGATCAGACCATGAATAGGACTCCTTTCTGCTAGGAACCTAGGGATGACGCACCTAGTCTCTTAGGGATTGTCGGGGATTTTGATCCGTATGATGGATCAGACTATGAATAGGACTCCTTTCTGCTAGGAACCTAGGGATGACTAGAGGTGGCAAAATGGGTCTAGAACCCACATTTGGCCCATATTTGATGGTGGTGGGTCAAAAATGGGTTAGCTTAAGTACTTAAATGGGTCATAAATGGGTTGCTTAAAAACTTTATGGGTCATAAATGGGTTTCAAATGGGCCATAAATGGGTTAGCTAAGAAAACTATCTTAAAGCAATCATAAATAAGTTTTGTGAATATTTTTTTAAAAATCTAATTTTTTAATATTTTAATAATTTGTTTTTTATATAACTTTTTTTCTTTTCTATTTTCTTTTTTCTCCTGCCTTGGCCGTCGCTCTGCTTTGGCCGCCAATGGTCACCGCTGCCCACCTCCGGTCACCATCACCAATCACCACCCTCCACCGTCGCCGGCCGTCGACCACCGCCACAGTGCGTGTGCAGTTGCCTCTACGAACATTGCTTTACGCCATTAATAGAGACGACGCCAAATTCTGATTTTGGTTTTGGATGAGGAGTACGTGCCGGTGCTGTATATTTCCAGATCAACATCATCGATATAGCGTTGCGTGGAAAAAAATCGACCCACGCTTCGTTTTTCCCGATCAATTCATCCGAACATGACGAACTAGGGTGGGGTATAGTTGAGCCTACTTGAATAGCAATTTTTGAATACCGTAGCTTAACTCAACTCGATCGTACAGTCAAATTGAAGACCGTCACAAACTTGGGCCGTAAGAACTCAGATTATTTTATTATTTTCTTGGATATGAGGTTAGCAACGCAAACTATAAAGATTTCGATGTCTGATTTAGGCAACTATAGATATTTTGAATGCAACTAACGGAAAAGCTCAATTAGTATTGAAGTCTTTTAACTTAACTCGGCAAGATAAACCAGAATCGAGTACGAGTCAGCGTCGAAACCTGCCGAAGCACCTCCCTTCCCGAGCTCCGATTACGCCCCCTACGCCTTCAGAAGCGGCAGCCCGTGCGGGGAGAGCTACAGCTTCGGCGACAGAGTTGGCGAGCAGTAGTTTGAGGGGACAACGATGGCAGGAAGCGAGCAACGGTCAGCAGTGGCGAGCAGAGGTCGCAGGTGGCCGGTTATAATAAAAATTTATTTTATAAAGAAAAAATTCAATTGCATTTTTTAGCAATATAATTTTTCTTAATAAATTATAAGAAATAAATATTTCATAATTTAGCTAAATATATAAGTATTTAAGTAATACGGGTCGGGTCGGGTATGGGTCGGGTATGGGTTGGGTCGGGTATGAGTTGGGTCGGGTATGGGTCACTAAATTTACATTGGATGAATATGGGTCAAAACGGGTTAAATGGGTCAATATGGGTCGGACCATATTCGACCCGACCCATACCCGACCCGACCCACCCATTTGACGCCTCTAGGGATGACGCACCCAGTCTCTTAGGGATTGTTAGGGATTTTGATCCGTATGATGGATCAGACTATGAATGGGACTCCTTTCCGCTAGGAACCTATGGATGACGCACCCAGTCTCTTAGGGATTGTCGAACATTTTGATCCTATATTCTAAGGAATTAACTAGGATTTATACAAATAAGGTGTGCCTAACCTTGAGGCTTTACTACATGAGCTATTCTGGGTTTAGGGGTTACCTAGAACCTCACAGAAAGCAGATTTTGTCAACAGTTTTTGATCCTATATTCTAAGGAATTAACTAGGATTCATACAAGTGAGGTGTGTCTAACCTTTAGGCTTTACCACATGGGCTGTTCTGGGTTCAGGGATTACCTAGAACCTAACAGAAAGCTGATTCCTAAAATTGTCCTTTCGACACGCGAGGCGTTATTCTGGGATTTGGGGATTCCAAGTATCCTGTAGAAAACTTAAACCTGCAAAAACTTTGATAAGATTCTTCTGGGATCTAGGGGCTACCTGAGACCTTGCAGAAAAACTATCTTGAATATTGTCCTTTCGACATTGAAGGTGATATTCTGGGATTTGGGTACTCCAGGTATCCTGCAGAAAGATCAAACCTGTAAATTTGAAATCTCACAGAGGGATGATTTCGGAGATTGTCCTTTTGACATTGGAGGTGACATTTTGGGATCTGGGGATTCCGGGCATCCTGCAGAAAGATCAAACCTACAAAATTGTTCATAAGAATGTGTTTTCCTGAGATATGGAATTACTAGGGATCTTGTAGGAAAATAAACTTGAAAGCTCTTCTTCATAGAGCAAGGCATCCTTCTAGAATCGAGGGTTACCGTGATTCCTATAGAAGTTTAACCAAGAACAATAGCATTCTAGAATCTGGGGTTACCAAGAATCTGTCAGAAGCTCAGGCATATAAATTCTCCTTCTTAGAGAAATGTGTCGTTCTGAGACCTGAGGTTACCAGGGGTCCTGCGGAAGTTTAAACTCGAAATATATTCTTCACAAAAGAAGTAGCATTCTGAGGTTTGGGGATACCAGGGGTCCTACAGAAGGTCGAACATGTAAACTCTTTCTTACCAAGAGAGGTTGTGTTCTTCTAAGATCTGGGATTGCCAGGAATTCAAAGGCACATCAATGGTCTTTGAGTGATATCTGATGTCAAACCGACGACACTTTATGACTTATATCATAATCATGAAAAAAAATTTCAATGAATGCATTACGATGCTGAAGGTTATCCAAAACACCTTGCAACATACGGGAGTAATTAAAAATTCCTTGTGGGGAAAGTTTGAATTAAACAATCTGAAATTACTAAAAGAGTTTGGTTAAAATGTCCAACGGAGTATTCTCATCAAAAAGGACTTCTCACCGTTTTGAGGTAATGGTCTTTTACCAAGAAAGCACTCGAACTTCCTATCAAACCTGCGCCTAGGGTTCAGGATCATTCGTAGTGAATACACCTCGATCGATCAGGAGGACTTCCAAGGGACCGTAATATTGGGGCTTGGTCAACGGTTTTCAAAAGGGGGACTTGTGTGCAAGTCAAGGCTTTCGAAGAGAAGTCTTCAATGTCTGCTCCAGGTTTACAAGTCAAGAAACCTGCAAAATGAGAAAGAAATAATCTTGCTCGAACTTCTTCGAGCTAAGCTTAGACATTAAACCCTATGTCAATCCCAGTGCTTTAATCAGAAAAGACTTTTCAGGGTGGTGACGTAGGTAGGGTTGGGGACAAAAAAAAAGGCTTGTTTTTGGCTCAGAATACGTTAAGGGTTTAACATTGGTGATCACTGCAAATTTGCCGCCATCTGCCCCCCTTCTGGTCCAAAGAGCGTCTTCAGTCTTTGGGGTGCATTGTTAGTCTTTGAAGAGCATTGTCAGCCTTCGAAGCGCATGTTTGTCTTTAGAGAACATATTTCTCTCATGTTGAGACGGCGTCAACATGTTGTCTATGCTTTCATCATCTGAGTGTGACATAATCTGGGGGTATCCTTTGCTGTTCAGCTCCCTTGGGATTTTCTTTTACAATCAGATCTCGCTAGTGACCTATACAAAGGTATTATGCCATCTTTTGGCATTTACAAGATCAAACACATGATTCACAAATGTACAAGTATTTGGATGGGCATTGGCCTTGCTTTTACCAGGCACTTTGCTTTATATTGATGCCTAGGATTGAATTTTTCTTTCTTTCTTCTTTTTTTGTTGAAATCCCATTTTTTCTTTTGAGAACCAGGATCTTCAAATGAGTGTGCTAGATGTGCAACTTGAATCTCAGCACTCAAACATTAGTCCCGGAATTTTTCATAAATCATATATTTTGAACTCTTCCGCTCTTAAAGTGACGTCGCTTCCGTCTTGGAATATGCAATGATCACCAACGGGTTTGTGAAACGAACGTATAGGCTCAACTGGGCTGTGCAAAGGGTAAAAGTGTATAGGATAGAGAAACGAAGGCTTTTCGTCATCTTAAAGCACCTGAATTACCATAGAAGTTAAAATGACAAGCAACACACGAAGATTGATGCAAGTCTGAGCAAGAGAACTTCTAACCATTTACCTCCTGATACCGCTGGATGTACCTCCAGTTTGCTCCGCTGTGGGGTGGTTCTTGACAGGGGTAAATAATGAAACCGCCGTTCAAAGGGTTATCAATGGTCACCTGTAGTGTTTATGATAGAGAGACGAACGCCTCCGTCGTCTCGATCCATGTAATCACTACGAATAACCCATACTTCCGTAGGTCAATGTCTCGTTGTACTTACCACTCCACTCATCTTTCCAGTGTGTATAGGACGTGTTTGGATCCAGCTTGCCTCTCGTCTGAGGAAATATCTTTTAAACAGTTCTAAACAACTCTTGTTGGAAAAGTTCATTTTGCTTTCTCCAAAACTTACCCTCAAAAGGGGGTTTATGATGCACAATGTATATTTCAATCATGTTCGGATAACCTCCATATCTAAACATGAATGCCAATGACATGACTGTGAGAATTTTGCGTCTTTCTTGGCATGAGATTTGAATGCATGCTAGATTCCAAGAAGCCTTCAAATTCTAGCAATAAAGATTCTAACAGTCTTAAGACCTAAGAGATTGGGAAAGGAATACTTACCTGCCCAGCGCGGCTAGGGATTCCTGAAAAACATAAAAGGAATATGTCGGTGTATGCTCTCGAATTTCAGAAAACTTAGAACGATACACCTTACCCTTGATCCTGCACTTCAATGGAAGTGGATAGATTCATGAAAATCACGACAATAAGTTCTCTTGACCATGTATTCTGATTGATCGCGACCCTGTTTCCTTGGGGTCCTGCAATATTGAACACATGCTAATGTATGTATGGATGCATGACATGCTTATGCCAAAACTATCATGAAGAGCAGGCTTAGTTCGGGGTAAGTCATATGGTCGGAATCTGATTTTATTTCAAGGGTAATATTTCTTCACAGCATCTGAATTTACAGGGTGCCTCAGTTCTTCTCCCTCGGTGTTTACAAGAATCAATGCTCCTCCCGTGAGGATCTTCTTGACAATGTAGGGGCCTTCGTAATTCGGAGTGAATTTTCCCCCTGGATGGGTAGCACTCGGCAAAACTTTCCTAATTACCAAGTCATTTACTTCGAAGTTTCTGGTCTTGACCTTTTGATTGAACGCCCTGGCTACCCTCTTCTAGTAAGTTTGTCCATGGCAAATGGCTTTAAGACGCTTTTCGTCTATTAAATTCAGCTGTTCATATCTGTGCTTGAAATATTCTGACTCGGAGAATCTACCCTCTGATAAGATTCTTAAAGATGGAATCTTAACTTCCACGGGTAGAACTGCTTCCACTCCATACACCAGACTATAGGGAGTTGCCCCTGTAGAAGTCCTGATTGACGTTCTGTAAGCCATTAAGGCGAAGGGTAGCCTTTCATGCCAATCCCTGTAGTTTTCTGCTGTTTTGGCCAAGATTCTCTTGATATTTTTGTTGGCTGCTTCTACTGCCCCATTCATTTGTGGGCGGTAAGGAGATGAATTCAGATGTCGAATGCTAAAGTGATCCAGTAGATCATCGACAATCTTGTTGTTCAGGTTAGACCCATTATCTGTGATGATCGCTTGAGGGGTGCCATACCGGGATATGATATCTCTTTTGACGAATCTTGCCACATTTCTTGCAGTGACATTCTTATAAGAGCTGGCTTCTACCCATTTTGTGAAGTAATCAATCGCTACCAAGATGAAGCGATGACCATTTGAAGCCATAGGATTAATAGGTCATATCATGTCTATGCCCCACATAGAGAAAGGCCAAACTTCAGACATTTGGTGCAGTTCGTTTGGGGGTGCATTAATCTTATCCCCGTATATTTGGCATTGGTGGCATGACCGGACGTGCTGACAGCAATCTGATTCGATGGTCATCCAATAATAGCCAAGGCGCATGATCTTCGTGGCGAGGAGGTGGCCGTTCATGTGAGGCCCACACACACCTTCATGAATCTCTTTCATGAGAATATTTGCTTCTTTGGTATCTACACATCTTAACAGAGTAGAATCAAACGATCTCTTATACAGAATTTTTCCATTGATGAAGAACTTGCTGGCCATCTTGGTTATGTATTTTCGGTCTCCTGGCTGGCATCCTTTAGGGAATTCCCCTTTCGAGAGGAAATTCTTGATGTCATACTACCATGGCTCTCCATCAAATTCTTCTTCAATTAGCATACAATAAGCTGGCTTTTCAACTATGCCGATTCTCAGGGGCTCTATATCCAACCCTCCAGTTGTTTGCAACATTAAGGCGAGGGTGGCTAACGCATATGCAAATTGATTGTGGGATCTCGATAGGTATTCGAATGACACTTCTTCGAATTCGAGTATTAATTCTTCAAGGTATTCATGATAAGGGATGAGCTTTGCATCTTTCGTCTTCCACTCTCCCTGTGTCTGTAGAATGATGAGCATGGAATCTCCAAAAACTTGTAATCTAGGTATCTTCATGGAAATGGCCAATCGCAGACCTAAAATGCACGCCTCATATTCTGAGATGTTGTTGGTGCAATGGAAAGTTATTTTTGCCGCGACAGGATAGTGTCGATCATTGGGGGATATCGGTACGGCCCCAGTGCCTGCCCCTGATAGATTGACAGCACCATCGAAGTACAGGACCCACTTGTCCTCTGCTAAGTTCAGAATTTGACTTTCTGTGTTTATTACTTCGGGGGGGTTCATTGCATGATGGGTTTTCTGCCAGCATGTCAGCTATAGCTCTCCCTTTTACTGACTTTTGTGATGAACACTTGATGTCAAATTCAGACAACATTACCTGTCATTTTGCTAATTTCCCAATTAAAGCGGGTTTCTCCAGGAGGTATTTGACAGGATCGTTCTCTGTTATGAGCTGGATATAGTGGTGTAGGGTATACTTCCTCAGTCTGCGAAGTACCCATACCGTTGCTACGCAGGCCCTTTCAACTGGTATATTTTTTGCTTCAGATGGCGTGAATTTCGTACTCAGATAATAAATGGCCCTTTCTTTTCCATCTATCGGGTTTGTTTGGGCAAGTAAGGCTCCCAAAGACTCCTGCTGTATTGTTAGATATAAGGTCAACGGGTGACCAGGAATTGGTGGCACAAGCACTGGCGGTGTGATCAGATAGTTCTTGATCATTTGGAATGCCTTGCTACATTCAGCATCCCATGTTACTTTCGCGCCTTTCTTAAGCATCCTGAAGATTGGCTTAGCCACATCAGACAGCTGATTGATGAATCTGGCAATATAGTTCAACCTCTCTAGAAGGCTTCTCACTTCTTTTACTGTGGAGGAAGTTGATAAATCGTGGATGGCTTGAATTTTTGAGGGATCAATCTCAATGCCCCTGTTACTGACTATGAACCCAAGGAGTTTCCCGGATCTTGCCCCAAACACACATTTGTTAGGGTTCAGCTTTAACTTATCTTTGCGCAGGCGCTCAAACAGCTTCCTTAATACCTGTATGTGATCCTGTCATTTCTTGGATTTAGCGATCATGTCATCGACATATAGTTCAATCTCTTTGTGGATCATATCATGGAATAATGTGACCATAGCCTTTTGGTAGGTAGCCCCGGCGTTTTTCAACCCGAAGGGCATGACTTTGTAGCAAAAATTTCCCCATGGTGTGGTGAATGCAGTCTTGGGTTTGTCTTCTTGTTTCATGAAGATTTGGTTGTATCCTGAGAATTCATCCATGAATGAGAATAATTCATAACCCGCCGTACTATCCACCAATACATCAATGTGGGGGGGTGGAAAATCATCTTTTGGGCTTGCCCTATTCAGATCTCGGTAATCTACGCAGATCCGAACTCTTCCATCCTTCTTCATGACGGGGACTATATTTGCAATCCAGTCTGAGTATGGGATAGCTTCAATGAAGCCTACCCTAAGAAGTTTCATGACTTCTTCCTTGATCTTGTCTTCTAACTCGGCTTTCATCCGCCTGCTGCCTTGTTTGACAGGTTTGATACCGGGATCCGTGGGCAATGCATGTTCCACAATCTTAGGGTCGAGGCCTGGCATATCCGCGTAAGACAATGCCAAGATGTCTTGATATTCTTTTAGTAATTTGGTGAACTCAAGCTTCTCTTCTCGGGATAGGTGTCCGCCGATCTTGACTTCTTTGATGTTCACGGCGTCTCCCAAATTAATAACGACTGGTTCTTCTGAGGTAGGAGGCTTCGAATCTTCAAAGGTATTCCAATCTCTACGGATAGATGCATGACCCTCGTCTTCATCTTCCTCAATGCTATAAGAGTAGTTAAAGGAGGGATCCGAATTTTGTAACAACCTGGTATGCATGTTTGAGATGATATGCCTGAAATGTCATGAGTATAGTTAGTTTGTACTCAGTAAAAATGACATGCATGATCATGTATAAGTACAAACGGGACTAATCCTCATATCATTGGACATCCCGGCCCCGCGGAAATCTTTTGGAAATTAGGAATCATATGGCAAATCAGGCCTCAAGCTTCTGTGTGGAAGGCTATTATCATCATTGGGCTGATTCGTGGTTCCATATGCCCTTAACCAAAACATGCGTGGTTTTATTGAATGCAAGATGGGCCGCGTTACATGATGTGCTATTTGGACCAACGGCCGGAGATCCAAAGGCGTTTTCCTATGCGAACAATAAGGAAAGAAGATACAATAAAATGCTGAAAGTTCTAAATGCAGTATTTAAAGGCAGAGAAAGAGTCTCTTTACTCAGAGGAAATGGCTTCATTGTCCAGCTACTCCACGATGACATTCACAGAGTCATCTTCAAGAAAATGATTCGTCAGGTCTGGTTCTATTGGTGAAGTGACATCCTCTTCAGACAGCCATTTGAAGTTCTGGTTGAAGTAGGCAATTAAGGGATTCTTGAACATTCGAGACATGCCCTTCCAGGTTGGAGAACCGATGAATGAGTTATTCGGGCTGCTTTTGCCTCCCCGGCGTCCTAGGATTTTGCCTCGGCCTCGGCCTATTGCTTTCGGGGCAGATTCATTCATGGGAAATTTCTGGTACCCTAAGCCTCTTCTATGAGGGTTAGCTTTTAACTGCAAGGGGGTATTTATCCCTTGGCTGTGTTTACCCAGACCTTTTTCGGGGTCAAACCCATATGCCAGTAGCATCTTAGCTGGTAAGAGATTGGCTTCTGAGATGTGAGGGGTTCTCAACCTTGTCCCTGCCGGGGTATGAACTGTTGCTACCAATTCCAGGGTGTGATAACTTGCCTCTGTTTTCACTGCAGGTTCAACATAGGGTATGGCACTGTTCTGGTATGTCTGGAGGTTGACTTCCCCATGTACGGTAATCACCTTCCCGTCTACAACGAAACGTACTTTTTGATGCAAACTCGAAGGGACAGCTCCTGCTGTATGGATCCAAGGTCTTCCTAGAAAGAACCCAAATGCGCTGGGCAGATCCATCACTTGGAAGTTTATAGATAACTTCGTCGGGCCGATGAATACGTCAAGCTCGATCTCGCCCACTACAGTCTTCTTCATGCCATCGAATGCTCTTACAGCTGTCTTGGATGCCTTAACCATCTCTTCATTGATTCCCAGCCTTCTTATGGTAGCCAAGGGGCAGATGTTGAAGGCTGATCCATTGTCGATCAGTATGTGTGCCACTCTTTTGCCATTACATTGCGCGGAGATGTATAAACCTTTGTTGTGCCCTCTTCCTTCCATGGGGAAATCCTCGTTAGAGAAGCTCAATTGGTCTTTTAAAAGAATTGCCCCTACAAAGTTCCCTAATTGTATTTCATTAATTGTTTCAGGGACATGTACTTCGTTGAGTATCTTTAACAGTGCGTTTTTGTGCTTCTCTGAATTGATGAATAGGTCTAATAAGGATATCTGTGCAGGTAACTTCCTCAGCTGTTCTATCACCTCAAACTCGCTGGTTTTGATGATCGATATGAGCTTTTCGGCATCTTCCTTCGTGACCTCCTTTTTTCGGATTCACCTTCCCTTGGGGCATAAAATCGTCCAGACCTCATTACCGCGTCTACTTGTGTGGTCCCATAGTCCCAATGGACTGCTTTAGGATCGTACTCTTCTACTGGGGGGACTTTTATCGTTACAGTTGTCCTCTGAGGTGTTTTTGGTTCAGACGTGTTGTCTTCTTCCTCTTGTGGCAATTGAATCACGACAGGCTTGACTGGGCAGTCTTCTTCCCTACTCAAGCTATCCAGTTCATCTAATCTAATCACCACGGTCGTGGCTACTTCAACCATCGATACGGTGTTGTCAAAGTCTTCTGTGGAAGGTTCTTCCATGCTCTTCGTGGTTTCTGGTAGAGAGAGATCATCCATACCTCCCCATCCGTCCGGTATGACGTCTTCCATCTTTTGATAAAAGCTGGGAGGGGCCGAATATTTCACTTTGAAGTTGTATCCTCCAGAATCTTGACCCAGGTTGTCTATAACTTCGCCCTTCTCAAGTGCGCCAGCCATAAACTTGAGGTCTGCTAGACTTCGCCTCTTGGCTTCTAGTTCGTCCTCTTTGAATTCTCTCTCTGACTGAGTCGCCGGTCCAAGATTGTTTACCAGATTCTCATGTGAGATACCCCAGGTATTACCCTGCTCAGTCTTGATCGCGAAGTAGTTACCTTCCAAAGATAAAGAAGCTTCGACTCCTTCGAACTCTTCATTGGTGATGTCAGACATTATGCCCAAGCTCATCATCTTGGCGATACATAACTTCTTTTGGTCAGCCGAAATCTCTCCCGCCTTTGGGTATGACGAAGCGGTTGTCAGTAGGTCGGTCAGCTTGGGCACATCTACCTTCAGCTCCAGGTAGTCTTCTTCACCTTCAGTGAATATAGCCCCTACTGTTTGATGATCTGGCAATGGATTTTCTCGCACATTTGGGGTCGTATTGTCAAATTTCAAAACCTGACTATCAATTAGGGCTTGCACTTTCAACTTAAGGATGTAACAGTTGTCCACATTATGCCTTATTTCGCCCATATGGTAGGCACAGGTCTGGTTCTCATCAAAGCCAAGATACCTTGCAGGGTTTGCCCTAGGTGGTTCTTTCGCCACCAGGTGTTGCTCCAGCAGCATCGGGAGTAGCTTGGATAAAGGCCTGGGGAGCTGGGAGAATTGCTTCTAGGGCTGCTTTCTCCTAGGCTCTTGTACCTTTGGCACTGACCAGGATGATCCGCCTTTGGCCTGATTAGAATTGCCGAATGTCTTGAGCTTGTGGGGGTCTGGTATAAATGCTACGTCGAGCCCAGCTTCTTTCTCCTTTCTTAAAGGATATTGTCGTTTGGAAGCTTCATGGGGTTTTCTCTCCCTCAAGGCCCATTCCAGCCTTTCAGCAACCTTTATCAAGTGTGCGAACGTTTGACATCCGGAAGTGTTCAGCCTGTCAAAGTACTCGTAGGGGAGCGCCTTTAGGAATAAGTCGATCAGTTCCTCTTCTGGGATTGATGGCTTTACTTGGGTGGCCAAGGCTCGCCACCTCTGGGCGTATGTTCTGATCAACTCACCTCTTGCCTTTGAAGTTCGCAGAAGGTCCTCTCTTGTTGGGGCTGTAGCCGTGTTGAACTTGTACTGTCTGAGGAAGTCTTCTGCGAGATCCTCCCATCCGTCGTAATCTTCCAGGTCTAGCTCAATGAACCAGGCCAGAGCGGCGCCAGCCAAGCTTTCTTGGAATGTGTTCATTAATAGCGGGATATAATCCGAATAGTGCGCCATCTTGCGCAGATAATACTTGAGGTGGGCACGGGGACAGCCTGTCCCGTTGTATTTTCTCACGAACTCTGGTTCCTTATAATCAGGAGGAGTCTCTACTTTAGCAAAAGGAGATATCTTGTCGAAGCGTGCCAGTTCGTAACCTTGGCTGCTCAAGCATTCCTCAATCTTGGCCAATCTTTTAGCTTCCGCCTCTGTTTTCATGGTCTGCTTCCCTTTCTCCTCCTTCTCGAGGTTGATGATGACAGGAGAGGCCTTCTGTTGTGATCGGCTGTTTAGTTCATGTATGTCCTCCTCTGTACGCTGGGTATCTCTCGTTACCTCTTTATCAGCTACATCTGTTACCGCAGAAGGGCCCGAGTTGTTCTGGTTATGGGCCGTTGTTTGTTTAGCCTGAGTGGCTTCCAGCATGGCCTTGATGTCGGTCATCATAGTTGCTAGGGCTGTCATTTGGGATTCTAGCATTCCCAAGCGCGGAGTCAATTCTTGCTGCTCCATTCTTGTCTTAAGGCGAGTACGGAAACGATGTGTCGGTAGTTCCGTGATGAGAGTGTACCTGTTTTGAAAAGATTTCTGGTGAGTACTTCTTTTATTTCTGGCAAAAAAGAAACAGCTAATCCTTTCAGTTGCATATTCATTGTCAGCATATGAGAAAAAGGGCTACTCTGTGAGCCTTAGCCTCATGTAAGTAGTTCTTTCAATCATTTCTCAACAAGAATTCATGGAACTAAAAGAAGCGTAATTTCTGACGATAGTTTTTATGCGTTTGCAAAACATGTTCACATTCATACTCATATGTCCCAGATAGTGTCTAACAGAAATGAGAATGTATGAGAATGTGTCACAATGTTTGCTTATTTTACACTTGACAGAACAGCTTATTCAAGTCTAGGACGTTTGAGGCCTAAGGTATCCTCATCATCCCAGTATGGATTCCCCTCTTCAGTCTGAGACTCCTCATCCTCTGAATATGACAGCGGTCCCATGTCTTCGAGTATGTACGGCTCTATTCCATGTACGTATGGTACAATGTATTCAGGTATGTAGGGTTCGATGAGGCTTCGTCGGATCGCTTTAAAGTGTTGAAAATGTTCTGCGGTGGCTCTACGAATGTTTTCTTCACGAGTCATATTTTCTGGCCAATTTATTTCTTCGACCTGGGAATTCTTCAAAGAACGCATGATGGATGCCACCTTGGCTTCAAATTGTCTCTTCTCCTCTTCAGTGAGGGTCTGGCTTGGTAAGTCAAAGGAAAAGATACCGGGTTGTGGTGGAGAATGGATCTCCTGTAGTGCTCTGAACTGCCGAATCACCCTCCTTGGATAGTATGCAGTAGCGCCCGTGAATCCTAGCAAAGGGACTGGACTCCCGTCATCGCAGGTCAATCTGACTTTGCTTAGTGTTGGCAACCTTAGCCGCCATCGGAGTTGTTCGGGTTTTAGGACTTTAAGGAAGTTCCTCCATTCTATGAAGTTGAACTTAGGAACACGTGTATGGGTTCTAACAAATGTTTTTAGAGGGTGTGCATCAGGGCTGATCTCAATGAAACCCATGCGGATGTGGAATTGTCTGATATGGGATGTGAACCATAGATACAAAAGATCACTAGAAGCTCTAAAGATTCCCCTTTTATTTTTTTTTAAACTATTTAAGGAAAGAAGGGTCTCGGCAAGGAGGATGGTCGAGTAATTTAGCCACCTGACTCATTCAGGTTTGTGTCAAGGAATTCAGCCACCTGACTCGGGGGTTCAAGTCCTATAGGGGGTCGGACGAGCGTAGGGGTGAACTCAACTCCGATGACGGCGCTGTATTCCTCGATAGTGGGAGTGATCTCTAGTCCTTCCATGCAAAATGTAGCGGTGGTAGGATCCCAGTAAAGCGCCATGGCTTGAATAAAGGCAGGTGGACACTCAATCTTCAGTAAGTCCAATAGGTACCCAAGTCGTGATTCCGCATACTTCTGGCTGACTTCGCCCATGCCATCCCACCATGATTGGAGTTCAGCTCGAGGGATTTTGAACACTTCAATATCGTTCTTTCCCATTAAGTCTAAAATATGCAAATGATTTTAAAAAGTCAATCGTCAGAAATTACTTTAAACGTATGAATATGCAGATGTCATGAGACATGCATGAGCTAACTTGATTGCATAGTTCAATTTGAAGAAATGGAGATTATGACCTTTTTCAGGTCTTGAAAGCCTGACTCAAAGCCTAATTTGCATTTCAGGGAAGTGAATTATGCAATTTAGTCAGGTTTACTCAGTGACTAAAGGGAACAGCAACGTCACATTCCATTGGTCAACACATCAAAGGAACAAAGTGGGATGCTTTTTTATTACAGTCAAGATGTCTAATAGAAGAAAGGTAAAGAGAGGTCTTTTCAAACAAGAAAGCCATAAAAGCTAATGGAATGTGAGGATCTAAATCATTCTTTTTCCAGAGGTCTACCCAAATGACAGTCAGTCAGGAACTCTCCCTTAATCTAGGGTAGGGGAGTTATCTTCAGTGTTTTGGTCGAGAGGTTGTAGTTCCTCTGGCCATTCTCTAGTCCAGGGTATGATGACTTCGGGAGCCTTCTCGGGTTTCACCTTCTTGAGTGTGATACGCTTCGGTTTTGTCTTGGTCGCGGGGCGTCTTCTTTTTCCCCAGAAAGTTATCATGGATGTACTTTCTTTGGTCAGTAATTTGGTCTTTCGGCGGGCGTATGCCTCCCTGGCTAATTGGTTGCGACGCTGCCTCTTCATCTCCAGATAGTCCTTGAACATCTCGTCTGCTTGTCGCTTGAATCTGAGGTTATCGACATAGTAACGGGTTTGTAAATCTTCGGCGTATCCCAACTTACGTCCAGTCAGCTCCCGACCATGCACGAATCTAGTGAAGTGCAGCCTTGTGTTCGGTCCAGGGTGAGTGACCTTCCTCAGGTATTCGAAGGTTACCAATTCTGTCGAGCTCTTAGGGAACAGCGACATTCTAACCTATTACCATTGCTGTTTCAATTAGTCACTTGAGCGATTCGCATGACGTGAATGCACATGAATGTATGTAATGCATGAGTCATATCACGGAGCAGGGAATAGTAAAGTACATTGGAAGTAAATGCCTTACCAACCATACCTAGGGGAATGTGGAATATCCCCCTCTTATTAATGGGTGGTTTTAGGTATACCAACCATCCATAGACATGCGCATGAGACAAGTAGGTATACTCTAAAAACCAAAAATCAGGTGAGGAACCTACGGCTCAGGCTCCCACGATCCACGCGAGGCAGATTCCTCCCCAAGGGTACCTACCCAAGAGGGTTAGATATCGCCAATACAGATGGTAGGCGGGAACGGGTACGAGAGTCTCAAGTGCCATCAAACACAAGATCCTTTTCACACCTTTTCCCTATCTAAGGTAACCTAAGGGTGGTTGCAGTCGGGGTTTGACCGCCAGTGTGTGCAATGTGTCGTGATCATCACAATGCAAGGTCATACACAGCAGTTTGTATCAAACACCGCTTCAGTATGTGCGTAAAGTAAACATACATTCCCAACTCCAACCTACAGAAAAATGTCAACAATTACTCCACCCCTTATTTCTCCAATCTGCAAAAACATCTAACACAATAGTTAGCATACGTACCTCACCTTCGAGAGCATCTGCAGAAAACAATGTCAGATAAACCAAACAACTTTTTAATCGGCTCAAGTCCTCTGGAATTCGTAACCAGAGGTTCTGGTTTAGAATAAGTCCCAGTGGAGTCGCCAGTCTGTCGCGACCCTCCCGAGCGGGGGGCTAATGGGCAGCCCGATCGCTGGCTTGATCGGACACGGGCCTCTCCCAAGGTCCATTTCCCAAGTCGCAACTGCAGGATATACGTGGTCGACCTTCAATGTGGTCTAGTGACATGTGATGAGTTTACATGCCAAGGAGTCGCCACCAATCATTTCGCGGAGGGTACGATCGGAAACCCTATCGAATAGTTGGGAGTGGTCTATTCGATTCTGCGGAAACCAGAGAAGTGGGTTCGGGGACTTAGTTACGTCAACTGTCAAAGTTGACGCCCTTTCGGTACCTAAGCTGAATGGTTTATCTGATCCTAGGATTTCATACATACGAATGGGGTACAGATCCTAAATCTAGGAGTTCATGCAGATGGGAGATACTACCCTATCAATCACAATCAATAGAAAAGAGTGCGCAAATCGAGGATCCAATACATGCGGATAAAACACATGAAATCAGCATGGTATCCCTAATGAGGCCCTATTAGCCTAGAGAAATATCAATCAAGGCTTAGGAGTGATTTGGACATGATTCAACCATGAGGGGCAGAATCGTAATTTTGAATAATTCGGGGAAAATTTACCCTTAAAAGGGTAAATCTGTCATTTTAGACGAATTGAGAAGTCAGAAGACAGGGGGAATAGAATTAGCCATCAATCCAATCCATTTCCTATTTTTCGGGGATTTTCAGGATTTTTCTAGAATTTAAAAGTGATTTTACCCTCGAAGGGGTAAAATCGTCATTTTGGACAAAGATGGGAACTGAAAATCTCAAATATTAGGGTTGGTCGTCCACCTGACCCAAACCCTAACTTTAAGCAATTTTCAGAACTCGATTGAGACAAGAAAGACGATTTTCCCATTAAAAGGCAAAATCGTCATTTTGAGAGAAGGGACGGGACTCGAAAATCCAAACCTAAGAATTGGTCGCCTAATCGACCCTAATTCTTACTTTGGCATTATCAGCCTTATCTCGCATATACAGCAGAGGCGACTTACCCCTAAAGGGTAGTATCGTCAAATCTTGGAAGAACGGATAAGAAACCCCAAAAATAGGATTGACCAGTTGTCTGTGGTCAATCCTAGATTTTTAGGGATTTCTGGAATGTCTAGGATTTCCCCACAATTTTTCCACAATTTTTTGGAATTTTCTGGAATTTTCTAGCATTTGTTTTTGGATTTTCTAAGATGTTTCTGATTTTTTTTATTTGTTTTATTATTATTTTTTAAAAAAATCATTTTCCAATTTTTTTATTTTAAAAATATTATTCGGACCGGGTCGACCCGACCCACTCGGGTCGGAACCCAGCCCAGACCCCGATCCGCGCGACTGAAGCCTTGAAACGACGCCGTATCGCCTTTTATTATTTTTCTGATTATCCGTGCTAGATCCAACGGTTCCTATAGAGCCAAGTGGCTAATCCACGGCTGTTGGATGGACTGACTGAAATCTACGGCCTAGATTGAACAAAGACATGACTAGAGCCGTCTGATCGACCTACCAAAATCTACGGTCAAGATTAGAACGCAAGACTCGATCTAGACCGTTCACCCTCTCTAGCCTAAAACGGCGCCGCACTGCTACTAACCTAAACGGCACCGTTTCAGATCATTTTGATTTTCTGATTTTAAAGATTTTCGATAAACCTAATTACTAATCGGACGGCCGCTAGAATTTAGACTCGATTTATCTCATCCGTCCGATCTGTTTATTCAAATAACAGACCCTAACGGCCATGCTGACTGGGCTAGCACGTGGACTAATCGCAGGACGACACTTGGATATTTGACCAGTTGACTACGCCAGGTCAGCATCGTATTCAACCTCCCGACTACAACTGAGCGAACGGCTGTGGATCTCCGACGATGATTCAACGGTGGATTTTCGATGAAATCGTACAGAACCGACGGCAATCGACTCGCGATCGTCCCTATTTTAACATATCTGAGAATCGAAGCATCCTACTCGAGGAATCGAGAACATCGTGCGAATTGCCGAGTACAGCCATGGAAGTTCATTCATGCGATTTACCCAAAATCAAAGAAATTTAGTCACAGAATAGCACCAACGGAGGTTTAGAAGACTTACCTTGAGCTCCGATTGAGCTCGCTCGACCCAGATTCGGCTGGGCAAGTATGAACAGTACTCGGCGATGGAGGCCGGGATTGGGAGACTCAATTCGGGGTGTTTAAGCAAGGTCGATGCAAAAAAGGTATGCGACGATGATCAGTAATGTTCAATAAATGAAACGCCCATAGAAATTGCAAGAACGGGCATGAAAGACAAAAATCGCCATTGAAGCACAATGAAGGAATCGAAGTCAAGACTCACCTGTTTCGGAGGTTTCCGGCTTTGCGACTGACGGCGACAGCTTCCTCTCAACACGGGTGACCTCCTGGTGGTCTTCGCGAGCCCTGGTCTAGCCTGTGAAGGCCCGACCGCCGCTCGGTGAATTCGAGCTCAGTCCTCGACAATGGCGGTTGGAGGACGAGCCCTTTCTCTCTCTTTTTCTCTCTCTCTCGATTCTGTTTTCTTTCTTTCAACTGAATCCCCTCTCTTTTTCCTTCGCGAAGGCCTGTTAGCTTATATAGCTTGTTCGATTTTTGGCGCCGAACGGTGGATCTTCAACTGACTCGGTTTGGCACGTGTAGTCACGTGCAATTGGGTCAAAATGAAGTCGGGGAAGATGGGCATTTCGCTCAATCCCTTTTGGTTCCGCGGTGAGCTTCATTTCGCACGAATTTGGCAAGGATTTGAGCTGTTTTTGCCTTTGTTGACTTTCGCAGGTCTGAAGGTTTGACTGACCTCGCCGGAGCTCGTCCGGCGGTCATTTGTCATGGGAACGGTCTTGATCGGCAGGTCTTGAGGTAAGGAGTAAGACGCCCACCATTCCCCTTTCAATTAGTCGCGAATTGACCTTCAATTTGGTCTTGGAAACTTGGTCTGTCACTGTTCATTTGCACGGGCGTTTTGAGGAAGACGACGACACTGTAGAAAACCGGTTCGACCGGTTCGACCGGTCCGACCGGCGGTCTGACCGGTCTGAACCGGTTCCGAATTGGATTTTTCAAAATTAAACCCAAATCAGTAGGAAATTCTTACAATTGAACCTCCTAATCAAATCTAGGGCATGAATTTTACTAGAAATGTGGTTTTGCCCAAAAGTTTTCATCAATTTCTACAAAACCCCCAAATTTTCATTTAATTGGAAATTGGGGATCGTGTAATTGAGGGTGCAAATGATCAAATTGAGTCAAACCACCTGTGCCAATCGATTTAAAATGGTGAAATCCATTGGGTAGCATGTTCAATTTGTAATGATAGTCTTTGAATTGAAAGTAATTTCGATTATGCTCAATTTCAAGGACTAAAATGCATTTATGTTTGCAATTGAACAACTTGTCCGAGCAATTAGGTCAAATTGAAATAGGGAACAATTAGATTGAATGTCAAGATCCTAGAAAATGCCAAAATTGGAATTTAAAAGACTCGATTGATATTTTTTCTCAAATTCAATAGTACGGGTTACAAAAGAACGCCCACAAGGGATTAAAAATAAAAAATATTGGATATTTTTCCATATTTTTGTGACCTCGAATGCTATTTTTCTTGAATTTTTTGAGTATTTTCCTATTTTCTAAAAATACTAAAAAATGTGAAAAATATGAAAAATTATTTTTTGGTCAAGAATGGTTCCTTGGGCTTGGCCAAGGCCACCAAAGTTGATTTTGTAATTTTTTGACTTTTTATGGATTTTTTGTGATTTTTCAAAAATAAAACTAAAAAAAAAGACTTGGTCAAAAATCAGGTGTCAACACCCGGGGCTCAAATTCACCCGGCAAGCTCGAGGCCGACCCCTGCCTAGATTTGGGCATCGCTCGGCCGCGCGAGGCGGGTCTATGCTTCTTCATGGCCAGCTTTAGGGCATTCTCAATTCGGGTTTTGAACATTTTTTCTTACTCTGCTTGCACTGACAGTACACACAATCCTGAATTGGTTGGGCTAAGCTTGTTCTGGAGATCGTCATAATGTGCTAGTAGGTTCAGGTTCAGCTATTTGTGACTTTACCAGGTAGGCGAGCTTCAGAGCAACGGCAAGCGTGGTGACTATGGTAAGCTTGGATTGATTACTGATTTTGGTGTGCTGGTGGGTTCAGGTTCAGGTTCAACTATTTTGTTGTTCTAGTGGAGTCATTACTAGTTGCCTTCGCTCGTAATTGTTCTACTTACTTACAAGTTTTAGTGGGCAGCTGCTAAAAGGTAGAATGCATTTCTAATTGGAAAGTTCGGTGGTTAAGCAATTGTATGGGATTATGTCTGGCCTTATTCTCCATCGTGTGGTTATAACATTATAATGTTTCAATGTCACGCTTTCTATCTCAGATGTGACTCATATGCTTCATCAATTCAATCTATTTTCACTTGAGCTGCATTTTTTGATGATGATTTAGATAGTGCTTTTGTATATGATGACATTTCTTGTTGCTCTGCATTATGATTCTAGGGTTCTTGTGGATGATCGTTTACGAAATGACTTTGGGTGCTAGAGATGGTTACCGAATCCTTCCCAACTATGAAGCTACTCTTCTTTTTTCACTTAAGTGACTGCTTGTTTGTAATAAATGAAACTGAATCCTTGTGTGTTTATTGATTTCAGGTTTCCAGGTTTGCCACTCTCTGGGTGGTGGAACTGGATCTGGCGTGGGAACACTCCTCATCTCTAAGATCCGTGAAGAATATCCTGATAGAATGATCCTTACTTTCTCTAGGTGGACGCTGTGTTTGAGATGGTGTTCTTCTTCTAGTGGTGGTAGTTAAGGTAATGATCGTGGCAATGATGATCCAAGAGGTTGATAAATGGGGGAGGCGAAACTTGTGATGGCGCAGGTGTTAGAGGTGCTGCTGCTGCTAACAATCACTACACAATTACATGAAATGGAAGTAGAATCAAGTATTATGTCTATTTGCATGTGAAAGGCTAGTTCGATGTTCTGATAATTGTAATTTGTAACTACTTGGAAACATTTGTGTATGACTCGTAATTATAATTTTTCCTATTTATGGAAAACATATTTGATGTTCTTATTGTTCAATTCCAATTTTTCTTTCTCTTTCAAATTTTTGTCTTAATTGATCTCCTTCATAGTGTAATTTGATAAATCGTGCATAAATTGCTTATACATATATTGGTCTAATTTGATGTAATTATTGAACAAATGAGACTTAATTTGATTTAATAAGTTAAAAAGATAAAGGAATCTTAATTAAATGAAAATTTATAAACATAATTTTTTTTGCAGTTACCAAACGCATTTCAGTTCTTTTTTTGTTCTGAAAACAGAATTTTTTTTTTCAGTTACCAAATGCGTTTTTGTTCCCATAAATCATTTTTTGAACAGAAACATAAAATAGTGTTTTTGTTCAAAAAATGTTCCCGGGAACAGAAACATTACCATACGCAACCTAAGCCTCTATGCTTTCTTTTTCCTCTTAGATCCCTCATGAACTGGGTTTTTCTCTTCTCTTTTTTTTTTATTTTATTTTTTTCCCAAATCAAACCATGTTGGAGTTCAACACCTAATAGAAAAAAAAATTGAAGTGAAATATGGCAGCCTTTTGTCTTCTGTTCACACAAAGGCGGTGAACTTGTGCAAAGAATAGTTGGATTGGTCAAAGAAAGTAATCACAGCTGGAGTCAAAAGAAAAAGCCAAATTCCATCACCAATTGAAGTCGTCAGCATCCTTTTATTTCACACTATGGAAGCAAAGTGGTGGAACTCAATGGCGGTGAAAGTTTCTCTATAAATAGGCATTAGAATTAAGCTTTGCGCTATGCCATAGTAGAGGGGTCGTGTTATGCCAAAGTGAGAAGCATATAGAGAGAGTTAGAGGGTTCTTGTTTCACTCAAGCTTAGCAAAGTTAGTGTGTTTTGTTGTAGAGCCTTAGCAAGACTATTTTGAATACCACTCTCATATTTACGTATTCGAAAACTCTCTCGCGTTAAAACCACCAAACTTTCGCAAAAATCCCTTCTGGTTCCTACAATTGGTATCAGAGCCAGCAGGCCGAGGATCATGCCGGAACCTAGGCGGTCAAGAATCCAAGCACGGAGACCGAGAACCTAGAGTGGACGATCGAGGATCGTGAATCCGGAGCTAGCTATGGCATCCACAAATTCCGTTCAATTTCAACTTCCAAAGTTGATCGGGAGAAATTTCAACAATTAGTCCGTCCAGATGAAGGTTTTATTCAAATCACAGGATTTGTGGAACCTGGTGGAGAGTGGCTACACCAAAGTAACTGACGCAGAAGAATTCAACTCTCTAGGAAAGGAAGATAAGGATTCGTTAGTCGAGTCCCGAAAGAAAGATCAGAAAGCATTATATGCGATCTTTCAAGCTGTGGAAGAGACGAAATTTGAAAAAATATCGTGCGCAGAGACGGCGAAAGCGGCGTGGGATATTCTTCAGAAATCGTACAAGGGCGATGATCGTGTGAAGCGAGTTCGACTTCAAACACTTCAAGGTGATTTTGAGTCTCTACGCATGAACAACTCTGAATCTATCTCATCGTATTTTGATTGTGTGCAAACCATCGTAAACCAATTGAGGGTTAATGGTGAAGTCCTCCAAGATGAACGAGTCGTAGAAAAAATCTTGAGGTCTTTCACTGAAAGATTTGACTACGTCGTTGCGGCAATCGAAGAAGGCCCAAATATATCAACCATGACGCTGGAGCGGTTGATGGGTTCATTATGCTTGCATGAGCAAAGAATGAATCAGAAGTTCGTCGATTTGAACCACGAGCAAGCACTCCAGAATCAGGTTATTCAAACAAATCGAGAAGATTACTATGGTGGACGAGGTCATGGAGATGCTCGAGTTAGAGGTGAAAATTTGAGTTTCACCAGAAAGTATAAAGCACATGATAAGTCAAAGGTAAGACGCTTTAAATGTAACAAGTTCGGACATTACAAATCCGAATGTCAAGAAGACGCGACGGAATATGCACATACAGTCGATAATGATGAAGATGTGGTACTCGCATGTACCATGGATTATGGTAGTTCCCTCTTTAGTAATAAAAGAGGTTTCAAGAGCCATAGAATGAGTGATGTTGGTAAGTATGGCAAACAGTGGAAAGGACATGGAAATCGGCAAAGACGATCAGTAGTGAGAAGCACTCAGCTAGAGGGAGCTCATTGAGATCGTGATAAGGACAACAAAAAGCGTAGTGAACGGTGCTACATATGTGGCAAAGTAGGTCACTTTGCCAGAGTCTATTGGTTCAAAAAGGTAAAAGAAAATGACGTATCTTTTACCAAGAAAAAGTACGATGGAAAAGAAGAATGGAGTCTTCAAGCGACTATTGCAACAGAGGTTCAAGAAGAGCTCGTAGCCACTAGCATCATCAATGCAGATGATATGATAGAGACTGAGATGTCTCCAAAGAAGAGTAAGTCGAGAGAAAACTCGAAGAAGCAAGTAGCAGCTTCAACAAGCAGTTATGAGAAGGAACTGCATGAGATGTTAAAAGAGAAAGATGAAATTATGAAGCAAAAGGACGAGGAGCTCAAGGTCAAAGAAAGAGAGAACCAGAAGCTCCGACATGAGCTCAAGAAATTACAAAATCTTAAGAAGTATTACCCAGAGAAAAAGGTCCTAAGGCGCAAAGATCATTGGAAGGGGGTAGAGAAAAAGTCCTATGAGAAAAAGGATCGAGATGCCTCTACCAAAGTGCTTCAGATGGAGTTGAATCGATTGAAGCATGAATTGAAAATCGTGAATGAGAGATTTGACCACATGAGTTGCAATCTCAGAAACTTTGAGAAAGCTTCGAATACGGAGACTACGAAGAAAGGAAAAGTGATCGGCGCGCAAGTTCGAATGGCGTCAAAGAAGTCCGAGCTTCGTATAGCTCAATTAGAAATCGCAGTCGTAGAAGCAATTGAAGAAGACGAATATCAGATATTATAGGATGAAGAATATTAGGTGTTGAGGGGGAGTGTTGGAGTTCAACACCTAATAGACAAAAAAAAAATTGAAGTGAAATATGGCAGCCTTTTGTCTTCTGTTCACACAAAGGCGGTGAACTTGTGCAAAGAATAATTGGATTGGTCAAAGAAAGTAATCACAGCTGGAGTCAAAAGAAAAAGCCAAATGTCCATCACCAATTGAAGTCGGCAGCATCCTTTTATTTCACACTATGGCGGCAAAGTGGTAGAACTCAATGGCGGTGAAATTTTCTTTGTAAATAGGCGTTAGAATTAAGCTTTGCGTTATGCCATGGCAGAGGGGTCGTGTTATACCATAGTAAGAAGCATATAGAGAGAGTTAGAGGGTTCTTGTTTCACTCAAGCTTAGCTAAGCTTGTGTGTTTTGTTGTAAAGCATTAGCAAGGCTATTTTGAATATCACTCTCATATTTACGTATTCGAAAACTATCTCGCATTGAAACCACCAAATTTTCGCAAAAATCCCTTCTGGTTCCTGCGAACCACTCTCTGTTCCAAGAACTCTCAATCTGTGTTTCTTCAAGCACACTCTCCCCTTCAAACCAGACCCCAGCTCCCACTTCTCCTCCTTCGCGAGTCCATCTTCTTGCACTGGTTTTCCAAGAACCACCACAGAGTCCCCAACTCGAGCTTGCCGAAGCAGCCTTCCCTCCGATTGTCATTGCCCTACCTTCCATCGCTCCCCCACCTCCGCCGATCCCGCAGCCCCAGCCACAGCAACTCCCTCGATGAGCCCTCCCCCCACCCGCCGACCATCGCGGCCCTCGCCCCGGCCCCTCCCCTCGACCTCAACCTCGATGAGATCTCTCTTGTCCATCCACGCCGCCTCCACCACCACCACCCCCATCCACCTCACCCTCAACCATAACTTGATCGCTGCCTCGCCGCTCATGATCTCGACGGCTCCCTCACCTTCGGCTGCAGACGGGTGCGAGGTCGCCTTAGCCGTGACTCTGTTACGGTGATTTTGTTGAAGATGTGAAGAACGAAGGGGTGGATTTTTTATTATTATTATTATTATTATTTTTGGTCGAAAGGGGGAGGGGAGGGGTGTTAGGGAAAAGAATAGGTGAGAGAGAAGAGGAAATCTGGAAAAATTGAAAAGCGGGCTCACATGACACGTGTCAAGTTTTCGATGGTGTGGTAACGATTCCATTGGGAATTAATGGCGGAAAATTGGAGGAAAAGGAATATAATATATATGATACACATGTCCACTTCTCCTTTTTTTAGTTTAATTCTCATTTCCGTATAATATACTAAAAAAATTTACAGTTACTCCAAATGAAAGTAAAACACTTTAGGTTTACATTGTAAGTGTGTACAATATAGTTTGTGCTTGTAGAATCTAGTGATATTTTAAGGAAACTAGTGTGGGAATTTACACGAAACAGGCGAAATATAATTATTTTTCATTTCAGAAAAAGAGATGAAAAAAGACAAATAGAAAAGGAGGACAAATAGATAATTACCAAATCAATACTTAACCACACATGCCGATTCAGTCATAAAATTTTTAATTTGTCATTATAGTCCTAAACTTTTGCTTGGAATTCAAAGGGAATCTTTTTGGACAATTACTATTGGAAACTCTTTTCTTGGCCTTCCGTCATGGTCCACCGTCTTAATTGTAGATAACTTGTGAATTGTCACGTCAAGTGATTAAAAAGATTATGTTGGAATTCCACGCAAAAATGTAGGATCATATCTGCAAAATCGGATGTATAGGACCCTAGGGAGTGAAATTTTCCAACAATATCAGAGACCGAACGGCGCCATCCGGGGCATTCTGTATAATCTTTTTCGTTTTCGTTTGAGCTCGTTGGTGAATTCTTCAGCTTCAGCAAAGGTACGCAGCTTCAAGTGATGATCTCTCTCTATCTCAGCTACGTTTTGGGGTCATTTCTGTTTGCTCATGTATGTGCTTGCTTGGTATCGAAATTGTACCGACAAACATCGACTTTTCTCACGCACTCGTCATCGATTTACCTGCGTAGTTGCCTTTGACTTCTCGTGATTGTCGGAATTATGTGGGTTCTGGAGTTAAGCTTTTTCCTCGTTCGCTCGCTCGGTTGATTTATCCGCACCTGCACGTGTATGTCCCCATGGAAGAATTGTTCATGGTCACTTGAATTTGATGTATGTAATGTGATTGCTCACCTTTCTGGTTTTTTAGCAGCTGGAAACCGCATAATGTCGGCTAAACGATCATGTAATCCGTTGGTTTTCCCAGGTTTTGGTCAATGTTGGTTTCTTTCAGTTACCCAAATGTTGGGTGGCTAACTGAGTGCGTGATCAAATAGTTGATGTTTCGCCATCGGTTGGGCTGTTCGCGATGAGAAACTATCAGATGGAGAAGCCGAGTGGCTTCGCGGTGTACATGATTGAGCCAGCCAAGCGGATTATGAGGATGGAACTGTGTTTTGTTCGGAGTTGCTTTGTGTTTACAAGGCCGAGTCATGATTAATCTGCTGCACCGCGGCATTTGGACATGGCGTAGACGCTCGGTCTGACATGGAGTTGATCAGGAGGAGCAAAGGCCTTTCTTGAGAAAGAATTGAGCAGATTTGTTGGACAACAGCAGGTGCAGAAGGAGCAGATCGCTCTTATAGTCCACATTGGAAAGAATCAGTGGCCAAAACCACCACTAGGTTGTGTTGTTTATGACTAAAGCTTATCTAGTGATGAATAGATTCACATGGCAGACATCAACCTTAGAAGTAGCACAAAAAAAAAACCTTAATGAATAATATGCGGAGGAATCTACTGTTTGTCATCAAAAGTTTTGGTCCTTTTTTGGATAGGCTAGCAGAGAATACTTGCATTTCACAGCATTCTTTTTTGAGCTTCTTATTTTATGTGATATGCTATCATGGCCGGAGCAGATGGCAATACTCGGAGGACCTGTGTATCCCCGACATATGGTGCAATTTTCAATCTGTGGAGGATCAAGATTGAGACCCCTGAGCACGGAGAGAACAAGAGAAGGACAAAAAAAAATCGGTTTCTGTGCCTCCGTTAGGTACATCTTCTCAGATTTAGAATCTGATGTGTGGTACTTCTCCTAGATTAGCAATGGCATATCCATGTTCCTCGTTATTTCTTACCACGGTAAAGCAAATTGCTCCATAGATTCTAGTAGTTATGAAACGCAGCAAAGTTCTCATAAACTCAGTTCATTCGAGATGATGGAGTGAGTTGGGTAGATTAGGTGAAGGAAAATTTGAAAGCTTTTTGTTTCCGCGATTGCTTAGTTTATGCAGGTGAGAAACAAAAAGAACAAAAGACTAGCAACATGGTGAACAACTCCCTGATTATTCTTGAGTAGACAAAATGAAAAATATTGCACATGGCTTCAACTTCAACACACACACACACACACACACACAGAGTCATGATCTGATGCTCTTGCTGTCAAATGTCATGGCCTCTCATTCTCAGTTAACTTCTGCTTAAAACAATGGTCATTGGTCGAATTCCCTTTTGCAAGAAATAGTTGTAATTGTCTTCATTTGTCCCTTGCACTTTTTATCTCAATCTTTGTCATTTTCGTTGGAGGAGGATCGTCCATAATATCTGGGCAAAAAGCTGTCTTTTTGCTTGTCCTTGACCTGAGTATTCAAATGGGCAAAAAATTGTCTTTTTGTTTGCATCTCGCTTTTATGATTGGACGCAAATTTTTCAGTCCTTGGGGGGTCATTCTCATGGGAGCTCATCCGGTTCATCGTTTTAACTTACACACTAGAATCCTCAGGAATTCAGTTCCTCTGACCTTGCCGACCAATACGCACGCACTTTGAGGTGCCATGGCTAGAAAAACTTTAGCCGGCTTTCACGGCACTACCGCTTACATCAGGTAGTCCGTTTACGAGAGCACATAGCCGAACTAATGACAGTGCTTTGTCGAAATGTTTTGCCTTGGTCCCAAGGTACTCGCTCCAAGTCACTGGCTTGTAAAGAGGAGGATGATTAGAGTCTATTAGTTCGGGTAGAGGCGAGACTTGAACCCAACTCGGGGGTCCATATAGATAGGCGACTGATAACCGGTGCTCTGTTCGGTTAACCATTGCTCGATGGAGGACACTCGGATATAAGCCATTTGATAGTATGTGAAAGAGGTCCCCCACATTAACGACGAGTGCACCGGAAAGTGGAGGTACTGTGATCCATCCACTGCCCTCTTTGAGCACTTGCAAGCCACTTGTGTTATTTTGGTAAAGAATTGTGAGGAGTGTGGAGTCTGTGTGAGCGGCGAGACCCATCGCCCTGTCTGGGTCCGGGCAAGCAGGGTAAGAATTCAATTGCAAAGCAGCAACTGCACCTGTGAATTCTCCTTTCGGGCCGCTCCATTTGATGTCTTCCTTCGTCAACCCCAAAGAGCCAAGCATAAGCCACATCAACCTTCCTGCTAGCTGCTTCATCTCTTTCTGGTACTCTTCAATCACATCACTGCAGCAAATAACAGAGAAAATTTAAGCAAGCACTTCGAAGATAGTAAAGGCACTAGATGAAAGACGGTTAAACAAAGAGCGAATAGAAGATCTGATCTTTAGACACTGTCCCTCAAAGGCTTGAAAAAGAAACATTGTGAATCGCGTCATGTGCATGATCATGGTTTAGTACCAGAATAGGCTGTAATCCTGAGGCCAAAGTCGGCGAGCATGTTCCATTGGTGACCCCACAATGGTGAAACCTTCGGACCACATTTGCTTAGGGAAAAAGGCAGAAATCCGTGCAACTCCATAACCCGAGATGCCTTCTGGGGAACGAGATGCCTTGAGCTTTTGTGGCACCGGGAGAGAGAAAAGGTTCTTGGCAGCGCACTCGACATCGTGAAGAAGCTCCTCTGGTATGCCATGGTTAGTGACTTGAAACACGCCCCAACTTTTGCATGCATGGCCTATTAGCTTCAGCGCATTCGGGTCATTGAGATCAATGACCGGCAAAGTCTCTTTGCTAGGACTGTGAGAAGAAGGGTACTCATCAAGTTCTGTCCATGCATACGAGTCGGGCAACTCTTTCACTGAACTAAAGTCAACTTGTTTATGATGGAGTTCGACAGGGTACGCTCTGAAGGTATCTGAGAGCCTGGAAGGCATAGTAGGGAGAGGGGAAACAGGGCAGAGTACTTGCGGAGAAACAGGGTGTGTGCTGGACGTCGGGTTATCGGTTGAGATACAGTTTAGAAATGGACAGAGTAAAGTGAATGTACTTGTTATTCGATATGAAATGGTATAGTACTAAGTTTATATATATAGAGAGAGATGATGGAGCTGTGGTTTCTCAGTGCTGCGTGGTGCTGGGGGTATGGCATTGATTGGAAGGAGACAAGAAATGAAACAACAGTGAGCATTTCACATTGGACAATAGAAAGAACAAAAATGGTGAGGACAGTCTTGTCCTTTACAAAACAATATAACCGAAGGAAAGGCAAGGAAAGGCATCTTAACTTCCCAAGCCACAGAGCTTCCATGGAAGGGAGTCTCTCTCTCTCTCTCTCTCTCTCTCTCTCTCTCTCTCTCCATGTGCATCTGTTTTGTCCTCAAGTAGGAACACATGCACATCAATATCCACCACCATTTTCGTCGTAATCGACCTTTTTCCTACCAAAGTACAATTCCTTCAATGACCTGGATATTAACTTCAAATTGCCCTTCCACTTGCCCTTTTGACATCTGTGAAACTGGCTTTGAGGTTTATAGAGATTCTTGCCATCAACTTGACTTGTTTAGACTGAATGAGTTCCTTCAAGTAGGTGCACAAAGTTCTCTTGCAGCTTATTTTTGGTACTGCTCTGTCTCTATGGGCATGACAAGGACATTGGTAGCTCAGGTCTTTTGATCAGTTAAGTTGTTCTCAACTTGTTCTTGTCTAGTGATTGGCAAGGAAGGGCATTCTGGTCTGTCCACCAGTTAGTGCTCCTATTTACATATCTTCACGTATATTCGATCATTTCCATGAAAAGCAACAAAGCCTCAGTGCACTCTGAGATTACATTCTTGTTTGTTTGTCCTAAGATGCCCCAAGTGGGCTACCAAACGCCCTTCAGAACCACAAAACATTTTGCGGTCATCTCCAGACATTACGAGAATGGGTTTCTCGATTTTCTGCTAAAAGATCATTTGACTGTTGCTCGTGGTTTCTCCAGTTTGCTTGTGGACAAGGTTGGATTCTTCTCCTTTGTGGAAGTATATGATGAAGCTGTAGCTTATCGTTTCTGCGAAAAATGCAAGTGTTCATTGGCTTTGGTTAGCAACGTTCTCGAAATATTAGAGCAGCATACATGTCAAATCTCCATTGATCCTTGCACAAGGAGGAAGTGAAGATCTTCGTTTAGTCGGTTTTTGTCCCTTTGTTTGGCCTTCTCTCTGTATTCCTATATGGTCGGCATCCAATGACAGAACAGAAACAACACAATAATGTCGAGATCATCATCGTGCGAAACCGATTGCAGGATTCCTATGATGAGCCTCACACATGGGACGAACGCGAAATGTGCTCTTACACGAGCACAGTAGTCCTGCAAGAGTTGCACTTCAGAGGAGACAGACAACGAATTTCACACTATGGCTGTGGTGAAACTCCGTTTAGTTTCGTGGAAATTGAACGTTTAACGCTCAATATGCTTTCTCTCCTCCTTGCGAGGATGAAAGGTTGGACCATCGGCTAGATTTCCAATTTCATCATTCTTAGGCTAGATTGGAAAAACTCGGGAACATGGCACCTTTGGTGTCAAAAGTTGTGTACGATAATAACTTTAATGTCAAAAGTTTCATTCAGATCACTTAAATGCCAAGTTTTTGAAAAAAGGATCGTTTTAATGCCAAGTCTAATTTGATCAGTCAGAATTCTAAGGTGACCTTATTTTATTAATAAGTGAAGCTGATGCGGCTCCGACGAGGTCCAGTCAACAATAAAAAAAAAAGTTAAAAATTGGAAAAATAAAAAATACAAACTTAATTAGTTTAAAACAAATTTTTAAAAAAAAGATAAAAATAAATGAAAATTTATTTAAAATAATTTGAAAAATTAGCTTAAAATTACAAAAAAAAAAGCTATAAAAAAAATTACATGCAGAACTAGGCTGCGAGGGATGTGCAAGCCCTCGCAACCGCCGCTTCACGGTCACCGGCAATGCCCAGTGAAGGTAGGGTGGGGCCAGCGAGGTCGCTAGTCCCAGCCGCAGGCGAGGGCCCGAGGGTCACAAAGCCTCGGCCACAGGCGAAGACCCGAGGCTTGACCCGCTAGCCATTAGGGGTGAGCGGTTCCCGGTCCGGTCCGGTTCCCCTCAAAAACCGGGAACCGGACCAATAGTCCCGGTTCCCATTTTTCGGAACCACGAACCGGACTGTCCACCCGAGAACCAAGAACCGGACCGGACCGTCGGTCCGGTCCGTTCCTAGGAACCAATAAAGTATGCTATGGGAAATTCTATGTTTTCACCAAGGTGGACGTTTTTGCGGAGGTTCATGGGCACGGTGGACTTTACATATAGGTGGGTGGAAAAAAACTGGAAAAGAAGTCATTCTTCTATTTGGTAATTAGTAGAGTAAGTAAAGGTAGGGGGCCCAAGAAAAAGCGAGAGTGAGAGACAAGAATTCTTGTGCTTTGCTGTTTGGTAATTAGTAGGCATGAGTTTAGCGAGGGGCACAAGTACAACCATGGTTATCATTCCATATGTAACTCTTGAAAAGAGATGGGAAAAATAAAGTGAAAAATAAAGTGAGAGAGTGAAAGAATCGACGCACAAATCATTGTAGACTAAAAGTGGGTATATTTTTTTCTTTTTTCTTTTTAAGACCGGGCGGTCCGGTTCCGGAATCAGACCGCCCGGTCACCGGTTCCAATTTTAGGAACTAGGGATCGGACTGGATCCCCCTAAAATCAGGAATCGGACCACCGGTCCCGGTCCGGTCCGGGCGGTCTTTTTTGCTCACCCCTACTAGCCATACCCCACCACTGGTTGGCCATTGCCGACGCTGTGGGGGGCGGCAGCGGCAAGGGTTTGTGAAAGGCCTCACCTTGCCGCCTCGTAAATGAGATGCTTTTTTAAAAATTTTAAGGTTTTTTTGTTAAATTTTAAGCTTATTTTTAATTTTATTTTTAAATAAAATCTATATTTTAAAATAATTTATTTTTAGCTAATTTTTAAATTTCATTTTGATTTTTTAAATTTATTTTGAAGTGTAGAAGTTCATGTGGGAGCCCACGTGGACTTTATTATTTTTTTAAAATGTCATTTTTCATTAAAAAATAATTATTAATGACATGTGGTAATTTTGATCGGAAATTCTCGTCGAAGGTACTAAATGATCTATTTTTTCTTCGACTTGGCATTAAAGTGATCCGGTTGAAACTTTTCATACTAAAGTGATTTTCGTGCACAACTTTTGGCACTAAAAGTGTCTTTTTGCCAAAAAACTCGGTGATCGATTCTGTTTAAGTCTGTCTTAAACTGTAACTGAAGGGAATATGAAAGTGTCAAAAACATTGAAGGCTGTGCTGTACATGACTTTTGCTTTGGGATCAATTAAGGATACTCCAGCATCACTCCAAGGTCATTTTTCTCATGTGACCACTGTTATTTCACAAGCTACTGAACATTAAAGCCATAGATTATTGCTCGGTTCCGCAAGAAAGGCGGGAAAAGACGAACATGGCCGCATTCATCTAAGAGACAGTTATATTTACATTCACATTAGAGCTCTAATTATATGTCGAAGGCGACGTCATTCACCAACATGGTGATCGAGATTAAAATCTCTGTTGAAGTAATTACTTCTTCCAAAGGCGGTAGGCTTTGTGTCGTCAGAATTTAATCCGTAACAAAACAACTTTCACCGAAAATGGATCTTCGGCTTTTAATTGAAGGATATCGGGTTCTGTGGTGATTCCGGATAGGAAATATCCAAGCGAGCGTAGAAATCAATATAGAATTGTACAAACATAAACTGAAATGGAGTTTGACTCGTCAAAAAGTTTAGAAAGTACAATGAAAACAAACTTCAACGGAGTTTGGCTTGACGACGAAGCTTGAAAACATGATGGTATTCCGCCAGAGTTTGACTTGATGATAAAGCACCAAAGATAAAGATTCATATCGGAGTTTGACTTAACGACGTGAATCTGAGAATGGCAACTACATCAAAGGAAATCTAAAATGCAATAAAATGATACTCCGCTGGAGTTTGGCTCAACGACAAAGCACAAAGAATAAAAATTCATATCGGAGTTGGACTCAATGATGAATCTGAGAATGGCAACTACATCTAAGAAATCTAAAATGCAGAAAAAATAAAGATAAATTAATAAAGAACGTTGAGTTCTGTGTTGATTGGAGAGAGACTTTACAAAAAGCACACTGTGGGTATTTATAATCCCCTATAAGTGGTTACAACTTTAAAATTCAAATAATAGATAACTTTCTAATGGCAATTATTATCACTCATGCCCTTCTATTTTCCATTTTACAGGTACTATCCATCAAGTAACCACCCTTATCTGTAAGCAGTTTTGTTGCTTATGCCAATTGATGCACCTAGGACCAGCAGACAGAATCAGTCAACGACATCGGATTGGGCCCAAATTCGGTCGATTGAAGCGAAACGGCCGTCTGATCAATACTCGGTGCCGTTGGCATTGGATTTCGGCAATTCGGGATCGTTTAGATGGATTTCCGGGCATTTTTCTATTTTTAGGCAATTTTATAATTTAATGGTATTTTAGTAATTTTTACGTTATCTTTTGTCCGACACCTATATAAGGTCGTCTTGAGGGTTTTGTGAGAGATTATTGAATATTGAGAATATTACGATTGATATCGTTTCTGAGAGAACATCGATTGTTCCTCATTCTATCGATTTTGTTCTTCATCGCCTTCTTTCTATTGCGTTTCGGCATCATTTGGTATCAGAGCACAGGTTGCTTCGAACCGATGGCTGAACAAAATCGATGTGGTCGAAGACAGCGTGCTCGTGGAGGCCGGGAGCGTGGAGTCGTTCCTGATGCAGATAAACAGCCGCGTCTGAGAAACCTGCGAGACATAGAAAAGGAAGAGCTGAGAAGACAACTTCAGGATTTGGATCGACAACTTGCGCGGGTGCAAAAAAGGCAAATCTGGTATTTGGAGCGACGACTTGCGCTGGCGGGGTTGTACTTTCCATCCAAAAAAAATCCAATCGTTGATGAATATCCGATCGTCGATGAATATCCGATCGTCGATGAATATCCGATTGTCGATGAACATCCGATCGTCGATGAAAATCCGATCGTCGATGAAGATCCAATATTTGATCAAGAACCTATCTTTGATCAAGATCCAATTTTTTATATAGATCCGGTTTATGAAAATCCAATCTACGATGAATCTGATGGAGAACAAGAGGATGCGGATCCAGTCATGACGGTAGAACCCATCGTGTCAGTGAAGGGAGGCGAGGTCGCCCTTGGCAACGTCCCCCAGGCGGCGGTACGGATGCTGGCGTGGGAGGTAGACGATTGGGATTACGCCGTGTTCGAGGAGATGGCCGATTTGATTCTTGAAGATGTGCAGAAAGCCGATGTTTCGAGGAGTACTGAGGATCGAGGTAATTTTGTTCCTGAAAGTGATGATTTTGATGGCGATGGTTTTATCACTGTGGATGGGTCGGTTGTGGTTTATAGTGAGGCGCTGAATTCAAAATCGTATAATTTCATGCTGGAAATATTGGGTGCGAATGAATTTATCTATGACTTCTGGGGTTTGTTCAAGACTAGCTTAATGTCTATTAATAAGCAGAAACTTGCCAAGAAGGATGGTGCACAGATTGATCCCAATCGAGATATAGAAAACTTGTGGGAGTTTTATCAACGCTGGAAGAGGCGGTATAGAGTGGATGATATGCAGAGGAAAGAACAAAGATTGCTCAAATTTGGGTGCTATAGTCCTAATTTTGGACTGGTGGAACCGTGGGATTTGCCAGAATCACAGGTTTCAGATGTTGTTCCAATTGCGTGCCGTGCTGCAGCAGATGCTGGAATTCGCTTGGTTGGTGTCACCAACTTCAGTTGGGACTTTATCTATGCGAAATACGTAATGGCCGCAGGAAATCATCATCGTAAGATAGTTTGGCAAATAGTAGAAGACTATTCGCATTGTGAATTCTTAATCTGGTTGCCTGGATATTGCCCAATGCCCGCTTTCTGTGGCTTTATAGATCTACCATTGGTTGTCAGAAGGTTGCACAAATTCCGTATGGAGCCGAGGAAGGAAATTGGAATTGGGGATGTTGTGAAGCTAGTTATCCTCAATTTTGGCGGACAGCCATCAGGTTGGAAGTTGGAGGAAAAGTACTTGCCTCCTGGTTGGTTGGGCCTGGTTTGTGGTGCATTTGAGAGTGAGAACCTTCCACCAAACTTTGTAAAGCTTGCTAGGGATGCATACACACCTGATGTCATTGCAGCCTCTGATTGTACGCTTAAAAAAATTGGATATGGTACTATCAGTGAGTTTTTAGCATACAAGCGTCCATTTGTATTTGTGTGGCGTGATTACTTCATTGAAGAACCATTCTTGAGGAATATGATGGACTACTATCAAGCTGGAGTAGAGATGATTAGGAGAGGCTTACTCACTGGCCATTGGAAACCTTACCTTGAACATGCGATCAGTCTGCAACCATGCTATGAAGGAGGTGTTGACACCTGATTTTTGACCATTTATTATTGTGATTTTTACTCTTTAAAATTAATTAAAAATATCAAAAAAGGTCATAAAATCACAAAATAAACTTGGGAAGCCTTGGCTTAGCCTTAGGAACCAATTTTGAGCAAAAAATATTTTTTGGTATTTTTTAATATTTTTCGAATTTATTTAATTATTAAAAATACCCAAAAAATCAGAAAAATATCATTCGTGGTCAAACAAATACACAAAAATGTTCAATAATTTTTTTTTAATTTCCTCTTCAAGTCTGTAACTTTAAATCTCAAAAATTCGGCTCGGGTCACTATGTTCCTTCACAAACATAAACCCGAATCGGGCATAAAAAATCCTTTTCGAGTCTTTTAATTTTCAATTCCCACTTTTTATAAACTATGACATTGGATACTAAAGTCTCGAAGTGCAATTGGGTCAATTTGCCCTCCAATTTGATCAATTTTGAACAAAAGGGCCTAATTGCACAAATTTCTTTCAATTTAGTCCCCGGTTTCACAATTTTTGAAATTAAATTTCATACGGGCATACCCATTGAAATTAAACACCTCTACCCTATATTTTTCATCATTCTGAATCCATTGGTGGCCTTAATTTCGACTAATTCGATCGTTTGGGCCTTCGATTAAGCAAAAATCAATTTCGGATCTTGAGGAAAAATTGGGGTTTTCGCTAAATTCCAATCAATTGGTTCATGAAAATACCCCTATTTGATAGAAAATATGTCAAGGAGTCCGATTTTGCCATCAATTTCATGAAAATGGGTCGATTTGGGACCCAATTCGGCCAAATTAGTCGAACCGGGCCGGTCGGGTCGAACCCGACCCGGCCCGGTCCGACCGGGTCTGCAACATAGTTGCAGACCCACCACCGGCCAGCGAAGGGAAAGCAGGGGATGGGGGTGTCGGTTTTTCTAAAAAAAAGAGAGAAAGAGGAGAACGTGCGAAGGTGGGGGACAAAAAGGGTGGTCCGTATTCACGTTTCGGGGGATTTGTGAAAGAAAAAGAGAGACCGGTCGGCCATGAAAGGAGGCACCGCGGTGGAAAAAAGGGAGCTCGGCCGAGGAAATGAGGAGGGAATTTTTTAGAGAAACCGGGAGAGAGCGGAGGACCATGGACCTTCAGACACCCACAGGTCATCGTCGAAACTTCCATGGCCGTCGGCGTCCCTCAGACAGGTCGGTACCCTCTCCCGATCTTCAATTCTCGCGTGTAGGCAACCTGTTCGATGAAATGTGTGAGTGGAGGTTTGATTTTTTTTTACTCGGCCGCGCCCTCTCAAGCCTCATTTCGCTCGGTTCTAGTGTTTAATATTCCATAGAATCGACTCTAAGCCCCGGCTTGATGTCTGTTTTGCATGAAAATCTATCGAGAGCAACGACCGGAGCTCCGTTAGGCTCGGGCCGAGTTGAGGGCTTGCACCGGCGAAACCAGCTGCCGCCGAGCCCTACGAGACCTCAGGTAAGTCTCCAAACCTTATTTCGATGCTGCTTGAATGGATAAAATAAGCTGTAAACGTAAAAAAAATTCTCTGCAAATCTTCGCCGGCGCCGGTTCGGTCGTTGCCCGTTTGGTCGGTTCCCGACGTCATTTTCGCCATGTTTTCGTCGGGTATGGATGTGGGGTTCGAGGGGGTTCGATAGGTGTCAAAATCGCGACTCGAAACGTGGGTTTTTACGTCGGTTTTGGGCCCTCTGGCGACTTCGCCGGAAAAAGCACTATTCATCGTATTCTCCGGCGAAGTCGCCGGCGGTCAACGGTCAACGGTCGGAGCTGACGTGGCATGCCACGTGGGCAGCCACGTCAGCGTGGGGGGGCCACGTCCGATTAAACAACATCCAGATCGGACGGCCGTGGCTCCGCCACGTGTCACGATCTGGGCTTTTTAAAAAAAAATAAAAAAAATGATTTTCGGATTAATAAATGATTTTTGAATATTAATAAAAAATGGTGATCTGACGATCCAGACTATGCCGCGTGGATCTCTGGGGATCGTCCGATCTTGTCTATGATCGGACGCACCAGAAGCAGCCACGTGGCATAATCTGGGGCGTCCGTTTTAAAAGATTTTAGAATAATTCAGAAAATAATAAAAAATAATAAAAAATTCAAAAATTCAATAAAAAAATGGAAAATCATAAAAAAACTCAAAAAATTTCGGAAAATTCAGAAAAATTCTAAAAAAAATTCCAGAAAATAGGAAATGGCCACATTCAACTGGCCATGACCTGTTCCGGGTCTTTCGACCCCCCGATCTTCCGAAATGACGGTTTTGCCCTTCCGGCAAACCGTCTTCCAAAAAAATTCTAAAAAAATCCAGGAAAATCCCAAAAAAATAAGAAATGGCCACAAACAACTGGTCAAGACTCATTCTGGGTGTTTTGAACCCCGACCCTTCTTAAAATGATGATTTCGCCCTTTGGGCGAATCGTCTTCCAAAAATTGGAGAAAAATCAAGAAATTCCAAAAAATTCTCAAAAATTGGAAATGGCCACAAACAACTGGCCATGGAATATTTTGGATAATTCGGTATCCAAATCTTCCAAAAATTGACGATTTTACCCTTCGGGCTAATCGTTCCCAAATCTTCCCATTTTGCCCCTGGTCCTAAATCACGCCTTCCTTAAGCCCTTATGGCTATACTAGGAGGCCTTTGACTTGAATTGATGTGCATTGATGTGATTTATTTATGCACTTGATTGAGCTTTTCATTAAAATTGAGTGTGATTGATAGGAATAGTCTTCCAATCTGCATGAAACCCTGAATCAAACCTACCTCGCCTAAAATTGCGCCTGCATGAACTCTTAGCCAGGAAAATCACTCGCGTTAGGTACCGAAAGGGCGTTGGTAATGAAACCGACGTAACCAAGTCCCCGAACCCAAAATCTCTGGTTCCGCAGAACTGATCGATCTCTCCCAATCGGTCAGTAAGGTTTCCGGTCTACCCTCCAAGAAAGACCGGTGGCGACTCCAAATGCATGCACAATTTGCACATGCCACCACGACCACACTGAAGGTCGAAAGCGATCGACTTTTATCGTCGAAAAATACTCCCGCCGCGATTTGGTATGGGCCTGGGAGGGCCCGCGCCGATCCAAGGCCCGCGATCGGTAATCCATTAGCCGCGTCCGCCTTTCGGACGGGTCGCGACAGGAGGCATTAATGGTGGCGAGGTAGCAGCTTACATTTTGCAGGAGACAGCCGCTGGGAGAAATTATGCGTCAGATAAATTTAGCTGGGTAAGAAGACTGCGTGATGCTATAGTTCTTGGGTATCAACAACAAAGAAAGGCCAGTTCTCAGAGGAACTGGAAGTACCGGAGGAGATTGTTGTCAAGAAGAACCAGATTCGAGGACGAATCTTTTTTCTAGCAGGGGAGGATGATGCACCTAGGACCAGCAGACAGAATCAATCAACGACATCGGATTGGGCCCAAATTCGGTCGATTGAAGCGAAACGGCCGTCTGATCAATACTCGGTGCCGTTGGCATTGGATTTCGGCAATTCGGGATCGTTTAGATGGATTTCCGGGCATTTTTCTATTTTTAGGCAATTTTATAATTTAATGGTATTTTAGTAATTTTTACGTTATCTTTTGTCATTAGGGTTGACACCTGTATAAGGTCGTCTTGAGGGTTTTGTGAGAGATTATTGAATATTGAGAATATTACGATTGATATCGTTTCTGAGAGAACAGCGATTGTTCCTCATTCTATCGATTTTGTTCTTCATCGCCTTCTTTCTATTGCGTTTCGGCATCACCAATGCTCCCCAATTATGGGTAAGTGATGCAGGACAACTGTCGTACAATATTCAAGAAAACGCAATATTACGATTTTAGATAGAGTTTTAGGCATTTTTCTATTTTAAGAGTTTTAGCGATAGATAATCGCGATATTTGATTTCAATTCCATTTGATTAGATTAGATTAGATTAGATTAGATTAGATTTGTTTTAGTGTTATCTTCTAAAATCTTATTTCCTTTTAGGAGTCCTATCTATATAATGGACGTCCGCTCTTTGTAATCGACAGACTTCAGACTATTATCAATTCAATTACAGTTTATCTGTTGGAAGAGTATTCCAGTTATCGCTTACCCTGCGTCATTTGGTATCAGAGCGAGGTTTCTCCTTGTGACGATGACAAAGAACGTGAATCGATATACTTTCGTAGCTGAGGGCCATCTTGGTGAGCCTATTACACGGAAGGTGTTTACCCAGTTTGCCGAGGAAACTCGACGAACTCTGCAAGACCGCCAACGGACGATGCAAGACTTACTTGCCGCTACCCAACGGTTGTCTGCAAACTACCCTAACCCCGGCGTTCTTCCAGCCGAGCGAATTCCTGTCGCTCGTGATCCCGAAGTAGCTGTGGAGCGAAAGGCGAATCCCCGACAAAGACGACAAGGCTATGTCGAGGATCCTGAAAAAGAAGGCGAAGACGAAGATTTCCAAGATGAACATGAATTTGTTCGTGGAGGCCGCCGACATGAGGAATTTCGGGATGAACATGTTAACTGCGTGGTGAGACGATTGCTATTAGCCCCACGAAAGGAAGATTCGGAGCGAAATAATCTTTTCCGCACTCGTTGCACTATAAGCGGAAAGGTCTGCAACGTCATTATTGATAGCGGAAGTTGCGAGAATATTGTATCGCAGGCACTTGTCGATCATCTCCAACTGAAAACTGAAGCTCATCCCTCACCCTATACAATTGGATGGATGCGTAAGGGATCGAAATTAAAGGTAACTCAGATTTGTCGTTTGCCTATTTCAATTGGAAAAACGTACAAGGATACGATAATCTGTGATGTTGTTGAGATGGATGCATGCCATGTCTTGCTGGGACGGCCATGGCAATATGATGTTAATGTTACTCACCGAGCGCGTGACAACGTTTATTCGTTCGTGTGGGGAAGGATGAAAATTACCATTCGTCCCTTGGATGAAGCTGCTCATGTTTCACGATATGCTCAAAAACCTGAAGGGACGGCTCTCGTCGAGAAAAAGGACCAACTTTTCGAGAAATTAGAGGAGGAACCGAAGGTGAGAGAAGAAACGGAGCAGAAAGATCCGAAGATCGCTCCTGAAGCCGAGGCTTCCGTCGAGAAACCGGGTGAACACGAAGGAGGTGAGCGAATTGAAGAACCTGGAGGAGAAGGTAGAACAGAACTTGAGAAGTTGCCGCTCACCAGCAGAATTACCGCTCCGTGCATCCGGGTAGCTATGTCGGAGTTGCCCAAGCCGGACGCGGCCTTAGCTGATCCAATACACAAGAAGTACTCAGGATGGATTAACTGGTATGGATTGATACCAGAACTTTTCCCAAATGCTAAGTACATGTATGGGATCATGAGGGGATCAATGGAGCCTTATTTGAAAATTTTGAAAAAGTTGAGGCACCATGCAGGGGAACCACCTCTATTAAGTACTGACTATGGTGCATCCGAAGGGTGGATCATGGCAAATGTTAATCCAAATTTGCCTCTTGAACATGCTACTTTCGCTGTACTCCCTAATATTGAATATTTTGAGTTCATTCCCTTACAAGAGTATGCCGATATGCTGGAGCCGAGGCCATTGAGTCTAGCTAAAGTGCAGGTTGGTCAAGAGTATGAGATGCTCGTTACCAATTTTGCAAAATTTCACAAGTATAGACTCGGAGATGTAGTGAAGGTGGTGGGCTTTCAGACGACGAGGCATTGGAAGTACAAGAGGAAGCGGATCAAGACACGACGTTATAACTCGAGGACGAGTTTTTCTAAAGAGGAAGAGAATGATGCAGGACAACTGTCGTACAATATTCAAGAAAACGCAATACTACGATTTTAGATAGAGTTTTAGGCATTTTTCTATTTTAAGAATTTTAGCGATAGATAATCGCGATATTTGATTTCAATTCCATTTGATTAGATTAGATTAGATTAGATTAGATTTGTTTTAGTGTTATCTTCTAAAATCTTATTTCCTTTTAGGAGTCCTATCTATATAATGGACGTCCGCTCTTTGTAATAATCAGACTATTATCAATTCAATTACAGTTTATCTGTTGGAAGAGTATTCCAGTTATCGCTACCCTGCGCTACCTTGCGTCAGTAAGTTGCCGACGTCAATGCCCATCAACTGTCGGTAAATTGCCAACGCCAATGCTCACCGAAGCATGTTCCCATGGCTTTCATCTGTGTGTCAATTTTGGGTGTCAACATATGCCCCTTAAAAGAATTGAATGATTTACTAATCATTCGATTCTTTTAATTTAGCTAACCAAGAGTCTTTAGGTGCCCCTTGCCATCGATAACTATTCTGCTATTTAATAGAAGCCAAATCGGCATTAAACAACACATCGGGAACTAACCGTGATGGATTCACTATCGATTGATCATCTGGACTTGAAACTCTCGTACCAATTCCAGCAATACCCAAACACCACGATGGTAGGATGTAAAAACATACCGTGATGGAGGCATTCAGTTGCCTTTGTTACAAGAATGCACTCAATAAGCTTGGTGTTGCTTGTCTTGATCAAAAATTCATCATATTCAACTGTTCTGCACATACTCGAGATGCCAACCACGTTTCCGTGATGCCATGATCCTTGTAATCTTTCCTGAAATTGGCGAACTTGATTCTTGAGTCTTACTATCCACGGCAATCGCCATGTCTACATCTTTCGGCACACAAATGACGATTTTGAACATCCTCCTTATAGCAACTATCGTGACTGAGTTCGGCTCCAACTGTCTTCTCTGCTCATCGATAGTTTCTTCGGGATGTCTACACCTCTATCTCATTCTTGTTCCCACCGGTTGTGCGATCGATGACTCAGAACGCCACCATGATTGTCAGAATCAAGTTGATTCCTAGTACATACAATCATATTTCCTCAAGTCAGCCACACTGGTCCCACCAGGTGTGCCCTTTTTTTCGCCAAAATTTAATCCGTAACAAAACTCTCACCGAAAATAGATCTTCGGCTTTTAATTCAAGGATATCGAGTCCGATGGTGATTTCGGATAGGAAATATCCAAGCGAGCATAGAAATCAATATAGAATTGTACAAACATAAACTGAACTAGAGTTTGACTCGACGATAAAGTTTAGAAAGTACAATGGAAACAAACTTCAACGAAGTTTCACTCGAAGACGAAGCTTGAAAATGTAATGGTACTCCGCCGGAGTTTGACTTGACGACAAAGCACCAGAGTGAAGATTCATATCGGAGTTTGACTCAATGACGTGAATCTAAGAATGACAACTACATCTAAGGAAATCTAAAATACAATAAAATGGTACTCTGCCGGAGTTTGACTGGACGACAAAGCACAAATGATAAAAAATTATATCAAAGTTGGACTTAACGACGTGAATCTGAGAATGGCAATTATATCTGAGGAAATCTAAAATGCAGTAAAAATACAGGTAAATAAAGATAAATTGATAAAGAACGTTGATTTATTGGAGAGAGACTTTACAAAAAGCACACTTGAGGTATTTATAATCCCCTATAAGCAGTTACAACTTTAAAATTCAAATAACAGATAATTTTCTAACGGCAGTTATTATCACTCATGGCCTCATATTTTCTAGGCACTCTCCATGAAGTAACCACCATTATCTGTAAGCAGTTTTGTTGCTAGTGTCAATGCTCCTCAACTATTGGTAAGTAAGAAGTTTTGTTGCTGACGTCAATGCTTCCTAACTATCGGTAAGTTGCCGACGCTAATGCTCTCCAACTGTCGGTAAGTTGCTAACGCCAATGCTCACCGATGCATGTTCCCGTGGCTTTCATCCCGTGTGTCAATTTTGGGTGTCTAACACTATGGCAGGAAAAGATCTCTTGTTGCAATAAGGATGCACTTTTCTACATCCTAATGTAAGTGAAGTTCGAACTGATTTACGTTTGAGAAAGTATGTAGCACTTGCTACTGTGGGTCTGAGGAAGCACTTGTCGAAAGGACAAATTAAGGAGAAGGCTGCCTCTCATCTTCTTCTTTTTTTCCACCTTTTGGTAAGTGGGGTTTAATTAAAGACAGGCTAACACCTCAAAATTGGACCAACAAAATGGTACCAAAGATGCTACGCCATGTGAAAGAGAAACTTTGCAAGACTATGAAGACATGCATAGTGAAATACCATGATGATGTCTAGACTTATTTATGCTTGGTTTTGTCTTGATGCTCTCCTCCTTTGAAGGCGATTGGGACTCTGTTAATCTCAACCGTCGAGAGAGTAAGTTGCGCCAAAAAGGTGGAGTGACTAGGTCACCACAAAACAAAACTTAGTTATTTCTTTTGTACCAATCTGGGCTTAACAGGATTTTTACACTGAAACCGAGAGACAAATCTTCAGAATTTTTCATTTTTCTTGACCAATGAGGAGTTCAATGGAAATTTCAATTAGAAACGGCACTAAAAAGTAGATGAATGCTACCTTTGGAAAGGGAGAATTATCTAAAATAAAAATTAGTCCCATCCATTTTGTTCTTGTTAAAAAATTGCGCATCGCTTATCTACAAGGAAAATTACCAAAAAAATCTTAAATATATTACAATTTTGCAAATTCAATCCCAAACCTTTTTTTGCCAATTCAGTTTTAAAACCTTTTACATTTGTGCTAACCTAGTCCATCTGTCCAATTTTATTCGGCTGACGCTGACGTGGACTTATTTAATTATAGTTTAATATTTTTTTAAGTTTTTTATAGTTCTTTTCCTTTATTTACTTTCCTTAGTTTTTCTTCTTCTTCTTCTTTAGACTTTGGGGCCGACGGGGTCGTTGGCCGACCTGAGCTTGGCTAGATCTGGCGAGGGCATCCCAGTGTTAAGAATTCAAGTGTGAGTTGTGTTAGAGAAGTCCCACATTAGATAATTAATGTGGTATTGAGCAGTTAATATATCCAAGTTGGCCTATAACTTATTGACTTAAACTTTTGAGTAAATGTGGGTCCAACTAAATATGTTAACGGGGCTCGAACTTGAGCTATCTCTTGGCGATCTCCTAAGTGAAAGCATCGGACTTCTAATGCGCACTCTCAACAAATGGCATCAGAGCCGATGGTTGATTAGTGGCCCACTCGACTTCTACCGCGCACTCTCAACAAATGGTATTAGAGCCGATGGTTGATTAGTGACCCACTCTCAATATGTATCGGTGTTTGGTGAACATCTCAAAGAAGAAATATGGTGGTCAATGCAGTTTCCGGACTGGTGGGCATTATGGTGTAGCAACGCGAGTCCGATGAGCATTGATGGAGATTCAAGTTAAGATGGATCTCAAAGAAGGAAGGGCATTGTGGTGTAGCAACGCGAGTCCGATAGACATTGATGGAGATTCAAATTGAGATGGATCTCAAAGAAGGAATCTGAAGGCCAACGTAGGCTTCGATAGGTATTGATGAAGGCGGAAGGATACTTGGATTAACGGGGAGCCAACCTAACATTGGAGCTCACACATGAGGAGGAAATTGTTGAAAATACACGTGTCAGTTGTATTAGAGAAGTCTCACATTGGATAATTAATGTGGTGTTGAGTAGTTAATATATACAAGTTGGCCCATAACTCATTAGCTAAAGTTTTTTAGTAAAGTGAGTCCAACTAGATTTGTTAACAATGATCGGATTTGAGCTCTCTCTTGGTGATCTCCCCGAATGAAAGTATCGGACTTCTGCTACGTACTCTCAGCACTCAGCCCTCGCTGGCCCTAAGTCTCGGGAAAAAAAAACTAAAGAAAAGAAAAAAGAACAAAAATATGAAAAGTTCAAAACATTATGTGAATGTTATTTTAAAAAAGTTCACGTCATCGCCGGTCGGCCAAAATTGACTGAATGGACAGAACTGACACAAATATAAAAGGTTTAGAACTAAAATTGGCACAATTGCAATGGGTTAGGATCTTTTTTTTTAATTCTCCCTTGTCTACGCGACTTAATTTCTCTTTATGTACATGTGGTCTCTATTCACTGCTTAATCTAATATGTCAATGCTTCTTGTGAGATTTTTTGACGATAAACGTGTGTTAGCATATATATGCTGCTATCTTGAAATTATGTGCTTTGAGATTATAATGCTCCACTTAGAGAGAGAGAGAGAGAGAGAGAGAGAGAGGCGCAGAGGGGGAGGTTGTTTCATGTCACTCAAGCAGATTATGCACCATTTATTTGGGACACGGACAAGCTGAGATGAAAGCGAAACATATCCACATGATGACAAAATCCAAACTTGCCGGCCCCTCTCCTCTCGTATCCTCTTCAAATTCCTTCTTTTTTCCCTAAATTTGCAATTGCAATGTTCAATTCCGAAATCATTCGTCTCCTTCAAAGTCAAAAACATATTTGCTCGAATTTGTCAAATCAGTGGACTGACAAACCATGGTGGAAAGGAATCCACACAACTGTGAGGTGCAGAAACATGGCAAAGTGATGAGAAGACACTAATGTCCATTTCCCTTGGCCAATAGGATGCACGTTATCGATTCCTACCAATGCTCTGGAGCCAAAGCTACATGCACTAAGTTCAAGTGTCGATGTGGCCAATCTTTTTTTTTCTTTTTTTTTTCGCATTGCACAACGATTCTGATGCTGCCACCCTCAATTCTAGGGTGATTCATTGAGAGAGTAGAACCCTAATAAAAGAAGTCCCAATGACTTTGATATCACTCTTTATTTCGATTTACACATGTAATTACATTTCCAATTTTGAGATTTAACAAAATCGTGCCATCACGTTCTTTCGTACTTAATGAATCGATGTCGTCTTTCGATACCATTACTAAATTAATAATTCCAAAAGTCTTGGTAAGAAATAGGGAAATGGAGATAACCCTAAACTATGAGGGTTATCTATGACCTCTATCTCAGTCCTCTTCATTTCGATTTCTCAATACGTTAGCAGATGAGATTAGACCAAAAGTGGTTGGCATGATAGATTGTTTGTCGTTTCTTCATGCAATTCCAGACCAATCACATTCCTCACAGGTTGGCAATATTTATTATTTCCTGCAGGGATTTATGAACTTTAGTATAGTTTTGGAGAAGATATGCAAGAATTGTTGATACTCTAACGTATGTCCAACTAAGATCAGGACAAATAGCTGAGTTGGCAGCCAAGATGTCCATGTTGTGCATAGATATGTATGTCCGGGCTATTGTTATTATATTCAAACACATGCATGAAGCCATGATGTTTTTCTTTGGGGTTCCCCACATAAAATCAATGATTATTCGCTTGAAACCCTAGAATGTAATAATATGAAAAGACGGGTTTTTGTAATGGGGATACTAGGGGACGAAGGCTGGCCGATTCCGATGCTTAGATTCATTCTTAATCTGTTTGCTCTTCCAACGTATGTTCAGACATTCTCCTGGTACTTGATAGGGAAATTACTCGTTAAGTATTCTTTAATCGTGGTTGCATGCGCCATGCAGATTTGTTAATATAATTTTTATTGTTTGTGCAGCTGTAGATCTGTTTTTTTCTTTTGTTTTCTCGACGAAGACATTCTTGTTTCCCATGCTTAGGCTTAGAAACCATCCAAAAACCAGTGGCAAGTTGCACACTAAGCTCCAACATCCTTGACGACCTTGATTGGTACTTGGATGTTCTATGCATCAACACCACATCGTTACACTTTGTGGTGTGTGGTCGGGTTTCGCTTTGTTTTCGCGCTTTGGTTGGTTAATATATTCTTTACCTTACAAAAAAAAAAACACTATATCGTTACTCTTAGTTTTCAATATAAAGCGATCTTTGGTTGTTTCAACCACCATTACATTGTTCTGCAAATTCAAAACAGAAGAAAACAAAAACGGTGAAGAAGTTGTTTGGGAAAAGAATCGTTATTAGCTTCAAGAAATGTAAGAGCGTTCCTAACCCCAAGAGGTCGGCCGAATAGCCAATTAATTAGGGAGTCGTGCCAACACCACCTTGGTGGAGCATGCTTACTCAATGCATGTGGATGTGCGGGTTTATGAACATCTAGGATTTAACCAAGCCGTATGTTTGAGGGAAAAGTATTAATAAAGTCCTAAACATATTGCACTGGTATCAATTCAGACCTAAACATTTGAATAAGACCAATTCAGTCTTAAATCATTTTAGCATTTGTACCAATTCAGTCCATCTGGTCAATTTTGATCGAAAATCACTAACATGGACGCAGGTCATCCTACTTGGTAGGTTGGTACTGACGTTGAAATTTTTAAATAATATTTTAAATTTTTCAAATTTTTCAAATTTTCTTTTTTTATTTTCTTTTCTATTATGTTTTTTTCTTTGTCTTTTTTTTTTTGCTAAGGGCCCGCGAGGGCTGCCGGTCGACTCTCATCAGCACTGCTCGAGGGCCACGGCGCTTTCGTTGTGGCTAGTGAAAATCGATCTAGGAAAGGTTGCGACGCCAAAGCCCGCTCTATGCCTCGCCGCCCTTCTCAGTCCTCAACCTAAAAAAGTACATAACGTAAAAAAAAAAAAATACAACATAAAACAATATATCTAAAATTATTAAAATATTATTAAAAGATGTCCACATTAGCACTCGTCATGCCACGTGACTGACGTTCACGTCAGCGATTTTCGGCTAAAATTAGCCCAATTTGTACCAATGCAATAATTGGACCAAGTTAGTCCAATTAAAATTTTTTGGACTGAATTAATACTACTGTAATAGGTTTAAAACTTTTTTGGTACTTTCACCATATGTTTGGACCCAATGATCTATGTTCTTAAAACAGTTGCACAAAATTTAAAAAAAAAACAAAACAAAACAATACGACCTAGTGAGTATAAAGATCTTCAGATTCTCAATTGAAATAGGTATGGGCAGATTCATCCATGATTTGATATGTGGAAGCTTGAGCTATGTTGCTCCGAATATGCTGTGAGCATCGCATGCACGTGACGTTTCAATTCAATCTTGATTCCTTGACTTATCTCTTCAATCTATTTTTAATACTAAAAGGAACCACCACGGCACCACCTGATTCAAGAAATTAAAATCCATGGATTGTTCGCATGGCATCCTATGCGTTTCATTTCATTATTCTTTTTTTTTCTGCCAATCAAGGGTGAACAGTTTCAAGCTCTGATACAGATTTCGCTTAGAACTTAGAGCCCACCCATCGGAACATGTTCTATCATGTTTTGGAATCTGGAGCCTACCCTATCACAGGTTTTAGAATCGATTCTAGAATCTACTCGGATTTCACATGTTTTCTTAATTGAATGATTACAATGAATCATCACATTTAATAATCATCACTTGGTGCTACAATTCATTGATAACAACTCATATTTCTACAGAAGAAGAATATTAAATATTGATAAACTAAAAGTCTGAGTCTAGAAAGGGAAGCTCAAACTTGTAGCTTCAGATTATACACTCAAAATCAGACGCCATAGAACACCGCAGAATCGATTGAAGATATATACCCAAAAAAACACAAAAAATTATTCTAGGTTTCAGGGCCTAGGTTCTAGGTTCCAAAACTGAAACCTGCACGTCAGAACATGTTCTTAATTTTTTGGAACCTAAAACGTATCTTGCATATCCTAAAATCTGACCGATTTCCACAGGCTCCGATTGTAGGTTCTTGATTCTATCATAGAATCATGCTCGCCCATAGTGCTAATCTTTAATTAGTTGGTATTTAGTCTTTCCCAATTGGCAATTTGGCACAAATCGCTTGTATGAATTTTTAACTTTGTACAGGATATTAGATTAATCAAGTCGACAATATTTCCATCATCTTGTCTGAGTTCTAACCAAAGCAAATCAGATGAACCAATTTCGGTTGAAAAAAAAGGGCGGCTCAAAAATATTTAAAAACTAAGTCGAGTTTTGCTGTGGGTACGAAATTGGATGAGCTAAAATGGACAAAGCTGAAGAAATTTAACATCGATTCATGTAGGACAGTAGGAGAAACAAAGCTGAAGACAATCAAATTAGAGCATTTTAGAAATCTTAGCTTTCATAACCTCCGTCTTCGACATCGTTACCACCATGGCATGGTCATTACCATTATCCGGTATATATCCGCGACGATTTTAACCGTTAATTGCAAGTGAAATTGCAATTTACATTCGGTATCGGTAGAGTTAATGTGAGTGCACTTGAAGAAAAAAATTGCATAAACAGTCGATGTTGATTATCTTATTTCCTTTACAACTCTTGGGATTTCCTACGAGTGCTGAGATCGCTGTGTAATGAATACATTTCCCCTGCATACATCCTTCTCCTTTCTTACCTTCCTCTCCAATCTCAGTCAGTTTTTGTCAGTATTGCTCTCTCCAAATTTCTAATCTCTGTCCGCTCTCGATCGCTCACGGAATTCTTTTGCTTTTTCGGGATCAAACAACTTCGGTATCGAAGCTACTCCATGCTGCATGGACACAAAAGTTTCCGACTAGAATGGAACTTCCCACAAACAGAAAAAGAATGGTCGATCCTCGATGTTTGCCAAAGAACATATTTCCTATGAAATTAAGCTTCTGGAGATGATTGTGATCTCTTGACGAACTATTTTTTTGTCATACATATTGGATTCATTGGAAGTAATACCGTACACATTAGAAAGCGAACATGAAAAATAGGTAAACGCGCGTTCTCTCCTCCATCGATATTTTTCCGTCTGGAGGCGTGAGATCCTGATGGACTCCCAGCTAAACGAGATGGGTTAGAGTAAAATGTCACAACATAGTATACAATCAAGGAATGAACCAATGTAAGATTGACGAATGTTCTGTAGAACTGTCATAGTACAAATACATAATTGGTTACAAATCGAATGCACGTCACACCATATGTGATGAGGTTTTTGACTCGATATATGCCGAGTTCGGTGGACAGGGGAAGAACCATTAACACGAACGCCAAGAGATCAAGATTTCTTCGAGATGCAGTGACATTCTTTATGCTGATCCAAACTCTACAAACCACTTTTCGAGATGCAGTGACATTCTTTATGCTGATCCAAACTCTGCAAACCACTTTTCGTGCTTCTCGATATCAGCTGCAGAAACACTTCGCTGCACCTTCACCAAGGCCTCGTCGAAGTCACACATCGCCACAGGGTCCTTCGAGATCTCATCCTTGGACATGTTCTTAATTTCATCCCGAGTCTTTCCAGCTATCTTACGCCTCATTCCATTCATGGAGGCATCCCGGCAAACATTCGTAAGATCATCCCCACTGTATCCATCAGTCCGTCGAGCTACGTCATCGATGTTTACATCAGCAGCCACCTGGCACAGAACCATGAAGCACACTTTCAAAGTGATTTTGAGCTAACATAAGCAAAGCCTAGATGGCTACTTACAAAAACTCAGTCCCACAAATGGCTTCGAGCTAATAATAAGACATGGTTGCGTTTAAACACTCCTGCATGACTCAAATGACTCTCTTTTCGTTCACTCTTTTCATAATGTGAAAAATAAGAGACATAATCCAGAACACTCCACAGCATCACTTCTCATATGAAATATGATCTCAAGCAATATTATACATCAGTGTGAAGAAATATCAATTGAGTGTTTGACAAGTTAGTAATATGACTGTGATTGAGTAGCTTACCTCGACGGTCTTCAAGTTGATACGGATAAGTTCCTTACGGCTTTCAAAGTTTGGAAGGGGAATATATATTCTCTTTTCAAGCCTCCTCCTGCAAATCATTAGGAAGAAGCAACAAATGCATGATAAGGAAACTTGAACAGCGACCGTTTATGGAAATGGGTTTTGTAAGTAATAACAAATTTCAAAATGCCAACACAGCTTAAAAAATAATGAAACACAAGAACAACCTGAGCGCCTCATCTATATCCCACGGGAAATTAGTTGCAGCTAAAACCATCACTATCTTGCGAGTCCCATCTTCATTTGTTGAACTATTGCTAACACCATCTATTTGAACAAGAAGTTCAGATTTGACCCTCCTGGATGATTCATGCTCCCCTGAAGCCCTGAAGAGTGAAACTTTTGAAAGTCAGACACAAGTAAATGCCATAAAGATCCGTGGGATTTAGTCCTTTTTCTGACATTAGGCTAAGAATCTTATCTCACTCCAAGTATCAAACTTACCCTCGAGCGTTGCAGAGAGAATCGATCTCGTCAATAAAAATGGTACTTGGAGCATAGGCTCTAGCAAGATCAAACAAGCAGCGTACCATGCGCTCACTCTCCCCACGCCATTTAGAAGCCAACGTAGCAGATGAAACATTGAAAAAAGTAGTACCACATTCAGTAGCTACAGCTTTTGCAAGAAGGGTCTTTCCTGTTCCGGGAGGGCCAAACATTAGAACACCTTTCCAAGGTCTCCTGATTCCCTGTGAATGACAGCATCGTAAGGATAAAAGCTCATAGTACCCAGTCATAGGAATAATCCAACTTTTTAGACAACGATAGCAGGAACTACTCCAGCTTGATTACCCATTTCCCACCCAACAGACTCCCCCAGGCACCCATCACCTTCAGTACCACAGTTCTAGGTTCCTCAATCTTTGCTAATCCACGATAAGTACTTCTATAATGGCTAGTAGCCATTCTAATGCTTATTCTCTCCTTCATTTATCAACTAATTTTTTTTCCTAAGCTCCAAAGCAAAGTAGCACATAGATTGCACTTCATGAGCTCAAGCAATACCTGAAAATATTCAGGCATCCACAAAGGAAGCACAACAGCTTCCTCTAAAAGTCTCTTTGCTTCGCTCAGTCCAGCGACATCATCCCATCTCACTCCAGGGGTAGTCTCCAAGACATCCCTCTCAAGCATTGCAGCCAAGTCCTGATCAGGTCCCTCATACTGTCCCTTCTTTGACTTTCCATCTTCAGCATCACCATTCTAAAAGTTGCAGACAGTGAAAAATATCTTAAATCAAACTTGAAGCAAACAGAGTACATCACATTTCATTTGTGAAATAATGTAAGTACATAATATCAGAAGGTGAGATTAGTAAAAGGATAAGAATACAGTTTGCGTATGACACAAACCAATTATCGATCAATTTTTCGGCAGATGTAACACTAAGCTTCTCTAGTGAGTTGTGATTCATAGCTGCTAAGAAAATTCAAATTAATAGAAGCATCCCCTCCGAAAAATTAATGCAAGAATGGAGTGAACTAAGCTACAGCAATTCTTTAGCAAGAAACATGAAACTCCTAAAAGCATACGGGATATGCATGGAATCATGCCCAAACCTAAACAGTCACACGGACATCAAATTCCCCATACATATCACTATATAGGTTTACTTGCTCTCACATTGTTTTGAAAGTTTTGTAAAAGAGAATTACCCCAGAATCAGCTTTGGCAGATTTGCCAGAACCAGTGCCTTTTTTTCCAAGAGAAGATGCTCGGACACCTGTATTAGTCTTGCTTGAACCACCAGCCTTTGCCCCACGTGCAGAGGCCCCTGTCCTAGCAGTAGCACCACGAGCCCATGTCCCATCTTGTGGCGACTTCCTCATGCCCACTTGACCAGCCCTTGCAGGTCTTCTACCAGTAGGATCCCTACTCGGTGGCCTCCACACATCAGGATCATCCATGGTGGGAGCTCCAGAGGAAGTTGGGTATTCATCCAGTGGTTGGAAAACAAAAGAGGACTTGGCATTGATTGGAGGTGAAGAAGGGCGCCGACCACTGGGAGTTTCTTTAAAAGCCCTTCGCTCGGCATCTAGTTGTTTTACAACTTCTGCTTCCTCAGACAAGGCTTTCTTCACATTCATCCATTTTGCCCGAATTAAGGGATCATCAACCGTATTCAAGTGCCTAAAATTACAGGCGCATTAGAATTTGGAGTAAAAAAAAAAAGGGGGGGGGGGGGGGGGGGGGGGGGGGGACGCACTTTTAGACACCAATTTCTGGACGAATCCTATCGTAAGGACCTTATTCCAAGAAGAGGGAGCTGTTCATCCCCTCTGCTATCCACGTCTTGTATGGGGGAAAGAGTGCACAACCTCACACAATGGGGACGCCATAGAAAAACCTAAAGCTTTCCTACATATCCTCCCCATTCATAATATAACTCCATACCAATTTCAAACTGTTAAATTGAATCCAAAGCTCAATTCCATCTACGCAGAAATCCTCAAAAACTGAAGCAATGGATTAAAACTACAGCTTAGCTCGAAACGAGCATCCACAGCTACTACGAACCTTGAGAAAATCACTACTCACCAAACAAGCAGTGATTAACTACAAGTTGTCATCTCGCGAATTACACCCTCCCATCAACATACGAACGGTTACCCTACCATCCATAGACTCAGAAAATACAACTACGCATCAAATGACGAACAAGAGGATCCACAGATTCGAAGTACCTTTCACTTCGAATGACGGAAGTTTCTCTTTCTTTTCTTTTTCTCGTTTTCTCTTTTTGTCATCAACGAAATCAAACGAGCTTAACCGAACCGAAACGAGGGAAGGAGAGAGAAAGAGCGAGTACTTGTTGATCTGAGCAATGGCACCGTCGAAGAAGATGATGGAGGTGTCGTACAGACCTTCTAGGGCATACTCCCTCGCTAATTTCAAGTGATCCTGCAACCCGGCGACATTACTTCCCACCATCCTCTCCGCAATACAATCTCTGCAACTCCAGTATTCGATCAGATTCACACCAATCTCTCTCTCTCTCTTTGGCCAGAGCTTCCAAGCTTCTCTTCCAAACAGTCGTTGCGAAGCAGGAAGAAGCCGGACGGCGACGTTTCAACCGTTAGGAGCCGACGGGAGGGGGAGGAAGTGTGCGCATTGACTCGTTTGCCCTCGCCACTTTGAGCTATTTTACTATCTCAGTCCGTAGTTTTTTGGAATTGCATTTGGGCCTTGGGACGGGAGGCTTTTGATTGTTTCACACAAAGGGAAAAAGATTGTCGACCGTTGGATCTGTAGGGCCCTATCGTCTACCTTTTGCCTTTCTAACTGCTAAAGGCCCAGATCCATGTTTCAAATTCAAATCCGAATTATATAATTCTAGAATACAATGTAAAATTGACATTACCGGTCCGTTTGTCAGGGAAAAAAAACTGCTTCCCGGAAAATAATTTTTCGAATTTCTGGTGCTTGGATGACGGAAAACTGATCGATGTACTAAAAAAAACGTTTTTCACGAACTGAAAACTCCCAGCTTAAATCGGGGAAAAACAACTTCTCTTGCTACTGGCAAATAAGAAATCACTTTTCCTAAGCTACCAAACAATTGAAAACTAACCATTTTCCTTAAAAAAACAAGTTTCTAGCGAAACGGATGTACCCTTAAATGCTCAGTCAATTTCATTCAGCACCACTTCGGTTTCTATATATCAAAGAGAGTTAACGATGTCGGCACATAAAGTAATATGTTATTGTCTCCGGTCTTCTTTTGAGTCTCACAATTCATGCACCATGACCACACGGCATCGGCAAAGAGAGATTCTTTCACGAGCGACCTTAGTTTCGACACCTTAGACCTTTGTTCCATGTACACATTTCCGCCGATCGGTTAGGATTCCTTCATTTTTATGGCAAATGTGCATCCAACAACGTTTTATTGTCACGATTGGCATTGCTTTATTCATCGGCGTCGTCGTCGCACCCGTCGAAAGGGAGAGAGGGGATTGATTAGCCTAGACGGCTTTGCCGATCAGGAGAATTTCCTTTTCGAACAGGTCGCCGTCGTAACATTGACAGGTAAAAACAGGGTTTGCCCCTTGAACTCGTCCACCGGATCCATTCTACCAAAGGTGAATTTCACCCCCCATATCTAACTTAAAACGGTTGGCTGTACACATCGCATTCGTCCACTTGGAGTTGGGGCCAAGTGTTCCCACATTTCTAGAACGCAAAGACTAAGCTCCTATCTTGCTCTCTACATTAACTCGCAACTCGTGAGCATAGTCTTCATGATGTATTATGATCAAAAGCACGCGTTAGAAACTCCAATTCGAAACCCTAATTATGGAATAAAAAGGACTGAATGTATATCCGTAGTACAAAAGGCAACCGATCGAAGATAACGAACTTTAGAGAGATCGAAACTCTCTTATTTTCTGTGTATATCCGTGTCATTGAAACCCTCGAATTACCGAAAATTGTGACATAATCCTAAACCTAGGAGCTGAGATCTAAAAACCCTTTGTACATCAAGCACATATAAACGCCAGGATGCTCTCTCTTGGGAAGCTTGCTGTCCCCTTCTTCTCAACTTGAACTTGTGCACCCAGACTGTGTCCTTGGACCTGCATTTGACACAAACCACGATCATAACCAAGAAAACTTATCTTAAGATATACAAGTAGGACAAGCTCGTGCATCTTTCTTCTTAGTATTTTCGTTTAGCCAGTCGGTTTTCGGTCGCGAGGAAGAAGAATGGATTACCTAAACGGGTGGCGTCGGAGCTCTTCATGAACCGCAGCCGCTTGCACGATTCGACAAACATCCTGGTACAGCGGAAAAAAGCGGTCGCCGACTCAACACGGGATGTCTCAAATATGAACAGCAAGCAAGATAGGGGGGAAAAAACCAGGAAAATGACCGGAGAAACTCACTTCCAAGGCACGTCTCCAACCAGCATCCAGTCCCCATCTTTGTCCTCATAAGTAGGCAAAAATTCAACACCATTTGCCGGGTCAATGATCTTCCTCTCGCTTGCATAATTGCCTTCAACAGTTTCCCAAGAACCCCATTACGACTCATCTTTAATATACAATTGCCAAGATTATATCGATCCGATTTTCGATTGCTGCGTTAAAAACTAACTTACAGATGGAGAAGCAAGAGAAGAGCTTCTCTAGAGCAGTCAAAAGCTGTTCGTAACTGTCGTACGCCTCCAGATCCACCTTCCTTAGATACGGAGCTCCATCCACAGCCACCTTCACGTACTTGCGGCTCTTGATCACGCTCTTCCAGAACGCTTTCACGGGCGGCCACCCCACAGCTTGCGTCCTATACATGTTGAATGGTGTTTCGCGTAAAGCTAAGGAGAAATTGATGCTTAAACATCAGTGTTCGAGACAGGGGTCTGGATCGAAATTCTTACTTGGCTGCGGGAGGTTTAGCTGCTCCGGCAACTTCGTCCTTCTTCATCCGCGTCCCGCCCGCGGAAGAATTTCCGGCTTCGTCGGGACCGACAGCTGAGGCGCCGAGATCGAGATCGACGGTCTCGGAAAATCCCCGTTTCGTGCCCGATTTCCCCCGGGTCTCGCCCGGCAGCCCTAGTCGGAGCTCGGTGATCTCCTCCAAGCTCATGCCCCGATCACCGTCAGATTCCGGCGACTTCTTCGCCTTCTCCGTGGCCATCTTCGCTCTTCGGCCTCACAGGTTACGCTTGAAATGAGAATTTCTTCTTGTTGAGTCGCCTTCAGACAGCAATATAAAGCATAGAGAGACACGAGATGATGAATATGACTAACGCGTCTGCCTTGCAATGTGGACTCTTTCGTCCCCTTGTCTAAGTATATATCATTCAGGGAAGCGATATGACCGGCAAAATGATGGAACCATTCCCATCAGGACACGTGTGCTGCGAGGAACGGCTGTGATCCGTCCATGTAGGCGACAAGACAACGTGTGACTGGCGAAGCGTGTGACTAGGATGTGAGTGGTACAAAAGGTTAGGGGCCTTTTGTTTGGTCGGTCCGACCGTGTCGCTCTCGATGGGTTCTCGTGTCTAATCATATTTGGCTTTGCTTAGAGTAGTTTTAGTGTTTTTTTTTTTGGTTGTTGAACCGACTTTAATGCATGATCTGTGGACTGATGGCATCGAGCGTTTCATTCATCTCTCCAAGTTCCAACCAATGGGCATATATTAATCCTTGTTTTAGCCATCGTTCCAACTACTTTAGCCATAATCGGGGTAACTTTCTCTGAACCTTTATTGTTCGAATTTGGATATTGAAATTTTCGTGACTTATTTATCATTACTCAAATCAGGCCGTACAAATAAAAATTGACGGCATAATTTAATAGAGAGTTGGGATTCAAAATTTTTCAAATCCCAAAAAAATTCCCACCCAATTTTTTCCCTCATCCTCAACAAATGATGTGGCCAATTCTTTGCCATCCATTTTCATTTGGACGGTCTGATTTAAGTAATGGTAAGCATGTCACGGAGGTAAGGAACGTGAATCTTTGAAGAGAAAAAAAAAATAGAGAAGAAGAAAAAGACGAAAAATTTTTACGTGAAAAAACGCTTCTAAATTAGAAAGGGACAAAATCATGGTGTCACACTAGGCAATCTCTCCACTATCAGTTTTCAGGGTTACAGATATGAAAAGATATCTCCCCAATAAATAACAAGAGTCTATGACATACATTGTTGAAAAGTAAATTACAAGTATGTCATGTAAAATATCTACCATTAATATTACTTTTATTTTCTATCAGACTCTACAAAATCCATCAATCTCCTACTTTGAGGCTGATCTTCAACACAGCAATAATCTTTCAGTCTTCATTCCTCTTTGTAACCAAAATTATCCTAGTACAGCGGCCCCCCTCATCACTATCCATGGAGGCCAACTGAGGCAATGCATAGCCTCAATTTCTCAATGGTAACAATCTTTGTTAACATGTCTGCTGAATTTTCTGCACCAAGAATCTTCTTCAATGACAATGTCCCATCATCTATCAACTCAAGGATATGATGATACTTCAACTCAACATGTTTTGTCCTTGAATGAAACACCGGATTCTTTGCAAGATAGATAGCACTATGTCACTAAAAAGAACACTGCTATCTTGCTCCTTACCTATTTCATTCAGCAAATTTTTCAACCAAATCATCTCCTTACCAGCTTCCGATATAGCAACATACTCTGCTTCAATGGTTGAGAGAGACACACACACATATGAAGTCTAGATATCCAACTGATTGCAGTGCCACCTAAAGTAAAAACATAACCCGATGTGCTCTTCCTTTCGTCCAAGTCACCACCAAGATCTACATCGACAAATCCTTGTAAAGTTACACTATTTTTCGTAAAACATAATGACATACCTGAAGTGTCTCTCAAGTATCTTAATAACCACTTTACAGCTTTCCAATGCTTTATTCCCAGATTAGCCATGTATCTGCTCACAACTCCTACTGCATGAGTTATGTCTAGTCTGGTACATACCATTGCATACATTAAACTGTCAATAGCTGACATATACGGCACCTTAGCCATATATTCTCGCTCATCGTCCGTCTTTAGTGACTGCTCCTTCGAGAGTTTGAAGTGACTTCCCAAAGGAGTAATTATAGATTTTACATTCTGAACTTCGAATCTATCCAGTACTTTCTCGATGTACTTTTCTTGAGATATCTTTGGATCTATCCCACATGATCCTTATCCCAAGAATCTGATTCAATGCGCTCAAATCCTTCATCTCAAATTCTTTTGACAATTGCTACTTCAGTATATTGATTTCCCTCATGCTAGATCCGGCGATGAGCATATCATCCACATACAATAGCAAAATAATATAGCAATAATCAAATTTCTTGAAATAACAACAATGATCTATCTCACTTCTAATGAAGTTGTTACCACACATAAAGGTATCAAATTTCTTGTACCACCGTCTAGGAGTTTGTTTCAAGTCATACAGACTTTTCTTCAACTTGCAAACATAAATTTCTTTTCCAGAGACCTGAAAACCTTCTGGTTGTACCATGTATATATCCTCCTCTAAGTCACCATAAAGAAATGCAATCTTTACATCTAAATGTTCTAGATGTAAATTCTCAGCAGCAACAATACTCAACACTAGCATAATAGTAGTCAATTTCACAACTGGAGAGAAAATCTCTATGTAGTCAATACCTCTCTTTTGATGAAAATCTTTTACTACTAACTTTGCTTTGTATCTCTCGCTGCCATCAAGCTCTTATTTGACCCGATACACCCACTTGTTCTGCAATGCCTTTTGTCCATCTGGTAATTGAGTTAACACTCAAGTTCTATTCTTCTCGAGTGAATCCAACTCATCTTGCATTGCTAACTCCCACTTAATAGAATCTCTTGCTTCCATCAAGCTCTTCTTTGACCCGATACACCCACTTGTTCTGGAATGTATGGTTCTTGTTCTAAATTTCCACTAGAGTCTACAGCAATAATTTCAGGATTTCTAACCATATCAACCTTAGAAACCCCTTCCAATTCAATCTCTCTAGTATTCACCATTTGCTTCTTCACACTAGATTCTACCATAGCTTTATCCTTATACAACAAGTTTTCATTTAATGTAACATCAGTGGTTCTTATTATTTTTCTATTTTGCTCATCCCAAAATCGATAGTCAAAATAATTAGAACCATATCCAATGAAAAAATATTTTTTTTGCTTTTGAATCAAGCTTATTTCTATTTTTAGAATCTATGTGGACATATGAAACATAACCAAAAAATTTTAGATGCGAGAGATTTACCTTTCTTCCACTCCATTCTTCTTTTGGTAGCTTGAAATCAAGTGGAACTGAAGATCCTCTATTGATCAGCTATGCTGCTGTGTTAATTGCACCCGCCCAAAATATATTGGGTAATCCTGCATGCATCCTCATACTTCTTGCACCCTCATTTAAAGTTCTATTCATTCTCTCAGTAACTCTGTTTTGTTGCGGTCTATTGGGAACAGTTTTTGTCATTCTAATTTCGTTCTTTGCACAAAATTGCTTAAACTCTTTGCTATCATACTTACCACCATTATCGAACCTTAGACATTTAATCTTCAGGCCAGTCTCGTTCTCTAATTCAATTTTTCATCTCTTAAAAGTAGCAAACACGTCAGATTTATTTTTCAAAAAATAAACCCATACTTTTCTGGTGGAGTCGTCAATAAATGTGACATAATAGCGCGAGCTTCCAAGGGAATGTACAGGGGCTGGCCCCCACACATCTGTATGCACCAACTCTAATTTTTCTTTCTTTGCTTCTTTCCTAATTTTTGAAAAACTGACACGTTTCTTCTTACCCATAATGCAATCCTCACATAGACCAATATCTATGGACTTCAAATCAGACAGTTTTCCCTTAGAAGCTAACAACTTCATCTCATTTTCACTCATGTGTCCAAGCCTACAGTGCCACAAATTAGAATTCGCTTTCGATTATAATCCTCTTTCGACTCAACAGTAGCTGCGATTTCTCTACTACTTTCAGTCATGTACAGTGTTTCCAACTTTGTTCCCCATGCTACAACCAAAGCACATTTAACTATTTTCCAAGAGCTATCTCCAAAAATAGTTTTGCATCTTGTGCTATCTAATTGACCTAAATAGATCAGATTCTCCTAGGTCCCGGAATATATCTGACGTCATGCAACTTCCATTGATATCTATTAGTAGTTTTAATATAAACATCACCATTTTCCATAATATCCAAAGGTTCATCATCAGCAAGATAAACCTTTCCAAATTTTTCAGTAGTAAAATTATGCATTAATTATTTGCAAGAAGTAGAGTGAAACAACGCACCTGAATCTAGAATCCAAGATTCAATTGGACTGTCAATGTTGAAAATTAAAGCTTCATTATCAATCGTCTCTTCTAGAGTTGCGCTCATTGATTTATCTTCTTCTTGATTTCGATCGCGATACTGAAATTTCTTCTTTGGGGTTTTACAATCTCATCTCAGATGACCCCTTTTTTCGCAATTCCAGCCAGTTATTTCACCATGAGGTCTAGATTTGCTTCTCCCTCTAGATTTCGATCTACCACGATTCTGATTCCACCATCGTTGATTGCTTCTCCCTCTACCTTCGGTATTTAAGGCAGCACTTGAAAATTCATTCGACTCTCTTCTGCAAATATCCTCGCTAAGAATCAAATCTCGAATTGCTTGAAGCTCTAACTTTTTATCACTAGACGAACTGCTCACTGCAATCATAGTTGCACTCCAACTTTCAAGTAGATAAGATAATAAAATTAAAGCTTTTACCTCGTTGTCGAATTTGATTTCCACCGAACTCAACTGAGTCGTGATCATGTTGAATTCGTCGATGTGATCCGTCACAGAAGCACCTCTATCCATCTTTAGATTGAAAAGACAACGCATCAAATATACATTGTTCGATGCGGAAGGCTTCTTGTACATGTTGGACAAGGCTGCCATAAAATCTACCGTTGTCTTCTCATTAGCGATGTTGAAAGCAACGTTCCGCGCCAATAAGAGACGAATCACACCCAAAGCTTGCCTATCTAACAATTCCCACTTTTCTTGCTTGATCGATTCCGGTTTGTCTCTCGACAAAGGTTCATGCAAGTTCTGCTGATACAGCAGATCCTCGATCTGCATCTTTCAGAAACCAAAATCTTTGTCATCGAACCGATTGATCTTCACCTTCCCTTCGTCCATATTTGTCGCTCCCACTATTTCGCCAAACCAAACTCTGATACCAGTTGTAAGGAACGTGAATCTTTGAATATAAGAAAAAAAAAAAGTAGAGAAGAAGAAAACGACGAGAATTTTTTATGTGGAAAAACCCTTCTAAATTAGAAAGGGAAAAAATCATGGTGCCACACTAGGCAATCTCTTCACTATCAGTTTTCAGTGTTATAGATATAAAAAAGATATCACTCCAATATATAACAGGAGTCTAGGGCATACATAGTTGAGAAGTAAATTACAAGTATGTCATGTAAAATATCTATACTTAATATTACTTTTTATTTTCTATCAAACTCTTTTTATTTTCTATCAGACTCCACAAAATCCATCAACAGAAACCTCAATGTCAGATGATTCGGATCCTTACAAAGTACTCAAAGTTCATTGCTATTAAAGTTGTTGTCCTACATCGCCTGACAACGGGTCTTATATACTCTTTATATTCATGTAATCTCTCTTCATCTGTAAGTTTAAACTATTGGGTTGGACTTTCTAACATGTTATTAATGCAATCTCTCTCTACATTCATCTTGACAGCAGGGTTGCAAATATCGAGAATTATTTTCATGTCGGTCCAATGCCAACCCTCAAGCCCTCTAATTCCCACCAATTTAATTTTTCTACGAGAAAGACTTACAGCAGCCTAACTTCTAGCTTTTCGTCAAGCCTTTTAAGGACCAGCTAATAAGCACATATTAGCCTTGTTTTAGGCACCGTCGTAATGCGCTTTAATCATCTAAACCTTCAATTAGGAGACTTTAATTGCCTATTAATCTACATGTGATCGGTAGGTATATGAAAAATAACAGGATTTGTAAACCCTTTTTTTTTTCAATTTAATCGTTCAGGAAAATAAGATGTACATGTCAGACACATGGTCAACAAGTGAGTTTGTTAAACATACTCAATGTGGGATGATACAGATTTCAAGGAAAAAAATTGTCAAAAAAGTCATAAACCTATTGCATTAGTGTCAATTTAGTCCAAAATCTATTGCATTAGTGTTAATTTAGTCCTAAACCCCTTTTTTTTATGATAATTCAGTCTAAACCTTTTGAATTAATACCAATTTACTCCTAAATTTTTTGTACTTATGTCAATTGAGTCAGTTCAGCCAATTTGGCTGAAAATTGCTGCGTGGACGTCAATTTTCCTACGTGACATGGTTGACCTAATTTGGATTTTTTTAATATTTTTTCTATTTTAAATAAATTTTAATAATATTTTTAATAAAACAAAAAAAAAAAGCTTACAATTTTGTTAAAAATGTTAGAATAACATTAAAAAAAAAATATCCAAGTCAACGCTAGTTGTGCCACGTAGGACAATCGATATCTACATCAATGATTTTCGGTCAAAATTGGACGGATTAATTCAATTGGCATAAATGAAAAAGATTTGGGACTTTATTGACACTAATACAAGAGGTTTATGATTGAATTGACACCAATAAAATGTTTAAAAATTAATCGATACCAATGTAAAAGGTTTATGATTGAATATGAACAAAAAAAAATAGAATTGAATTGAATTGATAGACTTTTTTGACACTTCTTCGGGCGTCGGTAATGCAAAAAAACAAATAAAGCGAGTGCATTGGAAATTGTAAAGTTGGTTTAATTGATTCTCTTTTTTTATTGTTGATAAAACCCGAGATTTATGGTAACGTGTGGTGAGTCACATGTTATGGTGGTAGAACGCGAAATTTCATGGTAATGCCTACTTGGTCGACGAATATTTTCAGTTAGAAATGCCAATATGAAGCTGCCCATCTAATGTAATGTACGGACTGGTTGTACTATGCCTACCTAGGTGGGAAAGTACCCGAGGACTCAACCAGTGCGAAGAATCTCGTTGACCTCATTCACCTGAATTACCTTAATTTGTGGCATATTTACCCTAAAAAAAAAAAAATTCCGGTGACGCTAAAAATTTCAAATTTGTATCTGTGTAACACATTTACCCCCCGACAAAATTCTGTTAATGAAAACCGTTTAAAATCCGTCTGCATGGATATCGGGAAGCAAACGGCGATGACATGGCGTCCACGTGACTTAAGTGAATAAAAACGACGTTGTTTTGGCTAAAAAGTTATTTGAAGCAACCTTGACAGAAGGTAAATGTGCCACATATGTACAAATTTTTTATTTTTTTTTTTACGTCACAAGGAAATGTCTAGGATAAATGTGTCATGATGGACATAATTTGAGATCTTTAATGTCACAAAAAAAAAATTCAGGATAATGTGTCACAATAAGCATTGTTTGGAATTTTGTTTTTCCTTTTCTAATTATTTGGTGTAAAAGAGGCCAAATCTAAGGAAGGACATTATCATCGCATGAATTGTTTCTTTTATTTCACTGAAACATGCAATATTAGACATGTCGGAGGGCAACTTTTCGAAATTCACAATGTTTACACCAATATGGCCGCCGACCCGTTTAGTACTCACCTCATAACTTCAAGTTGTCGTCGTGATGAGATTACGAATGGCAAAATGACACAAATAGTCCCTGAACTTTGGCAGAATGTGCAATTTGGTCCATGAACTTTTAATTTGTTCAATTTAGTCCCTGAACTTTGACAGAATGTGCAATTTTATCCCTAAACTTTTGACTTGTTCAATTCAGTCCCTGAACTTTTAGTAAATGTTCAATCCAGTCCTTGAATTATAGGAAAATGTTCAATATAGTCCTTTTGTTAATTTAAGATCAGGGATAATGTTGAACATTTTCATATAGTCTAAGGACTAAATTGAACATTTACTAAAAGTTCAGGGACTAAATTGAACAAGTCAAAAGTTTAGGGATTAAATTGCACATTCTGTCAAAGTTCAAGGACTAAATTGAACAAATTAAAAGTTCAGGGACCAGATTGCACATTCTGCCAAAGTTCAGGGACTATTTGTGTAATTATCCCATTACGAATTTTAAACTTGGTGCATCGTAGACAACACAACAAATGATGAAACCAATATTCTCACAACAGTGAAAAAATCTGAAAGTTTTTTAAGCGTATTTAATGACCTCGAGCTTCATAGAACTTAACATTAATAAAAGAAGTTGGACATGTGTAATATTTTGTTTTTCAATGCACGATCGACATAGCGAACATATGATATTAAAAAATCTCATAAGCACCTTACTTAGAAAATGGATTTTAGTGATCTTGGAAATAAACATCATCGAATAGCTAGACTAATTTTAGCTTTTGAGTAAAGTTAATTTAATTATGAATCAGACCTCTCGTGATAATCCTCAATTAAAATCGATTAACCTTTTAGTTTTACCCAAAAGATTTATATCCCATGGCCTAGAGAAAAGGTTTATCATTCAAATTATTACCTCTATTGATTAACTGCCCAACATATTAATAATGACAGCAGCAGCTGTAGTAATTATGATAATGTGCATAATGATAATAGTAATAATAATAAACCATTACTCGATATTAAGTGCTGGGACAAAAGGACTCGTAAGTAGAAGGACGGTGGGGTCCACATGTTGGGGTTCTTGGTACAAAAGTCAACTACACCGGCAAGGGAAGATAAAAGGACGGTACTGAATTTTATTATTATTTTTTTGGCCTTTTTCTCTTCTTTGGGGAAGCGCGGGTCCCACGTAGTGGCCATGTGATCATGTCGGCTTGTCGTCCAAATGTCGCTTTCGCATTTGTCCCCGATAGATCTCGCGGTCCGACGGTTCCTTCACCGGCGCGTGGCAGGTTTGACCCCGTCCCGCACGCGGCTTTGGATCCTTCGTCCCACCGGATTAGCAGGTCCCCACCCCCCCCCCCCCCCCCCCCACAAAAAAAATTCGAAAATACAAATACATCGTGTGTAAAATTTAGGGGCCAATTTAGGTCTCGTGGAAATTCTATATGTTTCGGATGTTTCAAAATATGATGTACGAGCAGCGACATACGAATTAAGCAAGAAGCGAAACTCGGACAGATTAATCATATTAAATCCAGTAAATAAATAAAAAGATAGAATACGTCTTAATTAGCGTATGATTATAACACCCTTTGATTTTTGAAATCTTAATTAGTTCAAGACAGGATATCTAGATCCTGAGAATCATTAAAAAGAAAAAAAAAGTTCATTTGATCATTAATATCCTGCATATTATGGCCTCCAAGTTGAAGAAATGTACTTTTCATATTAATTTATCTTTAAAAATGACAAGAGGATCTTACCCTCCAACACATTCACATGAGAATTTCGAAATTATAGGATTCTAGAATTGAATGGATCTCATATAGGTCGGCTAGATTTGAACGATTATATAGCGAGACATGAAATGTAGCGCTTATCAAAATCTTCCAGTATTGTGAAAGGAACATCTCAAAGGAAAAAAAAAAAATTGGCGGTGAATTTTCGTAAGATATAACGGGAGACCACTTTCTTGATTCGCCTAATTTGTAAGCGAGTGAATAATTTTCTTTTACTCATCAGTAACTAAATTGCTTCTCGGACAATTGGTAACTTTAGTCCTATGGAAAAAAAAAAAAAAAAGGAATGAGAAGCCATAATCACCACTCAAATTATGTCTTGTCATGACTACGAATGTTGTGGGTGTTTCCCCATTTTCATAAAATCCGACACAACCATATAACGACGGGCGCATGCTCAACTCAACTTTGTACAAAAGGTGAACTGAAGATAGTGGCGACAAAACGTGCCATGCCATTCCCTCTTTTTTTTGTAATTAAAGTCTGTACTCAATTTTTTTTTCATTTTTAAAGTTCTTTTCTTTTTAGGACACTTAATAAGGAAACTTCATTCCTCTGGGAAAATGATTTTCGACAAAATAAGTGCTTTGAGGAGTGCATTACTTGATAATATAACCAAGGTAGGCAAAGCTTCGATTTTCGACTAATACCTCCATTTATTTTCGTGATATCTATAATCAGTACTTCACGGTTCTATTCGGAATCGGACTGGACCGCCTTGAAAATCGGTTTGAATTTAGGTTTCCATTGGAACCAATCCGATTTTCGATTCCAAACGAAGAATCACCCGAAAACCGGACCGAATTTGGAATGAGTTTCGTATATGTTAAATATCATAATTGTCTCTATCTCTCTCGGCTCACCCTCCTCTCGCTCGCTAGCGACTCGCCCTCTCTCAAACCTCACAACCCTGCGAGTCGCCCTTGCTCGTTCGTGACTTGCCTTAGCTCGCTTGCTCGTGTTCATCTTTTACTTTATACCATTTTATCACTCATATTATTTTGCTGTAAAAAATTAACTAGAAAAAACAACAAAAGAAAAACAAGTTCTCGGGTAGACTCTGAAGCGAGATCGATAAAAATGATAGGTTCTTGGGCAAACATGGCAGGTCTCAAGATCTAAAAATTAAGAACTAGCTTTAACATGATAGATTCCAGGTTCTTGGCCTAGAACCTAATCACTCTGAAAACGATCACCCCTACCTGACACAGTGAAAAGGAGAATAACGTGCATTGTGATTTGCAGCACAAGTAAAACTTGCAAACATGCACGAAAAGCTCAGCAAGCTCAGAACGCACAAAGATAACCACTTGGTATTTTTCCCAAAATTCAATGTCGAAAGCGAAAAGAGAAAACCATATTTTCACCCTAATCTCGAATCTCAGACTTGTAGCAAAATGCTATTAGATGACAAATCAAGCTTAACCCGCCGTGGATTATCGATCTGATTATCACATTTTTCTGCAAAGGTTTGCAGGTTGGATCTGGATCAAGTGTTTCACGTTATTAAGATAGAGCAGTCCACTGCCATTGGACGCGCACACAGGCTCATGGTCACGTACATTCATGTGTCTACCTCCAATGCAGCTCGAATTAAAATTGTACTTCCAAGGCCATAACGTTATTCAAAAGTCGAGGGTTTGTTCTTGACCCAGCTTGTGTTCCCTTCGGTTGACAAGGCAACTAAGATTCAATGGCACACAATTTCTCTTCCTCCTTTCCTCTCGGACGCCAAGACTCTGTATTAAACCTCGACAAGCCCTAAGTTGTTTGCCCTATGATGAGTATTCAACTCTTCTTCTTCTTGACCCCAAGTTTACGAAAGGTCAATTCATCGTGAATTTCATCAGTTCCGACGCGAATGATCTGCCCTTTCAAACATATCGGGGATAAGTTTGATTCAAAAGGTTTAGGATAAAATTGACATAGTTAAAAAGATTTATGATTGGATTGACAAATCATCAAAATGTTTATAATTAAGTTGGCACAATTTTTTATCCCAAAAAAAAAAAATTTGGCACAATTGAAAGCTTTAGTACCGAATTGGCCACCGTATAGTAGCTATAAGATTTTTTGGACAATTTTTCCCTTTAAACATATCGAGAAGGACTTGTCTAGCAAGGTCGGCAACATAATCTTTATGGAGCCAGATCATGATACACGGCACCTTCGCCAGTTGGGTGGTTTGATCCGATGCACAAAAACCAATCCACAAACGTCGCTCGGATCGCGACGCGCACCATCGTTGGTCCGTGCTATTTAAACCGGCGGAGAGGGATGGTGGGGGAGAGACATTGGACATAGGACGTCGACGGCCGACCCCCATGCGCGTGTGAGCAACACGTGAAAGCTACCTGAAGAGCGCCCTGATGCCCCCTTGCCGCATCAACCCCGGGCGAAGAAGATAAAGATGAAGAAGGTCTTTTCACTTCTTTTTGCCAACGATTTTCTCGGATTTTTCCTCCCCCAATGCCATAAGGGCGGGGCCACGAATCGTTTTCTCGAACAGATTCCCGGAAAATTCAGGTGCCTGCTGAGCTGGGAAAGTGCATGGTTGCTGTTCTAGAACCTTGATTGTTGCTAGGGTTATCTCTTTTGTTATCGTCGCGTGGAGGAAATGCGTGTTGGCAAGAGAAGGAACAGTGTCAGTCGATGCAGCGTGTGGAGAGAACAAGGTCGGAACAAGACAAATCGTTTAATATATATATTTTTGGTTCTAGTTTCCTTGGAATTGCATATCAAATTAACTTCAACTTGTTCTCATCAATTTCTTTTCCTTGTACCTTTTGACTTCTTTCTTTATCGGAATCGGACTTTTTATTTGACATTTAGCATGCTTCAAATCTTTTTAATGTCTTTTTTTTCAGCATGGAGATGACGTGAAAATTATCCAAAAAAAAAATTTATGAATTTATTGTACTTTTGCCAATTTAATTATAATTCTTTTAATTTTCTTGGTATGATTCTATCTCTACTCATTTTCATGTTTTGCCAATTGAGTCTATTCAGCCAATTTTGACTGAAAACCATTGACGTGAACGTCGGCCATCCTATATGGCTTGGCCGGCGCTAACGTAGATAAATTTTTCTTTTTCTTTTCTTTTTCCTTCTTCCTCCGCCCCAGCCATGGCTGGGGCCTAGAGATCGGCAGAGGAAGAAGGGAAAAAAAGAAAAGAAAAAATCAATAAAAAAATAAAATTTTATAGAACATATGATAAAAACTGTCAATGTCAGCATCGGCCGAGCTAGGAGTGAGCAGAAAAACCACGATCCAACCAAACCGGACTAGATCGTACCCAACCGGTTGATGTTGGATGGTTTTTGGCGGTACAGTTCTGTTCTTGATTTTAATTTTTCAGAATCGATTTTATCGGTTCAGTTTACGGATTTGAATGCGAACCATCCAATCGGCCTATGAACTGGTCTCCTTATATAATCTGAATGTGTAATCGGTTCGGTTCTCATTATTTTGCAGATGCTACACATCATGTTTTGCTGAGTTCTTTTATTTTGTCCTTATGCTTCCTTGGAGCATAATCCTATGGAAAATTTGTTTCTTTGCCTATTTTCTTTTTTCCATTTTTTGCTCGATAGAAACGTAACCGGAATCCAACTAAAAATCGGACCAAACCGATGATTCGGTTGGTTCACGGTTCATAGAAGAAGTGATTGGTTCACGGTTCACATTTTGCGGAATCGGTTCCTAGCGGATGGTTCTCGGTTCTAGAGTAAAACCACCCATCCTGTGAACTGATCACTCCTAGGCCGAGCCACGTGGGATGTTCGGCGTCCACGTCAACAATACCCGGCCAGAATTGATATGTTGAACTTAAGTGAAAAAACATAAAAATGTTTAGGACTCAATAGGTATAATTAAAAGGTTTTGAACATAAATGATTAGGGTAGTATAGGACTTTTCAGACAATTTCCCTTTTCCCCTTTTGGCATGAATTCAAAAATGGCTTTCTTAATTGGCTTATGCCCCCACAAAGTCAACTGTGAATTAGATGTGTTATCATGATTTACTAAGGAAAGTTCAACGTTCTTACGCACGTCAAAAAGATTTTTTTTTTTTTTTTGGGTAAGGTATCAAAAAGAAAAATTTAATACCTTGAAAATCCTAAATTTTCCTCATCTCGTTGTTACTATTACTTATTAAAAGGTTCCTTTGCAAATACCCTGATGTTTTTTTTTTTTGGGGGTTCCTTTGTGGAGACAAAAAGAGTGGATGGATTTCTAACATCTCCATCATCGAGACATGAGGGTGGATTGTCTCTACGAAATGCAATCATCTATGCTCCTCCACATCAACGATTGCCCCAAACAAAGGTGAGTTTCTAGAATAAAAGGAGGATAGAAAATTCCTCCTCGTCGAAAGAAAAGGGACATGGAGGGAGGGCTAGAACTTTCCGAAAGTAGCAAGAAGATTATAAAGAAAAAAACCAAAAAACAAGAGACCGGCGTGTGTAAACGCTTAGGAACAACCACTTATTCAGCAGATTTGCTTCCTCGTAAAAGAGATTTGTTGTTGGAAAAAAGTTGGACCCAAAGAACAATTCCAAGTGCTACTTTCTGCTGTGTAAAAAAGACATGGGAACGAGAACTAGGCCACCAAAGGCAAGGCGATGTCTTCGATGGAGAATTTTCCTTAACCCGACAATAGTGCCTTTGTCACCTCGAAAACATGGAAAAGCAAGTGATTAGCAAATCTGGTTTGTTAAATTGATGTTGAACCACATAAGATTTTGTACTCTTCTAAAGAGCCACTTAACGCACAGAAAGAAGGAATTCGAAGGGGGTCGAAACGCCTCGATCGAACAACGGACATACTTGCTTGTGTTAAAAATAAAGGGGGGGGGGGGGGGGTTGTTTGTAGTAGAATAGAGACTAAAGTAGACGAAAATATTCCAACATTTGCTCGGTTCATGTTCTTATTGTCAATGCCTTCCGTCTTGGGTCGAAGTGTTTCCCTCTCGGGAGACAAGAATGAGCGGTGAAGTCGAGGAAGCTTCGAAGCCAATGATGTCGGGAAACTACTACTGCATGTTGTAAGAAAGTGGTTGGCAAATGCGTGTTTCTTGAATCTTCCCTTGGCAGAAGTTTAATGGGACCAGGTCCATCGGTTCGGATTTTACATGGGTGGCTAAGGGCAAGGATTCGTGGCAGCTTCTGGAATGCTCTTTTTATAAGTTGCGATTTTAATATTATGCAGCGACTCAATATCATTATGTTCAGATACACGAATCGCAGATTCATAAAGTTAAAGAATTAACGCACCTTGTTTCGGATCTATCATTCTTGATACGGAATTACGGCAATCCAATGCCAAAGAGTTTCTCCTCTATAAACCCTCTTGATCGCCGGCTTCAATGAGACGACCCCTCACGTATCGTTTTGACAACTCCTTATGTGAGTTTATGCGGACACCAGGGTTTAGAGGAGGAACTTGAGCTCTATTTATAGATATTGAAACATATTCCCTCATTAAAGATAAGGCCGGTTCCGGGCCGATTCCCGGTTCCGGTTCTGGCTCCGAACTTTTAATTTTAATTTTAAAATAATAAAATAAAATAAATAAATTATTAATTATAATCAAATTGTACATTGTAATAAAATTTGAAAAGAGAGAGAGAGAGAGAGAGAGAGAGAGAGATAGAGAGAAATGGGCTCGAACTTAATGAATTATCATTAAGCGCCTACATATCTTCTTAGGGATAGAAGAATCAAAACCAATATAGTTCTCTTACTTTTGGTAACCCTCAACTTACCTCATCGTCAATCGTCGCTATCCGTTGTTGTGGTGGCGGTAGTATCTCCACAATCATTACTGAAGAATTCGTGTTCTCGATCCAGTTCTTGTTATCGAAAATTAGTATTTGTCCAATCATCGACACAAGCTTGAATCTCCACACTTTCCAGACTTAATCTTGAACGGCAAGGGTCCAAAATTAATCCTCCAGCGCTAAATGCTTGTTCAACTGCCTCTGTTGAAGAAGGGGTCGCTAATATTTGTTTCGCGATGAGGGAGAGAACTGGAAATTGAGTTGAATGGTTCTTCCATCACTCAAGAATCTTGAAATCTGCGCTGTGTTCGGAATCACTAAACTCAAAAGCAATTGTTAAATAGTTTTGTAATTCGAAAATACTACATGTTGATGTCCCTTTCTGTTTTTTTCCTACTCTTGAGCATTTTATACCATCTACTAAGTGAAATACACGTATCACTTTCTGAGACACTATGTTGGGCAGATTCACATCCATTGTCACTTAAACCATATCAATTACAAAATTCATTATATAATGCTACTATAACTTCTTTAACCTCTATTTGTATAATTGAAATATTTATTACTTCATCCAAATGTAAACAATCATAATAATAAGCATTCAAATAATCTAATAAACAATCTAATTTAGTACGTGGATCGAAAATAATACCAACTAAATAGACAAGATGGATGTTCAAATAATAATGCAACCATTTTTCTCGCATTACTAAAATACTCGAAGCTAATTCAGTACCCTTTTCATATTCATTAAAAACACTAGTAATATTAACGCACTCTATTAAAAATAAATGCGTAGTAAGATAATAAATACCAGATAAAGTATTAGTAGCATCATTAAAAACTTTCAAAAAATCTATTTTTTTTTTCAAACGTCCCAATGTTGCGGGAGTAAAGCAATATCGGGAACGATATTCGAAATAAAGGAACATAATAAATCTTTGTAATCAAAAGTTTGTACAAGCATCTCGTAGGTAGAATTCCAACGAGTAGGAATATCTTTTGAAACCTTTTTGCCTTTCCCACATTTTGTTTGCAAAATTTTCCCCACGCTTTCATAAGTTGAGGGCGGTTCTATAAAAATCTAATTGCACTATTTATTGGGTGGAGAGAAATCACAAGAACTTGTAAACCATCTTGAACACATAAATTCAAAACATGGCAAGCACATCTAATATGAAAAAATTGTCCACCAAAAGAGGGTTTACACGTTTTTTTTAACTCGGGAATGGAAGCAGTATTTGCGTCGGCATTATCAAAATCAATTGAAAAAACTTTATTAATCAAATCATATTTTTCTAAAACTTGCCTAATTAGTCTATAAATATTATGGGCCGTATGCCTTTCAGGAAAAACTCGAAATGCAAGAAGTCTTTTTTAAATAACCTAATCATCACCTATCTAATGGCATGTGACACCCATATAAGAATTAATATTCCAAGAATCACTCTAAATATCACTATCTATATGTACACGTCCATTGAATTCTCTGAAAAAATTTGTCAAATTATTTTTTTTTCGTTTTATATAAACTTGTTCAAGTTCGCGTCTAAGAGTAGTTTTCGGAACAGATGGTGCTTGCGGAGCCGGCGCATTGTTTACCAAATATCTAACATTAAAATTTACACCAGTATTAAACGGAGCATGTTCAAGGGTAACATATTCAACTAATGTTTGTTTATAAAGTGCGTTAGTGAAGCGGAATAAAGGATAATGGTTATGATTGGCGAACATGAAAATTTGTTGTTGGCTAGTGTCAATCCTACTTGCGTTGGATTTTTTTCGTCAGATGCCGACGAAATGTTCAACAGCCATCTCCTTTACCAAGTTTGTATGTTTGCGGACAATATTTACAACTTATATCAAAATTGCTTTCATTTTCATTCTATACTTTGTTGAAGTGTAGCCATAAGACGAATTCTCGGCTCTTCTGTCCCGGCTCCTTTGCTATCGACGATTTTTCGTCACCAGTAGGAGGATAAAGATTTTCTTGCTTTGGGACGTGCTCGACGTTGGGATTGGGAATATCGTTGTCTTCCTAACATGCATATTCACGAGGATCATATTCACGAACAGAATAATCGGATTCTCTCATCGGGTTCTTTCCATTTCCAGTATTTCTGCTTTCACTTGCCATTTTTTGAGAAAATTGATTCAAAGAATTAAGACGGAATTGAGAGAGAATAGCGGATTGAGAAAATTTGAGAGATTGAGACTTGAGAGTATTGGAGAGAATTGAGAAAAATTATGAGAAAAATAAAGAGTGATTGAAAGGTTTTTATAGAATTTTTTTAAAGGAAATTACAACGGCTCGAAGGCCCGAGGGGGAAGAGCTGTTTGGCTCTTCCCGAGGGGGGCGAGGCCCACATGTTTTTTTTTTTAATATAGTGGTTCGGAACCGGAACCGGAACCGGCCCTTGAAGGCCGATTTCGATTTCGGTTCGGAACCGCGGGCCCGGTCAACGGGCCGATTCCGGGTCCGCGGTTCCGTTTGGCCATGTCTAGCCCATACTATCCAGCACCATATTAAACTAAATAGAAAACTAAGTATATCTTTGTCGCGACCTAAAAAAATAGGCTTAATGAATTATTAGATCAATTAAATCAACTAACCTAACTCGGACCCTTCCAAGTCCTACCAAATCGCAACTTAGGTTCGTTCATAAAAAAAATGTTCAATTGGAGCCGCCACTAATCATTTATGGTAGGTTGATTAGAAACCTATATAAAATAGAGGGAGAATTATTTTATCTCTACGAACCAGAGAAAATGAGTTCGGGGACTTGGTTACATTAATTAAAAATTAATGCCCTTTAGGTACCCAATTTTCATGAAAAATCCTTAGTTTGATTAATTGAATTTTTTTGGGATTTTCTTTTATTAAATGCAATGCTAATGCAATCTAACTATATGACAAGTGAAATGATATGACATGACAACATTGCATGACATGGCATAATGACATGGCAAGATGACATGGCAAAGTGCATGATGTGGCAAAATGCATGACATGACATGGCAAGCTAAATTATACGATATGGAATGCAAATGACATTCTTTGGTATTTTTTTGTTTATTTTCGGATTTATGAAAAATGAAGTGAAAAAGCTATCCTAAAGTCAAAGGAAATGTGATAGACTTAAAGAGAAGCGTGATATTTTTTTTTGGGATTTTTTAGGAATTTATTCGAGCATGAAAACAATGAAAGTTTGAACAAAAATAAACAATATTGCCCATAAAACACATTTAAATCCGAAAATTCGATTTTATTCACAACATCCCCTGAGATTATGGTTAGCAAGTGAATATTTTATAGAATAACCGTCGTCCCTATATACATAGGGCAAACCTTGAAATTCTATCTAGTAATTAGCAATCCGCTCCTCAAGATTGAGGATTTAATATCTAATTCACACGTACGGACACGATCGTACTTCGAGATCGAAGTCATATGTTGCTCTTAATGTACGTTTTCCGAGGGGCTAGGCACAATTAGGGAGAATGTATTATGGGCAATATTGTTTATTAATGTGCAAACTTTATAAACAAAACAAAGCAATCACGACGAAAATGAAAAGAAGTCCATTGAGCTTGAATTTTCGAAAATTTAGAGGGATAGCCGAAATTGTGACATTGGGGTCTATCTTTCCTCATCCGAAATTTTGGACGGATTAGATCTTCCAAATTTTTTCTCCAACCAGATATCATCCATGAACCAGCAAAGCAATGCCACCCAACTAAACTTCGAATTTAAAAGATATCATCGAGAGATAAGAAAGTGTATTTGCAGCAAACAGGAAATTTTTCCATGGCATGGTATGAGGTCAAACGACCAAAGATAATGTCACCCAAACCAACATGTTGAAAAAATCATTGAATAAATCATCCACAATACGTAATTTGGCCTAGAAAAGTAACAGACCGAGTGCCACAGATTCCATCCACGAGAGATATACATCAATCCAGATCAAGTAATGATTACCAAGACAAAGGACATCCACTAACACAAAATAACATGCCACGGATTGATTCACAACAATTCTGATTTTTTTTTAAGCTTCGGATTGATTAAAAAAACGCATGCTTGTTATTATGAAGAAGGACCATAGTTCCAACTTTATCAATTGACGATTAACCAATTACGTGAATCAATCAAACTTGCACCAAAATTCTTATTCACAAAACCATATCTTCGGTTCTTGCCATTTTCATTCCACAAAACCAGATTTCAAGAGGTTTTTTTTTTTTTTTTTTTTTTTTTACAATCGGCAAAAGTTCACTCCTCCTTTGATAAAAAGGTCTCGGATTTTCGATTTTAATTGCAAATCGAAGTAGGTTCACGAACGCACATGCATGTTACTGAACCAACGAGTATACATTGGCAAACAAGATCGATGGGTTAACAATCAAGAGCCAAGGGATTTTACCTTTTTCCGAAACGAAATTTTCGCAGCACGCACTTGACGGAAGCCACCCCAAATTTGTACCTTTTGAAGCGTGATTACCAGAGATTGCTTCCAGTTGCTCTATCACACGTAGTACAAGGGTTATTAGATCCTTAAATAATGGCAAAATAAGGACCAAGAAACCTGATCCGAAGCTTGGACAGTGCTGCTAATTGGACTGATTGAAGACTGCAGCTTGGCCAGAGTTGCGTCATGGATGACAAAACTGGTGTGGAGTGCTGATTAATTTTCGATGGCAGACAAAGAGAAGCAGCTTCGGCTCGACGACAAGAGAAAACAAAATCTTCAAACCCCTCGTAGGTTCGGTTCTTGAAAGTATCGCCAATTTCAGAGTATCAGTCCCCCCCTCTCATCTTCTTTTACAGTGTGTATTATGGACTCTTTCTGAAGCTCCCCACTTTTTGTGACCTCACTGGACGTCCCTCACCTTTTTTTTTCGCTCGCCTATGAATTCTCCCTCTCCCTTTTGTGAATGAAAACCATCGGCCCTTTATAGCTAAAATCTCTCAAATATCTTCGGAAATTCTGGATTCCTGGGAGACGATTGATGATAATCAACGGAATACTGCTTTTATCTTCACGGTCTTGTGATTGTTCTTTTTCCTTGATTGTGCCTACTTCATTCATAATCAGACAGCTCACTTAATTAGCGTTGATTTTACGCCAAATTCCAGCAATTCATCCTAATCACATCCATAATTGGAGAGATCGCAAATCATTCTCTCTTGCCTTGGATTTGTAGGATATGATATTGGTTTCCTTCTTTGCACCACAAACACGAGAACAAAAAGAAAAGAAAAGATTACCTTTTCTTTCCTTCTTGTTTCGTTCTTGCATGCCATAAAAATGAGCCTCCATTTTGCCATCAATCACATGTACATACATTGATTTGTTCCTTGGGATTGCTCAATTCATTGGCCAAATAATGGCAAGGCAAATCATCCCCAGCCGAAATCTTCTCTTTCCGGGAATGTATCCCGTGGTCAGACATAGTGAACCCACAACTTTTGTTGCCATTTTCTCAAGGGGAGGCATCACTATTGGAAGATCAGCCCATGGTTTCCTTATGGATTTGCGTAAAAATCATGGGGGATTAGGCCAATTAAAGATAATAACCTAATTGCTTCAAAAATCAAGTCCCTCATAAAAATACCCTACGTGTAAAAAGTAGGGGCTCATGGGCTGCGATCTTCAACTCTCTTTTTCTCCAAACTTTAGCTGAATTTTCCATTAAACTCTAGCCCAGTCTGCGTATCCGTCTCATGCTTGTTACCTCCGCCGGTTAAATTGTAAAATGTATGTTAAACTAAATCAAATATGCTATGCATGCAAAATTTTATTTTATTTGCGAGAACTAAAATTTTATTCTCATTTTTATGAATGGAAAAGTTTAGTCGAAATTTAGGTGTCAACACTCTTTCCTTATTAAACCAATTAATATTTACAATAACAATTAGTAAAGCCTACAATTGAATATTAAAATGGAATATTCTAACATTCTCTCATTTGAGCTAAATTAATTGAAATTGTATTATATATGCGCATATTTATATTGATCTAGAGATAATTCCTGATAGTTAATCCGATCCCAAAAAGTCTTAAGCACCGAATCATGCCAGTAATTGCATCAAAAGACACAGAGCCATTCATGGTCACAAATGCTCTTAACTTTACTGATATGAATTTAATATAGTAGTGTGGCAAATGGATAACATCTCAAATAATAGAGACACCTTATATGTTATCCTCTTTATCAGTCATCATTCTCTTACTTTACGTGTCACGAAACCTGATGTGTCATAAGAGAATGTCCTTACGGTTCTAACGAACCAACATATGTCTCACTTTTATAGTTAACTATACTTTATGTGTAACATAACATATACTTTTGGCTAAAATAAATGCCTCAGCCATCATTCAAGGTTTACATAATTCCTTGAGATTTTCAACAGATATGCATTTAATAACAATATCACATTCATAAACGCTTCAAAGAATGTAAAAGTCAATACATATCAAAACCATTACTAAAAGTAACATAATACTATAATCTTTATTAGAGAAAAAACTAGAAAACTTCCACTAAACAATGGTATCCCACGATGCTTCTAACCCATATTAATGACATGTCGTTCAAATACACAAGGGCGTAGACATTTAGTCAGTGGATCAGCAATCATAGCATCTATAGTATTATGATCTACCGCAACGTCATCATTATACATAGATTCTTTTATAGTCAAAAACTTGACCTCCATATGCTTAAACCCCTTGAAACCTCTGTTGTTGTTAATAAACAATACTGTAGAGTTATTGTCACAATATAACTGTATGGGTCTATCAACAAAATCAAATACGGTCAACTCCCTAATGAGATTCCTGAGTCAAATAGCCTGAGTAGCAGTTATAAAGCATGCTATAAACTCCGCTTGCATGGTAGATGATGATGTCGTTTTCTGTTTCTCACTTTTCCATGATACTGCACTACCTGCTAGCATAAAGATATACCCCGTTGTCGACTTCTTATCATCTTGACAACCAGCATAATCTGAATCTGAATACCCTACTAGCTGCATGTTCTAAACACATCTATAAATCAGCATATAGTCTATAGTCCTTTTTAAGTAACTCAAAACCTTCTTTGCAACAATCTAGTGATCGTGTTCTGGATTTGATTGATATCTGCCTAGAAGTCCTGTTGCAAAAGCAATGTCTGTCTTAGTACATACTTGAGCATACATGATACTACCAAGTGTACTAGCATAAGGTACATTCTTCATCTGTACTTTCTCAATATCTAAATAAGAACATTGTGAAAGACTCAATTTATCACCTTTGCATACAGAAGCAATTCCTAGTTTGCAATGTTGCATATTAAATCTCTCCAAAATACGATCAATATAAGCCCTCTGAGACAAGCCCAATATGCGGCGAGAACGATCCCTATGGATTTCAATGCCAAGGACAAAAGATGCTTCACCAAGATCATTCATATCAAAATTCTGTGACAACATTCTCTTTGTCTCATGCATTAATTCAATATTGCTGCTAGCAAGCAAGATGTCATCAACATAAAGAACGAGAAAAATAAATTTTCTCCCACTAACCTTGCAGTATATACATTGATCTAGCTTGTTCTCAACAAAACCAAAAGAAGTAACAACACTATGAAACTTCAAGTACCACTATCTAGAAGCTTGCTTCAAACCATAGATAGATTTTTTCAATCTACAAACCGAATTACTTGTATCATCAGCTGCAAAACCTTCTGATTGTGCCATACAAACTTGTTCATCAAGATCTCCATTCAGAAAAGCAGTTTTACCATCCATCGGACATTGCACGCGGTATTTGGAACACCTACATCAGACATTGCACGCTCCTTCACGCACTGCCTGAAGCCTCGGCACGTGAGGCCCACGTGCTAACACGTGTGTGTCACGTGTTTCGCTTCTTGGTTGGTTTCAAAACCGGTCCAACCGCTACCCTAGGCCGACTCGCGAACCGGGTCGAGGCGGTCCGGTCGAACCGGTCCAACTGAACGGTCCGAGTCAACGGTCAAAGAATCGGGTCGGGCAGGTTAGGTCAACAGCCAAGATGACGTCAGCTGACATCAGCCCTGCACATGACGTGCACATGCGAGCCTGGTTAACATGTGGCGCATGGCCGCTGCGCGCCCGATAGGCAGCGGCGTGTCCGGCGGTCGACGGCGACGATCTGGATATGGTTTTGCTCGTCTTGTCGAGCGCTTTCTAAATATATAATTTTATTTTTATTTCGACAAAAATAAAATTTCGAAATATACCAAGAACGCAATTCGTGTTCTAATACACGCAGGCTTTGATACTACATATAAACTGCGATTTTAATCCTTATGCAGCGATCCAAGATCATCACATTCAAATACAAGAATCGCAGATTCATAAAGTTAAAGAATTAACGCACGTTGTTTCGGATCCATCGTTCTTGATGTGGAATTGCGACGGTCCGATGCCTGAGAGCTTCTCCTCTATGAACCCTCTTGATCGCTGGCTTCAATGAGACGGCCCCTCACGTATTGTTCTGACGACTCCTTATGTGAGGTTATGCGGATATCAGGGTTTAGAGGATGGATTTGAGCTCTATTCGGGTAAAAAATAAATGAACTCGAATAGCGTGACCATACGGTTTGGATTTTTGTCAGATGTATCACTCTCTGTTGACTCTCATCCCATAAAGGTTTTCCCTCACACTTATAAACCGACCACCATCCATTTCCACAATTGATGTGAGATAACCTCAACAATCTCCCCCTCACACATTAGGGTCTGATTTACCGACTACCAGCCATTTCTACAATCGATGTGGGATAACCTCAATAATATCCCCCTCACACATTAGGGCCCTGAATCGGAGCCACAACAATCCATATTTCTCACGTGAGTACAGATTTGTTGGTAATCTAAGCTCTGATACCAGTTTTGGGTGGCATTGGGCCTCTCTCTCATCCCAAAGGCTAACTCAAATGATGAGACTTCCCTCACACTTAAACCGACCACTGGCGCCCTTGCACAACTGATATGGGATAACCCCCAACAATTTGCACGTGTATTTTACATTTATGACTTATATGGAGCTACTCCTAATCCTGCCTCTCTGAAGTCTGAACTAGGGGAGAGTTTGACCGAAAAAAATAAACTGAAATAGGGGAGGGCAGCTTGTTATTGTGTACATTCATATAGGTCGTTCGAAGTAGCTTGTGACTTTTGTACTCGGATTATCACTTAGTACCCATGAACGGTGACGGCGAACTTTGTGTGTGTGTGTTCTGAGAGTTCCGAATACCAATTGAAATAAAAACAAGGGGCATGCCTCATTACTCGTTAGTCATTAGGGAGGGGACTGGTCTCAATTTGATGATTGGGCTTGGTGATGTTGTCTAAGGCCCTAACAAGGCCCAGCCCACTCTGCAATCGAATACCATGGCAAAATAGAGACTGAATGCTCAACACCTTATGAAAATAATATTGACGAATCTAGCACCAATGCGGTGGACGTGCCGGAGTGGTTATCGGGCATGACTAGAAATCATGTGGGCTCTGCCCGCGCAGGTTCGAATCCTGCCGTTCACGTTTTCATTTGCTTTTCCTTTCCCTTTTTGTTTTTTTTGTTTTTGTTTTTGATTTTGATAATAATAATAATGACCTTTCCTCTTTGTTTTCTTATTGGTCATCCCATGGTTTCACTGTTTTTCTTCCATTTTCTATGTTTGAGTTTCATGATTGGGGTTGTACTGACTATGGATTTTCAAGTCAACGCGTGCATCTCTCGTCGAGCTGATGTGGTCGAGTGGTCATTGGGCACTAGACCTCAGGAAAAAAAAAAAAAAACACTTAGCTGCATCCGGTACAAATGAGCACTACCGAATGAGTTGAGCCTTGCGTAATGCTCACGAGAACATTAATCAGAACAAACACTAATATCGTAGGTGTCGGTTTATGGCACATATATTTTTTCTTGAAGCCTCGGGCAAGGGACAAAACAAAAGGTAGAAATTGAGGCATCAAAGGAGGAAGGAAGGCAGCGAGTGTAGATGAGGACGTACAACAGAATTGAATTTTAGTACAAGGATAAAGGGAAGGAGGAGACGAGAGAGACTATATTGTAAATATTGGAGTCGAGTGAAAACGAAAAATGACCTCAAACACACATGAATGACATATACTAATCGGCATGTTCTCGTCTAATCCACTTACATGGCTCGAATGAATACAACATCTGAGTCGTCTAAACTTTTCGATGTAGTCTTTTAGTTCTTTTTCTCCTTTGGAAGGTGCATAGAAACTCAAGCTCGTACACATAGCTTTTTGTTTTATGTTGTTTGCACGTAAACGGGAAAGATCGCATCGAGATTGTTTTGATGCTTTGTGTCAACAGGGGAATCCTAATAAGCATGGGGTCGAGTTTTGTTGACACCTAAATTTTTACTAAGAGCATCGTCATTCATTCCATGTGAATAGTTAAGCAGGAAACTCATCAACATCTATGTATTTTGCGTGTTCGCATTGGAATACAAACCAAGGTGGTGTCTTGAATTTCGTTCAAATTGGGGGCTCTCATCTCATTGAATTCTTTAAATTTGGCCCATTTGAGCCCCGTCCAAAACTATGCACGTCGGCCATTCTCTTTTTCTTGGCCGCACTGAGATTTTCATTATGTCATGCATGTGTTATGCACATTGTCGTTGGCTAAGGTTTGAGGAGGCTTCCTATGAAGATTCTACTTTGGACCGGGATTTTCCAAGCCTAATGTTTTAGAGGTTACTTTAAGGTCAAGACGGGATATTTAAGAAAGAAGATTCCGCCGTCGAGCTTCATTGTCGCAATCATATTCCAAGGCAAAGGAAGCCCGACGTGCAGTGCAGTGCAGTCATCGGATTGTGAGTTGAGCTCACAAGACCTGGGTGCAATCAGAGTTGGATCAACTTCTTAGTCTCAGATGATCCTTTTCGATAGTTCCTTCAAGGTCAAAATACGCATTTGAGGCCCTTTTTTTCTTTTTATACGGGGGTTCGGGTGCACATCGGTAAAGTGGACGAGGTCATTGGACTTGTTGTGTTAAAAGTATCGTGAGCACATCAATTAAGAACGAATACTAAGCGTGCCCATGATAACACTTCTAAATAATGTAATTTCTGAAACGGAAATCCGTTTGGTAAAAAAATTTACTTTTGAAAGAAATTTCTATTTATGAATTGAATTTTCACTTGTGAAGTTATTTTTCCTCCAATTTGAGAAATTTTTTTAAAAAAATTACTTCTCAACTCAAGAAAGTACTTTTCGCCTTACTCTCTTTTCATTACGCATCTCTCTCCCAATCAAGCCTTTGCCAATTGCCGCCGATCGCCGCCAACCATCGACCTTCGCCAACCGTTGCTAACCACCGACCACTACTGCCCCCCTCGTCGCTCGTCCCCCGCGCCAATCGCCAACCCTCACACTCCCAACCTTTGCCGACAACACCCCCTTGGTTGACCGCCACCAACCATCGGCGGCCGCCATCCACCATCATCGCCGCATCCGAGTCACCATCTCCGGCCACCAGAGTAAAAAATAAATAATCATTTTTATTATTTTTAAAAAATAAATAATATTTTTAAAGAAATTTTAAAAATTAAAATGAAGTAGAAAATTTTCGGCCGCCGAAAATATCTCATCTTGGAAAATTTTCTTTTAATAATATTCTAGAAGTAGAAAATTTTAATTGTTACCAAATAAATTTCTCTTAATAGAAATCAACTTCTGGAGCAGAAGTAGAAAAATCAACTTTTACTTCTGAGTAGAAATAGAAGAATCAACTTTTGGTGAGAAGTTGATTTTTAAAGCAAAAGTGTTGTCGTACGCGCCCAGCTTGTAGTGTTGTTGAGGCATTTCAGTTTCTCTCCATGTCTCGGCGAGGACAACGCTCGGATATAAGAGAATTTAGTAGAGGGCAAAAGACAGAAAAGGAGAGAGAGAGAGAGAGAGAGAGAGAGAGAGAGAGAGAGAGAGTATTTTATGGCTATTTCCATTCAAGTGAATGTGAAAAAAATGAGCTTAATGTTCTCACGAGTTACCCTCACTCACATGCCACTCACATAACACAGACATAAAATAGGACATGGCTAATTATCTGGAAACATTGCACTATATAATACTCTTTTGATTCCAAGTAATTATCATTATAACCTGAATTACTAAAAAAGTCGTAAACTTATTGTAATTATGTCAATTCGCTCTTAAACTTTTTTTCTTTTTTAATTGAGTTATAAACATTTTTGCATTTTTATCAATTTAGTCAATCCAGCTAACTTTGATCTGCCAATGCTGACGTGGACATTAGCTGGCGTTGATGTGGCAATTTCTAATAATATTTTAATATCTTTTTCAAATTTTTTATTCTTTCCCCTTTTTATTTTCCTTTATTGTCTTCTTCTTCTTCTGGCAGATAAAACGAAAAATAAAGAAATGAAAAAAAAATTCAATAATAAAATTGTCTATCTCAATGTCAGTGTCCACCTCAATGCCAGCTAGCTAAAGTCTTTCGAATAGACTGAATTGGCACAAACGAAAAAGGTTTATGACTCAATTGGCAAAAAAAAAAATATAGAACTGAATTGACACAATTATAATAGGTTTAAGACTTTGTTGGAAAACCTGTATGAATAACATATACTAATTCGAATTTTTTTATCTAATCCTCTCATACAACTTTTTGAGCTTATAGATCAAACATTTGAGTCATCTAAATTTATCTAATTGTTTTATCTTGTATGACATGTTACGCTATTTAGAGGTGTAACTATCAAGGGTAAATACCACGAAAAAACCCCCAAATTGATACGCTTGTGATAAATTTATCTTAAATTATTTATTGACCATCAAAAATCCCAAACTAATACATGCGACAAATTTACCCTTCATTAATTTCCCATTAAATTGGGTTAACACTACGAAAAAGTCAAACTAGTGTACTTGTAACAAATATATTCCAAACTATTTTTTTACGAACAAATTAGTTTCCAATTAAATTGGTTTAATACCATGAAACTATCAGATTGGTACGACTGTGACAAAGGGAGGGTAAGAACCCCAAACTATTGCACCCGTTAACTCCATCGTGTCATCTAATTCAGTAATTTGACAATAAAATTTAACGAACTAATAGAGGGTTGGTATTCAAACTATTAATTTGAAGTAAACTTATCACATGTGTTTTAATTTATGATTTTTCGTGATATTAATCCTACTTCAATGAACTGAAATTTCTTCTATTTGCCTTCATTATGACGGAATGGGATCCCCTGCCCACCGGATCCCATTATGACTACAAATGGAAAACAGAGATAACATGTTCCATCTAAATACCGACTCCCAAAAGTGTAACCCTAACATCATGATTGCCTATTCTCAGTCATTTTTTTCTCCCTAGGAAGGAGCATGGAAACTCATGCCCATGCACATTGCCTTTTGTGTTTTGGCACATGAATGAGCAAGATCGAACCATGATCGTTCAATGCTTTTGGGATGATAGTAGACTTTCTTTATCGACTTCTCCAAGGCATCGCAGGATCCGCCTCCCCTGCCTTAGGGTAGCCTTAAATCATCTAGGCATTTCTAAATGGACGGCCCTGATCACTTACATAAGAGGGATTTTTTTTATGGGTTTTTTAAGAAAAATGATCTGGGCCGTTCATTTTTGAAACGGACGGCTCATATTTTGTCAAACTTAAGGCACCCTTGCCTTTAAGGCGGGGGATCCGTTCGCGGCATCACGTACGGACCATTTTAAGTCTTGAGACACGCTCCAAATCTGGCTTTCTCGTTTGGGGGTTTCCTTTCCTGCCCTTCCTCTTGAATCAATAGCAATTAAAGAAGAAACTCTGATGTGCAGGCAACTAGGGTTTTTCATCTTCGGTTTCTTTCACGTTTAGCTTGTATCATCATGTCCAGTTCCCCTGGCACATCCTCCCTAATTAGAATGACGATAGGCTCTCTGACGAGTGTAATTCCTCGTCAAACTAGACGACCTGCTTTTCGCCGACAGTATCATGGTTCACAAGTTCTGCTGCATTGGTTTATGCAATGTTCAAACCGGCCTGATGTTGTCTGTTTGCTCCCATCCAGAGGTCAAAAGAAGACTATAATTAGGGTGGCATCAGCATCAGCATCAGCACTACCGCAACAATGACTTACCCCACCATCTCCACATGCTTGATAAGGTTTTTACATTCCAAGAAAGTAAAAGAAGAGAGCAAAGGAGACTAGAGAGCGGTGGTGCTTGATTTTATCTGCCCTCTTTACAGGTTTGACTGTATAACTTGCTGTTAAATTTGATGTTGGGTGTCAAGCACAGCACATGGATGAATTGCTGGATTGAATATGATTTAGTTGAAGAGGTTGACTCTTTCATTGATCCAATGTTAATTGGCTTCTGGGAAGAGCAGAGGATTAAGGAAGAGAAGAACTACTATGGCAATTCGTCGAAACGTTCCATACATCAGTTTTAGGACTGAATTGACATCTATACAATAAATTAAGATTTTTTTTTGGTAATTTTTCCACTCATAAAAAACATTCTCGCCCTTTTAGTAGAACCTTAATCCTCTTCTAGTAAGCACATAATTGAATAAAAAGGACAATAACCAAGGCTGTTGGTTCCGTCTAACCTTTCCTCAGAAGGTTAGGCACCCAACCTTGTAATCCGAGCCATCCATTTTTGGACGGACGGCCCAGATCTCCTTTTTTAGGGGGCAATTTTTTTATTCACAACACGGACGGCCCGGATTACAAGGTTAGGGCCTAGCCTTCTAAGAAAATGTTAGACGATCCCTTTCCTGTTGGCTGTTGGGGATATAAGAGGGCTCTTACGAAGCTTCCTTAGCTTGGAAATTGGATTTATCCCAAATGGAAAGCGGTCACGTAATCTTTTTTGACTTGATTAATCAAAGTAAAATATCATTGTATCGCTTATCTCTTAAACTAGGGTTTTCCATGAGCAATATTTTTGCCCATATTCTATAGGATAACTATGAGCTAAGACACTTTGTATGAGAGTTATCATAGCCAAGTTGACGGGCACTTAATTAAGGAAAAAAATCACGTTTCACCCTTTCCACACGAAAGCTAATATGTTTCGCTGGCTATGTATGAGTCAGGGATTTAAATATTCAAACCATGCTTTATTGCTCCATGCCAATTGTGTGGACTATGCAGTTAAAAAGATTCTATTGGACAATATTTTCTCATGCCGTAAATGTTTTCCGTGACGAAATATCTTTCGCCAAAAGTCATTTTTCGAATTTTAATTGAGTAAAACAGCACTCTCGGGCCAATTCCAGACATGAAGCGTCACAGGTAGACAAACAACTAACAATTTAATTCGCACAAGAATGTACAAACACGAACCGTGCCAAAATCTAATCGACCACAAGGTATGTAAATAAATCCCAGAACTTAAACGACGCGACACAATTTGAGAATACGAAAGTACTGTGCCGAAATTCAATTGACGACACAATACTCGGAAAAGAGATACACGCCGGAATTTAATCGACGATGTGAATATAAAAGCTACAACTTCGAAAGTTAAAGTGCGATACTGGAAAGTAAAGATGAAAAAAATTGTTTGATATGTGCGTGGGAGGGTCTTCGAAGAGTACGATGTGGCTATTTAAAGATGGAAAATGATGAGATGGCTTGAAAAACCATTCCTGCTGGAAATAATTTCTTTGGGCCCGAAAAGAATTGGAGACGAGGAAAAAATTAGCAGTCAACTTTGGAGCGTAGGAGAAGTGCCATCTTATCCTTCATTCACGTGGGCCCACATGCGCAGTTAGTGTCTTGATCAAGCTTTGCTAATTCAATTGATTTGAACGCGACATTCTCATCCGATCCTTCATCATCCTCCCTCGATTCTAATTTGGATTTAATCAAACTAATTAAATTAGTCGAATTGATTAGCCCGGCAGATATGGTGCTACTGCTACAACTAATTTAATTTGTAGTCAATATTCTAATGTTCGCTTTGCGGCAAGTGGGAACATTACCATCGACTGGACAAAGTATTTAGGAAAATTTAATTGCGGCTGCTCCTGCGGTTTCCTAAAAACAATTGTCTCATTAATTAATTGAGTTTAAAGAAAAGAAAAAAAAAACAGAGAATTATGGTCCATTTCGTGGGACATGACGACATCTATTCACCAATTTGGAACTCCTATCCAAATCCTATAAAAAGCAAACATCATATCCCTTCGTGGAAACCAAGACACTCGAGCAAAACTCCAATTCATCTGACTACTGGATTTCCCTCATCTTCTTGCCAGAAAATCGCCATCTTGCTTCATACTTCGTTCGCACATGGAGTTGATTCCCGGTCTACCCGACGACATAGCCCGAGAATGCTTGATCCGGGTCCCCTACGCCGGATTCTCCGCCGTCGCGTCCGCGTGCAAGGGGTGGAAGGCTGAGATCGAACTTCCCCAGTTTCGTTTGCATCGTAAATCCTCAGGTTACAGCCAAACAGTAATCGTCATGGCTCAAGCAGTGCTCGACCCGGCCCGGCGCATCGGATTCGCCATGCTTTGCCATATCCCGGTTTACCGCCTGACCACTTTCGAGCCGGCTTCGGGTTCTTGGGGCGAGTTGCCGCCGCCTCCCGAGTTCTCCAGGGGCTTCCCCATGTTTTGTCAGTTAGCCGCCGCCGGGTCGGACCTTGTTGTGATTGGCGGGCTCGATCCGGTTACGTGGGAGGCCTCGAGTTCGGTTTACATCTATAGTTTTATAACCGCCGCGTGGCGGCGCGGGGCCGACATGCCGGGGGTGCGACGCTCGTTCTTCGGCTGCGCGTCGGATGGCGACAGCATGGTGTTCGTCGCCGGAGGTCACGACGGCGAGAAGAACGCGCTGAAGTCCGCAGTGGCGTACGACGTGGGGAGAGACGAGTGGGCAGCCTTGCCCGACATGGCGAGGGAGCGCGACGAGTGCAAAGGGGTCTTCCACGGTGCCAAGTTCCACGTCATCGGCGGGTATGGCACCGAGATGCAGGGGAAGTTCGAGAAGAGCTGCGAGGCATTCGACCCCGCGACGTGGCAGTGGGGCCCGGTGCGGGATGACGCGTTGCCGGCGAGCACGTGCCCGAGGACCTGCGTGGACGGCGACGGTGATGATCACTTTTACATGTGCCGGGATGGCGATGTGTTGGCGCTCAGAGGATCCACGTGGCGGGTCGAGGCTAAAATACCCGGTGACGTGTGCAATCCCAGTCACGTGACAAAGTGGCAAGGGAAGTTACTGATGATTGGGTCTCCGAGAGCTGGGGAGCCCCAAGAGGCTTACGCGTTGGACCTGAGTACGTGTGCTTGGACAGACGTGGAGTTGCCGGAAAAGTTCTCCGGTCATGTTCAAGTTGGCTGTTGTGTGGAGATTTAGGAGGAACAAGACTTGGAAATGATTCCCTACCATGATGGTAGGGAATCATAGAGATCCAGCCCTCCACTTCCTATTTATAGGGGGCAAGGCTTAGGGAGTGGAGGGGTGGGATGTTAATGTTTCTCTACCATCATGGTAGGGAATCCTTAACCCGAAAATAAAGCTTGTTATGTACAGATTCTAATATGACAAGTGTCATTATTCTTTAATGTGTCTCTATTTAATTGTACCAAACAAAAGAAAATGATTTTACTTGAATGGAAGTTGAACATAGGCAGACTTTGCTAGTGGCATTATTTTTTTGTCTATTCGCTTAGAATCTTCGTCGTCCTTGTCGCCTTTTCTTGGGTGTATCAAGAGGGTTTCATTAATGTCCTAAGATACAACATTAGAAGAGTTTTTCTAACATAAACATAGGTCGAGGTCGAGCCCCAACTTACTCATCCTTGAATAACTTGTACTCTAATTCTGTCCTTTCTTATCAAAATGCAACGCACATCTTATCCACAAGTTGGTGCTTGACCGCCTACCCTTCCATTGAGGGGATGTATCGCAACATGATTCAAGATGAACATACAAATAATAGGAGAAAAATAGACGAAGCACGGTTTACCCAAGTTCACCTCATAATAGAGTTACACCTTGCAAAGAGATTTCACTATGGTTCTGTTTACAGCCGTATAACTCATTACAAATTATCAATCATAAACGAGTATAATATATATGTACTAAATGGGCCTAAAACCTGAGCATATATGAAACATCTTTAATCCCACAACATGCGGGCCAACTTAAACAAAAGCTCAAACCCGATGTTGTTTCGGGGACGCTGCCCCCGCTCGCTCGCCGACGAGCGGAGCAGCCGTTCGCTGACTGAGCAGTGGAAACCTCACCCGTTGATCGAGTAATGAGACACCCGTGTTGGGGGTGCTGCCCCCGAACCCTCGCATTCCGTGCGCAGGGGTCATATATTGTCGGATCATACTTTAGTTTCCCTAAACTCACGTGGACATGCCTAGTGTGAGAAATAAGGATCCCCGAAGTATTCACCAACTCTAACATCCATGTCATAACATCGCTAGCCTCATTGCAAAATTAGGGAAAAATTATCAATTTTTTTTAAATCTATTGTAATTATGACAATCCAATTCTAAACCTTTTTTTTTTCAAATTGAATCTTCAATTTTTAGCATTTGTGTCAATTCAGTTCATTTTTCTAGTTGGCACTGACGTGGCGCTAGCATCCGGATGGCGAGGCAGGGGCTTAAAACCCTCCCTGCCTACTTCTCTCTCTCTTTTTCTTTTACCATACTTTTTGAATATAATTTAAGTAAATTTTAATTATAAAAAATCAGATTTAGACAAAAAAAAATGTTCACGCTAGCGCTGGCCATCCAAATGGACTGAATTAGGACAAATACAAAAGGTTTAAGACTGGATTGACAAAAAATAAAATGCTTAAGAGTATTACGATATATTACAAAATTAGTGTGCACATCTACTTCGTGGGATACAAGTGAAGTGGTCATTGGGCAGTGGACCTAGTAGTGGGAAGAATTCTCAAGCTGCGTCCGTAGCATGTGGGCATGTTGGATGAGTTAGGCCTCACATAATACCCACGAATCTAACAGTTGCTGTCAATTGGGCTCACATGATTCGGGCGCATGCGATCACTCTCTCTCTCTCTCTAACAATGAGGTTTGATAGAGAGGATGAGACGGATCCGGGGCAGAGGAGCCTTAGGATCTCCACCACCCACTCCTCTTTTTTATAAGGGGAAAAGGTTTTGGGAATGAAGATTTTTTTTGCCAAGGGGGTAAGATTTAATGGCTAAGGGTGTAACGATTTCCTATCTTTATGGTAGGAAATCCTTAGCCGGTGCATAGAAGTCACGCCCACACACGCACGCGTAGCCTTTCGGTCGTTTAATTAATGCTTTGGCACAATGGTGGAATATCCCAATACGCATGAAGCCTAGCCGACTTCCTTCGCCCTTTCCTCCGGCTCCAAGCCGTCTCCCGTTGACCATTCAATTCTTCATTCGCACGTTGCAAAAGTTATTCTTTAATATTTTCTCCTTAAACAGCTTCCACACTTTCCATTCCATCACTTTTTCTTGGATTAGGGTTTTCTATCCTCAGCTTCTTTCACGTTCGATCAAGATCCTACTGTTCATCTTCTTTGGAAGTATCGTGCTTGATTAGACAAGACTACTGTAGACTCTTTGACGCGTAGAATTTCCTCGCCGAGCAAGAGGACCAGCTTTTTCGCCGACAGTATAAGGTTCAAAATTTCGGCTACATATAATATATATAAGAACATCCCGATTGACGTTTATTTTGCCTTTCCAACTTTTCTAGAGGTCAAAAGAAGACTATATAGTTAGGGTTTCACTGTCGTCAGCATCACCATCGTCAATATAATGACAGTGACATGCACCGCCAAATCCACATCAAGGCTTAATAAGGTTTTTCTTTTAAACGAAAAAGAGCAAAAGAGATTAGAAAGAAGAGGGATTTGCTTTTTGCTTCTTCTTCTTCTTTTGGGGTCTTGGCTGCCCCTATCCAAACATTTATTGTATAACTTGGTTTCAAAATTGGATGGTGGTGTCAAATGCAAAGCGCATGGGCGAATTGTTCGATTGAATATGATTTAGCTAGTTGAAGCTTTATTGTTGATCCAATGTAATTTGGACTTGTGGTTTCATGAGCTTGTGAATGAAAAGCTAGCTTACTTCCCGCCAAAAAGAACAGGGTTTGCGGGAGACAAGTCGAGCTCAACTTCGTGAAAAATTGAGACTTTATTAAGTGCAATATATTAGAGTAATTAGGAGTCTACCCTAAAAACTTAAGCAATTAGATGAAGGTAGATTATTTATATATAAGATACTTTAGAATCACATGTTTAGATGGCTTGAGATTATAATCAATATAAAGAAACCCGGTTACCAAGTTATTTTTTAGCACGACGTTTTGATAGGTGAACCATGTCAAAGCATGTCATGATAAGTTTAAGTGACCAAACATATAGGGTGTGTGTGTTTTTTCTTACTTTATGCTTAAAAATTGAGAATAGTTATTCTTTATCGAATCTAACCATATTATTCGATAACTGGCCTTTTGCAAAAATATTCAAAAGGCGCATCCAAAGCTGCAAATTTTTAAAAAAAAATTAGCGAAAAATTTCTATGTGCGTATAAAATAAAAAAAGAAATTTGAATCCTCACCCGTTCCTTTTGCTTCATGAGGTGCAAACTTGTGAGTCTTATGTGGAAAACAAACGAGTAAGATGTGTCATGATTTTGAGGTCCAAGATGGGCAAAGTACTCGAAAATTTGGATTCGGATCACCTGACATTGGGATTTCCGTGGCATGCTTACCATTACTCAAATTAGGCCATCCAAATTAAAATAAACGGCTAAGAATGAGCCACGTCATATGTTGAAAAAAATTGGGTGGGAATTTTTTTTTGGAATTTGAAAAATTTTGAATCCTAACCATCTCTCAAATCATGTCGTCCATTTTTTATTTGGACAACCTGATTTGAGTAATGGTAAGCATGTCGTGGACCCAATGTTAAGTGATCCAAATCCCGAAAACTAGGCATAGTACTCGAAAAATTTCTAAACCTATCGCATTTGTGCAAATTAAGTCTTAAATATTTTGCATTGGTGTCAATTCAGTCCTAAATCTTTTGCATTCGTGTCTATTGAGTCAATCCGGCCAATTTTGGCCGGAAATTGATGATGTGAATGTCAGTGCTCCTATGCTAACGTGAATTTTTTTTAGTGTTATTTAAATATTTTTAATTTTTTCCTTCTTCTTTTTGGCATTTTTTTTTGGTTGGGGGTTGGCAAGGGTCTCCGGCCATTACGAGGGCTGTAAGCCCCCTCTCAGATCCCCATCCCCCGCCTGGGGCCGGCAGGGGTCGGTTGGTAACCCTTGTCGACCACCCAATAAAAAAAAAAAGAAAGTGCCAGAAAAGGAAGGAAAAAAGAAAAAGAAAATAAAAAAATATATTACAAATATTAAAATAATATTATACACATCAACATCAACCGTACCATACCATGTGGGACAACCGACATCTACATTAGTACTTTGCAGCCAAAATTGACTGAATTGACTTAATTAGAAAGAATGCAAAAAGTTTAGGGCGCAATTGACATCAATGCAAAAGATTTATGACTTAACTAGCACCAACAAAAGGTTTAGGACTGATTTGACGCCAATGTAATAGGTTTAGGATTTCTTTGACACTTTTTCCCTCGAAAACTAGATATATATAATTGCGGACAAAATTCGTGTATGTCATGAGGACCACACATATGTGTTTATACTATATTCATATGTTAAAAAATAAAAAATCTAAGATGGGTCATTCTAAAGTACAAAACTATCGTGATAATATTCCCTATTACCACCACAAATATAGGGTACTTCATCCTCAATCTAATTTTATCGTGCTAGAAGTTTCAAAGAGACAGTAATGTAAAAACGTGACGCGAATTGTCGGTACAGGATACATAGTTCATTTCAAGAAACCTAAACCGTGGAATGATGGCCCATTCTAATCAAACTGAACTTACCTTATGTTGCCTTCTTATTTCCCAAAGTGAATTGTTTAGGAGAATCTGTTAACATCATAACAACTTTCCAACTCAGTGCCCAATCAGATTTTCAAATACATAGCCCGGATTTTTAGTCAGGATATGATTGGATATGATATGATATAAAATTCAGGGATTTTGTCATATCCTATCCTGTGTTTGGTGAATCGCAGTAATAGATCCGGATATGTTCATATCATATTATATTCATTGTTTGGTATATACGATATATCAATGTAAAATGAATTTGAAAAAACATAAGTGAAAAATATAAGAATCTCTTATAATTCACTACTGAATCTAGTAAAAGAAAGAAAATACAAACATTCAACTTTTGCTGAAAAGTTTTGCTTTTTTCGCGACATTCGTTAAACTTCAATATGAAACACAAGGTAATGGAGGACAAAGAGGTTTGACTCTCCTTTTGATTTTCTTAGATTTTTGATGTGAACTAGAAAGCTAAGAAGGAGGGTAAGTTTCAACAATCTCGCTATTTTTGTAAAGTTTTATAATAAACTATAAAGTTACAAAGCAATCATGAAACTTTCACATGAACTAAAGTTAGAGAGACGGAGATGGAGATGCTATTTTTTTTAGAAATTTCATTATTCATTCTCTTCAAGAATTAGAGAAATCATTTTCAGGTTTGAATTTATTTACTTAAAATCTAGTTTCTTCTACTTCATTTTTATTATTTTTTAATTACAAATCTTTTTTTTTTATTTTGACTCTCTTCCATCATTTCATTAAATAACAAATTGTACTATTATACTTAAAATATTTAATGATATGGATACTAAATGTGTGTGTATACATATACAAACTATATATTATAATGAAGAAAGAAATCAATTATAAATATGATTTACAAAAAATAAAAATTATTTTTTATTTTGATTTTTTTCTAACATTACAATTCAAATTATTTAAAATTAATTACTATTTTAATTTTATTATATAAAAAGTTTGTTATTTAGAAAAATAGTTTTTATCTCATAAATAAAAGAAATCATATCCACCTTTATCCTACCTCCCCCCTAGGATAATTATATCCAGGCTATATCCCCCTTATATCCTGTTATATCTTATCATGAGTAGGAACTAAACACATGTTAGGATAAATTTTATTCTATCATAACTTATATCCTGACTGTCAAACATAGCCTAATATGCTGCCTTGACTCCCTCCACTCCTAATTGTTTTTGGGCTTCTTGTGGAACTCCTCTCTTGGTGGTTTTTTTTTTTATATTGAAAGAAAGATTTTATTCATTAATAATCGGGAGAGTTACATAGAATGCTTTCAAACTCCCAAAAGACAGTAAAAAAAATTCAGAAAGCAAATTCTGCAGCTAGAAGCATACTCCCATTCTCCAAGAGTAGATCTGATACCATAACCTTGTGGCGGCCGATCATATTAAGGTCCCGTTTGTTTCGCGAAAAATAAGTAATTTGATTTTTTTTAAACGATCGCTTTTATCGTGTACAAGAATGAACGAACGAAAAAAATTCTCATCGTCGATGCTAATTTTTAAACACAAAATTTTGTCGGTAACGGCAATTTTTTCAAGCCATAAAAGCGATTTTTTTAGGAAAATATTTTTTTAAATTATTTATTATTCGCAAAACCAACGGAATGTAAAAGAAAGGGAGAACGAGTAGCATGGATATTAGAAGGGATAATTCCTTGTTCAACACCTGGAACTGACCTTCCTCGGCAATAATAATGGTTTTTATGTGTTCTTGGCACATGTTGGTCTCCCGTATGTACAACTGTGCAGTATAACTTTATTATACTTTAATCCGACAATATGCTTTCTCCTCTTGGGGACATTTTTGTTTAAGTTATTATTTTGACCTGGAAATCAATTTTAGTCAACCTTAACCAACAGTTTAACCTAGGCAAGTTTGCCTAAGAAAAGACATATGCAATTGTAGGTTTTAAGTTGAACGCATGATCTATTAAACTTCATTCAGTTCATTGGACCCTGCACATATGATTAATGAAGTACATGTAACCTGGCTTTGAAAATCACTTTCCATGATCACCACATTTCTTTTGGGGCCCCTTTTTTTCACCGAAAATAAATGTTTTTGAAAAATATGTTTCAAAAAATAATTGCATGTATCTCTTAAAAAAATGACGAGCGAAAATTTATTTTCATTGTTGACGAAAATATTTAGATATAAACTACCATCGATAATGAATGTATTTTCATCGATTAATTATCTCAAACGATACAAATAATCATTTTTTAGGAAAATTATTTTTAAAATTGTTCATTTTTTGCTAAATAAACGCAAAGTCAAATGAATTGTTACTTATATAAATGTCAAAAAATGTGATCTCTAACATCAAATGCCACATCTAACCTAAGATCTATATACAGTGGATCATTAAGAACCCGAAAAATGGACATGTATCGACATGGCATGAATATATACTGATCAACCAAATTCGCACATACTAAGCCTTATATTAAGCATATGTAGTATATATGGCCTAAACATTTTAATTTATCAACTTTAGTTCTAAACCTTTTAACGATTTGTCAATTTAGCTCATCCAGCCAATTTTAGCCGAAAAAAGCTGACGTTGACCACTAATATCTTTTTAACGTGTAATTAGATCGGGCAATCAGCCAAAATTACATTGTCCATTTTACGTGTCATGATCGATGCCCTGACGTGGACGATTTTTGCATTTTCTTAAAGATTTTCTGAAATTTTTCTCTCTTTTCCTTTTCTTTTTTCTTTATTATCTATTTGAATCCACTGATTGCCAGGGTCTCCGGAATGCTCTCTTCTGTGGCCAGCAACCGGTGGGGGAAATAGAAAAAATCAAAAAAATATGAAAAAAATCATCCATGTCCACGATTTTCACCCATAATGATTACATTGGAAATTCCTCCAAGGGTTTGAAATTAAATTGATCAAATTAAAAAGTTTAAAATTAAATTTACTATAACACGATATGTTAATGACTTTTGGACAATTCTCCCCTTTCTTTATATTAACATATTGACTTGGAAAAAAGTCAATAACCTATAGTCAATCATAACCAACAGTTTTGCCGGCGGAGATAACTTTTTGTTTAATCAACCAAGGAAACTTGAATCCCTCAAACTTTGCGGCCAAAAAAGGATAAAAAAGGAATGGTAATCGATTGTTACATGATGCTATCCCACCAAGAGGTGAAAAAGATTATATTGTATTGTCATCGCTTACGTCACCACTCTAACGTGCTATTACCTTAGTTTTTGCCTTTGAAATACCATGTCGTCCAAGAAAGTATCTCCATTGTATATACAAATTGATGCTTTTTTTCACTTGATTGACCATCTCTTCACAATTTCAATCAACCATCCCTCGTGGATACCCAAAAATTAAAAGATATAATTAGCAAGAAAATATTACGAGCGAAAATTATATACAGGTAAATTTATCGCGTATTATTTTTGTTTTTTAAAAGCACAACGAAATGTCAAAAGTAATCCATCTCTATGATTTTTTTTTTTTATTTTCGGCGATACATATGATATAATCACTCTGCATTTTTTTAGCCATGTGATTCATCTCTGCTCATTAAGTCCGCAATAGACATTTACGTTAAAAAACAAGAAAAGAAGAAGATGCATACACTTATTCTAATTAAAATCATTTAAATATCGATTTCTCTTTGCTCACGTAGGAAGCATGCAATTCATAAGTCAATGAGATGGCATGTTACATCGACCTAGTGTGTCTTTGTGCATGTTGGACAATAATGCCCATAATGTTCAACTCAAAGCATGTGCAAACATTATCAATTATTTTCACGTATTATCAACATATTCAATGATGATTACGCTTCTCTTGAAGTCAAAGGATTGCTCCGTATGTAAACGTCAGATAGCTAATCTCCACCATACAATGCCATATATTATCAAGATCTCCTCGATGACAACATGAATTGATGGGTCCTGCTATGTGGCATCTATATATAAAGAGAAAATTATCTAAAAATTTCAAACCTATTATACGGCCATCAATTCGTTTCAATTTCACCAATTTACTTCTACTCATTTTCAGGATTTTCTATTGTAGTACTTCCAACCAATTTTGACAAAAAAAAAATCGCTAACATAGACGTCGACTGTCCTTCTAGCACGGCCGGCATGTCCATGGTTTGCTATCAAAATTAGTTGCAACTACTATATTGACAAATTGTCAAAAAAATTATGACTAAATTGGCAAATCATTATAAGATTCAAGGCTAAATTGGAAAAATTAAAAAGTTTATCACTGAATTGGCTGACGCACGATAGATTTAGCACCTATTGGATTATTATTCCCCCATAAGATGATCACACTAATTAAAACCTAAAAAACATGATCATAAATATATCAAAAAATTCTTATTATGCTAATTCAGTCTTTTTTTTTTTCAATTCAATCATAAATCTTTTGCATTTATGCCAATTTAGTCCATGTGACCCGCCGGTAATGACGAAGATATTTTTTTTAAATAATATTCAAATGATTTTCAAAATTATTAAATATTTTTCTTTTTTCTATTTTTTAGTTTAGGGCGGCCGACAGGAGGCTGATGCCAATTACCTCCACCGGCCACTAAGCGAGGGTGGTGACCCTTGCCGTAGCTGGTAAGGGCTGCGAGCCCTCGCCGAGTGGCCGACGGCTTTTATGCTGATCCTTAAAAAAGAAAAATGAAAAGGTTATGAAAAAATTGAAAAATAAAAAATATTAATATATTATTAAAAATTGTTCACACTATGCCATCGATGCTACGTCAGTATCGGCCGGCCAAATGAATTGAATTGGCACAAATGTAAAATATTTGGGATTGAACTTCAAAAAAGAATTTAGGATTGAATTGACCGTATTGCAACAGGCTTAGGACTTTTTTGATAAATTTTTTCCACTATAATTTGTATATGCCCTAGTAACCATATATAGGCACTCACTTTTTATGTGTTAAATCAAATTCATTGCAGCTCACAGATACTTTTTTTGCTAAAAAAATTACGCTCAAAAGTATAAACTAGTAAAATATTAAAAATCAGCTCTTGATTTAGTCCAAAAATTAAAAAACTTTCAACTAGATTACTACGGAAAACTCCGTCTTCCATGCCCTTAATTTTGGCCAAACCTTCATCATAAATTCTGCGGTTCAATGTTGTGCGACCAGGCATTCCTTAAAAAAAAAAAAAAACAAATTGGCATTCCTTTATTTTGAATTAATTCGGAGTGAACCAACATTAAAAATCAATACTCTGCCGTACTTGCAATGTTAATATGTGCATTGTTTCAGTTAAACATCGTATCAAATAAATGATTGATAAAGCTTCTGTGTTCGACCTAACTCATTCATGTCGGTACGAATGTATTTGGACTTCTACTTTGACTCTATGCCCTGTTCCCACAGGTTTTATTATAAACGAAATAATGCCCTTTTTCATTTATAATGCAAGTTCACGCACCACATTCCTCGGCGTAAGTTCTTGCGAAATTAATATAGTGTCTGATGAAATATTTTTTTTTTCTGGGAAAAACATTTTCATTCACTACGGCAAATTGGGATTTGGAAAATTTATCGGAATAGGCGCACTAGAAATCCTAAAATCTTTCACGAAATAGTAATTAAGTCTTAAATCTTACAAAAAGTGCAATCAAGTACTAAAACTTGTCAAATTGATGTAATCGAATCCTTCCGTTAACTCCACCCAATTTAGCTAATGAAAAATGCTGACATGACCTTTTTTTTTCTTTGTCCTATATGGCATTGAGATAACTAAAATGACGTCATTTTAGTCTAAATTAATTTTAAAAAATACAAAAGAAAAAGAAAGAGCGCCGTCGCCGCCGCCAACACTCCGCTGTCCCGATGGAGAATGGTCGGCGGGGTGGTCGGCCCCGGCCAAGACTTTTATAGCGACCAAAATCGGTGGTGGAGAGGGTTATCAATTCAATCCGACCTGCACGGTTCATCATGGCAAAGGGAGACGTCTTGAAGTTCCCACTTGACTGGTAATGCAGCTCCTAATCTTATACTCTTCACTATTAAGGCCAAGAGTCCCTCTCGAACCCGTACCATGTCGATGCACATGAATATCAGAAAGAAACTTCTGCCAATCTTCTTGTTAGGACCGTTGATTTCAAGAGAATCGCCTCTGTTCCTCATTCCATCCCCCCACATGCCGTTTCGATCTGGCAAAACACGGAGACAAAAGGGTGGGCTCGTTAGCGATTTCGGGCGTCGATGAAACCGCGACCGTGGATCGATCGATCAAAGCTCGCGACAAAGAGTCACAGATTTGCTCGCTCCGAACATATTCCAAAACGATAATGATTGATTGGGATGTCGTAATACAAAAATAGTCATCGTAATTGTAAACCCGATTAAACAATGGGTTGTCCTCGAGGACCCCCCTTAATCAAATCGCGCTCGACAATTGAGGGAATGCGAAAATGTCGTTCTTTCCTAATGGCGCCAACCATTAAATTCCAGCAAGAGGTGCTTCAGTTCAGGGTTTGTTTGAACAACGGCGGGTTTTTCTGTGGTCTCCCCTCGTAAATACGACGGTCTGCGCGTCTCGAACGTCGCAACGCTTCAGGCACGACACGCACGCGCTTCTGCTATAAAAAGGGGAACAGCACCCCCCACCTTTTCCGAAACTGCAAGCCTCCAGAAAAGCAACGAAACAACGTCCCAATCCTATCCGAAACTTGATCCAATCCACGGCTTTCCTCTTCTGATTCCATGTTCTGGGTCCTCCTCATCATCTCTTCTTGAGCCAAATATACGTTCTTTCTTTGTTTATCCCGTTCAAATTATGGAATTGATTCCGGGTCTGCCCGACGACATAGCCCGAGAGTGCTTGATCCGGGTGCCTTACGGCGGATTCTCCGCCGTCGCGGCCACGTGCAAGGGGTGGAAGTCCGAGATAGAGCTTCCGCAGTTCCGGTCGCAGCGCAAGTCCACCGGCCGCAGCCAAACCATCGTCGTCATGGCTCAGGCCGTGCCAGACCCTTCCCGGAAGACCGGGTTCTCGAAGCTTTCCCACGGCCCGGTCTACCGCCTGACCACCTTCGAGCCGCTCTCGGGTTTCTGGAGCGAGTTGCCGCCGCCTCCTGGGTTCTCCGGTGGCTTCCCCATGTTTTGCCAGCTGGCGGCTGCCGGGTCAAATCTCGTGCTCGTCGGCGGGCTCGATCCGTCCTCGTGGGAGGCTTCCGGTTCGGTCTATGTGTATAGTTTCATAAACGGCACGTGGCGGCGCGGGGTCGACATGCCGGGCGCGCGGCGGTCTTTCTTCGGATGCGTGTCGGACGGGGATCTGGTGGTGTTCGTGGCGGGCGGGCACGATGGAGAGAAGAACGCGCTGAGGTCCGCCCTGGCGTACCACGTGGAAAGGGACCAGTGGGTCCCGTTGCCCGACATGGCGAAGGAGCGCGACGAGTGCAAGGCGATCTTCCGCCACGGCAAGCTCCATGTCATCGGCGGGTACAGCACCGAGATGCAGGGGAAGTTCGAGAAGAGCTCTGAGGAGTTCGACCCGGCAACGTGGCGTTGGGGCCCGTTGCGGGAGGATCTCCTGGCGGCCAGCACGTGCCCAACGGCGTGCGTGGACGGCGACGGGGACCATGACTTGTACATGTGTAGGGATGGCGACGTGCTGGCGCTCAGAGGGTGCACGTGGCGGGCGGTGGCCAAAGTACCGGCGGACGTGTACAATTCAGCTCACGTGACAAAGTGGCAAGGGAAGTTGCTCGTGATTGGGTCGCCCAGATCTGGCGGGGCCCAGAAGGTGTATGCGCTGGACACGAGTTCAGGCAATTGGATCAGCATCGAGTCGCCGGAAAAATTCTCAGGCCATGTTCAGGCGGGGACTTGTCTGGAAATTTAGGGGAATTCAAGTTTGAGTGCGGGAATTGTGTATATAACAACCTGGAGATGAAAATTTTTCGTTATGGCATTACTAATGTTCATTGTATTGGGCTCGATACATCTTTTGCGAAATCACGTAATTAGTGATTATCAAGTGACTGCAAACGACAGCACTTGTGATTTTTCTGTCTAATGTGGATGATCTTCTTTATTTGGGCCGCATGATCAGAGCATGCCCGGATACCAATTGACGTATAGTTGAGACATGGGCGTGCATCATGCTCTATCGTAAATTCGCTCGAATGTCGGTGTTCAGAAAACGATTGGTATTAGCTGCGTCGTGGACATGCGTGCCGAGGTTGTTTGACTTTCCTAAATGGTTATGGGTAGAGAATGGTCCACCGGGCACCGACCATTCTGGTGTAATTGCCATTCCCTTAAAGCAACCATGTGCCTATGCACGTTTTAAGTGATTAGGCCTGAAGCTTGTGTGTCGTGCTCGGGCGTGTTTGCTCAACTTGGTCAACGATTCGTTCCCCCTTTCACAATCAATCCCACCCATCTGTTGGCCTTGCGATCAACTGGCCACGGTCCATTGTACTTGGTCACTAAAGCAGAGGACTCGCGGTAGCATAAGATTTTAGTTGGAGCTGCTTGATATGATAACAAGTTGAAGAGGAAAAAGAATGAAAGGAGCAAGATATTAGAAGAGGCGTTCGAGTCAGAAAGTTCGTGAAGATAAAGCCAGCAGCAGCTTCATCTCTCATTCACACTCAACTTTTTGCCGAATCCGTTCCAATATCAGGTACTACCAATTCAACTCAAAATCAAGCGACTTGCTTCTAAATGGCCGAGTTGGGAACACTAGACGTACATTGTAAGATGAAGTATTAGCCGGCATCCACGTGACGACAGCGAATCTCCAATCGAATCCCTCTGGAGATGAATGGTAAGTATCGACGACAAATTGAAGAAGACAAATATGGAAGAGGAAAAGAAATTCCGACTATGATCACCATACCTCTTTATCTTCTAAAACGAATGGATCCTCGATCAATCATTTGGCCAAATAGTTCATCCGGCACGTGAGCTCTTAGAAACCACTCGCTCTGCGAAAGAATTTGGATGTCCAGTGGTAAATGATCCCTCATCTCATGCATCTGGAGAGAACCACGGCGAATTTCTTGTATATGTGATGTTTCAAGTACATTTTCTCCACCTTCTTCCTCCCCTTCATTCCCATTTGCTCCCTCAACACCGGTTCTCTAAGCAAGTACTGGATGTTTGTGGCAAGCGCTTCAATTCCTTGACGACCAGGAGGGTGAAGAAGGCCCGTTTCATTATGATCAACAATCTCTTTTGTGCCTCCTGCATCTGTTCCGAGCACCTGCTCCATTTTAAGTGAAGTGAGCAAGGCAATATCTTGTTGATCATCCCCGTCGAAGTCGGACAGAAGGTGCATAGGTGTAAGATGAAAATAATTAAATGCATTCAAGACAAAAAGAAATTTCCCTCCATAACTAAAACAAGAAGGAAAGAAACTAAAGACTTCTGCAGGTAGCAGCGCAGCCAATGTTCTGCGCAAGCAATCGATTCTTAATGTAATAGAAATCTGGTCAATAATCATACCGGAAGGCCAAACGCCATAGCTTCAATTGTAACTCTTCCAAACGTTTCTCCCATGCCCTGCACAAAAACTTCAAAATTGATTGCACAATGACAGTAAACAGAACCGAGCCATTTGAATAAACAAAACTAAAAATCTAGGAGAAAAGCCATGTGTAAATCTTATGCCCTTGCTGCAACAACCCTGAATTCGCTCCAACTTCTCACACCTGCTAATGGGGCAACTGCATGCCCACCAGAATGGTTTTTACATTTTATTCTTAACATTTTGGTTTCGTTGACCAGGCTCACGGTTCGGAACCGGCCTAGAACTGGTGGTTCCAGGCCGGTTCCGAACCGCAAATTTTAATATATATATAAAATATAATATAATAGGGGAAAGAGCCGTTGATAATTCATTAAGTTCAAGCCCATTCCTCCTCTTTTTTTTTTTCCCCTCAAATTTTATTACAATGTACAATTTGATTATAATTTATAATTGATAATTGATTATTTTTATTTCATTATTTTAAAAATTAAATTAAAAAAAGGGAACCGGAACCGGCCCCTTCAAGGGCCGGTTTCGGTTCCACCTTTTTTAGGAACCGGAACCGGCAGTTCCAGGCCTGTGGACATGTCTACATGCCATTAGACTATTGGACCATAAACCAACACCTTTTTATTTCAATTGAAAGTTAACCTAGCCAGTTATATCTAAGACACAGAGCATCATCTAAAGATCTTTCTAAGTTTCATTATCAACTTAACAACTGCTTTATTGCTACGTAGCTGCTTTACAAATCAGGCTAGAAATGTGGAGCACAAGAAGAAATCAGTCTGCAACAAAAGAGCATTCCAGATTTTTATGAATGTCATGTGCCAATAAGATCCCTTTAGCAGCACGAAAAGTATGTATACGCAACGACAGCTTCTACTTTTTTCAATCAACTCAATTTGAAGAAATACGTTCAAGTGTGGATACAAAATAATGAGAACTTTATCCTTTTCCTTCTAATTTGAGTTCATAATTTGAACCAGACAGTAGTGAACTTCAACGTAGACAAAAATAAATCTATTTTGTGGGGATCTCCCTACCAGATACTGTAAGGTGCTCATTAAAATACCAGAAAGTCAAACAAAAGGGAGATGTTTAACCTGTGAATTGATGACATAAACATCTGCAGCAGAGTAAAGTGAGGCAACACGAGTAGTTGTTGGCGTCCACAGAACAGATCTTAACAAATTTGAATGCACGGATAGAAACGTCAGGGTTTCTTTCACGTATTGTACTTTATTGCTTTTAGATCCAACTGATCCAATGAGCACTTTCAGCACTTGCGGTGGCTTCTTTTCACTATCAGACAATGTTCTTCTTCTTCGAGTGATGTGCTCAGAACTTAAAGCATCTATCCCATGCTCCCTTATTGTTCCAGGCAATGACAAAGTTTTTCTCTTAGGGTTTGTCAAAGAATCAAAATAGCTGGGTAGTTCACTCACTGGTTCAGAATTATACCCTTCCTGAAACAATGCTCTCAAATGACTCTTTACAGTGGAGTTCAATTCCTCCTGGGCCTTGCCAAGTCCTGCAGGGTTTTTTACTTTAGCACCAGACCGCAAGGAGCCATTCTCTATCACCAAGCATGCCGATTCAAGAAGCAGAAGCTGGCCTTTTCCGGGGTTTATGCTACTCAGAGATATCAAAAGCATGTCGTTTTCCGTTAACCCCATCTCTCTTCTGATGGAATCCCTCAGCAACATCCTTTTCTCCTTCATCATTTTGGTGCTGAAGGATGGGGTGTTGAGTGAAGAATGAATCCCAGCAACAAAAGCCAATTCATCATTAACAGATAATGGGACTACTGAAGGTGGATATCTCAACTTAATTTTTTCTTCTTCACACCAAGTTAGCCACTGTTTAGACTGCGACTCTGAAAGAAAAATAAGCATCTTCACTCGGTTGAGTACAGGTTTTGCACGATCAAAATACTCTCTCCTGTTCTCCATAATCCACCAAGTGATCTGACTCCCACCAGCCGGAAAGTGCTCAATGTAGTGATCTGAAATAAGTCATGTCCCATGAGAAGAGAGAGCAATCGAATAAATCCATAGATTTTCACTAGTACAAATAAGTAGATTTTGTCAATTAACTCCAATTACCTGGTCCAAATTCAGCCATGTGATAAAAGACATCAAGATAAAGCAACACAACAACATCATTTGAATCCAGTCTTATCCGGAAACTTCATTATGGTCTACTCCTATTCCTACACGAGTGGGAAAATAGGGTAATACAACCACAATGTTAACAAGAAAATGTTGAACGGAGCTGATTAATCCGTTGGAGGAGACATGTCGGAAGGAACATTGCTTAGAGAAATAACCGACTAAGCTATTTTAGCCAGATTAATCAGATGAGCGCAAACATAACCCTGCATTCGAATATTGGCAGCGACATAGATGTGTAAAAAACACTTAGGGGTACTTCTCGAAAGTAATCTGCAGTCTGCACTTTCCAGTGTTTAAAATGTACCAGTCTATGATAACGCAACACAATGGAGCAATATTTTGCATGAAGGAATGGTGCACAAAGGTTTGGTCCTATCTGCAATCCTAAAAATTGAAAGTTTGCCTAAATAAACTTCTCCAAATAGATGAGGCTAATCCTGGTAAACCAACAAAATAATATTAGCCATGAGACTGTTGATCATGCTCAAACTTAGCACTCAATTTGCATTATTTTCACTCATATGTCAAGATACTTCCACAGTTTGAATGCCGCTGTGCTAGTCATACTTGATGTGCTCTCTTACTGAAGAACAAAATCATTGCTCTACAGAAAAATAAACCAAATACTTTCAATTCAATAACCTCTCACCAATCCATGAAGCACAGACTGCTGATCCAGCGATAACAACATCAGATTTCATCCCGACTTTGAAGCTGAAGTCTGCTTTGTCTTCAAGCACTTTAATTCTTCTCCTAACAAGTTCCGGCATCAATCCTCCCTTCCTGCTAAGAACCACAGCTGAAACTGTAGCCCCACAGCTCAGTAGCTCTGTCGCAAGCTCCATCATGGATAGGGGAGCACCAGTCATGGAGAGCTCATGGAAAATCAACAGAAATCTTCTTGACCAAACAAGGCGAGCAAAATCTCCCTTCCTGTCACAGGTTCCTGAGCGTTTCTCAGGACTCCATCCCAATACTCTGTCCTCTGTCATGCCAAATGGACCAACAAGGAGACCATAAGTAGTATTTTTCTTGGGTAGTTTGGGTTCCTGCTCTTCCAACTTTGCGCTCTCAACCTCCACCTTTGGTGCCTGTTTGCGCGCTTTACCCCTTGATCTACGCGACGATTTCTTATTCTTTTTCCTAGCAACAATTCGAGGCGATGAACCCCCATTGCCCTTGTTAGCCAACACCACACCTATTCTTTTATTTTCTGTCATCCTTACGTCAGTCTCATTTTTTATTGCTGTACTGTGGTTGGCAATCAAATTTCTCCTTTCATTGTTATGAGATTCAGGATCATGATTTCTTGGTTTATTTCTGAAAACAAGGAAATTGTTTCTGTTCTCACCATGAGCCCATCTGGACTGGAAATAAAATCCGAGGTAAGCCCATAGAGTGATCAAAAGCAACCAATACACCAATCTGTTACTGCGGAACCACTCTAAACTAACTCCACCAGTTCTACCTTCTCTTTTTGGTTTTCGGCCAGAATGCAGTCTACGAAATGTAGGAGAATTCCTAGGTGACAATGTGGATTTGTAGGTGACCCCCTGCCTTAGCGACGATTGTCTGACGAAATTTCCTTGAGGGTCTCCTCCGTTTAGACCATCCTCCATCAGTCTCTGTTTTGTTTCCAAACTATGTTACACCAAAATTCAATCCGCAATACTTAGAGATGCCCCGACTCCACGAAGGCCAAATTACTTGAAATTATACGAAATCCTTCACCAGCAGGCTCCTTTAATTTTCCACTGTTTATGAAACGACAAAGCAGAAACTAATATTATGATACGCAAATATGGAAGACAACAACACACCAAATTGGAAGTCTTTTGTTGAGTAGCATTCACAAAAATAGAATATTATCCATTGACTGAAATATATTATCATCGTCACAAGGAACTAGCAATCTATTCGGAAAAAACATACTGAAAAGAAAACATCCATTCTATCGGCTAGAAAGACCATAAGGCAAGACATTCTTAGCTCAACATCCATCACTTTCTGAGGTACATGCTCAAATAAAGGCCAAACCGAGATGAATCGAGAAACTGACACACGTGGAACACGGAATCGGCATCAATCACAATGAGATCAAATAGCGTTCTAGGAACTTTTACTTCCGTTGACCCGATTATCATCGACATTGTCTTAGAAACCAAACAACCACAATATCACAATCCTCGATCCAGAAACGGAAACGAGATGCGAACGAGACTTACCCCTCGGTTCGAGCTCAAATCCGCGAAGCCATCAAGCCACGCGATCGACGGCCAAACTGGGGAAAAACTATTAATAGGCAGATACAACTCGGGAAGGTACCGCCCCACGAGCTGACGCGGCGGCCGGAGACTGGAAAGTCTTCAGATTGCTCGCAGCGCACGGACGAATCTGGCCTGAGCTTACGGGAATGAGGCTCCTAGCGAAGCTCACTAGCTCAGTGAGAGAGATAGAATGCTTGGATTCAAGATCTCTGCTTCAGACAGAGGGAGAGAGAGAGAGAAGGGGGGGAGTGGTGGGAATGCAAATTACCGCACGTGCGAGTCCACTGGTGTCAACGACATTGGGATATGATACCCGACGGCGCAGGATAGTGTTCTCGGTGTTGCTGTGTCGTCGGTGGTATTCTGGTGGGGGTGAGCTACACGGGCCGATCGATTCGGTTCGGTTTTTGGGAGCCTCGGTCCTATTCTCAATTTTAATTGCGGAAGCGGTGATTTTCGGTTCAATTTTCGATTTGAGGGGTTTGATCGATTATTTGTATCTCTTAAATGCAAACCTAAAGCATGTGTTGTTCATTTCTACTAATAAATCATCGGTCCCATCAGACCATTAGGAAATCAAATCGGATTGGTCGATCTAGTTGAGTTTTCGATTTTTGGGTGGGATCGGATCGGACCGAGAATCAATCACCCCTCGCCTTGACCGTTCGATTATCCCCAATCAAAGTCCAAGGTGTTCTCTTTTTTTTTTTTGGCCTTCTGGAAGTAGAAGCTAATAATTCGACCTTCATCTTTTTCTTTTTCGGGTCAATACCATCAAAAACTCCAAATTGGTACATATGTGACAATTTTATCCCAAATTATTTTTTTGACCACGAAAAATCCCAAACTGATAAACCTGTGACAAATTTACCCCAAAATTGTACGGCTGTGACAAATTTACCATTCGTTAGTTTTCCTTAATTTTTACAGTCGAATTGCTGAATTTGATGACACCTGTCAATTGTCGGGTTTACATGTTACCATATATTGCTGCTGGTGCGTCAATTTAAAATTTTTTGTGGTATTAACTCAATTTAGCGAAAACTAACAAAGGATAAGATTGTCATATGTGTACCAGTTTGAGATTTTTTATGGTAAAAAAAATTAGTTTTGGGTAAATTTGTCACAGTTGTACCAGTTTATGATTTTTGGTGGTAAAAAAATAATTTTGAGTAAATTTGTCACAGGTGCACTGGTTTATGATTTTTAGAGGTAAAAAAAATAGTTTGAGGTAAATTTGTCTGGGGTAAATTTGTCACAAGTATACCAGTTTGGAATTTTTTGTGATATTAATCCTTCTTTTTTCTGATTCTTGAATGGAATGAAATAGACTAATAAACAAATTGTAATTATAGAGTACTACAAACTTTGCTCCTTTTGAAAACCTAACTAGTTAACAAGAAGATGCATGTGTCGAAAAAAAAAAAACAAGAAGATGCACGTCAACCCTCTCATGCAATTGGTCGCAGCATTGTTTTGTCCGGCATTGGATGGAAAGATAAAAGCAATAATTCACATGAAAGTTTAGTTTAGGCAAATATTCATTATTATTCTCGAAGTAAATTAGAACAAAATGTTTAACCATTACCGTTTAAGATGGGCACATTGATATATGTAGACTCCATTTATTTTGTGAAAAATGAATTATTTGAAAAATATTTGTCCATACGTAATTATTTGTATCGCTTGAAAATAATTAGCCGAATAAAAAAAATACATTATTAACGACAACTTATGCTTGAACACTTCCGTGGATGTTGAAATTTTTTTCTTGTTCATTTATTTTTGTATGCGGCACAAACGATTATTCTAGGAAAATATTTTTAAATCATTCATTTTTCATGAAATAAAAGGAAAGTTCCAAATAAATGCTTGAAGTGCCCTCATTATTTCAAAGAAGGACTTGATCAAGAACATTTTCATCATTTCCTTTTTTTTTTCTTTTTTTAAGCTGGGGGAGGGCTCGCCGAACGTCGCGTTGCACTTGGACCCATGAGCCCCATGCGTCGTCTGCACGCCATGCACCTGCTCGACCACTCGCCGCGCTAAAGCGGCCTCGTGCCTGTCCGAGGCCGATAGCGAGGAAGCCATGGAGATCACTGGCAGTGATGATGCTTTGGTGGCGGAGGCGGGGTTCAAGGTCTAGTTGAGGGCGAGCCTCGCCTTCGACGATTGCTGCTACTTGAGTTGGAGGTCACAATAGTATTCAGAGCAGAGGTTCTGCATTATTGGGCTGCTGAAGAAGCCACAGTTGTTGGCGCAGGGTTGTAGGGCTCGGAACCGGTGTTCTTCCACCATCTCCGATCATCAAGAAACCTCTCGCGATCTGCCGATCCACACCAGGACCAGGGAAAAAATGTCAAAAAAGTCTTAAACCTATTGCAATAGTGCCAATTAAGTCTTAAATCTTTTATTGGTGATAATTTAATCTTAAACCTTTTACATTAGTGTCAATTTAGTCCTAAATCTATTGCATTTGTGCCAATTGAGTCAATTCGGTCAATTTTGATCGAAAATCATTGGCATGGACGTTAATTATCCTACGTGGCACGGCTGGCACTAATGTGAATTTTTTTATATTTTAAATAAATTTTAAAAAAATAAAAAAATTGCTTAAAAATTATTTAAAATATTAGAATGATATTAAAAAAAATCAAGTTAGCGCTAGCCGTGCCACTTAGGACAATCAATGTCCACGTCAACAATTTTCTGCCAAAATTGATCGAATTAACTAAATTGACATAAGTACAAAAGATTTAAGACTAAATTGGTACCAATACAAAAAAGTTTGAGACTGAATTAGCACCAATAGAAGGTTTAGGACTTAATTGGCATCAATACAAAAGTTTTGGACTGAATTGACACTAATGCAATAGGTTTAGGACTTTTTTGACACTTCTCTTCCAAGATCAAAGTAAAAAAAAAAGGCCCTCTCAATTAGCACGACCGGCTTGGTTTTAAGTCCAAGAAATCGAAATTGATTGTCAAGAAGAGTGAAATAAATGGGCGGGGAAGAGGAGGATAAAGAACATTCAATGAAGGTCAGCGACGGCGTGAACACGTTTGCGTAAAGACGAAGATTCAAAAGAACAAAAAAAAAGGGAAAAAATGGCGAAAATACCTTTGATTAGATCATTCTTCGAAATAAAGAAAGCACTTCAAGTACTTATTTGAAATAAAGCCCATTTCAGATCCTTGTTTTTTTAAAAAAAATTGAGGGTATTTCATACTTTTATTTGAAATTTTTTTCAAAAATAAATGATCCTTAATGTCTAGTGGGATGAGCATTGAAATCCGAGCTTAAAAAAATATACTCCTGAATGATGTTGTATCAATGCTGGCAAAGCTTGTTAAACATTTAAAAAAAATGAAAAGATCTTGTTGCGGCCCTTGTTGGGTCTAGGCGAGGGTTGCTAGCCCTAAAAAAAAGAGAGGAGGAAACCAAAGTCAAAAATTTAATTTCTTGCAAACAACCAAATCAACCACATTTCATGGCAATTTTAAATGAACAATTATTCTAAATTTAGGCTACTGATGCAACTTAGGATCGAGAGGGGGTGGAAGGATAGCAAATCATGGGATCGACACAGATCGTAAGATCCTACTAATATACTACCTAAGTTAAAAAATTATAATCAAACATAAATATGCATATAAAAAAAATATATGCCAACTCATAAGGAGATGGAGACACACTGGTGCTTGAGGAAACTGCAGAGATGGAGAATTGGAGACTCTGCTAGTCCCACATCGGCCACAAACTGAGGAAGGGGAGAGAAAACTCCTTATAAAAAGAGGCCTCAGTGCATGTTAGAATTTGGCAATCTGGGCTGGGCAACGCTCTGTCAGTTAGGCCAAGGGAAGTGGGCCCTATTTGGATTTGGAAGTACGAAAATTTGCTTGAAATAATGGTGGGACACGCAAGTGGCAGCATGTTCGGGACGTGTTCGCACGTATCCCCATGTCGGGCACGCGTCGAACACTGACGCGGCAGGAACGATGGGATCGTGTGATCCCACCTATTTCACGAGTAAAATCGGCGATCCTATGCGAGTTGGGCTGATTTCCGATCTTAGTAGCGATTCAAATCACTGGTGATGAAAAAATCGTAGGATCGTACGATCCTACGATTTAAATCACGATTTTAACAACCTTGATTGTGTAGATATAAGAGAAACTCTCTCTCTTACTCAAGGATAAAATCCTTGAGAATGTCAAAACAACTAATTTACTGAATATTCTTTTTTTGAGCAAATTGCAAGATCAATATTAAAAGCAGGAAGAATTTATTGACATCATTGGTTACGAGTTTCTCCATCTTGGACATTGATCTTCATACCCCTGGCGCAAATTTTAGGATCAAATTACAGGCAGCATTGTTGGATTTCGAAGGCGCAGCACTCTGATACCGAAATGTTGGAAGAAGGGAATTTGAAAATGAAGTTTATTACTTGCATTCTACATCCATGAAGGATTATAAAATATTTATAGACTCTATAGATAACTACGACAATTAAAGCTGTCTTGAAAAAACGCAATAATAAATATAGTTCCCTAAGTAACAAATTCTAGGACTCTTCATATTTTCTAGATAACATCTTCCAAGACTCCAATTCACGATGAGCTTGGATTACGAAGAGTCTTGACTTTTGAGATTTCCAACAAACTCCCTTAAACCGAGCTCATCTTGACCATGTCGATTATTCTATTAAATTTAAGGAAGGGGTCCGTCTTCAACGACTTAGTGAACACGTCAGCTAGTTGGTCTTCCGACTTGCAATATTGTAGCACAATCTCCTCGGACTTCACTAGATATTGAATGAAGTGATACTTTATATCAATGTGCTAACTTCTTCCATGAAAGACTGGATTCTTTGCAATGGCAATTGCTGACTTGCTATCACAATTAATCACCATCGAATGCTCCTGCTTATGACGTAGTTCAGCGAGCATTGAATGTAGCCAAACTGCTTGAGTAGCACAATAAGCTACTGTTATGTATTCCGCTTCTGCACTGGACAAAGCGACCACCTGCTGCTTCTTCGAGGACTAGAAAAAATTCCATTTCCTAAAGAGAAAACATAACCGGAAGTACTTTTCCTTTCTTCAATATCAGCTCCACAATCACTGTCTGTCTATCCCACAAGATGAAAATTATTTGAAAAAGTGTAGAATATACCATCATCCATAGTACCTTTAATGTGCCGAAGAATCCTTTTTGCCGCCTGCAAGTGTGATTATCTAGGAGTCTCCATAAATCTGCTTACCATCCCAACACTATAAACAAGATCTAGCCGAGTAGAAGTCAAATATCGTAGACTTCCGACTAATCTCTTGAAATATTTGGGATCGACTTCAGAACCACTTCCATCTTTTGTCAACTTCAATCTTTCCTCCATTGGAGTGCTAATTGATTTACAAGTAGCCATCTTGAAACGCTCAAGAATATCCTTGGCATACTTTTGTTGACAAATGAAAATGCCATCCTCCAATTGTGTAACTTCAAAGCCAAGAAAATAATACAATAGACTCATGTCCCTCATTTCAAACTCACGAGTCATGCCCTCCCTAAAGTTAGAAATCATCTCTTGACAATCTCTAGTAAATATGAGATCATCGATAAATAAGCAAACAATAAGCATCTCACCGTTCAAGCCAACCTTCACATATAAGGTATGCTCATAAGGACAGCAGATAAAACCATGATTCATGAAATAAGAATCAATTCTGGTATACCAGGCTCGTGGTGCTTTCTTGAGACAGTAAAGAGCTTTCTTCAATTTGTAGACGAAACTCTCTTGTCCTTTCTTGACATGCCCTTCGGGTTGACCTACATACACCTCCTCCTCAAGTACGCCATTGAGAAATGCGGACTTGACATCCATTTGATATAATTTCCAATGCCTTTGAGCAGCCAAAGCAAAAATCATGCGAATAGTATCCATTCTTGTAACCGGAGCAAATACCTCAAAATAGTCAATTCCGGATTTTTGTTTGTAACCTTTGACTACAAGACGAGCCTCAACCTCGACATCGCCATTAGGCTTAAACTTGGTCTTATGGACCCATTTCACATCGATGGACTTCTTGCCTTCTAGAAGAGATATGAGTTCCCACGTATCATTTTTCTCGATCGCATATATCTCATCATCCATTGCACGAACCCAACAATCATCTTGGGAAGCCTCTTTAACGTTTGTTGGATCACAATCTGCAAAGAGAGCAAAATTAATAATTTCTTCATCATAGGGATCATCATCATTCGACAAAACACAATCCCTCAAACGAGTTGGTAAAACTCGTTTTCGCCGTGGACGTGAGGATGTTTCGACAAGATTGTCAACAGAATTTTTGACAGAATTTAACCGAGTCTCTGCTGTCGAATTAGGTTGCATCAAACCTGTTACTGGTTCAGATTGACTATTTGAATCAAGTTGAACTGACTCCTCCTCATCTAGGAAAAAATGTGTCGCGACCTAAAAAAATTAAGAAATTTCTAGGCTAATGGATTATTAGGTTAATTTTAATGACTAACCTAATACGGACTCTCCCAAGCCCTACCAAATCGTAACTTAAATTAATTAGAAAAGATTTAGAATTTGGAGTCGCCACTAATCATTTTTGGTAGGTTGATTAGAAACCTAAGTAAAATAGCGAGAGAACCATTTTACTTCTACGAACCAGAGATTGTGGATTCGGGGACTTGATTACACTAATTAATTAAAACTAATGCCCTTTCGGTACCTTAATTCCTTGTGAGATGTCCTAAATTGACGACTCAGATTGAATCAATTTGAAGTTCAGAAAATGTATTTCTTTTTTTTGGATTTTCACTTTTTATATGCAATGCATGAATGAAAATGAATGCAATGACGTGAAATTATCTAAATGATGCAATGACTTACAAGATTAAGGTCGTCTCATCCTATATGCAAAATTAACTAATTAATTAAGGCATGCAGAATTACATGACGTCAAGACACAACGCAAGTCCATTAGTTTAAACATGTGAAGATCTTAGGTGAAGACACAATCCATCACGCAATTGGTTAATTAACATGCAAACTATCATGTAATTGATTAAATTAAACATGCAAGCACTACATACATACAAAAACTCATGCATCATGTGACTTTTTGCCTAAGCAATTTAGCCATGCAATCAAACTAACCTAGTATGAAAATTCTAAACATGGTGCTAGAGACATGACAAAACAAAATGCGACACATGCATATAGATATTGGACATATTATGCGTGATTTCCGAAAACGATGATGATGCATGGATATGCAATTGTCGAAAAAATGTATGATAATATAATGAGCAAATTTTTTGTCTTTTTCTTTCTTTATATTTTCAGCTATGAAATATGCATGAGATTTGAAAATATGGAATGTATGAGGTGATACTCGAAAATATGATATGCATGATTTTTAAGATATGCAATCCTAAATTACATGAGATATGCATGAATGACAAGATATGCATTGGATGTGATTTCTGCTCCTTTCCCTTTCAAATTTTCAGCCATGGTAGGGATGTCTTTGAAGATTTTGTTATCTTGACTTAACTGCCTAAAGTTTTATGGGATAAGGCTTCTAGGAAACCTCATCTTCCTAAAAATTTTAATTAGATATGATTTCTAAGAAACCGTATCTTACCAAAGTTTTTTTAGGAATTTTCAGAACATGACAAAATCAAGTCAAGAAAGACGTAATCCATCCATATAGAAAAAGAAAGACAATCAAGACCATATCTCCTTTTATAAAAAATTCAGCCTTGCAAATTTGAGATCGATTTTCTGAAGATAGCGAATCGGACCTAAACGGCGATAGGTCGAATTGACTAAATCCAAATTTTCTTGACAAAAAGTTAGGTTTTGACATTCCAGATCACAAAAGGCCATCCATTGAATTTCCGAAAAAACATTTACGTTTCGCTTAATGCCGGCATCTAAACATGCGAGAATGGATTTATTTCGGATAAAAAATCAGCATGTCATGTCAAAATAACAAGCAATCCAGCCATGAATCAACCATGAACACACTTGAATTATTCCTCAAGATGTCGAGGGTTACCTTAATCCGTGACGGTGAAAACCGGGGCTGATTCGACTAAGGAACTTCACCAGACAACAAGCGACTACGGAACCGGGCACAAACAGGGGCGATGACAACTGAGCGGAGGCGACACCAGCAACCACAAAAACAGAACAGCGACGGAGGCGACGCTGGAGAATGCAGAGAAAGGGTCGGCGGTCGGTGTCGAGCTTCGGGTGGTCGAGTAAAAAGATGGCAAAGCAGCGGCGGCGTCGGACCGAGAGAAGAGTACTACGCAAATTCAACTCGAACTATCCACTCAATTCGGAGTAGCGGCTACAGCGTACAAAACCGCAACTCTTAAACAAAGGACTGCCACAAAAAGGAACACCAGGGACGGGAGGATTCGTGGTGCAATAGCTGAAGTTCCTTTTTCTTTCGCCCCCACAGTAGAAACGAACTATATATTCTCGCGTGTGTCTCTCTGTAAATTTTCTGAATGAATCTCCATCCCCCCCTTTCTGAGCGAATGTTGATCTTCTTTTATAGGGCAGCGAGCCTTGATTCTCAATAAAGAAATCAAATCCCTTTCACCCTCTGCTCACGCCTCTAAATATGTGAAGATATCATAAAATATATTGCTAAAATTTTTTTCCTTTTGCTGACCACATCCCCACTTGTACGAATGCACGTGCATATTGATCTTGCCATCTTATTCATATATTCTTTCCTTTGTATTTTGATTGATTTTTGACTAAAATTTTAAATCCCCTTTCGTTTTCTTCTTTGTCACGTCCATGGGCACGTGTACATTTTCCAAACCTATTGCTCAAAGAGCAATGTCGAATATGTGTCCATCATGCAAAATAAACCTCCCCTTCCGTAAACACGCTAATTTATTCTATTTCGGAATAGAATTTTTGTCCTCACAGGCTTGTCCACGGGACAAAAACAAGTAAGTTTATGCGCTCGAACCCATTCGTCACCAGTCTAATGCAATGATGTAAATGCGATGCAAAATATAAAAATAACTTTGTTATTTTTGTTTAGAACTAGAATTAGTTCTAATTTAATTTTTTTTTTATGAAAATGCATGATTGAGGAAAAACCAAAATTTAGGTGTCAACAAAATGAAACTGCTTCTTCTGTTCCATGTTCCAAGTCCACTCACCTGCCTCGTCGAAAGTAACATCTCGACTGATAACTACCTTCTTCATTACTAGATTATACAATCAATAACCCTTGGTCTCATTACTATAACCGAGAAAGATGCACTTCTCACTCTTCTCATCAATCTTCTTGCGAAGCTCATTGATTACATGTGCATAAGCAATACACCCAAACACACAAAGATGTTGAACTGAAGGAATTCGACCACTCCATACTTTCATCGGAGTCTTGAACTTAAGACCTTTAGTAGGACATCGACTCAACAAGTAAATAGCACAAGAAACCACCTTCGCCTAGAAATGCTTAGGTAAATGTTTGGAATGGAGCATGGTACGTACCATATCGACAATAGTGCGGTTTTTTCTCTCCGCTACTCCGTTCTGTTGAGGAGTATACCGTGCTGTCAATTGATGTTTAATGCCGCACTGCTTGAAGAAACCATCTCTAACCAAATATTCTATGCCACTATCAGTTCGGAGAATCCGAATTTAGTGCCCACTTTGTTTTCTACATACGCTTTGAACTCTTTGAAAGCATCGATGACGTTGGACTTGTGCTTCAAGAATAAACCCATATTTTTCGACTAAAGTCATCGATGAAGGTAATAAAAGACTTGTACCCCCGATTCGACGACTCACTGAGCGGTCCGCAAAAGTCAGAGTGCACTAACTCCAATTGCCCTGAAGCTCTCCATGATTTTCCTGAAGGAAAGCTTTCTTGCACTTCTTCCCAATAACATATGGTTCACATATCTCCTTCGGAGAAGAAATTTCGGGTAGTTCACGTACCATCTTCTTTTTAGACAACAGCTTCAAGCTGTCGAAATTCACATGCCTGAACCGCTTGTGCCAAAGCCATGTCGAATCTTGCACCAATGCACTAAAACATGACGTATCATAATTAATATACAAAGGGAAAAGTCGATTTTGAGCCATTTTTAACTTCACAATCAACCCTCCTTTGCCATCATGAATCGTGTACAGTTCATCCTTAATGGTCATGTGATAGCCTCGCTCGGACAATTGTCCCATGCTTAGGAGATTTTCTCGAAGACTAGGAACATAATGGACGTCAGAAATGCTTTGAACCGACCCATCCTTTGCCTTGATTTTAATTGTCCCCTTTCCCATGATAGGAACTTTGGTATTATTCCCGAACCTCACCTCCAAACGAAATGTGTCATCAAAGTTCGAGAACAATTCATTCTCGCCATACATGTGATTGCTTCATCTAGTGTCTAAGTATCATACATTCTTCTAGTTCTCCATCGCATAATTACACATGAATAAAAGAGCATTATCATGCTCACCGTCACCATTGACATGTCTATCGACAGATCTTGCTACCTTGACATGAAACTTTTGACCACCAATCTTCCTGCTTCGACATTCAGATTTGTAATGCCCATACTTTTTACAGTTAAAACATTGAATAAGAGACTTATCTTTTCGATGTCCGGCATACTTCTCTTGCCGCTTTGGATCTTTCTTTTGATTAGAAAGATTCTTCTTTTTATCGGGCAAGACCAGCTGACTTTGTAGAGCTTCCTCCACCGTCTTGGATTTCTCCTTGAGTCGTTGCTCATGCATTTGTAGAGAGCCCATCAACTCATCGACGGTCAAGATAGAAAGATCTCAAGACTCTTCAATGGAAGTCAAAATATATTTGAACTGTAAAGTTAGCGTCCGAAGAATCTTCTCAACGATTTGTTAATCACCAATAGTCTCACCACTGGCCTTCATTTGATTGACAAGAGCCAATGTCCATGAGAAATAGTCGGAAATGGACTCCGACTTTTCCATTTGAAGGAGCTCGAATTGTCGACGAAGAATCTGAAGCCGAACCTTCTGGACTTTCTCAATGCCTTTGTATATGTTGATGAAAGTGCCCCAAGCTTCTTTTGTTGTCTTCGAATTCGTCACTTTTTCAAAGATTGACGAATCTATCGCTTGAAAGATGTAAAAGAGAGCCTTGCAATCTTTCTTACGATTCTATTTTAACGTTTTATGCTCCTCCGTTGTCAAATGAATCCTTCTTCCACAATCTCGGTCAACTCCTGAAACCCGAATAGCACATCCATTTGGATCTTTTAATGCTCAAAATTCTTCCCATTGAACCTTGTGAGTTGAGGTTGGACCATACCGACATTATTCACAGAAGCCATATGACTCGAGATTTTTCTAAGCCAAATTCACAAGACTTAGCCGAACTGGCTAAATTAGCCAAACAGGCTCTGATACTAAATGTTGGATCTCAGAGGCGTAACACTCTGATACCGAAATGTTGGAAGAAGGAAATTTGAAAATGAAGTTTATTACTTGCATTCTACATCCATGAAGGATTACAAAATATTTATAGACTCTAGAGATAACTATGATAATTAAAGCTATCTTGAAAAAACGCAACAATAAATAAACATAGTTCCATAAGTAACAAATTCTAAGACTTTTCCTATTTTCTAGATAACATCTTTCAAGACTCTAATTCACGATGAACTTAGATTACGAAGAGTCTTGACTTTTGAGATTTTCAACAAGCACGAATTTGTTGACATCATCACTTACGAATTTCTCTAGCTTTGAGGTTAGATCTTCAAACCCCTGGCTCCAATTTCAAGATCAAAATTTGGAAGGACCTGTTTGAAGTAGCAAAATAGACCACTTAAAAAAAACTTGTAAAGAGTCTAGATAGATCACTTTTGTAGAAGCAGCTTGTGTTAAAGACTCTGTAGATTATTGACATACGAGCCTCTTTACTCCTAGTGGAAAGATGCAGACTCTTTAATAATCAGTTTGAATTCAAATTGGTGTTTCAGAGTTGTTTTCAATAATTGGAATCTACCTAAGCAACCTGGAGAACATCAAGACAATTTTATCGTTGTTGAACGCATAAGCAGAATGCTCTACAGCGATTTACCTAATCTTCAAGTTATTACGATTCAGATTGCTTTGTAGATGCTTTGTTTCTACGAATAGTAGCTTATTCAAATGCATATTTAGGGTTTGAGGAAGGGAAGGAGGAGTCCTCAATCCATAACAGATAGAGGATGACTAATTCAATCACATAGTTTAGGCTCTTGGAATATGGTGCCTTCGGGGTCTATGTGATTGTACTGGACGGTCTAATGCATTGGAGTTTCCCTATTGGGGTAGGACATTTCAAGGCAAATGGATCATTTATTATGAACCATGCGGTACCATTCACGAGATAAATCTTCCAAAGAATAAGGCTCATTGTAAATGGGGTATAATTGATGGGATTTATCGCACACCGAATCAGAACGATCACACAGAAATCAAGAAAATTGAATGACGCACGAGATTACCCAGGTTCACCCCAAAATAGGGCTACGTCCTGCAAGAGATTTTCACTATGATATTCGGTTTACAGCCACTCAACTCGTTACAATGATCAGCATAAAACGAGCAAAATATATATGCCCTAAATGGGCCCAAAAACCTAAACCTAGCGAAACCTCTATTAAGCCCATAACATACGGGTTAACTTAAATAAAAGTCCAAACCCGTTGAGGTTTCGGGGGCGCTGCCCCCGAACCCCCGCCCGCTCACCGGCGAGCGGGGCAGCCGTCGGCTGACCGGGTAGCGGGACACCCATGTCGGGGGCGCTGCCCCCGAACCCCCGCATCCCGCGCGCATGGGTCAAATGTCGTCGGATAACACTTTGGTTTCCCTAAGCTCACGTGGGCATACCTGGTGTGAGAAACAAGGGTCCCCGAAGTATTCGCCAACTCCAACATTCTCCCACTTGGTGGATACTTCTCGCAAATGAGAGCCTTTGCCATATCATTCTTCTTCAACCCAATCGTAGTAGAGCACCATTCAAACTTCGCACCTGTGACGGCTTTATTAAGGAAGTCTGAACTATTTTTCACCGTGTCGACCTTTACAAGCCGAACCTCTTTCTTCTCCACTTTTTCTCGGATGAAATGATATTGTATATCAATGTGCTTTGTACGTGAGTGAAATGCTGGATTCTTAGCTAAATAAATAGCTCCTTGATTATCACATCTCACCTCTACGACACCTTGCTCAAAACCAAGCTCCAAGCACAACCGCCGTAACCATACGGCCTCTTTTCCAGCATGAGTAAGAGCCATGTACTCAGCCTCCGTAGAAGAGAGTGCTACCACGCTTTGCCTTCTACTCATCCAACTCAATGCAGCCCCAAACAATGTGAAAACATACCCGCTAGTGGACCGTCTACTATCAATATCTCCACCCCAATCATCATCTACATGGCCTACGATATCAAGCATGTTTCCATTCCCTGTACCTTCAAAACATAAAGAAAAATTCGAAGTTCCACGAAGATACCTGAAAACTCTTTTGATCGCATTCCAGTGTTCTCTACCTGGGTTAGACATGTATCGGCTCAAGACTCCCACTGCTTGGGCTATATCCGGACGTGTGCACACCATAGCATACATCAAGCTACCCACTGCACTCGCGTATGGAACTCGGGCCATCTCTTCAGCTTCTTCACTCGTTTTAGGACATTGTTCCGCAGATAGCTTGGTCCCTAAAGGTATAAGGGTACCAACAGGCTTGCAGTCTATCATATTGAATTTCTTCAATATTTCTTTGATGTATTTCTCCTGCCCTAGCCACAGCTTCCGTTTCTCACGGTCCCTCCTAATCTGCATGCCCAAAATAAAATTTGCAGGCCCCAAGACTTTCATTTCAAACTTCTTGGCCAACAAACTCTTCACAGATCTCACCATCTTCATGCTATTCCCGATCAACAACATATCATCCACATATAGCTTGAGAATGACAAACTGATCGCCCGTCCTCTTCACATAAACACAATGGTCAGAATTTGAACGCACAAAATCAAGCTGGAGCATGTACATGTCAAACTTCTGGTACCACATCCTCGGTGACTGCTTCAGCCCATATAAGGACTTTTTCAATTTGCACACCAGATTCTCCTTTCCTTTTACTTGAAAGCCTTCTGGTTGCCTCATATATATTTCCTCCTCCAAGTCCCCATGAAGGAAAACCGTCTTTACATCCATCTGTTCCACCTCAAGATCGTATGCAGCTGCTACGGACAGAACAAACCGTATCGAGGTCAATTTCGCCACGGGAGAGAATATCTCGTCATAGTCAACTCCCTCGATCTGAGAATACCCCTTGGCTACAAGCCTAGCTTTGTACTTCTCTACAGTCCCATCCGATTTCAGCTTTCGCTTGAATACCCATTTACACCCAATTGCCTTTCTATCCTTAGGCAACTTACGCAAACTCCATGTCTCATTATGATCAAGCGACTGCATCTCATCTATCATTGCGAGCTCCCACTGATTCGCATCATTCATGGATCTCGCCTCTTTTACAGAATTAGGATCATCTCCGGTAATGCTCAAAGCATGAAACGTACTCAATGCACTAAGTGAGTATCGAAGTGGTACCTTTCTTTCCCGCGTCGATCTCCTAAGAGCCGGCATGTTATCTGTATCCGAGTCTTCATCCGAATCTGCATCCTTGACTTCATTAACCAAGTCCCCTTGCTCCGATTATGAATCAGACTCTACTAGCGTACCTTGTGAAATCATCTCCACTATTTCAGCTTTAGGACTTTCTTCAAGCACTACCACCTTTTTGGGCTTATCAACTTTCTGTGTGCCAATCTGGGATTGTGATTCGCGAAAGACGACATCCCTGCTGTATATAATGGTCTTTGATTCTGGATTCCACAGCTTATAGCCCTTGACCCCTTCCTTATACCCGACGAATATGTTCTTCTCAGACTTATTGTCAAGCTTACCCCTTTTCTCCTTGGGTACATGAACATAAGTGTCACACCCGAACACCCGAACATGTGACAAATTCGGCTTCTTCCCAAACACTGCCTCATATGGTGTACGGTCCTTCACTGATGAGGTCGGTGACCGGTTCTTTAAATAACTGGCCGTGGCTACAGCTTCTGCCCAAAATTCATGCCCCAAACCTGCCCAACTCAGCATGCATCTTGCCCTTTCTATGAGTGACCGATTTAATCTTTCAGCCACACCGTTTTGTTGAGGCGTATATGGGGTCGTCTTCTGCCTTGCAATACCATTATCCACACAGAATTGCTCGAACTTGTCCGAACAGAATTCACCTCCGTTATCTGTTCGAAGTATCTTGATTTTCCTGCCCAATTGGTTTTCCACCAAAACCTTAAATTCTCGAAATTTTTCGAATACATCTGATTTACTTTTGATAAAATAAATCCAACTATATCTCGAAAAATCATCTATGAACGATACATAGTACCTGGATCCTCCAATAGATGGAGTCGGAGTAGGCCCGAAGACATCGCTATGAATCAGCTCGAGAACCTCTGTTGCTCTCGTACCGGTGTGTTGGAAACTAACTCGGTTCTGTTTTCCATGGAGACAGTGTTCACAGAACCCGAAGCCTATAGAGCAATCTGGTACTCCTTCTACCATTTGACTCGAAGCTAAGGTAGACAGTCCCTTTTCACCGATATGCCCTAGCCTCTGATGCCACAACATGGACGTATCATATCCATCTTCCTTGATCTTTTCAGAGACAAAACCACTACCAACAGTTACCGTTTCCCCGAGCAGCTTATACAATTTCCCATAACGGACTCCTCGTGCAATCACAATAGAACCCCGAGTCATCTTGCACGAATTCTTATCACAGCTAAAAGTAACTCCTGAATCAGCCATCGTACCGACTGATAATAGGTTTCTGCTCATCAAGGGTATGTGCATCATGCCTAGAAGAGTCTTCATCGTGCCATTACTCATCCTCAGCTTCACCCTGCCACGCCCGACAATTTGAACTGCAGTATCATCTCCGAGCATGACATCTCCACCATTATATTGCTCATATTCACAGAACCAGTGTCTATGAGGTGTCATGTGGTATGAAGCACCGGTGTCGATTAACCAAATATCCTGGTCTGACTGTGCCATACATGCAGCAGCCAAATACATATCTCCTGCATCGACCTCCTTCTTCCCTGAGGATGATTCAGCTTCTTTCTTAAAAACTGGCTTGTTTTTACAGTCCCGCTTTACATGGCCCCACTCTTCACATCTCCAGCACTGTACCCTCCTCTCCCTACTCTTTGATCGCCCACGAGATTTGGATCTGGACCCTCTCCGATTTAGAGTCTTCTCTGCTGGCCTACCTCTAGCAGTCAGTGCCTCTCTACCAGAATTTCCTGACCCCTTTCTTCGTGTCTCCTCTGATAACAAGGCCGAACACACGCTCTCATAAGATAATTCTTTATCCCCACCACCGATCACCACAATCAAGTTATCCCACGAATCCGGCAGTGAACAAAGTAGTGTTATCGCCTTGTCATCATCTTGGAACTTAACACCGATTGATACGAGTTGACTAATCAACGTGTTAAAGTTATACAGATGTGTAGAAAACGAGTCGCCCTCATGCATTCGAAGATTATACAGCTTTTTTCTCAAAAACAACTTATTAACCAACGACTTACTTTGATATAGCGACTCCAGTTTCTGCCATAAATCCCTGGCTGTAGGTTCGCTCATCACGTTTGTCAGAATTGAGTCTGCGAGACAAAGCCGGATCAAACCCTTTGCTTTCCGATCAATCCGATCCCAGTCTTCAATCTCCTTTGGATTCGCCTTTTTGGAGGATGAATCGTCATTCTTCCCCGGTTCCTTTATCGCGATACCAGGCATCGCAGCATCAAGCCTTTCCGTTACGATTGCCGACCAAAGATCTCGATCACAAAGTAGATCCTCCATCTTCATCTTCCACAGATCGAACCGCGTCCCATCGAATTTTTCGATCTCAATCCGTGACCCTCCTGACATCTCAGATAAACCCTAATTCCTCGAACACAAGGCTCTGATACCAATTGATGGGATTTGTCGCACACCGAATCAGAACGATCACACAGAAATCAAGAAAATTGAATGACGCACGAGATTACCCAGGTTCACCCCAGAATAGGGCTACGTCCTGCAAGAGATTTTCACTATGATATTCGGTTTACAGCCACTCAACTCGTTACAATGATCAGCATAAAACGAGCAAAATATATATGCCCTAAATGGGCCCAAAAACCTAAACCTAGCGAAACCTCTATTAAGCCCATAACATACGGGTTAACTTAAATAAAAGTCCAAACCCGTTGAGGTTTCGGGGGCGCTGCCCCCGAACCCCCGCTCGCTCACCGGTGAGCGGGGCAGCCGTCGGCTGACCGGGCAGCGGAAGCCCCGCCCGTTGACCGGGCAGCGGGACACCTGTGTCGGGGGCGCTGCCCCCGAACCCTCGCATCCCGCGTGCATGGGTCACATGTCGTCGGATAACACTTTGGTTTCCTTAAGCTCACGTGGGCATACCCGGTGTGAGAAACAAGGGTCCCCGAAGTATTCGCCAACTCCAACAATAATTACGCATTGGGCTTGAAACTTAACCACTCAGGAAATGGACGATCTTCATAGCTGATTCTACAAGCTGGACTTGAGCTCCAAGCTTCAGGCCACACTGTTCTCATATTACGTCTTGAGCTCTTTCCAGATATGAGTAATAATCGAGTTGTGCCATTGCCAATGTTCCGTTGCATGCTGCTTGGCATTAGCAGCTTCAATGTTTATAGTAGTATAATTGTAATGGATTTTGATGTGCGAACTCATAAGTCACCCAAGACAATACCTTAGTCAGAGGAACATGTTGTCCATGGTACTGTACGTCCTTCAACTGTATGTTTTGGACACCAATCTAACATTAGCACGGGTATGCTTGAGCACCTTGCAAAACAATGAAACCCCAAAAGAAGAAGTTTCATAATATGGTGTGATAATGTTTTCATGATTTGACACTCTACACTTCGACTTTCCTCCTTAAATTTTTTTTGAAATTCGATGGGTCATATATATATATATATATATATATATATATATATATAAGAGACTTCCACTTCTAGGGCGCAAGCTTTGAGAACGTCAAAATAAATCATATATTACAATGTTTTCCTCTTATTCAATTAATTTCTTTAGCTTGGACGTTTAATAGTCAATTCCCTAGTTCAATATGCAAAACCAAGTTGAAGACAGGACGAATGAGCAATTTGCCTCGAGTGCAATAATGAGCTATATATCTTCTTCTCCATCTTGTCGGAGGAAATATGTGTGTAGAAAATCCCGTTAATATTTTGAAGATTACAAAGCATTTACATGCCAACATTGTGTATATTTGAAAGTTTTAAATTGCTTTCATATATATTATTGACACCTAAATTTTTGGCCACTTTATTTGGGAACTAATTGCATAGAAAATTAGGGATTGAGCCGGCCCCCAAACACCAAAAAAAAAGAAAAAGAAATTGCACAATGTTCATCGTTCATTGCATTTTAATCATACAGCGGTATGGCATGCACCTCAATCAGTCAGGTGGAACGAGCCAGCATTGAATGAAGAATTCAGCCAAGAACATGCATAAGGCTATGCAGAAATCAGATAGAGGAAGAAGACATGGATTGGTCCAATTGAATCAAGTTCATCCCGAAGAATCTAACGCCTTGAAATTAAAAGTCATTTCTTTAGAAAGGTCAAAGTTTTGCTACATAATATCAATAGTCTTCACGATTAGGGGATCAACAATCCAGAAATTCAAAACATATATAGAAAGAGAGGGCTATGGAGAGAGCAAGCTCGCGGCCAAATCCCCCTCCCACGACCGCACCTGCCCTTTGCCCCGACGAGGACAATACATTGATGAGCGGTTGCCACTCGATGGAGTTGTTATGCCTCCACCGGCTGACGCTTGCAGCCGCCCATCACAGTTGCTCCCATTGTCGATCCAAGACCGCACCCTCGCCGCCGCTCCAAGCTTCTGCTTGCCGCAGCTACCGTTCGACGACCATCCATGGCATGTGTCTAGCTGACAACAATCCAAATGTCGATGCTCCTGGCCGAGATGACGATCTACTCCCTCAGACCTGCGACAGACATGGCTACTGTACCTTCCACCGATGTTGACGTCGAAATCCTTTGATTAGGCCCAAATAGACTTCTAAGGTTCTGCCTAGAAGGCTGAAGCCTAAAAGAATTGTTGACGCAAAAATCTTTTATCAAATTTAAGTAGTTATTTTTTCAATAAGAAGTTCCCGGTCAGTTTTGGACAGAGTGTCAAATGCAAAAGATATTTCGATAATGATGTAGGTAGCGCCTTATAGACTCTTGACCAATCAAAAGGTAATCTTTCATATGAATTACACTTAGGTCACAACACCATAATTTAATCGATGATGTTGGATGGGAACATGAAGCATATGACATAATGCCAAAATTTAATCGACGACACTGGACGTGATATAGGACACATGCCGAAATTTAATCGATGAAACTGGATAGGTTTCTTGACACAAAATCCAATTCTAATCGACGGCCTTGAACGAAGGGGAGAAACCATAATTTAATCAACGGCACCGACCAGAGATATGAAACTCATCGGAATTGAATTGACGATGGGAATCTGAAAGCTACAGCTAAATTAAGCTAAAACAATAAAAGATAAAGACTTGATTTGTGTGTTTGTGTGTGTTTTCAAAGTTGGACGACTCTGGGTTTTTATAGAGATGCTTGGGTAACCGTCGAGCACCTCTATTCTTGATTCCACGCTACGTCCCACGTTCTCCTATCTTTCGATGGTTTCTTGCTGACGTCACTGTCGACGGTTTCTTATTTTGCATGCCATCTTCCTTTTTACTCTTAGATTTTGCCGCCCATCTTTGTAATTGCCCTGATCGTGGTTTGTTTTCACACTCTTCCTTTGGGGGGGGGAGAAAACGCTGCCAATTTTTCCTTGATACGTGGCATTTAGATAGCCGATTTGTACCTGATTTTGATACTCCTAACTGTAGCTAATTCTGCCTTCCTCACGTGCCTAGCATGTGATTCTTTGGGGTTACTTTTGGATGTTAACAATGACCAAGTGATGATGCATGAAGTCTTCACCAGCGGCTCCTTCCCCACCGTGCAAAGTTACATTGTTTTGCAGGATTCCTGAGTCTGCACAACAACTCGAGAGCAGCCTTGCAATCGCGATGCCATCGAGCAGAGCATCCAGTGAGTAGCCTCCATCGACCCATGTTGGTCGAGCCCCATTGTGAACTGTCGAGCCTCATAGTGAGCCCCACCGTGATGTTCCAATCCTCGGCCGTGGTCCAACATATTTAACGACCACCTGGCAAGCCCGACCGTCCACCGTCCCAAGCCCTAGTATTACCGGGCACTACCACCACCGGTATCACCGTGAACAACGACGAGGCATCACTATTTGTACCAAGCCTCAATCCATCATTTCGAATTTGGAGACAATATCCGCGGTACATTCAGATTAGGTAAACATTCTTATTCGAAATTATTTGAATATTTTATATCATATTCATTGTATATCATCATTTAACGTGCATATCCCTAACATTTCTAGGATGATTCAATTTAGGATAATTTTCTAATTTAACAATGTGCATATGGTCGGCAAATTCGATGTCTATCCAAGAACGGTTCCTACTGTGTTGTAGGTTCAACACCTAATACAAGAAAAAGCAAAGTTCACGTTCTTCGCTTGTTGGCGGTGAACTTGTGCATAGTTGGTTTAACTTGTCAAACCTTAGTGTAAGTGGATGCACTTAATTTGGAATTTCGGCAGATTGAGGGGAAGTCCTTTGGCTGTGGAAAGCAGCCAAGTTGGACTTGCTCACTTAATGGACAGCTCATGTTCATATTTAAGTCGGCAACGTGGTAAGTACAATGGCGGTGGAACGTGGTCTATAAATAAAGAGGGTTGTTTGTTCATTTTTGTGGTTATGCCATAGGAGAGGTGTGCATGGGAGAGCTTCAAGGCATCACAACCTTGGCGTTCTATGGATGCCATAGAAGTATGGTGTCTTAGCATATAGACTTAGAGAGTGAGAGAGTCAGAGAGTTTTGTATGTAAAACAAGCTTAGCAAAGCTTGTATATTGTGTAAAAGCCTTAGCAAAGGCTATTTTGAATACTACCACTCTCATTTGCATACTCGTATTCGCAAACTCTCCCGCATTGAAACCACCAAACTTCCGCAGAACCCCTTCTGGTTCCTACAATTGATATCAGAGCAAGGTTGAACACTCTACAATTGGTATCAGAGCCAGGTAGTCAAGGATCATGCCGGAGCCTAGGCGGTCAAAAATCCAAGCGCGAAGATCAAGAACCTAGAGTGGACGATCGAGGATCGTGAACCCGAAGCTAGCTATGGCATCCACAAGTTTCGTTCAATTGCAATTTCCAAAGTTGAACGGGAAAAATTTCAACAACTGGTCCGTCCAGATGAAAGTTCTATTCAAATCGCAGGATTTGTGGAACCTGGTGGAAAATGGCTACACCGAAGTAGTCGATGCCGAAGAATTCAACTCTTTGAGAAAGGAAGATAATGATTCGTTAGTCGAATCCCGAAAGAAAGATCAGAAAGCATTATATGTGATCTTTCAAGCTGTGGAAGAGACGATATTTGAAAAAATATCATGCACGGAGACGGCGAATGCGGCGTGGGATATTCTGCAGAAATCCTACAAGGGCGATGATCGTGTGAAGCGAGTTCGACTTCAAACACTTCGATGTGATTTTGAGTCTTTAAGCATGAACGACTCTAAATGTATCTCGTTGTATTTTGATCATGTGCAAGCCATCGTTAACCAATTGAGGGTTAATGGTGAGGAACTCCAAGAAGAACGAGTCGTAGAAAAAATCTTGAGGTCTTTGACTGAAAGATTTGATTACGTCGTTGCGGCGATCGAGGAAGGCCAAGATATATCAACCATGACGTTGGAGTGGTTGATGGGTTCATTATGCTCGCGTGAGCAAAGAATGAATTAGAAGTCCGTCGATTTGAACCACGAGCAAGCATTGCAGATTCAGGTTATTCAATCAAATCGAGAAGATTACTATGGTGGATGAGGTCATGGAGATGCTCAAGTTAGAGATGAAAATTCGACTTTCACTAGAAAGTATAAAGCACGTGATAAGTCAAAAGTAAGGTGCTTTAAGTGTAACAAATTCGGACATTATAAATTTGAATGTCAAGAAGAGGCGACGTAATATGCACATACCATCGATAATGATGAAGATGTGGTACTTGCATGTATCATGGATAATGTTCCCTCTTTAGTAATAAAAGAGGTTCCAAGAGCCATAGAAGGAGTGATGTTGGTAAGTATGGCAAACAGTGGAAAGGACATCAAAACTGGCAAAGACGATTAGCAGTGAGAAGCCCTCAGCCAGGGGGAGCTCATCGAGATCAAGATCGTGATAATGACAACAGAAAGCGTAGAGGACAGTGCTACATATGTGGAAAAGTAGGCCACTTTGCCAAAGTCTGTTGGTTCAAACAGGTAAAAGAAAATTATGCATCTTTTACCAATAAAGAGCACGATGGCAAAGAAGAATGGAGTCTTCAAACAACTGTTGCAACAGAAAATCAAGAAGAGCTCGTAGCCACCAGGATCATCGTGGCAGATGATGTGATAGCCACTAAGATGTCCCTAAAGAAGAGCAAGTTGAGGGAAAACTCAAAGAAGCAAGTAGCAGCTTCATCAAGTAGTTGTGAGAAGGAACTGCATGAGATGTTAAAAGAGAAAGATGAAATGCTAAAGCAAAAGGATGAGGAGCTCAAGATCAAAGAAAGAGAGAACCAGAAGCTCTAACATGAGCTCAAGAAATTGCAAAAGCTTAAGAAGTATTACCCAGAGAAAAAGATTCTAAGGCGCAAGGATTATTGGAAGAGGGTAGAAAAAAAGTCCTACGAGAAAAAGGATCGAGATACCTCTACCGAAGTGCTTCAGATGGAGTTGAATAAATTGAAGGGTGAGATGAAAGCCATGAATGAGAGGCTTAACCATTTAAGTTGCAATCTCAAAAACTTTGAGTAATCTCGTGACTACGGAGATTGCGAAGAAAGAAAAAGTGATCAACGCGCAAGTTTGAATGGCGTCGAAGAATTACGAGCTTCGCAAAGCTCAGTCAGAAATCGCGGTTTTAGAAGCAATTGAAGAAGACGAATATGAGATACTATAGGCAAAGAGTATTAGGCGTTGAGGGGGAGTGTTTTAAGTTCAACACCTAATACAAGAAAAAGCAAAGTTCACTTTCTCCTCTTGTTGGCGGTGAACTTGTGCATAGTTGGTTTGACTTGTCAAACCTTGGTGCAAGTGGATGGACTTAATTTGGAATTTCGGCAGATTGAGGGGGAGTCCTTTGGCGGTGGAAAGCAGCAAAGTTGGACTTGTTCACTTAATGGACAGCTCATGTTCATATTTAAGTTGGCAACGTGGTAAGTACAATGGCGGTGGAACATAGGTCTATAAATAGAGAGGGTTGTTTGTTCATTTTTGTGGTTATGCCATAGGAGAGGTGTGCGTGGGAGAGCTTCAAGTCATCGCAACCTTGGCGTTCTATGTATGCCATAGAAGTATGGTGTCTTAGCATATAGATTTAGAGAGTGAGAGAGTTTTGTATGTAAAACAAGCTTAGCAAAGCTTGTATATTGTGTAAAAGCCTTAGCAAAGGCTATTTTGAATACTACCACTCTCATTTGCATACTCGCATTCGCAAACTCTCCCGCGTTGAAACCTCCAAACTTCCGTAAAACCCCTTCTGATTCCTACAATTGGTATTAGAGCAAGGTTGCGCACCCTACAGACTACACGGAAAGTGGTCAATGCCGTCATAATCCTTTGGATATGATTGTCAATTTTCAATTGTTACTAAAATTGGATTGAACGAAATATTTGGTGCATATCTTTGGATGTCCATGATTATCTTTTCATGAATGTTTATCTCCTTTTGATTTATTTTCTATTTAAAAAGAAAAAAGAAAAAAAAATCATATTTAGATTTAGATGCATTACATAGTATCTCTAGATAGGTTGCATTTAGAATCATGTTTATCTAATAGATACGATTAGGGTAATCTTTAGATATCATTAATCTAGAATAAAATACTTTTCAGATTGGTTAGGAAAACTTTCATTTAGGGTAATTTTTATTTCACTAATTCCTAATTATGAATTTTAATGAAAAATACCAAAAATATCATGTGCACGAATGCATATCATATAGTTTAGATCGCATCTTTTGCCATGACCTTGCAGGCCACCTTTGCCATGCTATTCACTTGCAGCATGTCATCTATGTCAGGTCACACATCACTGTCATAATGTCTTGCCATGTCATTGATGAAATAGCATTATTTGCATTCCAGTTCCAATGTCTAGATTCATTAATTTTTTTTGGTTGGAAAGATTCATTAATTTAGATTGCATGGTTTAGGCTCATTTGAACCATTTAAACAAATGTGATTCATTCCATGTTTAGAATACTTAGCATTTAGTGTAATTGAATTTAGCATAAGTTTGCAATCATGCATTGCATATAGCATAGTTTTCATTCAAATATAGAAAACCCAAAACGAATCAATTTGAGTTGTTAATTAGATAGTAGATTGCTATTACTCTAAGCTTAGCAACATAAATATAATGATTTGTAAATATTAGAGAATTGAAGCGCTTGCAATCGAGGTCTGTATCATCTTCCCTTTCCTAGAAAATTTATCGTAAACTTAGCAATATAAACAAAGATTTGTGAATATTAGAGAAATAAAGCGCTTGCAATCGAGTTTTATATTTTCTTCCCTTTTCTAGAAATTTTATTATTGCTTTGTTTTATTGAGTGTTCATTAGTGTTTGCGCACCCGCATGATTAGGGTTAAAATTTAGTCCAAATAGCCTGCATAAATACTATTTATAAAAAGAAAAAGAACCAAAAGGGAATTAGTGTAATCAAGTCCACATGCTCATAGTCTCTAGATTACTTTACTCCGGTACTTTACTCGGGTATTTAATCAACCTACCAAAAATGATTAGTTACGACCTCACAATTAAAATTATTTGCATGTTAAATACTTGAACCATAAATTTTGAATTGGTATAACCTAGGGAGGGCACGGGCTAAGCATGGTCTTAGTAATCCATTAGCCGAACCCCTAGGGCGGTGCGCATCTTCGGGGAGGTTGCGACGCACATGAGCCAATTTGCAAATGATATCGTAATTAAGTCGTCTTAAAGCACGGAAGGCGAACAATCTATTAGATGAGACATGAGTTTAAGTCTGAAATGTCCTTTGTAGAAGGTCGACAAAGCATAGTTCGTTGAAGCTTGGAGGGACCGCTAAAAGTTGAACAACTTATTGGACATAAAGACGTCAATTTGCTTGGGAAGTCCTGTTTGTAGAAGGAGACTCAAAAGTGCAATACAACTCATGTAACTCAAATCGCAGAACATTATTTTCATGTTTAAATAAATAGTTATGCAAAACTAATATATTTAGGCTAGGCATGCAGTAGGTTTATTGACCTTCTCCTTTACAAACATGAAAATGTTGAGTACTAAAATTCCGAGCAGATTTTTTTTTTTTTTATACAATTAACATATTTAGGGCCAAGACCTTGTTTGGTTCAACATTTTGAAGAAGCTTTGGGGCTCTAAAGCCCCTTAAGCAAATGAAAATGGCGTTTGGCAAAATTTCTTACTTTGGGGAGATGCGTTTGTATCTCCAAAGCTCTCCAAAGGCCTTTAGCTCAATGTAGGGTTGAAGGTGCCTTGAGATGTAGCATTTTTGGAATGATATATACTTCAAGCACTGTTTGGTTTGACTTTTGGAAAAAGCTATTTGGGGAAATGAAATACGGCTTGGTGAACTCCCATTGAAAAATGCCTTGGAAAGCAGCTTTGGGGGGAAATGCTGTTTGGTAAATATAGATTTGAAATGTCCTTTTGTAAGAACATTTTAAATATTTTCCTTTTTATTTGTTTAAAATTGAAAAAATAATTAATTGTAAATTTAATATTTTTGTGTTGCAAGTAATATGAAAGAGACGTATTAACAATGTGGATCTTTCTCAATTAGAAATAAATCAATTTTATTATAGTAAATACGGTACGTAAGCTGATCACCATTGCATAAACTCATAGCCAGTACAAAAGCCCTTCCGTACAAAATAAGCCTGGCCATTTATAGCAAAACAACCATCATATTTGGAACTCGAAAACATTTAAAGAATTGGAGATTTTTTTTCCCCCGAACAAGTGAGCAAACTCAAACAAGTTCCTCAACTTATCAATCTCTGCTGTGAGAATCCTCGTTGCAGCAGAGAGAGCAACATTTTGTCAATTCACATTGCTGAATAGACGGCATGTCAAAACTTATACCAGCGTGAACGGAATGAAAAAATTGTCAACCCCAGCGCCGACTGATAGGAGTGCGCAGCAGAAGTCCGATACCTTCTTTCGAGGAGATATCCAAGAGGGAGCCCATGTCCGAGCCCGTTAACATATCCAGTCAAACCCACCTTAACTCAAAAGCTTAAGCTAATGAGTTATGGGCCAACTTGGATATATTAAATGCTCAACACCACATTAATTCTCCAATGTGGGACTCTTCAACACAACTCACACGTGCACATCCTAACAATCTCCCCCTCACGTGTGAGCTCCAATGTTAGGTTTGCTCCCCCTTAATTCAGGTATCCTTCTACATCAACTTTTCTCAAGTTGAATAGCCCAACTTCATAACCATGAAGTCTACCTTTGGGCCCGCTCAGTAACCACATGGGGGACATCAACCATCGGCTCTGATACCATTTGATGGGAGTGCGCAGCAGAGAGCTTTTGAGTTAAGGTGGGTTTGACTGGATATGTTAACGGGCTCGGACATGGGCTCCCTCTTGGATATCTCCCCGAAAGAAGGTATCGGACCTCTGCTGCGCACTCCCATCAAATGGTATCAGAGCCTAGGTTGGCTAATCGAGAACATCGAGGGTTTTTCGGTGACGTTCGATTGAAAGCAAACGGTATGGCAGAAGATAAAATTAGAATCGATAAGTTCGATGGGCAGGATTTCGGATGGTGGAAACTCCAAATAGAGGACTATCTTTATCAGAAAGATCTCTATGCACCACTTGAGGGTTGGAAACCTGAAATCGCGGAAGTTGATCCGACGGCAGAATCATGATGGAAAATTCTTGATCGAAAGGCGTTAGGTGCTATTCGTCTAGGTTTGACGAAAAAGACAAGATACCACATTACGAAAGCTAAGACTGCAAAAGAAGCTATGGATATTCTAACGAATATTTACGAGAAGCCATCTACATCGAATCAGATATTTTTGTTAAAGAAATTGGTTAATATGAAATTATTTGACAGAGGTTCTGTTGCAGAGCATATTAACAGTTTCACGCAGGTTACAGGTCAATTAGAATCCGCAGGCATAAATCTGAATATGAAGTTATAAGCTTTATTATTTCTATGTTCTCTTCCGGAAAGCTACAACACCGCGGTGCAAGGAATTTCGAGCACCATGAAGGATGATTTGACTCTGGATGATGCTGTGAGCAGTATCATGGATGAAGAGATGCGACGAAAAGTCTCAGGTGGAGATAAATTTTCGACATCTGCATCTTCAACGGCACTAGCAGTGGAGAACCGTGGAAGAAGCAAAAGCAGACGAAAATTCAACGGGCGTGGTAGGTCACAATCCAGGGGAAAGAGAGAGGTTACAAAAGATGAGTGCTGGTTTTGTCACTAGACAGGACATCGTAGATTTCAATGTGAAGCCTACAAAAAGAAGCTGCGAGATGAGAATCAATGAGCTAATGTGGTAAGTGATGAGCCTTTGTTAGAGAACTTGTGTTTATCTGCAGGGCTTGACTTGGCTAAAGATAAGTGGTTTCTTGACTCTGGTGCTTCTTTTCATTGTACCTCGCAAAGAAATATATTTATTGATTATGCCAGTGGAGATTTTGGGCAAGTGGTTGTGGGAAACGGCCACATGTGTCCAATTGTAGGAAAAGAATTGTGGTTTTGAATATCTCAGGTGGTGGACGACTAATTTTGCGTGAAACCAGACATATTCATGAGTTGAAGAAAAATTTGATTTCAACTAGCAAACTTGACCAAGAAGGCATGGTAACAACTTTTGGAGGCGGGGAGTGGAAGATAACCTCAAGAGCAAGAGTAGTAGCAAAGGGAAAGCGTACATGTACACTTTACCTTCTCCAAGTAGACAATACCAGTGATATGGTTGCAACTACAATGGCTACATGTAATTTACCTACTCTTTGGCATTATCGTTTGGGACATCTTGGTGAAAAAGGTGTCAAGCAGTTACATTCAAGAAAGTTGCTTCCAGGTTTGCAGAAAGTTGAGTTAGATTTCTGCGAAAGTTGCATTTATGGAAAACAAAAAGCAGTTAGTTTTCAATTGAATGGGCGACAAAATAAAAAGCAAAAGTTAGAGTTGGTTCATACTGATGTATGGGGACCGGCTCAAGAACTTTCTTATGGTGGTAAGAGATATTTTGTCACTTTTATTGATGATGCAACAAGAAAGACTTGGGTATATGCTCTTCGAGAAAAATCAGAAGTATTCGGTATTTTCAAAATGTGGAAAACCATGCTAGAAAAAGAAACAGGCTATCAGATTAAAGCTCTAAAATCTGCTAATGGTGGTGAATACACGAGCAATGAATTTGCAGAATATTTGAGCCAAGAAGGCATACATGGGTTAAAGACTATTCCTAGAACTCCTCAAGAGAATGGTGTGGCTGAGAGAATGAACAGGACCATTTTCGAACGTGCAAGATGCATGAGACTACATGCGGGTCTCCCGTTATACTTATGGGCTGCTACAGTTGATGCAGCTGTATATTTGATTAACAGGAGTCCATCTAGTGCGATGGATGGAGGAGTACCGCAAGAGCAGTGGTCAAGTAAAAAGGTCAATTATTCATATCTAAAAGTTTTTTGTTGTATTGCATATGCTTTGATTGACAGAGAGGACATGAAAAAGCTTGATGCTAAGTCCCAAAAGTGCGTCTTTATTGGATATGGCGGCGATGAATATGGATATAGGCTTTGGGATTATGAGAATAACAAAGTCATTCGCAGCCGGAATGTGGTGTTCTAGGAAGAAAAGATGTACAAAGATCGTCAGACAGAGCATGAGATGGCAGTAGAACCAGAATATATTGAGCTGGACACAATTCCTGTGAAGATGGTTCCAGCAGATCAGAGTGCATCTGAAGGGGAGGTTGTTCAAGATGAACACATTATTAATGAGCAAGCAGTACAAGAGGAATACGATGATCCAGAACAGACTAACGACCCTGAAGTACCTGTTTTAAGGAAATTTACCCGTGTGAGAAAGCCAAAGGTAATTTTTTATCCTTCAGCTAATACTGTTCTGAGCCATGTCTTATATACAGATTCGGGATAGCCGGAGACTTATGATGAGGCAAAGAAAGACACATCTCACATGCAGTGGGAGCGTGCTATGAAAGACGAGATGAGCTCGTTAATTCAGAATAAAACTTGGGAGTTGACCAAGTTGCCCACAAGTAAAAAAGCTTTATTAAACAAGTGAGTGTATAAGATCAAAAATGAAGCTGATGGTAGTATCAGATACAAGGCGAGACTTGTAGTAAAGGGCTTTTCTCAAAAAGAAGGGATCGACTACTCCGAGATATTTTCACCAGTAGTGAAGATGACATCAATCAGAGTGTTGCTGAGTATAGTTGCAGTGGAGGATCTTCATCTCGAGCAGTTAGATGTAAAAACAGCTTTTTTGCATGGTGATTTAGATAAAGAGTTATACATGGCGCAACCTAAAGGTTTTGAAGTCAAAGGTAAAGAACACATGGTATGTCGCTTGAAGAAAAGCTTGTATGGCTTAAAGCAAGCTCCGCGACAATGGTATTTAAAGTTTGATGGTTTTATGGAAGAAAAATGATTTGCACACTGTGAGGCTGATCATTGTGTTTATTTTCGAAAGTATAGCGATCGTGATATTGTATATCTCTATTTATATGTTGATGACATGTTAGTGGCTAGTTCTAATATGAAGAGAATCGCAGAAGTAAAGAAGATGTTAGCAACGCAGTTTGCTATGAAAGACTTGGGAGAGGCCAAGAAGATTTTAGGCATGAAAATCATCAAGGATAGAAAAAAATAAGAAATTATGGTTGTCGCAGGAAGACTATGTGAACAAGGTGTTGAAAAGATTCAACATGGACAAGGCAAAACCGGTTGTGACTCCTCTTGCAGGTCACTTCAAACTTTCCAAGGATATGTGTCCAAGTACTCAAGCTTTGAAAGAAGAGATGGCGGCAGTGCCGTATGCGTCAGCAGTTGGAAGTTTGATGTATGCTATGGTGAGCACGAGACTTGACATTGCACAAGCAGTGGGAGTTGTGAGTCAATATTTGCAGAACCCGGGCAAAGAGCATTGGAATGCAGTAAAATGGATATTGAAATATCTAGCAGGTACATCAAATTACTCTATTTGTTATGGAGGTACATCTCTAGAATTGCAGGGTTATGTGGATGCAGATCACTTAGGTGATCGAGATAGTAGTAAAAGTACCACTGGATATGTCTTTACAGTTGCAGGTACAGCAGTGAGTTGGGTATCTCAACTACAGAAAATAGTGGCTTTATCGACGACAGAAGCAGAGTACGTGTCGATCACGGAAGCCTCTAAGGAAATCATGTGGTTACAAGATTATTTGGAGGAGTTACATCGAAAGCAGCCAGTGAGCACACTGTGGAGTAATAGTCAAAGTGCAGTACACTTAGCAAAGAATGCAGCTTATCACTCAAGGACTAGATATATCAAGAAGCGTTATCACTTCATCAGGTCAGCATTGAAAGATAATGAGTTAAAGTTACAGAAGAATGATGGCTCAAAGAATCCAGCTGACATGTTTACCAAGGTAGTACACAGAGAGAAGCATACTTTCTGTACTACTACCATTGGTATTACTCCATGTTAATTGATGATGAGTATCGCAGATGCACAAGTTCGATTTGCTAGTTTTTGAAGAGGATGGATGCAAAGTTGCTTGGTGCATCAGATATATTTGTCTTCAAGTGGGAGATTGTTGGCGTGAAGCCAAAATATATCAAAAAGATATTATTAAGATTTCTTTTTTATCTTTTGTTCTTTCCTTTTCTTCTAGGTTAAAAGATACACCTTATATATTAGGGATATATAGGTTGTAGCCATTAGAAGAGAGAGAAGATAGAAGAGTAGACAGAAAAAGCAAGAGCAGACAGAATACGCAAAGTAGCAAATAGAGAGAAAAGAGAGAGAGGGGCCGTGACGGCATTCTTGAGTGTTCTCGTTTTCTTTTTCCTTCGATCTTGTGAGAAGATCGTCAGTTGTATTCTTACTTTTCTCGAAGACTAGTGGATTCGCAGAGTGCCTCTGCGCGGAGACGTAGCACAGGTTTGGGTGAACTTCGATAACAAATTCTCTGGCGTGTTCTTCTAATTCTGTTCTTTTATCGTTATATTCTGCTAGTGTGGATCGTTTGCTTGGATTATATTTCTGGAATTGGGTTACGATTCCTATCAACTGCTCATTAGCTTAAGCTTTTGAGTTAAGGTGGGTTTGACTGGATATGTTAACGGGCTCGGACATGGGCTCCCTCTTGGATATCTCATCGAAAGAAGGTATCGGACTTCTGCTGCGCACTCCTATCACCGACAATACTACGTTGCACTACTGGCCTCCAAATCAGCGGTTTTCGATTAAAGTTGGTAGGATGAACACAATTGACAAAGTGTCAAAAAGTTTAAGACTTTGCTAGCATAACAGTTTTTGGGTGACTGTGAAGATAGCGTATGTTATGAGGCACAAGTTCTTAACAAAGTGGATCCCATGACAATTCTAATTAATTGTTAATTTTTTTGGCCCAAAACAAACCGCTAACATAACGGTTACCAAATACTGTTATACTATGAAAGATTTATGACTCAATTGACAAAATCGGAAAGTTTAGAATTGAATTGACCGAGGTACAATAGGTTTAAGACTTTATTGTACAATTTTCCCTGCTGTTGGGATATATGCTTTGTGGAAGACGAAGCCGATCAATGAAAGTGTTCCATATGGGCAGATCACGAAATCATGGCTTTACATATTTCTGAGGTTTCAGTTATGGCCTCTTCTCTTTTTTCCGTACCCGCGCGCTTCGCATAGGCTCAACAAGCTTCGGTGCGGCATATGGAACACACAGAAAATCTTGGCAAACAGGCAAGAAAATCTCGGGCGACATGCGGCACATGCTACAGATCTAGATGACACGGTAGCTTTGAACATTTTGCATGGAAATCAGCAAGAAGCTATGGCAATGAATTGCGAAACGGGGCCTCGTCTTCCTTTCCTAACAGAATCATAAATGAGGCTCGAGTAGCTTTTGTCTTCAACCAGATTCAGCGTAATGCTACATGCCTTGATTCGGGCAAGGCTTCCTCTCTTGCGTATATAAATAAGGTGCTTCGGAGATAGCCTTGGCTGCAAAAAAAGAAAAAAAAAAGAAAAAAAAAAGGGAAAAACGGGCAATGGAGAGAGTTGGTGTGACGAAATTGGGGAAAGGGGTGATGCTGACAACGGTGCTTCTTCTTATGCACGCTGCTGTTGAGGCAGAAGCGAGGAGGTACGACCAGAAATGCTACCAGAAATGTTCTTCCGGTTGCGTCGGCAAAATGAGGTCCTTTTGCCTCGCTGTTTGCATGAAGAAATGCACATTGCCTCCTCTCACGAACCTCGGCGACACTTGCGTCCTCGGCTGCGCTGAATCATCCTGCAACGACATCGGCCCTCCTGGTGCCATCGCTCGACATTCATGAACTTCTATAGATGGATAGAACGGTCGATCGTGCATGCTTTTGATCAACGGATCGCAAAGATTATCGCCGTCTTTTGGAGAACGTTGCTTTGGCTTAATGAACTTGGTTTCGGGTCATTCCAAAGTCCCTATATTCTCCTCTCTTTTTTCCTTCAAAGAAAAGATTCAGATGCCTATTTACGTGTTACAGATGCAAAGGGTCGGTGATCTTGTTCTGCGCATGAGGAAATGTTACTCAATCTCATCTCCTTTCTCGTATTCTTCGATCTTATTTCGTTGCTATTTCTCGGAGATGTAGATGAAGCAGAAGCCTGCGTGGATGCATGCTCGGAGAAGTGCAAGATCAAGTGATAGAAGAAGTGGAGCCACTGTTGGGACGAAGTCTGGTGCACTTTGAGATCTATCAAACCAGGAAATTTTATGTGTAGCAATTCCAATTGTAATAAGAATTGTTAAATAAAGAGGCCATTTAGCTGGGGATTGTACCCCCTCTTTTTTTTCCCCATGTGTATTATCGTTCTATCATGTTTGCAGTCAGTAACTTTAGTCTGATCTATTTAAATAGCCGGATAGAGTTTGAGTAGAAGAAGTTCTAGTATGAGTACGACGCATCAAGTGCGGAAAACTCGTTCCCTCGAGGTCCATGGAAAACTATTATGAGCAAAATTCATGTGGATCTCACCGTGACGAGCGGTTTATGTGGACTGAGCATACATGTATTTTTCGTACTTAGCATATTTCGGGTCTGATTCTCATAAGATGAAAACCTGTAAAAAGCCGAAACCCAGGTGGACCGGTTCTCGAGTAGACCGGCGGTTTAGAGCATTAACCCAGGAGCCAATTCATGATTGGTTTCCTAGGTTTTCAACGCATGATCCCATCCATCTCAGATTTCGGCCATGAACCAGCCGGTTCCGGTTTGTTTCCGGGTTAAACTAAGACAGCATAGTCATCCCTTCCCTACATAGTTGTACTTCAAGTCCTAAAGCCAAACTTGATATGTCGACCAAAACTTGCAATCTATGTGTCGTCCCAACCCCGAAACAGGATGCACCGAATGCTTATGGTTGGCATTTGCATAACAGTTGGAAAAACACATGATAGTAAATAAACAAATGCCACATTCAATTTGTATTTAGTTGAAGAAATTATTGCGATATAGCGCGAAAACGCTAACGGATCTTGTAAATACGCCAATACGAAAATAGTAGAGTAATAAATGAGGAACAATAAAGGACGCTAGATAATTACGCGATTCGTTTAGAATATCGGTACTTACATCCACAGGGAGATCAGCAATATAATTCACTATAATTAAAGAATCAGAATTACAATCGCTCATGCACTCGAGTATTTTCCCGCACCTAGATTAAATCCAAAGCTGCAAACCCAAAGGTTTTATCTCGCAATCCCTCACAAAGAATTCACTAAGAAAAAAGCTCACAAAGAGAATGTAATCCTCTTCTTGTTTGCTCTACAAACGGCTGACCAAAGAATGTCGATCATGTTCTATTTTTCTTTCTCCCTGCGGCTTCTTTTCTTGTGCCGGCATCGGTAGACCTCTGTTTGTCCAGCAGCCAAGCCAAGGACGCAAAAATAAAAGCAAACTCCTTTTATTTACTTTTATTTTGGGATAAGTGCATTAGAAGTCTTAAAATTTGTTGAGAAAGTGTAATTAAGCCATAAAACTTATAAAAAGTTCAATCGAATCATAAAACTTGTGAAGTTGGTGCAATCAAGTCCTTCAGTTAACTCCGTTCAATTTGGCTAATGAAAAATGCTGACATGGATTTTTTTATTCATTTCTCTCTCCTAAAATGACAAGTAACTTAACTGGTGAGTTCCACGTATGCAAAACGATGCTGTTTAGAGCATTGCTAAATCTCAAAGGGCGTCATTTCTTCCCAGCCTCAAATTGAAGCAAATCACTCGTGAAAGCCGTAAATTGAAACGGAAATGAAGAAAGCAGAGAAATCACTTCTTCATCTAGTCGTCTTCTTCGTCCGCGATCTCTTCTTCGTCCATCCGAAATATCTTCTTCATGCGAGTGCTCTTCTTCATTTGTGGTTTACCCCAAAATTTCTTCTTCGTTTTGAGGTGGAGGTTGAGAGAATATCGAAGGAAAAACTCGCAAAATCGGTGGCGTTGCCGGCCGAGTCTTGTTCGTCTGAGGTGAAAGGTGAGAGAGAATGTGTTATGTATGCCTTGAATAGTTATAGGCTTAAGTTATAGGCCTTAGGCCAACATTAGGGTTTGAGGGGCAATACTATAAATATTGCTCTTTACTCATTCTGTCTGATAGAGAAGCTTACGTTGCCTATTTTGTAATCCCTAATTCTCATAGTAGATTTTGCTTCTCCTCTCCCCCGTGGTTTTTTCTCGCAAGGGTTTTCACGTAAATCTTGGTGTTCCATTCTTCGTCTCTGTCTCAATTTCGTCTTAGTTTTCGCATTGTCGTAACAAACTGGTATTAGAGCCTAAGGTTCATCCGTTGACGAAAGAGAGACACGAGAGTTCGGGAATTTGGATTTCGTCAATCTGGATTTCGGCGATTTGGATTTCGGAAATTTTGGATTTCCACGATTTGGATTCCGGCGTTTTTCTTAGTGAAGCAGATCTTTAGGAGCACCTACGATTGTTTGAATTTTGTTCTGAGCGTGATTTGGATTTCTCAGTGTGGGAAAGTTTTTTTTTTTCGTGGGATTGAAGAATTTTCTGGCAAACTCCCAGCAGCGATTGAGGTACGAATCGCTAGCTTCGGTTTTGGATGAAGCGTCTTTTGACACCTGATTTTTGACCAAGTCTTTTTCAGTTTTATTTTTGAAAAATCACAAAAAATTCATAAAAAGTTAAAAAATTACAAAATCAACTTTGGTGGCCTTGGCCAAACCCAAGGAACCATTCTTGACCAAAAAATAATTTTTCATATTTTTCACATTTTTTTAGTATTTTTAGAAAATAGGAAAATACTAGAAAAATCAACAAAAAATAGAATTGGAGGTCACAAAAATATAAGAAAATAGTCAATATTTTTATTTTAAATCCCCTGTCATTTTGACCTCATCAAGAGTCGAAATTCAAGTTTAATTTTGTGTGTTTCTTTGTAACACACATGGTTAAATTTGTCAAAAAATATGTTCTGAGTCCTTCTATTTGCAATACTTTGCATTTTAAGAATCTTGACATTCATCTTGATTACCCGACATTTCAATTTGGTTCAATTGTGTGCCGATTTGATCAATTTTTTCCTTAGGGACCTAATTGCATAAAAATCTTTTTCATTTTTAGTCCTTATGGTGCCAATTCTGAAATTAAACTTTTTCGAGGGACACCCATGAAACCCCGATACTTCCTCCCTATAGTATTTGACCCCTCGAATCTAATGGTAAGCTCAATTTGAGCCAATTCCTCCATTAAGAACGTCAATTTGACAAAAGTCAATTTCGGATCTTGTTTTAGATTTGGGGCTTTTGTATAAATCAAAATCAATTCAGCCCAATTTTACCTTACTTAGGTAAATTCCATGCTATGAAATCCGATTATGGAGTCGATTTCATAATTTTGGGATATTTGGACGCCCGATTTGAAGGAAAATCCCAAAATCGGGTTGACTGGGTCGGGTTGACCCGACCCAGTCAACCCGTTGACCAAAATTAGGCCATGAGCAGAACACCTTCTGCTGGTTCTTCTTCTCCTTCGCGTACGAACAGAAAAAGAGGAGAGAATGATCAGTTGAGGAGGACAGTTGAGGGGAACGGCAATCGGTTAGGGGGCGTTCGCCAACAGACGTGCGAAAGAAAAGAAAAAGGGAGAGAAAAAAGAACGAGGACAAGAAAAAAAGGCGAAGAACAGAGAGCTTGCGGGGAGGAAGAGAGAGGGCTCAGAGCGAAGAGAGAGAGAGAGAAAGAGCCGCAAGAGGAGCTGGCGGAGGACGAGCTCGCGAGGAGAGGAAGAACAGAGAGCTCGCGGGGGAAGCGAGCGAAAAGAGAGAGAGAAAGAGAGAGGGAGAGCGCTCCGGACGGCCATAACCGTCGCCATAGGAGGGAGAAGTCGCGAGCTTCGAAAGCTCGACCACGGCGAGCGGTGCGAAACCGAAGCTTCGGGTACATCCCTCGAGCTTCGTGACACCCCAAGGAACCTTCTGAACCGGGCGGCGTCTCATTTCATCGCCAAATCAGGTGAGACTCCTTCCCGAGCTTCCTCTCGGTCGTTAATGGCAACTTGGGTTCTACTTGTTTGTTTTACGAATTATCGATCTAGAATTGTTCCTTGCACCTCCCTGATCATTCTCCAACTCGTCTTTCGCATTTTCGTCGTGTAAAACCTCGCGTCGGCCTCCACCTATCCGCGACTGGACATGAGCTCGAGAGCTCACCTTGAGCTACGTCGACCTTCCCTGATGGCCAGGTAAGTCTCTTCAATCTCCTGTAATGCTTCTTGATCGATTTATAGGCCCAGAAATCTCTACAAACGGTTAAGACGATAGCCCGCCGGAGATTAGCTTCGGCCTTGAGTTGCAGGTTCACCAAACTTGTTTCTGCTATGCTGAGTATGACATATGCTGTAGAGCTCGTCAAGACGAATCATTTGCCGTTGATTTCGCGTCAATCCGATGTCGGGAGGCTGAGAAATCGTCCTCCGACGAGGCGCAGGCGAGGGAGCGCCGGCGCCTTCGTCTTCTTCGGCGAGGTTGTTGACCGGTCAACGCCTACGTGGCGCTGACGTGGCGCCCACGTGGCAGCCACGTCAGCGCATTCGGTTAAAACCGAATAAAAAATAACAAACTTGATCGGACGGTGGTAGACATGCCACGTGTCGCGATCTCGCTTTTTTTGGGAAATTAAAAATGATTTGCAGAAATTAAAAATCCCTTAGATCGAACGGCTGTAGTTCGATCAAGCATTATAATCAGGACCGTCGGTTCATCATGAAGATCAGGCCGTCCACAGGTCCGCCACGTGGCGCAATCAGGGCCGCTCAATTGATTTAGGCGGGAAGTTGAAATTAGAAGCGGGAAGGCCCAAAATGACGTCGTTTTGGACGTGGGTCGCGCGGGTCCGGATCCGGGCCGGGTCGGTCGCCCGCGGGTCGTGGGTCGGGTCACCCGACCCGGCCCGAATAACATTTTTTAAATAAAAAAATCAGAAAATGATTTTAAAAATAAAAAAAAATCGAAATTTTTTTAGAAAATCCAAAAAATGCTAGAAAATGCCAGAAAATTCCAAAAAAAATGTGAAAAAATTGTGGAAAAATCCTAGACACTCTAGAAATCCCCAAAAATCGAGGATTGACCACAGACAACTGGTCAACCCTATTTTGGGGTTTCTTATCTATTTTTCCGAGACTTGACGATATTACCCTTTAGGGGTAAGTCGCCTCAGCTGTGTATGCAAGATAAGGCCGATAATGCCAAGGTAAGAATTAGGATCGATTAGACGACTAATTCTTAAGTTTGGGTTTCGAGTCCTGCATCTTTTCTCAAAATGACGATTTTGCCCTTCAATAGGAAAATTGTCTTTCTCGTCTCAATCGAGTTCTGAAAATTGCTTAAAATTAGGGTTTGGGTCAGGTGGACGACCAACTCTAATATTTGAGATTTTCAGTTCTCATCTTTGTCCAAAATGACGATTTTACCCCTCCGAGGGTAAAATCACTTTTAAATTCCAGAAAAATCCTAGAAATTCCCGAAAAATAGGAAATGGACTGGATTGATGGCCAATCCTATTTCCCCCGTCTTTTGACTTCCCAATTCATATGAAATCATAAATTTGCCCTTTTTGAGGTGAATTGTCCCTGAATTATCCAAAATTACGATTTTGCCCCTTTTGGGCAAATCATGCCAAAATCATTCCTAAGCCTTGATTGATATTTCTCTAGGCTAATAGGGCCTCATTAGGGATGCCATGCTGCTTTCATGTGTTTTATCCGCATGTATTGGATCCTTGATTTGCGCACCTATTTATTGATTGTGATTGATAGGGTAGCCATTCCCTTCTGCATGAACTCCTAGATTTAGGATCCGTACCCCACTCATCTGTATGAAATCCTAGGATCAGATAAACCATTCAGCTTAGGTACCGAAAGGGCGTCAACTTTGACAGTTGGCGTAACTAAGTCCCTGAACCTACTTCTCTGGTTTCCGCAGGATCGAATGGACCACTCCTAACTATTCGATATGGTTTCCGATCGTACCCTCCACGAAACAATTGGTGGCGACTCCTTGGCATGTACACTTATCACATGTCACTAGACCACATTGAAGGTCGACCACGTATATCCAGCAGTTGCGACTTGGGTAATGGACCTTGGGAGAGGCCCGCGTCCGATCAAGCCAGTGATCGGGCGGCCCATTAGCCCTCCTCTCGAGAGGGTCGCAATAGACTGGCGACTCCACTGGGGACTTTATTCTAAACCAGAATCTCTGGTTACGAATTCCAGAGGACTTGAGCCGATTAAAAAGTTGTTTGGTTTATCTGACCTTATTTTCTGCAGATGCTCTCGAAGGTGAGGTACGTATGCTAACCATTGTGTTAGATGTTTTTGCAGATTGGAGAAATAAGGGGTGGAGTGATTGTTGACATTTTTTCCTGCAGGTTGGAGTTGGGAATGTATGTTTATTTTTATGCACATACTGAAGCGGTGTTTTGATACAAACTGCTGTGCATGACTTTGCATTGTGATGATCACGACACATTGCACACACTGGCGGTCAAACCCCGACTGCAACCACCTCTAGGTTATCTTAGATAGGGAAGGGATGCGAAAAGGATCTTGTGTTTGATGGCACTTGAGACTTTCGTATTCGTTCCCGCCTGCCATCTGCATTGGCGATATCTAGCCCTCTTGGGTAGGTACCCTTGGGGAGGAATCTGCCTCGTGTGGATCGTAGGAGCCTGAGCCGTAGGTCCCTCACCTGATTTTTGATTTCTTAGAGTATACCCACTTGTCTCATGCGCGTGTCTATGAGAGGTTGGTATACCTAAAACCAAAAAAATCACTGTAAGTATGACTTCTCTCTCTACTTGTTCACTTCCTAGTGAAATTTCATGATAGAAAATTCATGGAAATCAACCGAATGCCCTGGGTGTTTGAGTTTACAAATGAAAGTTTTTGACAATGAATTTTAGATACAAAGTTGAAACACTTCTAAGCCGTCCCTACGGAATAGATGGTTCATCCAAATTTTCAATCGTGGATTAAGATGACATTTTTTATGTCTAAAATTCTTACAATTCAAGATTTTGGGGCACAAAGTTAAAGCCATGTTTGCAATCACATTTTGTATAGTGATTTCTTAAAATAATGATCACATGATTTTTACTAGAAAAATGTGACAAAACAGTCTTTCAAGATTAATGCCCCCATTTGCGTATTAAATGTTGGGAATTAAATGGGTGTTTGATTGATGACCATGGATCGATCTTTTAATGACGTAGCCTCTTATCTTGAAATCTTGGCGGACATCAGAAGCCCGTAAATAGGGATTATGGGATATGTATTGTCGCCTTGCTTTCATTATAAGAGGCGACCTCATTGAGAGATATTTTTGCTATGTAAAATGCTAAGTGTGTCTCCTTTCTGACAGGTTATACATGACATACATTTATTGAAGATTCCTTCATCTAATCGCATGCGAGATGTGATCGAACGATGGTAAAACTGTAATCGTTCCAATAAAAACTTCGAGTGTTATACTTGACTTGTTTGGTTATTTCTTTTGCCAACAGGTCAAAACGGCTGAAGGCCAATGATGCGAGGCTTGTTTTCCCTGTAACATGAAAGGAGATGCGTCTTCATCAGGAGCCACCCATGGGGTTTCCAAAATAAGATGAATCGACAATGATGAGCCCAAAACAAGACAACATGAAAAAGGGCATGCCTGATTTGGATCGACCTCTCTAAGTCGAAAAGGGTGTATTCGTTCCAAATTAAATTGATTTGTTTAAACAATAACATAGTCACTCACACTTGCAGGTGATTATAAAAAATGAATGAGGATCGTTAATGAACATTCCTTCATCTCTGATGCTCAAAGTGATGGGAGCTGGGAAAATATACTCTGGGGATAGTAAATCTGTTATCGTTTCAATTAGAGCCTGTTGTGCAAACAATTGACGTATTCCTTCCTCATGTCATGTAGGTGAAATAAAAGGATTGTGTGAGGTCGACATTTGTCCCTTTAAAGAAGACTCAACTGGGAACCCTCAAAACTAGAGGCTAAGGTGACATGGCATGATCGCCAATTGAAGCACGTCTCAAGGAATACAAATACTCGTGTTTCCCACCATGAGATTGATGATCACTCAACCATAAAAGGGTGTATATCGTTCCTCATTTCAATCCTCTTAAGATATGAAATGATCATCTCCTTTTCTATATGTAGGGATGAAGAAAACTGAATGCTTATTTGCGAAGCAACACTTCAAGGTGTAAATGTACACAAATAGAGATAAATCTACACTTGTGGATCTCGAGTAGTAGGGTGCTTGAGGAATGGCATGAAGTCATGACAAATCGAAAAGACCATGAAGAGATGATCGTTGCCCATCTTTGAATCAAGAGGGAGTACTTGTTTTAGTAATTGATTTTCATAATCAAAAGTCAAACATTTTTCTTCCTCTCTGTCGCGACCCTCTCGAGATTCGCCGTGGGTTCTCGAGGGCTAATGGGCCGTCCAGTCTGGTCGGACGCGGGCCTCTCCCAAGGCCCGTTACCCAAATCGCAACGGAGGTATGCGTAGTCGACCTTCAGTGTGGTCTGGTGACATGTGTTAAGTGTGCATGCCATGGAGTCGCCACCAATCATTTTTTGGAGGGTATGATTGGACCACCCTATTGAATAGTCGGGAGTTTCTATTCAATTCTGCGATAACCAGAGAAATAGGTTCGGGGACTTAGTTACGTCAACTGTCAGAGTTGACGCCCTTTCGGTACCTAAGTTGACTGAATTTTCTGACCTAAGATTTCATGCAGATGAGTGGTGAGTGGAGTACGAATCCTAAATCTAGGAATTCATGCAAATAGGAATGACTATCCTAGCAATCACAATCAATAATAAAATGCGCAAATCAATGAATCCAAATATGCAAAATAAACACATCAAATCAACATGACACTCCTAATAAGGCTCTATTAGCCTAAATAAGTATCAATCAAGCTTAGGAATGATTTAGACATGATTTTACCCATAAGGGGTAAAGTCGTAATTTTGAGACAAAAGGGACGATTTGCCTAAAAAGGGCAAAATCATCATTTCGGAATGAATTCGGAGTAAAACAATGTCAAAAATAGGTTTGGTCACTCAATTGACCCATTTCCTATTTTTTTTTTGCAATTTTCATGATTTTCGGGAATTTTAGAAATCGATTTACCATTCGAAGGGTAAAATCGTCATTTTCTAAAAATGGGAATGAAATGTGGAAATCTTAGACATAAGGTTTAGTCACCTATCTGACCCATCGCCAAATTCTAAGCAATTTCCACAATTCATCGGAATATCAAAGACGATTTACCCTTTGAGGGGTGAAATCGTCATTTTGGATTAAATGGGAGAAAATCCTAAAAAATGAAAACAAATCAATTTTTTTGTCATTTTCAGCCTTGGAAAAGTGTTAGAATTTTTTTTAGGAATTTTCTGCAATTTTTCTCAATTTTTATTTTTTTGAATTTTTCCTTAATAATTCATTTTTTTGGATTTTGTTTTTATTCTGAAAAGCCCCAATCGGACGGTCTAGAATGCGCCACGTGGCGTCTCGATGACAATCGGATCATTTTAATTTTTGTAAAATTCGAAATTCATTTCTTTTAATACTAAAAATATATTTTTTTATTCTGAAAATCACCGGATCATGACACGTGGCTCATCTGCAACCGTCCGATCTAGCATTTTTTTTGTTTTTTATAGGACGCAACGCAATGCAAATTATAATAAAAATAAAGAAGATATTAAATTATTACACAACGTAAACATAAGCAAAGGAGACGAGATCCGGTGAATTTTACGACGTCGGAGTCCGTCGGTGCTCGTGCAACAATGTGTGGGGGTATATACCACCAGCAGGAGGCTCGGCCTTCCGATTCTGGGGTAGCACAATATAATTTACAGAAAATAAATAAATAAAACACCTTGGACACCAATAGGAGGCTTAGCCTTCCGATTCTGGGTCTTTTATGCGAAATATAGAAATGCTATGACATAAAGTAAATACACAACAAATATTTAGACACCAACAGGAGGCTCGGCCTTCCGATTCTGGGTCTTTTATGCGAAATATAGAAATGCTATGACATAAAGTAAATACACAGCAAATATTTAGACACCAACAGGAGGCTCGGCCTTCCGATTCTGGGTCTTTTATGCGAAATATAGAAATGCTATGACATAAAGTAAATACACAGCAAATATTTAGACACCAACAGGAGGCTCGGCCTTCCGATTCTGGGTCTAATAGGTAAAATGTAAGGAGTGAAAGGTGGTCTTACCAAGATTGAACCCAAAACAAGCTCGGAAATCCAATTTGGCACTCGCGGACTCAAGTCTGATCAGTCTGACCTTTGCTACTTCAAACAGCTCTACGGGACAAATGGCTCGGGTAAATTGGACTCACGATATGTCATTAGAACGGCAAGAGAATAAGCTTTCTAACAGTATATGGCTCGTTCCCATACGATTCCTAACGAAAGAGTTATGGTCGAAAAACCGGACGGTTTTCAATCGCCCAATGACCAGAATCTGTCCCAGAAAACTCCTTCAATTCAACCATTAAAACCCATCCAAAACTCAACTAGACTACAATCTCAGCTTGCTAGATTCCTAATTTAGGTGCTAGAGACATTTTATCGAATATTGGAAGCAAGGCAAGCCCTTGAATCACTCACAATGTTCACGGCACCACCTTGACAGAACCGGTTCAGATTTTTCGAACAAAACAATAAGGGATCAGCCCTTAAATCCAAATATAATCCATCTTCAAACCATAAAACACAATAATATATGTCTTAACAAGGAGTGAGAGGTGGTCTTACCAAGATTGAACCCAAAACAAACCCGAAAATCCAATTTGGCACCCGCGGACTCAAGTCTGATCAGTCTGACCTTTGCTCCTTCAAACAGCTCTACGGGACAAACGGCTGGTCCAAATTGGGCTCACGATATTTCATTAGAACGGCAAGAGAATAAGCTTTCCAATGGTATATGGATCGTTCGCATACGATGTCTAACGAAAGAGTTATGGCCGAAAAACCGGACGGTTTTTGATCTGGGCGGCGAGCTGAGCGAGAGGAAAAAACGAAAATGAAAGAGAGAGAGTTGAGGGAGAGGAAGCGTCGGGAGATGATGAGGGGGAGGAGATAAATAGGCAGCGGGAAGGAGAGAGGGAGTGGGGGAGCGAGAGAGAGAGAAAAAAATATAATAATAATAAAATAATAAAATAATAAAAGTAAAAATAAAATAAAATAACAAAAAGAGAAGACAAAATCATTAGTCCCCTTTTCCTTTTAAATGATGATGTTTCACTCCTTTTCCTTTTAATCATTACTAATATTTTTGTCAAATTCAATTTTATGGTGATCAGAGAACACCTAAAATCAAACCTGAATTTTACTATTTATGAGGTTAGAAAATAGATAAAATAAAAATAAAAATACCGACTATTTTTATATATCTTTGTGACCTCAAATATTATTTTTCTTGATTTTCTTCTTTTCTTTTTTTTCTTTTTTTTTTCGAAAATATTAAAAAAATGAAAATTATGAAAATAATTTTTTTGGTCAAAATGGTTCATTTAGCTTGGCCAATGTCACCAAAATTGATTTTTCAATTTTTGAAATTTTTATAGATTTTCTATGAATTTTTTAAAAAAAGAATAAAAGGTTGATCAAAATTTAGGTGTCAACAGCTGCCCCTCTTTGAAAGGAATCTCGTTAGAGGTTTCTCTCAAAGATGAGGTGACACCTGAGTCCTGATCGACTCGACTCGGGAAACTAAAGGAAAAGGAGTTATGACATACAATCTTCATGCTTGTCCATGTATGCTCTTTCTTGAAGGGGGAACATTCATTTGACATGAGAGACATACCTGCCACTTACATGTTCGATGTTTGTGCGATTTTCGCGATGTAAGTGGCAGGTATGTAAGGAAGACGCGTCCCATTTGGGATTTGCCAAGGATTTTGATCCGTATGGTGGATCGGACCATTGAGTTGACCATTATGACGGTTTCTACCATGAGTTGACCCTTCAGGCGGTTTCTACCTTTGACTGACCCTTCAGGTGGTTTCTACCATTAATTTGACCCTTTAGGCGGTTTCTACCATTGGTTTGACCCTTCAGGCGGTTTCTACCTTTAGTTGACCCTTTAGGCGGTATCTACCTTGATTCGACCCTTCAGGCGGTTTCTACCTTGTGTTGACCCTTCAGGCGGTATCTACCTTGGTTTTGCTTTGAAAAGGGGTCTCATGACGAGGGTTCTCCACGTCCAATGAGACTGCCTGGTTTTTGAAAAGGGGTCTCATGATAAGGGTTCTCCACGTCCGATGAGACTGCCTGATTTTTGAAAATGGGTCTCATGACGAGGGTTCTCCACGTCCGATGAGACTGTTTGATATTTTTGAAAATGAGTCTCATGACGAGGGTTCTCCACGTCCGATGAGACTGCCTGATTTTTTAAAATGGGTCTCATGACGAGGGTTCTCCACGTCCGATGAGACTGTTTGATATTTTGGAAAAGGGGTCTCATGACGAGGGTTCTCCACGTCCGATGAGACTGCCTGATTTTTGAAAATGGGTCTCATGACGAGGGTTCTCCACGTCCGATGAGACTGTTTCTTTTAAAAGGGTTTTTCTTCCCCTTTTTTTTTAGAGATCCCGAAGTTTGTCGGGAATTCAGTTTTGAAGGAGTGAAAGATTTTATTTTGACAAAGCTTCACTTGAGTCTGCTGAGCCGACATTCTGAGAGCTGGGTTCTCCAGGTATCCTGCAGAAAGTTCAAACCTGAAAGATTTTTCTTCACCAAGAAAATGTTAATAATCTTTGGGAAGACAATAATTGTCCAATTGACAAAATTTTATGACTTAAGTTTTAGTCATGAAATGTGCATTTTGATGCTGGAGGTTATCCAAAGCATTCTTACAACATGCAAATGTGATCACAAATTCCTTGCATGGAAAATTCGGATCAACAGTTTGAAAATTCCAAAAAGAGTTTGTTCAAAACATCAATTGGAATATTTCTCGACAAGGAGGCCATCTCATCTGTTTTGAGGTAATGATTTTTATAGGGGATGTACTCAATTCCCTACTGACCTGTGCCTAGGTTTTAGGCTCATTCGCAGCGCATACATTTTGATCGGTCGGGAGGTCTTCCACGGGACCGTAATGTTGGGCTTGGATATTGGTTTTCAAAGGGGGGACTCACTTTTGAGTCGGGGCCATTGAATGAAAGTCTTCACCATCTGCTCCGGGTTTACAAGTCAAGAACCCTGCAAAATGAGAAAGAAATAGTCTTGCTCGTACTTCTTCGAGCTAAGCAATATGTTAACCCAAGTGTCTTAGTCAGAGAAGACTGTTTCAGGGTTGTGACATTGGTAGGATTGGGGACCGAAAAAGGCTTGTTTTTGGCCCAGAATTCGTGACGGGTTTGACATTGGTGATCATTGCTGATTTGCCTCCTGTCATTTCCTTTCTGCATCTTTAGTCTTTGAGGTGCGCAACCGATTTTGAGGTGTGCACCAGCTCTTTAGAGAGCGTCTCTTGTGGTATTAAGAGGTTGACAACTCTTTCTGTGTTTTTGCTCCACGGCTGACATCATTTGGGGAGCAGTCTTCTTGATCTGACTCCATTAGGGGTTTTTCCCTCTTCTTTTCCCTACCAGGTTTCTTTAGGGATCGATCAAATTGTTCACCCGAGCATCGGCCTCGCTTTTACCAGGCACTTTGCTTTTTCTTGATGCTGGGGATTTCTTTAATCTCTTGTCGAAAGTGGGATGCTTGGCAATTGTGCTAGATATATGACTTGGCTCTTAGCAAGCTTGAGTATCAACTTAGTAGTTTTCTTCGTAAACCCTAAGTCTTGAACTTCTCCGTTCCTGAAGTGATTTGTCTTTGCTTTGGAACTTGCAATGATCACCAATGGGTTTATGAAATGAATTTGCAGGCTCAACTTGGCTATGCAAAGGATATGGTGTGTGGGATAGAGAAATGAATGCTTCTCATCATCCTATGACATTTGGATTACCATATAAACAATACACAAAGATTGATGTTAGTCCGAGCAAGAAAATTTCTAACCATTTTCTCCTGATGTTGCTGGACTCACCTCCATTTTGCCCCAATGTGGGGTGGTTCTTGACAGGGTTGAGAATGAAAAACGCCGTTCGAAGGGGTTGTCAATGGTCACCTGTAGTATTTGGGGATAAGAAACGAATGCCTCCGTCGTCCCATTCCATGTAATCGCTGCAGATGGTCCCTACTTCCGTAGGTCCAGATTTTGCTATCTGATCCGCTCCACTTCTCTCTCAAGTGTGTATAGGACGTGTTTGGATTAGGCTTTGCCTTTCGTCTTTTGAGAAAACGTCCTTTTGAAAGTTTTGAACTTTTGATTGGAAAAAATCTCTTTCATTTTCTCCAAAAATTTTACCCGTCAAGGGGATTTTATGATGCACCATGCATGTTCTTATTCATGTTCAGACAACCTCCTGTTTTAAAACATGAATGCCAATGAAGTTTGAATTCTATGTATTTTCTAGACATTTGATTCTGAAAGCTTTTCTTTTTCTCTCTGTTTTTTATTTAACATCTTCAATGGATTGGGGAAAGGGATACTTACCTGTCCCCCGCGGCTGGAGATCCCTGAAAATGCGGAAGAAACATGTTATTGTACGTTCACGAATTTTTCAAAAAATTAGAACGATACAATTTACCCTTGGTCATGTATTCCAACGGGTAATACATAGGATGTGAAAACCCGTTTTGCCTTGATGGCGAGCCCCTGTAAAAAACAAACAATAAGTGTCAGTTTGCGTTCCAAAATTCAAGACAAATTGGAACGATACCGCCTTGTTCTTGCTTGGCGTTTTCATTTGAACACAAACGCGCGGCTTGCAGAAATTGGCCAACTATATTGTGGCCACGATCCCTCCGTTTGGTTGGCGATGAATCATTCTCAAGGATTTGCCCCAAAGGAGATCCATTTGTGTTTTTGGGCGCATTCCAGCGCCATTCTTCAAAGTTCCTTTTATTCAAGGAAAAAGGAAATTGTTATCGGAATGCATGTCAAAGCATGATGTGTGGAAGCGATACTTTTTACCCTCCACTCGATCTTATAATCAAAGATCATTTCTTGGAGTGCATGACTTCCAAGGCCGATAATTTTGTTCGCTCCCCAATTAGTGAGTTCTTTTCTTTTGTGGCTTTCGGCGCCAACGCCTTCCTGCTAAATGAGGAAAAACTCATGTTACATGTGGGATCTTTGGAGATCAAATTGGAACGATACAAAGTTACCGTTCACCCAAATTTGTATCTTGGGGTTTACTTCTGATGCGGACGACTATGTCATTGCGTCCCTGGATTTTGCCAGAGAAGAAACGTCCGGCGTACAAATGATTCACTTGCCCCAGTTAGGCATGGTTTTTCATGCCTGCCCCAACTAAATTCATTCCTGCATTTTGCTGCAATCATCATCCACTTTGGGAATGTCTTCTCTCGTCTGTATTTATGGGTGTTGTTCGTGAGATTAACGGCCGTTCTGCCCCAGTTGGGCGACGTTTGCCCTGGCAACATGCCTTAGCACTTTCTGTGTTTGTTGGCAATTTTCAATTCAATTTTGACAACGTCCATGCACCTGCACATGAAGAAACAGGTGTAGGTTTTGACTTCATTTGAAATTTCAGGAAAGAGATACTCCCTTCGGGGTTTCCAACATTTGAAGGGACGGTGTTCTTCAAGTATTTTGCCTTGGTAAGGCTTGTCTTGATGTTTGTTATCTCTGGATTTAATAACCCTGGTCCGATGCGTCTTTATGGGGGATCATGAGAGTTTGCCCCCGGTTTGGCCTCTTCAAAGAAAATGGGAGAACTCACTCCCATGGGTTTCGCCGATTCTGATCTTTTATCTCAATTGTCAGAATCTTCAATTATTTTTATCCATCTCTAGATGGCTTGACGGTCTTGGGATTTTTCGTGTGGCGATTTTGTGATTCTCTCGATCATCGTCGCCATTTGAAGTTTTTGATGTTTTTCTTTTCCGGGTAGCGGAGCGATTTGTCCCCAGCCACTGGATGCTTTGTCTGGGGCTGGCTGATTTAGTCGTAGGCAATTTGATCCTGCCGCATTGACGCATTCAGGCTATTTGACATCAGTAAGCTTGGGTTTACTCGTGATTGAGTACTTCAACAACCTGCGCGATGAAAGGAGTGAAAGAGTCAATCACCGCGTAAGGAGCTTTAATTGAAACGATTACGGATTTACTATCCCCGCTCTGGTCACTTCTGGCATCCAAGACGGTGGAAATTCTTCAGTGGTCCCATTCATTCTCGTCATCACCTGCAAGAATGAAAAACCATATCAACTCGTGAACCAGTCAATCTGATTTGGAACAGATACAACTTTTTCGACTTAGGGAGAGCCAATCCTAATTAGGTTGCTCCTTCTTCATAATTTGATTTAATTTGTCATTGCAATCCCAATGGGTGACATCTGCTGAAGGCACATTTCTTTCTGTCTTATAGGGAAGACAAATTTTCTTTCGTTTGTCTTTGACCATCTTATCCTGTGGACAAAAGACATAAAGGTCCCCGTCAGGTATAATATTCGAAAGGCTTATTGGAACGATTACAGTTTCACCATCGTTCCATGATCATCTTGCATGTGATCGGATGAGGACATTTTTGACAAATGTATGCCATGTAAAACACGTCCCTCGTGTCTATCCACAAATGGATTTTCCTTCTGTACCTGTTTTTCACCTGAGAGGAAAAGATAGGAAATATTATGCCGGTATCTGATTGAAAATCAATTAGGAACGACACGTCTTTACACTTGACCCGGCTGCCCCGGTCAAAAGGCATTTGCCCTCATCAGTTGACTCTCCAGGGTGGTCCAGCGCTTTTCCATGCCATCCTAGTTCGTTTAAACTCACGACTGATTCTTCACACAAGTCTTTGGATTTTGATTCATAAGCAGCGCTGAATGACCTTTTGGTTTCGAGGTGTACCAATCATTCACATACATGCGCATGAGACCAGTGAGGTTTGACTTCTAAGAATCAAAATAGGGTTTGGAACCTAAGGCCAAGGCTCCCACTTCGAGTTCTAGAAAGGGTAGATTCCATTGCACAACTATCGTTGCATTGGGACCAAATCCATAGTTCGAAATGAGCAGAATTAAAAATGGATTACCCCGTGTTTTTCCTCACGGAGATTCCAATTTCAATTCCTTCTATTATTTTCCTAAAGAGTGCGCCCGAGGTTTTAGGCGCGGCTGTGTGTGTTCATTGTGTCGTGCTAAAGCAATAAACATGCATTTCATTTAGCAAACACCGCTTCAATATAAACATCCACACAATCATACATCCTAAACTCCTACCTGCATAAGACAGAGTTAACGAACACTTCACCCCTTATTTCTCCAATTTGCAAAAACATTTAACACCTCAAGGGTTAAAGTACGTACCTCAACTTGAAGAGCATCTGCATAAAACATGTCAGAAAAACCAATCAACTTTTTAATCGGCTCAAGTTCTCTAAGTCCCCAGTGGAGTCGCCAGTCTGTCGCGACCCTCTCGAGATTCGCCGTGGGTTCTCGAGGGCTAATGGGCCGTCCAGTCTGGTCGGACGCGGGCCTCTCCCAAGGCCCGTTACCCAAATCGCAACGGAGGTATGCGTAGTCGACCTTCAGTGTGGTCTGGTGACATGTGCTAAGTGTGCATGCCATGGAGTCGCCACCAATCATTTTTTGGAGGGTATGATTGGACCACCCTATTGAATAGTCGGGAGTTTCTATTCAATTCTGCGATAACCAGAGAAATAGGTTCGGGGACTTAGTTACGTCAACTGTCAGAGTTGACGCCCTTTCGGTACCTAAGTTGACTGAATTTTCTGACCTAAGATTTCATGCAGATGAGTGGTGAGTGGAGTACGAATCCTAAATCTAGGAATTCATGCAAATAGGAATGACTATCCTAGCAATCACAATCAATAATAAAATGCGCAAATCAATGAATCCAAATATGCAAAATAAACACATCAAATCAACATGACACTCCTAATAAGGCTCTATTAGCCTAAATAAGTATCAATCAAGCTTAGGAATGATTTAGACATGATTTTACCCATAAGGGGTAAAGTCGTAATTTTGAGACAAAAGGGACGATTTGCCTAAAAAGGGCAAAATCATCATTTCGGAATGAATTCGGAGTAAAACAATGTCAAAAATAGGTTTGGTCACTCAATTGACCCATTTCCTATTTTTTTTTTGCAATTTTCATGATTTTCGGGAATTTTAGAAATCGATTTACCATTCGAAGGGTAAAATCGTCATTTTCTAAAAATGGGAATGAAATGTGGAAATCTTAGACATAAGGTTTAGTCACCTATCTGACCCATCGCCAAATTCTAAGCAATTTCCACAATTCATCGGAATATCAAAGACGATTTACCCTTTGAGGGGTGAAATCGTCATTTTGGATTAAATGGGAGAAAATCCTAAAAAATGAAAACAAATCAATTTTTTTGTCATTTTCAGCCTTGGAAAAGTGTTAGAATTTTTTTTAGGAATTTTCTGCAATTTTTCTCAATTTTTATTTTTTTGAATTTTTCCTTAATAATTCATTTTTTTGGATTTTGTTTTTATTCTGAAAAGCCCCAATCGGACGGTCTAGAATGCGCCACGTGGCGTCTCGATGACAATCGGATCATTTTAATTTTTGTAAAATTCGAAATTCATTTCTTTTAATACTAAAAATATATTTTTTTATTCTGAAAATCACCGGATCATGACACGTGGCTCATCTGCAACCGTCCGATCTAGCATTTTTTTTGTTTTTTATAGGACGCAACGCAATGCAAATTATAATAAAAATAAAGAAGATATTAAATTATTACACAACGTAAACATAAGCAAAGGAGACGAGATCCGGTGAATTTTACGACGTCGGAGTCCGTCGGTGCTCGTGCAACAATGTGTGGGGGTATATACCACCAGCAGGAGGCTCGGCCTTCCGATTCTGGGGTAGCACAATATAATTTACAGAAAATAAATAAATAAAACACCTTGGACACCAATAGGAGGCTTAGCCTTCCGATTCTGGGTCTTTTATGCGAAATATAGAAATGCTATGACATAAAGTAAATACACAACAAATATTTAGACACCAACAGGAGGCTCGGCCTTCCGATTCTGGGTCTTTTATGCGAAATATAGAAATGCTATGACATAAAGTAAATACACAGCAAATATTTAGACACCAACAGGAGGCTCGGCCTTCCGATTCTGGGTCTTTTATGCGAAATATAGAAATGCTATGACATAAAGTAAATACACAGCAAATATTTAGACACCAACAGGAGGCTCGGCCTTCCGATTCTGGGTCTAATAGGTAAAATGTAAGGAGTGAAAGGTGGTCTTACCAAGATTGAACCCAAAACAAGCTCGGAAATCCAATTTGGCACTCGCGGACTCAAGTCTGATCAGTCTGACCTTTGCTACTTCAAACAGCTCTACGGGACAAATGGCTCGGGTAAATTGGACTCACGATATGTCATTAGAACGGCAAGAGAATAAGCTTTCTAACAGTATATGGCTCGTTCCCATACGATTCCTAACGAAAGAGTTATGGTCGAAAAACCGGACGGTTTTCAATCGCCCAATGACCAGAATCTGTCCCAGAAAACTCCTTCAATTCAACCATTAAAACCCATCCAAAACTCAACTAGACTACAATCTCAGCTTGCTAGATTCCTAATTTAGGTGCTAGAGACATTTTATCGAATATTGGAAGCAAGGCAAGCCCTTGAATCACTCACAATGTTCACGGCACCACCTTGACAGAACCGGTTCAGATTTTTCGAACAAAACAATAAGGGATCAGCCCTTAAATCCAAATATAATCCATCTTCAAACCATAAAACACAATAATATATGTCTTAACAAGGAGTGAGAGGTGGTCTTACCAAGATTGAACCCAAAACAAACCCGAAAATCCAATTTGGCACCCGCGGACTCAAGTCTGATCAGTCTGACATTTGCTCCTTCAAACAGTTCTACGGGACAAACGGCTGGTCCAAATTGGGCTCACGATATTTCATTAGAACGGCAAGAGAATAAGCTTTCCAATGGTATATGGATCGTTCACATACGATGTCTAACGAAAGAGTTATGGCCGAAAAACCGGACGGTTTTTGATCTGGGCGGCGAGCTGAGCGAGAGGAAAAAACGAAAATGAAAGAGAGAGAGTTGAGGGAGAGGAAGCGTCGGGAGATGATGAGGGGGAGGAGATAAATAGGCAGCGGGAAGGAGAGAGGGAGTGGGGGAGAGAGAGAGAGAGAAAAAAAAAATAATAATAAAATAATAAAATAATAAAATAATAAAAGTAAAAATAAAATAAAATAACAAAAAGAGAAGACAAAATCATTAGTCCCCTTTTCCTTTTAAATGATGATGTTTCACTCCTTTTCCTTTTAATCATTACTAATATTTTTGTCAAATTCAATTTTATGGTGATCAGAGAACACCTAAAATCAAACCTGAATTTCACTATTTATGAGGTTAGAAAATAGATAAAATAAAAATAAAAATACCGACTATTTTTATATATCTTTGTGACCTCAAATATTATTTTTCTTGATTTTCTTCTTTTTTTTTTTTCTTTTTTTTTTTTCGAAAATATTAAAAAAATGAAAATTATGAAAATAATTTTTTTGGTCAAAATGGTTCATTTAGCTTGGCCAAGGTCACCAAAATTGATTTTTCAATTTTTGAAATTTTTATAGATTTTCTATGAATTTTTTAAAAAAAGAATAAAAGGTTGATCAAAATTTAGGTGTCAACACTCTCTAAATAGATTGAAATGCATCAATAGAGCGAAAGTGGCGAAAGATCACCCAACCTCAAGGAGAGTGACAGAACCCAAAAAGTGTCGAGCATTGTGCAACATCAAATGCTGAGACCTTCGGATAATTACGATGAAGTTTTATCCTCTGATGTCACAAAAGGGAGTAAATTGTCCCTTATTCTGATTTCATTCCATACAAATGACTGATATGCTCCTCTTTCATGGCCAGAGAATGATAGTTGAAGACATGTGTCAGAATAGATCGAAGAATGTCAAACGCCAAAATCACCTGACATGGAAGTGATTGACTCAACCAACAGGAAATGCATTAGCGCGATACAATGGAGCTTCATATGGCTAAATCAGCTAACTCAAGGTGGAATATTCAGTTGCTGGAGGCAAATCATTTCCCTATCCAGAAAGCATGCCGAAGTCGAAGACATCAGATTTGCCATGGTGATACGTGGGGCGAGCCCCTGAAACAATGGTTATCACTCATGGAACACAATGGAATGAAATCCGTCCATTAAATACGAAAAGCACTTCGCCATAGCAGCAACTATTCCAAGAAGAACAATGCCGAGCTATCCCTCTTGGTAGAAAAGGACGTATCGTTCCTAAATAAGTTTCAATCAGATGTGGAAATAATATTTCCTATCTTTTTCCTCTCAGGTGATGAACACAGTTAAGACACCCAAGAAGCAACGACTTCAAAATGACAGAACATGGAGTACCCACTTTTCATATCATCTCACACATGCATTTAGGATAGATGATTTTAAGAGCGTCATAACGGCTCAATTTGCGAACAAAATTCTCGAGAAAACTTGAAACAGTTTCTTAGCAATTAGAAGTCTCTTTGAAAAGAGCATTCAAAAAGAAAGAATTCAAACTTTATAGATTGACATGCTTGATAAGAAATGTTCTCTGTGAACAGAGTGAAAGGCACGAATCCATTTTTTCGTTGCAAACAAGAATCATCTTAGATCACTTGCATCTTACATATCATGCATGCGTCATTTATATACATATTCTTCCTTAAAAGATGTCGACAGGTCAAGGCAAAAGAATCCAAATGAAAGGAAAATGCCAAGACCCAAGGAACGAAGGGTAAATTGTATCAATTCCAATGGTCCATTTTGTATGCCATTCAGACATGAACCTTCTTTCCTTTGATATGGAAATATCAAATACTTCAATATCAACTATGATGGCTGATACTAAGGCGATGCCGGAAGCCTCCCAAGCCAGACAGACAGTAGCTCCTAACCAGAACAACTCGAGTCTGCCATTCGCACCCGATATGGCTGACAAAGAAACGACAGGAGATACCCAACATACAGAGGAAGATGTCCGTATGCCAAACATCTAGTCACAACAAAAAGCACCCCCTGTTGTTGTTGTCAACCTCGAAGAAGGAAGAAAAGGGGAACCAAACTGTAAAAGTCGAAGTGGAGGCTAAGAGATCAGCCAAGATTAAAGAATGTTTAAGCAGCCAGGGCTATGAGTTGGCCCATTTCGACAAGATATCTCCCATCGCTGAGGTGGAGACCCCTCTTGACTACAAGGAACCGGACTTCGTGAGGAAGTATAAAGGGACAGGATATCCTCGCGCTCACCTCAAATATTATCTGCGCAAGATGGCCCAATATTCATATTATGTCCCGCTACTAATGAACACGTTTCAAGAAAATCTGGCTGGCGCCGCTCTGGCATGGTTTATTGAATTGGACCTGGATGATTATGACTGGTGGGAAGATCTTGCAGAAGATTTCCTTAGGCAGTATAAGTTCAACACAGTTACAGCCCCGAAGAGGGAAGACCTTCTACGAACCTCGAAGACAAGGGGCTAGTTGATTAGAACATACGCCTAGAGATAGCGAGCTTTGGCAAGACAAGCAAAGCCGTCAATCCCAGAAGACGAGCTGATTGATTTATTCCTGAAATCAATCCCCTACGAATACTTCGACAGGTTGAACACCTCAGGGATGTCAGACCTTCGCACAATTAATAAAGGTGGCTGAAAGGCTCGAATGGGCCTTAAGAGAAAGGAGGCCTCATGAAGCTTCTTCTAGAAAACAATATCCCTTGAAGAAGGAGAAAGAAGCTGGGCTCGACATAGCGTTCATACCAGACCCCTACAAACCTAAGGTGCTTAACAGTTCTAATCAGACCAAAGGAGGATCGTCGTGGTCGGCACCAAAAGGGCAAAGAGCCTAGAAGAAGGCAACCCCAAAAGCAGTTCTCTCAGCTCCCGAGGCCTTTGTCCAAGCTACTCCCGATACTGCTAGAACAACACTTGGTGGCAAAAGAACCACCCAGGGCGATAATTGCTATATCCTTAAGTTAAAGGTACAAGCTTTAATTGACAGCCAGATTCTAAAGTTTGACAACATGAAAACTCGCTCCCTGATCATCAAACGAGTGGGGCAATATTCACTGAAGATAAGGAAAACCACCTCCAGCTGAAGGTGGACATGTCTAAGCTGACCGACCTTCTGGCGACCGCTTCATCATACCCAAAAGCAGGAGAGATCTCCACTGACGTAAAGAGACTATGTATCGCTAAGATGAGGAACTTGGGGATAATGTCCGATACTACCGATGAAGAATTTGAAGGAGTCGAAGCTTCTCTATCTTTGGAAGGAAGCCATTTCATGATCAAAACTGAGCGGGGTAGCACCCGGGACATCCCGCACGAGAATCTGGTAGACAGTCTTGGGCCGGTCATTCAGTCAGAAGAAGAATTCGAAGAGGAAAAACTGAAAAGCCAAGAGGTGAAGTCTAGCATATCGCAGATTCATGGCCAACGCACTAGAAATGGGTGAAATGGTAGACAACCTGGGTCATGATTCTAGAGGGTACAACTTTAAAGTGAAGTACTCCGCTCCCCCTAACTTCTATCAAAGAATGGAGGATATTATACCAAACAGATGGGGATGCATGGATGATCCCGTTCAACCTGAAAAAAGCCTTTTTCAAAAGAACCTAAGTCATCCTTGACCAAGTGAGGGTTACTAAACTTGACACAAAGCAGTATGCCGAAACAAAGAGATCAAAGAATCAACCGCAGGGTTTAGCTGAAAGAGAATACCCGAGATCTGCCACATCAGCAGTATTAGGTGACGATGACCGACATTGTCGACTGAGAGACGAAATCTCCTCAATGGACCTTGACAACACTATGTTAAATATTTGAAACCGCTACGACTGTGGTAATTAAACTGGAAGAGCTTGATAGCTTGAATAAGGTAGAAGATTGCCTAGTCAAGCCTATTTTGATTCGATTGCCGAAAGAGGAAGAAGACTGCACAGCTGAACCAGAGACGTCTTATCAGACGACAGTAACTATAAAAGTCCCTCAGGTAGAAAGGTACGATCCTAAAGCGGTCCACGGGGACTATGGGACAGAGGAAGAAGACGATGATGAAGGTTATGCGTCTATCCGCAGAGAATGGAATGCCTTTGAGGAATCAACGCCTCCTCCTTCGGAAGAGCCGGTTACTGTTAATTTGGGGGATACTGAAAATATCAAAGAAGTCAAGATCTGTGGACATTTATCCCGAGATGAAAGACTCAGGTTCACAGAATTACTAAGAAGGTCGTTAAGATGTCATGCGACAAATTTCAAAGATGTCGAGCTACCAAGAGGTAGATAAAAGTGATCAAAGATTCAGATGGTTGAGATAAATAACCAGGACCAACAAAGAAGGTTCATTAGGGCAAGCCCCTCATTTCCTGTCGAGAGACCGAGCTGGGGGCAAGATGCTCGTGTGCCACCAAGATAGCATATTGGAGCAAGTTATCAAGCCCCAAAGACGACAAATGTCAAGACAGGCCCTACTGGGGCAAAGCAACAAAAGAGACGATTTTCTTGATCAACGAAAATGCAATACCTCAAAGGGAGTATCATGTTCCTTGGTGATTTATGTAAAGTTAAACATGGATGAATACTCATTGCTTCACGTACAGGTACAAAGATTTCTTCAAATAGGATTGGAAATCGTCAAATGATATGAAAAATGCTAAGGCATTTGGCCAAGGTAGACGTCGCCCAACTGGGGCAAATAGATTGATGATATTATCAACACCTTCAAGCGTGGATGGAGGGATTCGACGAATGTTGTCCATATCAGCATACAATATTGGAATGGACTCAATCAAGAGAGAAATGTCGACAATTGACAAAAGAAGGGTAGTTGGGTGTCGTATCCAATTTACTCCTTTTTCTTGCATTTGCTAATGCAAAATCATTTCTTTCTGTGGCAGAATACGCCATTAGGACATTATCAGGGGTCCAACAAAGAGGAGAACATCACAAAGATGGTCACAAGTGACAAAGATGCATGAAGCAAACGACTTTCTCAAAACATTGGAAGGATGATACTTCAAAGGTGAAAAGTAAAGTGAAGATCCAAGTAAGAGATAATCCAAACTGGATAAGGGATCGCATGAAAATGCAAAAATGAATAGAACCATTTGACTGGGGTAAGCATTACCTAGCCATGACAAGTCATGCCTAACTGGGGCAAGCAGATCATCTACGTGACTGGAGGAAAAAGTGGTATTTCATTCCCAGCAGGATCAATGAACGTGATAGAAGAGTCGTTCACATCAGAGTTAAACCTCAAGATACAAACTTGATGAAGGGTGACTTTGTGTCGTTCTAATTTGATCTCCAATGATCTTTCTCCTAATATGAATTGGCCTTAATTTCAACAGAAAATTACTGGCACTCAAAAGGAAAGAACTCGCCGACTCAACTTCAAGGCGAGATGATCTTTTGAGATAACAGTTTCGGAAGTCAAGCATTCAAGAAATGATCTTTGGCTATAAGATCAAGTGGAGGGTAAAAAGTATCGCTTCCACACCACATGCTTTAGCATACATTTTGATAAGAATTCATTTTTCCTTGAATAAGGAACTCCGAAGAATGGCATGGAGCACGTTCCAAAGATGAATGAAACCATCGAGCAGGATTCATTGCCCCAATCAGACGAAGGCGTCATCGCCGTAGGTCGAAATGGCCGTTTTCTATAATCTACATATTGGCGTTCAGATTGGAATGCATGATCAAGAGGACTTACTGTCGTGGTGGTCAGATTTTCCACTTCCATTGGAGTGCATGATCAAGGGTAAGGTGTATCGTTCTAATTTTCTAAAATTCGAGAGCATATACCGACATATTCCTTTTATGTTTTTCAGGGATCCCTAGCCATATTGGGCAGGTAAGTATTCATTTCCCAATCTCTTTGGTTTTAAGACTGTTAGAATCCATATTGCTAGAATTTGAAGGCTTTTTGGAATCTAGCATACATTCAAAGCTCATGCCTAGAAAGACGCAAAACTCTCACAGTCATGTCATTGGCATTCGTGTTTAGATCTGGAGGTTATCTGAACATGATTGAAATATACATTGTGCATCATTGTTGACACCTGATTTTTTACCATTTATTATTGTGATTTTTATTCTTTAAAATTAATTAAAAATATCAAAAAAGGTCATAAAATCACAAAATCAACTTTGGAAGCCTTGGCCTAGTCTCAAGAGCCAATTTTGAACAAATTTTTTTTTTCGTAATTTTTAATAATTTTTTGAATTTATTTAATTATTAAAAATACCAAAAAAATCAGAAAAATACCATTCGTGGTCAGAAAAATACAAAAAAATATTCAATAATTTTTTTTTAATTTCCTCTTCAAGTGTGTCACTTTAAATCTCAAAAATTCGGCTCGGGTCACTATGTTCCTTAACAAACATAAACCCGAACCGAGCCCAAAAATTCCTTTTCAAGTCTTTTAATTTTCAATTTCCACTTTTTATAAGCTATGACATCGGATTCTAAAGTCTCGAAGTACAATTGGGTCAATTTGCCCTCCAATTTGATCAATTTTAACCAAAAGGGCTTAATTGCATAAAAATCTTTCAATTTAGTCCCCGGTTTCACAATTTTCAAAATTAAATCTCACACGGGCATACCCATTGAAATCAAGCACCACTACCCTATAGTTTTCATTATGCCGAATCTATTGGTGGCTTCGATTCGGGTTAATTTGGTCGTTTGGACCCTCGATTTGACAAAAATCAATTTCGGATCCTAGGGACAATTTGGGGTTTTCGCTAAATTCCAATCAATTGATTCACGAAAATATCCCTATTTGATAGAAAACATGTCAAGGAGTCCGATTTTGGTGTCAATTTCATGAAAATAGGTCTATTTGGGGCTCAATTGGGCTAGGAGATTCGAACCGGGCCGGTCGGGTCAGGCCCGACCCGACCCGGTCCGAACCGGGTCTGCAACTTAGTTGCAGACCCACCGCCGGCGCAAAAACAAAAAAAAAACATGGGAAAAGTTGGGCGAGCGGCAAACGAACGTGGGGGAGCATTTTTTTAAGAAAAGGCAAACGAATGTGGGAAACAAAGGGAAGTGGTCGACGGCATGCTTTGAGGAAAAAGGGACCAAGAGGCCAGTCGGCCATGGGAGAAAAGGAGGGAGACGAGAGAGAGAGGAGAGGAGACCGAGAGGAAAACGAGGTATTTTGACAGAAAAAAGAAAAAAAAAGAGGGGGTGAGGAACAGGTGTGGATCGGACCAAGCCGTCACCTCGTCATCGCACCGTCGCCGGCGAACCAGGTCGATCTTTCTGCTTTTCTTTTCTCTCTTCCCCTGTTTCTGCTTCGACCGAACAGGGAATTTTGGTCCGGCTTGATTCCGATCGAGTCGGACCAAAAACGATAGACCCCGCTCATCTTGATGATGTGTATAGTAATATTCAATTATCCTTTTAACTCGGTATTTCTTCCCGAGCTCCTACGAAATCATTCAAGCAGGTTTCTGAAAATGCACGTTACGTGTTCGACGAATTGCCAACAGGCAACGAGAGCGGTCGATTTGAACCGCGGACCGTGATCACTTCTACCTTGCATTTCCATACTTGAATTCGCATCTAGAACGACTTCTAACACTGTATTTACCATTTTTTTGCATGGATGTGGTCGAAAACGTCCTAACCGAGCTTATACATGGACCTCGCCGGAACCCGGAGTTGGGAATCGCCGGCTGAGGACCGTAGGACCTCATGGACCTGAAGTAAGTCTCACGATCCATCATATGTATTGGACATGTATCAAAATCATAGGTTAAATGGCTCGTCGCACCAAAATCAGTGCGCGCCGGAAGTTGAGGATATCGCCGTAATTTCGAAAACCCGAGTTGTGCTCATGTGATTCTGCTGTTACATGCTTCGGATATGTCGTAGATCTCATCGAGTGGGTTCGAATGGCGCTGATTTCACGTCATTTGGGCGTCGGAGGGCCGAGATATGGCCCTCCGACGAGGCGCCGGCGAGGGAACGCCGGCGCCGGTCTTCTTCTCAGGCAGGCCGCTGACCGGTCAACGGTCAGCGGCTGACGTGGCGTGCCATGTCGGCGGCCACGTCAGCCTGTGGGGGCCGGTTTGTTGTAAAATAAACGCCCAGATCGGACGGCCGTAGCGTCGCCACGTGTCGCGATCTGGGGTTTTTGGGTTATTAAAAATATTTTCAAAATAAAATAAATGAATTTCGTAAATAATAAAAAACTATTTGGATCCAACGGTCGGTATTGTGCCAAGTGGCACTTTGAAGACCGTCCGATCTAGCCTACGATCGGACGTACGAAAGGAGGCCGCGTGGCACGCTTTGGTCCGTTCGATGGGGTTCATTTTCGGATTTTTAAAATAAAATCGTTCTGATCGAACGGGTGGGGATTCGCCACGTGGCGCGTTTTGAACGGCCCGATCGGTGGTTTTTCTAAAAATATTAAAGAAAATAATAAAAAAATAACCAAAAACTCAAGAATAATAATAAAAAATTCATAAAAGTCATAAAAAAATTCAAAAAAATTCGGAAAATTCAGAAAAATTATAAAAAAATTCCAAAAAATAGGAAATGGCCACATTCAACTGGCCATGACTTGTTCCGGGTCTTTCGACCCCCGGTCTTTCCAAAAATGACGGTTTTGCCCTTCCGGCAAACCGTCTTCAAAACAAAATTCTAAAAATTCTAGAAAAATCACAAAAAATAGGAAATGGCCACAATCAATTGGCCAAGGCTCATCCCGGGTGTTTTGAACCCGATCATTCTTAAAAATGACGATTTCGCCCTTTGGGCGAATCGTCTTCCAAAAATTGACGATTTTGCCCTCCGGGCTAAATCGCCTCCAAATCGTCCCATTTTATCTCGGTCCTAAATCACGCCTTCCCTAAGCCCTTATGGCTATACTAGGAGGCCATGTGATGTGAATTGACGTGCATTGATGTGATTTATTTATGCACTTGATTGCGCTTTCATTTAAATTGATTGTGATTGATAGGAATAGTCTTCCAATCTGCATAAAACCCTGAATTAAACCTACCTCACCCGAACTTGCGCCTGCATGAACTCTTAGCTAGGAACATCACTCGCGTTAGGTACCGAAAGGGCGTTGGTAATGACACCAGCGTAACCAAGTCCCCGAACCCAAAATCTCTGGTTCCGCAGAACTGATCGATCTCTCCCAATCGGTCAGTAAGGTTTCCGGTCTACCCTCCAAGAAAGACCGGTGGCGACTCCAAATGCATGCACAATTTGCACATGCCACCACGACCACACTGAAGGTCGAAAGCGATCGACTCTTATCGTCGAAGAATACTCCCGCCGCGATTTGGTATGGGCCTGGGAGGGCCCGCGCCGATCCAAAGCCCGCGATCCGCACCCTTGTGCGGGGGAAGGCCTGCGATCGGTAATCCATTAGCCGCGTCCGCTTCCGGACGGGTCGCGACAGCTGGCGACTCCACTGGGGACTCGTTCTAGAACCTATGGTTCTTGACCTCAAGTGGACTTAGGCCGTAATTAAAACGCTGAGTGATTTTTCTAACCATGCAGGTGCTCGTGAAGGTGAGGTAAGTCCGCTCATGATAGGTGTTATATGTTTTTGCAGATTGGAGTGATAAGGGGGGTAGTCTGTGATTAACATTGTCTTATGCAGGTTGGCGTAGGAATGAATGATTGTGTATATATTTTATATTGAAGCGGTGATTGTTAAATAAGATGCATGTTTATCGCTTTAGCACGACACTGAAAATACACACAACCGCGCCTAAAACCCCGGGCGCTGTCTATAGGAAAACAATAGAAGGGATTGAAAATGGAATCTCCGTGAGGAAAAACACGGGGTAATCCACTTTTCAATTCCACTCATTTTGAGCTATGGATCGAGCCCCAATGCAACGATAGTTGTGCAATGGAATCTGCTCTTTCTAGAACTCGAGGTGGGAACCTTGACCTTAGGTGCCAAATCCTTTGATTTCTAGAAGTTTTATCCTCACTTGTCTCATGTGCATTCTTTAGATGGTTGATATATCTAAAACCACCTAAAAAAAATCGGTGATCCTGGAGTCACATCTCGAAGACTGGAACTGGGGCATCTCCAAGTGTTCGGACCACATTCCTTTGATTGGTTTGGCATTTTTAGTTCTCTTGTATAAGACTAATTTTGCTTGGGTCCTCTCTATCTCGTCTCTTAGATTGATTGTATTAGGGATCTATTTGTATTGTATACATCTCGATAAGGCTCATTTCTATCGAAAATAGGGGCAAATTCCCCAAACCCGTGGAGCATGGTGGAATTCGTCTCTTCAGTGTAAAATACATTTGGCCGCAGAGCCACTCGTTTGGTAAAAGGACGTATCGTTCCTAATTGATTTTTAATCAGATCTGGGGATAAATGTTTCTCCATTTTTTTTTATCTCAGGTGATAAAAGAGACAATGCACCCAAAAGCTCATGCATTCAAATGACAAACCAGACGTCGCCCAGCTGGGGCAACCTAATTTGGATCGGCTCTCTTGAAGTCGAAAAGGGTATATTCGTTCCAAATTAAATTGATTTATTCACAAGATGATATGGTTTTCCATTCTTACAGGTGATGACAAAAATGAATGGGACCACTGAAGAATTTCCATCCTCCTGGATGCCCGAAGTGACTAGAGCCGGGATAGTAAATCCGTAATCGTTTCAATTAAAGCTCCTTACGCGGTGATTGACTCTTTCACTCCTTTCATCGCGCAGGTTGTTGAAGTACCCAATCACGAGTAAACCCATTCTCGCGGATGTCAAATAGCCTGAATGTGTCAATGCGGCAGGATCAAATTGCCTACGACTAAATCAGCCAACCCCAGACAAAGCATCCAGTGGCTGGGGACAAATGTGCATGGACGTTGTCAAAATTGAATTGAAAATTGCCAACAAACAAGGAAAGTGCTAAGGCATATTGCTACGACAAATCACACCCAACTGGGGCAAGTGAATCATTTGTGCGCTAGACAAAGAATGACGTTTCTCCTCTGGCAAAGTCAATGGACGCAATAACAGAGTCGTCCGCATCAGAATCAAACCCCAAGATACGAATTTGGGTGAACGGTAACCTTGTATCGTTCTAATTTGGTCTTCGAAGACCACATGCCTAACACGAGTTTTTACTCATTTAACAGGAAGTTGTTGGCGCCGAAAGCCTCAAAAGAAGAGAGCGCGCTAACAGGGAGGCGAATAGAATCATTAGCCTCGGAAGTCAGGATTCCAGGAGATGGTCTTTGATTATAAGACCTAGTGGATGGTAAAAAGTATCGCTTCCACACTTCATGCTTTGACATACATTCTAATAAAAATCTCATTTTTCTTGAATAAAAGGAACTCTGAAGAGTGGCGCTGGAATGCGTCCGAAAACACAAATGGATCTCATCTGGGGCAAATCCTTGAGAATGATTCATCGCCAACAAAACGGGGGGGATCAAGGCCACAAGATAGAGGGGATCGCCATCAAGGCGAAACAGGTTTTCACATACCATGTATTACCCGTTGGAATACATGACCAAGGGTAAGATGTATCGTTCTAATTTTTTGAAAAATTCATGAACGAACAATAACATGTTTCTTTCGCATTTTCAGGGATCTCCAGCCGCGGCGGGTAGGTGAGTATCCCTTTTCCCAAGTCGTTGAAGATAAAAAGTGTTGGGACTCTTTCAATCATTATGTCTAAAAAGAGACATCGGGTTTTAAACTCATAGACATCCACAGTTGAATTTGGGAGGTTGTCTGAACATAAATAAGAACATGAATTGTGCATCATGAAATCCCCTTGTCGGGTAAAATTCTTAGAGGAAATGGAAGAGATTTTTCCAAACAAAAGTTGTTCAAAACATTCAAAAGGACGTTTTTCTCAAAAGACGAGAGGCGAAGCCAAATCCAACACGTCCAACACACACTTGAGAGATGAGTGGAGTGGACAGATGACAAAATCTGGGTCCACGGAGGTAAGGACCATTCGCAGCGATTACATGGATTGGGACGACGGAGGCATTCGTTTCATATCCCTAAACACTACAGGTGACCGTAGATAACCCCTTTGAACGGAGGTTTTCATTCTCAGCCCTGTCAAGAACCACCCCACATTGGGGCAAAAAGGAAGTAAGTCCAGCGAGCGTCAGGAGAAAATGGTTAGAAATTTTCTTGCTTGGACTAACATCAATCTTTGTGTGTTGTTTATATGGTAATCCAAGTGCCATAGGATGACGAGAAGCGTTCATTTCTCTATCCCACACACCATATCCTTTGCACAGCCAACTTGAGCCTGCAAATTCATTTCATGAACCCAATGGTGATCATTCCAATACGGATGCAATACCACTTCAAAAATGGAGGAGTTCAAGACTCAGGGATTGCGAAAAGGATTCCCGGGCTGATATTTAAAGCATGTTTAGACTTTCAAACATATGTCTGACATGATCCCATCGAGGATAAGAAGAACCGGGATTTCAAAGAAAAAAAAAATGAAACATCCCCAGCATCAGAAAAGAAAAAGCAAAGTGCCTGGTAAAAGCAAGGCCGATGCTCGTGTAAGCTGTTTGATTGATCCACAATGAAGCCGGACGGGGAAAAGAGGAAATCCCTGAATGAACCCAAATCAAAAAAAAAAGGGAGGCTGCTCCCCAAATGCTGCAGGCACAGAACAAAAACACAGAGAGAGCTGTCAATCTCTCAAACAACAAGAGACGCTCTCTAAAGGACTTGTGCACACCTCAAAAACGGGGGCACACCTCAAAGACTGAAGATGCAGACAGGTAGGGACAGGTGACAAGTTTGCAATGATCACCAATGTCAATCCCTTCGTAAATTCTGGGCCAAAAACAAGCCTTTTTCGGTCCCTAATCCTGCCAATGCTACAACCCTGAAACAGTCTTCTCTGACTAAGACATTGGGTTAACATATAGCTTAGCTCGAAGAAGTACGAGCAAGACTATTTCTTTCTCATTTTGCAGGGTTCTTGACTTGTAAACCCGGAGCAGATGGTGAAAACTTTTGTTCAATGGCATTGACTCAAAAATGAGCCCCCCTTTGAAGACCAATACCCAAGCCCAACATTACGGTCCCACGGAAGACCTCCCGACCGGTCAAAATGTATGCGCTGCGAATGAGCCTAAAACCTAGGCCCAGGTTAGTAGGGACTTGAGTGAATCCCCTATAAAAACCATTATCTCAAAACAGGTGAGAAGACCTCCTTGTCGAGAAATATTCCAATTGATGTTTTGAATACTCTTTTTGGAAATTTCAAATTGTTTGATCCAAATTTGCCGCAGAAGGAATTTGTGATCACATCTGTATGTTGCAATAATATTTTGGATAACCTCCAGCATCAAATGCACATGTCATGACTAAAACTTAAGTCATAAAATTTTGTCAATTGGACAATTGCTGTCTTCCCAAAGATTACTAACGTTTTCTTGGTGAAGAAAAATCTTTCAGGCTCAAACTTCTGCAGGATACCTGGAGAACCCAGCTCCCAGAATGTCGCTTCAACAGACTCAAGTGAAGTTTTGTCAAAATAAAATCTTTCACTGCTTCAAAAAAACTGAATTCCCGACAACCTTCGGGGTCTAAAAAAAAAAGGGGAAGAACAACCCTTTTAAAAGAAAAAGTCCTATCAGACGTGGAGAACCCTCGTCCCAAGACCCATTTTCAAAATATCAAACAGTCTCATCGGACGTGGAGAACCCTCGTCATGAGACCCCTTTTCAAAATTTAGGCAGTCTCATCGGGCGTGGAGAACCCTCGTCATGAGACCCCTTTTCAAAACTTAGGCAGTCTCATCGGACGTGGAGAACCCTCGTCATGAGACCCCTTTTAAAAAATTTAGGCAGTCTCATCGGACGTGGAGAACCCTCGTCATGAGCCCCCTTTTCAAAATTCAAACAGTCTCATCGGACGTGGAGAACCCTCGTCATGAGACACCCTTTTCAAAATTCAGGAAATCTCATCGGACGTGGAGAACCCTCGTCATGAGACCCCTTTTCAAAGTCAATCAAAGGTAGATACCGCCTGAAGGGTCAATCAAATGTAGATACCGCTTGAAGGGTCAATCAAAGGTAGATACCGCTTGAAGGGTCAACACAAGGTAGATACCGCCTGAAGGGTCAACACAAGGTAGATACTGCCTGAAGGGTCAACTCATGGTAGATACCGCCTGAAGGGTCAACTCAAGGTAGAAACCGCCTGAAGGGTCAACTCATGGTAGAAACCGCCTGAAGGGTCAAACCAAGGTAGAAACCGCCTGAAGGGTCAAACCAAGGTAGATACCGCCTGAAGGGTCAAATCAAGGTAGATACCGCCTGAAGGGTCAAATCAAAGGTAGAAACCGCCTGAAGGGTCAACTCAAGGTAGAAACCGCCTGAAGGGTCAGCTTATGGTAGAAACCGCCTGAAGGGTCAACTCATGGTAGAAACCGCCTGAAGGGTCAATCAAGGGTAGATACCGCCTGAAGGGTCAACTCATGGTAGAAACCGCCTGAAGGGTCAAACCAAGGTAGAAACCGCCTGGAGGGTCAAACCAAGGTAGATACCGCCTGAAGGGTCAAATCAAAGGTAGATACCGCCTGAAGGGTCAAATCAAAGGTAGAAACCGCCTGAAGGGTCAACTCAAGGTAGAAACCGCCTGAAGGGTCAAACCAAGGTAGATACCGCCTGAAGGGTCAAATCAAAGGTAGATACCGCCTGAAGGGTCAAATCAAAGGTAGAAACCGCCTGAAGGGTCAACTCAAGGTAGAAACCGCCTGAAGGGTCAGCTTATGGTAGAAACCGCCTGAAGGGTCAACTCATGGTAGAAACCGCCTGAAGGGTCAATCAAGGGTAGATACCGCCTGAAGGGTCAACTCATGGTAGAAACCGCCTGAAGGGTCAATCAATGGTAGAAACCGCCTGAAGGATCAACTCATGGTAGAAACCGCCTGAAGGGTCAATCAAGGGTAGATACCGCCTGAAGGGTCAACTCATGGTAGAAACCGCCTGAAGGGTCAATCAATGTAGAAACCGCCTGAAGGATCAACTCAAGGTAGAAACCGCCTGAAGGGTCAGCTTATGGTAGAAACCGCCTGAAGGGTCAACTCAAGGTAGAAACCGCCTGAAGGGTCAAATGAATGGTAGATACCGCTATAAGGGTCAACTCATTGGTAGATACCGCCATAAGGGTCAACTCATTGGTAGAAACCGCCATAAGGGTCAAACTAAACTCAACGGTAGATACCGCCTGAAGGGTCAAACCAAGGTAGAAACCGCCTGAAGGGTCAACTCATGGTAGAAACCGCCATAAGGGTCAACTCATTGGTAAGTACCCGCCGTAAGAATCAACACAAAGGTCCGATCCACCATACGGATCAAAATCCTTGGCAAATCCTAAAGTGTGGGATGCGCCTTCCTTAGGTTCCTACCAGTTAGGAATTCCATAATGGTATGACCTACCATACAGGTCAGAACTTAATCTCCCTAGGATTTTCTGAAACGAGTCCTAGGTATCTTCTTGAAAGTCGTCGCAACCGGCAGTATCAGACAGATGAGCTTCAGGTAAGCCTCTCTCACTCTGACCCATGTTCAAATTGTTAGAGCAAACCGGGGATTGAGCTTTTATCAATAGCCTTAATGATCCGATGTCATAACATTTCTTCTCTCATTTTCCCAGTTGAGTCGGTTAGGAATCAGGTGCCACCTTATCTTTGAGAGAAACCTCTAACGAGATTCCTCTCAAAGAGGGGCAGCTGTTGACACCTGATTTTTTACCATTTATTATTATGATTTTTATTCTTTAAAATTAATTAAAAATATCAAAAAAGGTCATAAAATCACAAAATCAACTTTGGAAGCCTTGGCCTAGTCTCAAGAGCCAATTTTGAACAAAAAAATATTTTTCGTAATTTTTAATAATTTTTTAAATTTATTTAATTATTAAAAATACCAAAAAAATCAGAAAAATACCATTCGTGGTCAGAAAAATACACAAAAATATTCAATAATTTTTTTTTTAATTTCCTCTTCAAGTGTGTCACTTTAAATCTCAAAAATTCGGCTCGGGTCACTATGTTCCTTAACAAACATAAACCCGAACCGAGCCCAAAAATTCCTTTTCAAGTCTTTTAATTTTCAATTTCCACTTTTTATAAGCTATGACATCGGATTCTAAAGTCTCGAAGTGCAATTGGGTCGATTTGCCCTCCAATTTGATCAATTTTAACCAAAAGGACTTAATTGCATAAAAATCTTTCAATTTAGTCCCCGGTTTCACAATTTTCAAAATTAAATCTCACACGGGCATACCCATTGAAATCAAGCACCACTACCCTATAGTTTTCATTATGCCGAATCTATTGGTGGCTTCAATTCGGGTTAATTTGGTCGTTTGGACCCTCGATTTGACAAAAATCAATTTCGGATCCTAGGGACAATTTGGGGTTTTCGCTAAATTCCAATCAAGTGATTCACGAAAATATCCCTATTTGATAGAAAACATGTCAAGGAGTCCGATTTTGGTGTCAATTTCATGAAAATAGGTCTATTTGGGGCTCAATTGGGCTAGGAGATTCGAACCGGGCCGGTCGGGTCAGGCCCGACCCGACCCGGTCCGAACCGGGTCTGCAACTTCGTTGCAGACCCACCGCCGGCGCAAAAACAAAAAAAAACATGGGAAAAGTTGGGCGAGCGGCAAACGAACGTGGGGGAGCATTTTTTTTAAGAAAAGGCAAACGAATGTGGGAAACAAAGGGAAGTGGTCGACGGCATGCTTTGAGGAAAAAGGGACCAAGAGGCCAGTCGGCCATGGGAGAAAAGGAGGGAGCCGAGAGAGAGAGGAGAGGAGACCGAGAGGAAAATGAGGTATTTTGACAGAAAAAAGAAAAAAAAAAGAGGGGGTGAGGAACAGGTGTGGATCGGACCAAGCCGTCGCCCCGTCATCGCACCGTCGCCGGCGAACCAGGTCGATCTTTTTGCTTTTCTTTTCTCTCTTCCCCTGTTTCTGCTTCGACCGAACAGGGCATTTTGGTCCGGCTTGATTCCGATCGAGTCGGACCAAAAACGATAGACCCCGCTCATCTTGATGATGTGTATAGTAATATTCAATTATCCTTTTAACTCGGTATTTCTTCCCGAGCTCCTACGAAATCATTCAAGCAGGTTTCTGAAAATGCACGTTACGTGTTCGACGAATTGCCAACAGGCAACGAGAGCGGTCGATTTGAACCGCGGACCGTGATCACTTCTACCTTGCATTTCCATACTTGAATTCGCATCTAGAACGACTTCTAACACTGTATTTACCATTTTTTTGCATGGATGTGGTCGAAAACGTCCTAACCGAGCTTATACATGGACCTCGCCGGAACCCGGAGTTGGGAATCGCCGGCTGAGGACCGTAGGACCTCATGGACCTGAAGTAAGTCTCACGATCCATCATATGTATTGGACATGTATCAAAATCATAGGTTAAATGGCTCGTCGCACCAAAATCAGTGCGCGCCGGAAGTTGAGGATATCGCCGTAATTTCGAAAACCCGAGTTGTGCTCATGTGATTCTGCTGTTACATGCTTCGGATATGTCGTAGATCTCATCGAGTGGGTTCGAATGGCGCTGATTTCACGTCATTTGGGCGTCGGAGGGCCGAGATATGGCCCTCCGACGAGGCGCCGGCGAGGGAACGCCGGCGCCGGTCTTCTTCTCAGGCAGGCCGCTGACCGGTCAACGGTCAGCGGCTGACGTGGCGTGCCACGTCGGCGGCCACGTCAGCCTGTGGGGGCCGGTTTGTTGTAAAATAAACGCCCAGATCGGACGGCCGTAGCGTCGCCACGTGTCGCGATCTGGGGTTTTTGGGTTATTAAAAATATTTTCAAAATAAAATAAATGAATTTCGTAAATAATAAAAAACTATTTGGATCCAACGGTCGGTATTGTGCCAAGTGGCACTTTGAAGACCGTCCGATCTAGCCTACGATCGGATGTACGAAAGGAGGCCGCGTGGCACGCTTTGGTCCGTTCGATGGGGTTCATTTTCGGATTTTTAAAATAAAATCGTTCTGATCGAACGGGTGGGGATTCGCCACGTGGCGCGTTTTGAACGGCCCGATCGGTGGTTTTTCTAAAAATATTAAAGAAAATAATAAAAAAATAACCAAAAACTCAAGAATAATAATAAAAAATTCATAAAAGTCATAAAAAAATTCAAAAAAATTCGGAAAATTCAGAAAAATTATAAAAAAATTCCAGAAAATAGGAAATGGCCACATTCAACTGGCCATGACTTGTTCCGGGTCTTTCGACCCCCGGTCTTTCCAAAAATGACGATTTTGCCCTTCCGGCAAACCGTCTTCAAAAAAAAATTCTAAAAATTCTAGAAAAATCACAAAAAATAGGAAATGGCCACAATCAATTGGCCAAGGCTCATCCCGGGTGTTTTGAACCCGATCATTCTTAAAAATGACGATTTCGCCCTTTGGGCGAATCGTCTTCCAAAAATTGACGATTTTGCCCTCCGGGCTAAATCGCCTCCAAATCGTCCCATTTTATCTCGGTCCTAAATCACGCCTTCCCTAAGCCCTTATGGCTATACTAGGAGGCCATGTGATGTGAATTGACGTGCATTGATGTGATTTATTTATGCACTTGATTGCGCTTTCATTTAAATTGATTGTGATTGATAGGAATAGTCTTCCAATCTGCATAAAACCCTGAATTAAACCTACCTCACCCGAACTTGCGCCTGCATGAACTCTTAGCTAGGAACATCACTCGCGTTAGGTACCGAAAGGGCGTTGGTAATGACACCAGCGTAACCAAGTCCCCGAACCCAAAATCTCTGGTTCCGCAGAACTGATCGATCTCTCCCAATCGGTCAGTAAGGTTTCCGGTCTACCCTCCAAGAAAGACCGGTGGCGACTCCAAATGCATGCACAATTTGCACATGCCACCACGACCACACTGAAGGTCGAAAGCGATCGACTCTTATCGTCGAAGAATACTCCCGCCGCGATTTGGTATGGGCCTGGGAGGGCCCGCGCCGATCCAAAGCCCGCGATCCGCACCCTTGTGCGGGGGAAGGCCTGCGATCGGTAATCCATTAGCCGCGTCCGCTTCCGGACGGGTCGCGACAATCATAAATCCCCTTGGAGGGTAAGTTTTGGAAAAAGCAAAATGAACTTTTCCAACAAAAGTTGTTTAAACCGTTCAAAAGGATGTTTCCTCAGATAAGAGGCAAGCTGGATCCAAGCACGTCCTATACACACTTGAGAGATGAGTGGAGTGGTAAGGACAGCGAGACCTTGACCTACGGACGTAAGGGTTATTCACAGTGATTACATGGATTGAGACGACGGAGGCATTCGTTTCTCTATCATAAACACTACAGGTGACCATTGATAACCCTTTGAACGGCGGTTTCATTATTTACCCCTGTCAAGAACCACCCCACAGTGGGGCAAACTGGAGGTACGTCCAGAGGTATCAGGAGGTAAATGGTTAGAAGTTCTCTTGCTCAGACTTGCATCAATCTTCGTGTGTTGCTTGTCATTTTAACTTCCATGGTAATTCAGGTGCTTTAGGATGACGAAAAGCATTCGTTTCTCTATCCTATACACTTTTACCCTTTGCACAGCCTAGTTGAGCCTGTACGTTCGTTTCACAAACCCGTTGGTGATCATTGCATATTCCAAGACGGAAGCGACGTCACTTCAAGAGGGGAAGAGTTCAAAACACAGGATTTTTGAAAAATTTCTAGATTAATGTTTGAATGCTGAGATTCAAGCTGTACATCTAGCACATTCATTTGAAAATTCTGATCCCCAAAAGAAAAGAAAAGATGGGATTTCAAAAAAAAAGAGAGAAAAATTCAATCTTGGGCATCAAGAAAAAGCAAAGTGCCTGGTAAAAGCAAGGCCAATGCCCATCCAAATATTTGTACACTTGTGAATCAGGTATTTGATCTTGTAAATGCCAAAAGATGGCATGATACCTTTGTATAGGTCACTAGTGAGATCTGATTGTAAAAGAAAATCCCAAGGGAGCTGGATAGCAAAGGATACTCCCAGATTATGTCGCATTCAGATGATGAAAGCGTAGACAAGATGTTGACGCCGTCTCAACATGAAAGAGATATTCTCTAAAGACAAATGTACGCTTCAAAGACTGGCAATGCTCTTCAAAGACTATCAATGCACTTCAAAGACTGAAGACGCTCTCTGAACCAGAAGGGACAAGATGGCGGCAAACTTGCAGTGATCACAAATGTTAAACCCTTCGCGTATTCTGAGCCAAAAACAAGCCTTTTTTGGGTCCCCAATCCTACCTACGTTACAACCCTGAAAAGCCTTTTCCGATTAAGGCACTTGGATTAACATAGGGTTTAATGTCTAAGCTTAGCTCGAAGAAGTTCGAGCACGATTATTTCTTTCTCATTTTGCAGGTTTCTTGACTTGTAAACCTGGAGCAGACATTGAAGACTTCTCTTCGAAAGCCTTGACTTGCACGCAAGTCCCATTTGAAAACCGTTGACCAAGCCCAACATTACGGTCCCTTGGAAGTCCTCCTGATCAATCGAGGTGTATTCACTGCGAATGATCCTGAACCCTAGGCGCAGGTTTGATAGGAAGTTCGAGTGCATTCTTGGTAAAAGACCATTACCTCAAAACGGTGAGAAGTCCTCTTTGATGAGAATACTCCGTTGGACATTTTAACCAAACTCTTTTGGTAATTTCAGATTGTTTGATTCAAACTTTCCCCACAAGGAATTTTTTATCACTCACGTATGTCGCAAGGTGTTTTGGATAACCTCCAGCATCATAATGCATTTATTGAAATCTTTCATGACTTTGATATAAGTCATAAAGCGTTGTCAGCTTGACATCAGATATCACTTAAAGACCATTGATGTGCCTTTGAATTCCTGGCAATCCCAGATCTCAGAAGAACACAACCTCTCTTGGTAAGAAAGAGTTTACATGTTCAAGCTTCTGTAGGACCCTTGGTATCCCCAGACCTCAGAATGCTACTTCTTTTGTGAAGAATATATTTCAAGTTTAAACTTCTGCATGACCCCTGATAACCCAGGTCTCAGAATGAGACATTTCTCTAAGAAGGAGAGTTTATATGCCTGAGCTTCTGACAGATTCTTGGTAACCCCAGATTCTAGAATGCTATTGTTCTTGGTTAAACTTCTATAGGAATCACGGTAACCCCAGATTCTAGAAGGATGCCTTGCTCTGTGATGAAGAGCTTTCAAGTTTACTTTCCTGCAAGATCCCTGGTAATTCCACATCTCAGGAAAACACATTCTTATGAACAATTTTGTAGGTTTGATCTTTCTGCAGGATACCTGGAGCTCCCAGATCCCAGAATGTCACATCCAATGTCAAAAGAACAATCTCCGAAATCATCCCTCTGTGAGATTTCAAATTTACAGGTTTGAGCTTTCAGCGGGATACCTGGAGCTCCCAGATCCCAGAATGTCACCTCCAAGGTTAAAAGAACAATCTCCGAAATCATCCCTCGGTGAGATTTCAAATTTACAGGTTTGAGCTTTCTGCGGGATACCTAGAGTCCCCAGATCCCAGAATGTCACCTTCAATGTCAAAAAGGACAATCTCCGAAATCATCCATCTGTGAGATTTCAAATTTACAGGTTTAAGCTTTCTGCAGGATACCTGGAGCTCCCAGATGCCAGAATGTCACCTCACATGTCAAAAGGACAATCTTCGAAATCATCCCTCTGTGAGATTTCAAATTTATAGGTTTGAGCTTTCTGCAGGATACCTGGAGCTCCCAGGTCCCGGAATGTCACCTCCCATGTCAAAAGGACAGTTTTTGAAATTATCTCCCTATTTGAGATTCCAATTTTACAGGTTTGATCTTTCTGCAGGATGCTTGGAGCTCCCAGGTCCCAGAATGTCACCTCCCATGTCGAAAGGACAACATTCAAGATAGTCTTTCTGCGAGATCTCAGGTAATCCCTAGATCCCAGAAGAATCTTATCAAAGTTTTTGCAGGTTTAAGTATTCCGCAGGATACTTGGAATCCCCAAATCCCAGAATAACGCCTTGCATGTCAAAAGGACAATTTTCAAGATCAGCTTTCTGTAAGGTTCTAGGTAAACCCTAAACCTAGAATGGCTCATATGGTGAAGCCTAAAGGTTAGGCACACCTCACTTGTATGAATCCTAGTTAATTCCTTAGAATATATGATAAAAAACTGTTGACAAAATCTGCTTTCTGTGAGGTTCTAGATAACCCCTAAACCCAGAGTAGCTCATGTGGTAAAGCCTAAAGATTAGGCACACCTCACTTGTATAAATCCTAGTTAATTCCTTAGAATATAGGATCAAAATGTTCGACAATCCCTAAGAGACTGAGTGCGTCATCCATAGGTTCCTAGCAGAAAGGAGTCCTATTCCCGGCCTGATCCCCCTGAAGGATCAAAATGTTCGACAATCCCTAAGAGACTGGGAGCGTCATCCATAGGTTCCTAGCAGAAAGGAGTCCTATTCCCGGCCTGATCCCCCTGAAGGATCAAAATGTTCGACAATCCCTAAGAGACTGGGTGCGTCATCCATATGTTCCTACCAGAAAGGAGTCCTATTCCCGGCCCGATCCCCCTGAAGGATCAAAATGTTCGACAATCCCTAAGAGACTGGGTGCGTCATCCATAGGTTCCTAGCAGAAAGGAGTCCTATTCCCGGCCTGATCCCCCTGAAGGATCAAAATGTTCGACAATCCCTAAGAGACTGGGTGCGTCATCCATAGGTTCCTAGCAGAAAGGAGTCCTATTCCCGGCTTGATCCCCCTGAAGGATCAAAATGTCTGACAATCCCTAAGAGACTTGGTGCGTCATCCATAGGTTCCTAGCAGAAAGGAGTCCTATTCCCGGCCTGATCCCCCTGAAGGATCAAAATGTTCGACAATCCCTAAGAGACTGGGTGCGTCATCCATAGATTCCTAGCAGAGAGGAGTCCTATTCAGGGTCCGATCCACCATACGGATAAAAATCCCCGACAATCCCTAAGAGACTGGGTGCGTCATCCATAGGTTCCTAGCAGAAAGGAGTCCTATTCCCGGCTTGATCCCCCTGAAGGATCAAAATGTCTGACAATCCCTAAGAGACTTGGTGCGTCATCCATAGGTTCCTAGCAGAAAGGAGTCCTATTCCCGGCCTGATCCCCCTGAAGGATCAAAATGTTCGACAATCCCTAAGAGACTGGGTGCGTCATCCATAGATTCCTAGCAGAGAGGAGTCCTATTCAGGGTCCGATCCACCATACGGATAAAAATCCCCGACAATCCCTAAGAGACTGGGTGCGTCATCCATAGGTTCCTAGCTGAAAGGAGTCCTATTCATGGTCTGATCCACCATACGGATCAAAACTTCTGACAATCCCTAGGAGACTGGGTGCGTCGTTCACAGGTACCTGTCAAGTATAGGAATCCCATTCTGGTACGGCCTACCATACAGGCTAGAGTTTAACCGCCCTAGGATACTCAAAAGACGAGTCCTTAGGTATTCACTTGAACCCGCTATACACCGCGCATGCCGCACGAGCATCAGGCAGGTGATCAACAGGTAAGTAACAGGTGGGTCTCTCTATTTTTTCTCTCACGTCAGCAAAAGAATGAGGAGCAGAGCGTTCACCAGTGGGACAAGAAAGATTGAGTGTCAAGATTCGTTTTTCTTTTCCCCAGTCGAGTCGATCTAGACTCAGGTGTCACCTGTCTTTGAGCGAAACCTCTCACGAGATTCCTCTCAAAGAGGAGCAGCTGTTGACACTTGATTTTTGACCAAGTCTTTTTCAGTTTTATTTTTGAAAAATCACAAAAAATTCATAAAAAGTCAAAAAATTACAAAATCAACTTTGGTGGCCTTGGCCAAGCCCAAGGAACCATTCTTGACCAAAAAATAATTTTTCATATTTTTCACATTTTTTAGTATTTTTAGAAAATAGAAAAATACTAGAAAAATCAACAAAAAAATAGAATATGAGGTCACAAAAATATAGGAAAATAGTCAATATTTTTCTTTTAAATCCCCTGTCATTTTGACCTCATCAAGAGTCGAAATTCAAGTTTAATTTTGTGTGTTTCTTTGTAACACACATGGTTAAAGTTGTCAAAAAAATATGTTCTGAGTCTTTCTATTTGCAATACTTTGCATTTTAAGAATCTTGACATTCATCTTGATTACCCGACATTTCAATTTGGTTCAATTGTGTGCCGATTTGATCAATTTTGGCCTTAGGGACCTAATTGCATAAAAATCTTTTTCATTTTTAGTCCCTATGGTGCCAATTCTGAAATTAAACTTTTTCGAGGGACACCCATGAAACCCCGATACTTCCTCCCTATAGTATTTGACCCCTCGAATCTAATGGTAAGCTCAATTTGAGCCAATTCCTCCATTAAGAACGTCAATTTGACAAAAGTCAATTTCGGATCTTGTTTTAGATTTGGGGCTTTTGTATAAATCAAAATCAATTCAGCCCAATTTTACCTTACCTAGGTAAATTCCATGCTATGAAATCCGATTATGGAGTCGATTTAATGATTTTGGGATATTTGGACGCCCGATTTGAAGGAAAATCCCAAAATCGGGTGGACTGGGTCGGGTTGACCCGACCCAGTCAACTCGTTGACCAAAATTAGGCCATGAGCAGAACACCTTCTGCTGGTTCTTCTTCTCCTTCGCGCACGAATAGAAAAAGAGGAGAGAATGATCAGTTGAGGAGGATAGTTGAGGGGAACGGCAATCGGTTAGGGGGCGTTCGCCAACAGACGTGCGAAAGAAAAGAAAAAGGGAGAGAAAAAAGAACGAGGACAAGAAAAAAAGGCGAAGAACAGAGAGCTCGCGGGGAGGAAGAGAGAGGGCTCAAAGCGAAGAGAGAGAGAGAGAAAGAGCCGCAAGAGGAGCTGGCGGAGGACGAGCTCGCGAGGAGAGGAAGAACAGAGAGCTCGCGGGGGAAGCGAGCGAAAAGAGAGAGAGAAAGAGAGAGGGAGAGCGCTCCGGACGGCCATAACCATCGCCATAGGAGGGAGAAGTCGCGAGCTTCGAAAGCTCGACCACTGCGAGCGGTGTGAAACCGAAGCTTCGGGTACATCCCCCGAGCTTCGTGACACCCCAAGGAACCTTCTGAACCGGGCGGCGTCTCATTTCATCGTCAAATCAGGTGAGACTCCTTCCCGAGCTTCCTCTCGGTCGTTAATGGCAACTCGGGTTCTACTTGTTTGTTTTACGAATTATCGATCTAGAATTGTTCCTTGCACCTCCCTGATCATTCTCCAACTCGTCTTTCGCATTTTCGTCGTGTAAAACCTCGCGTCGGCCTCCACCTATCCGCGACTGGACATGAGCTCGAGAGCTCACCTTGAGCTACGTCGACCTTCCCTGATGGCCAGGTAAGTCTCTTCAATCTCCTGTAATGCTTCTTGATCGATTTATAGGCCCAGAAATCTCTAGAAACGGTTAAGACGATAGCCTGCCGGAGATTAGCTTCGGCCTTGAGTTGCCGGTTCACCAAACTTGTTTCTGCTATGCTGAGTATGACATATGCTGTAGAGCTCGTCAAGACGAATCATTTGCCATTGATTTCGGGTCAATCCGATGTCGGGAAGCTGAGAAATCGTCCTCCGACGAGGCGCCGGCGAGGGAGAGCCGGCGCCTTCGTCTTCTTCGGCGAGGTTGTTGACCGGTCAACGCCTACGTGGCGCCCACGTGGCAGCCACGTCAGCGCATTCGGTTAAAATCGAATAAAAAATAACAAACTTGATCGGACGGTGGTAGACATGCCACGTGTCGCGATCTCGCTTTTTTTGGGAAATTAAAAATGATTTGCAGAAATTAAAAATCCCTTAGATCGAACGGCTGTAGTTCGATCAAGCATTATAATCAGGACCGTCGGTTCATCATGAAGATCAGGCCGTCCGCAGGTCCGCCACGTGGCGCAATCAGGGCCGCTCATTTGATTTAGGCGGGAAGTTGAAATTAGAAGCGGGAAGGCCCAAAATGACGTCGTTTTGGACGTGGGTCGCGCGGGTGTTGACACCTGATTTTTGACCAAGTCTTTTTCAGTTTTATTTTCGAAAAATCACAAAAAATTCATAAAAAGTCAAAAAAATTACAAAATCAACTTTGGTAGCCTTAGGAACCATTCTTGACCAAAAAATAATTTTTCACATTTTTCATATTTTTTAGTATTTTTGGAAAATAGAAAAATACTAAAAAATCAAGAAAAATAGCATTTGAGGTCACAAAAATATGTAAAAATATCGAATATTTTTCCTTTTAATTCCTTGTATTTTTGACCTCACAAAAAAATCAAAATCAGATTCAATTTTAGGTGTTCCTTTGTAACCCGTATTATTGAATTTGAAGAAAAAATAACAATTGAGTCTTTTAATTTTCAATTTTGGCATTTTTTTAAGATCTTGACATTCAATCTAACTATCCCCTATTTCAATTTAGCCCAATTGTTTGTGTAATTTGCTCAATTGCACGGATTTGACAAAATTACATACTAAAATTGCATTCTAGTCCTTGAATTTAAGCATAATTGAAATTACTTTCAATTCAAGGGCTATCATTGCAAATTGAACATGCTACCCAATGGATTACACCATTTTAAATCGATTGGCATAGGTGGTTTAACCCAATTTGATCATTTGCACCCTCAATTACACGATTCCCAATTTCCAATCAAATAAGAATTTGGGGATTTTGTAGAAATTGATGAAAACTTTTGGGCAAAACCACATTTCTAGATAGAATTCATGCCCTAGATTCGATTATGAAGTTCAATTGCAAAATTTTCCCATTAATTTGGGTTTAATTTAAAAAATGGTAAGTCGGAACCGGTTCGGACCTGTCAGACCGCCGGTCGGACCGGTCGAACCGGCCCGCTACAGTGTCGTCACTTTCCTCAGGCACCTGCGCGAATGAACAGCAAATGGACGAACTTTGACGGGGAAATCGACGGGCCAATCAACCCCAATTGAAGACGCAATGGTGGGCGTTTAGTTCATTAGATCACTTACCGTCGATTGGAGCTAGAACGACGATCAATGGCCGCCGGAGCAAGAGCAATCGGCCAGTCAAACCTTCGGACCTGCAAAAGTCAACAAAGGCAAAAACAGCTCAAATCCTTGCCAAATTCGTGCGAAATGAAGCTCACCGCGGAACCAAAAGGGACTAAACGGAATGCCCATCCTCCCCGACGTCGTTATGACCTATTTGCACGTGACTACACGTGCCAAATGGAGTTGGTTGAAGCTCCACCGTTCGGCGCCAAAAATCCAACAGGCTATATAAGCCTACGTCGGCTTTCAGTTAAAGGGGACGAACAGATTCAGTTGTAGAGGGCGAAACCAAATCGAGAGAGAAGGAGAAGGAGAGAGAGTGAGCTCGTCCTCCAACCGCCATTGTCGAGGACAGAGCTCGAATCCACAGAGCATCGGTCAGGCCTTTTCAGGCTAGACCAAAGTTCGGGGAGACCTCCAGGAGACCGCCCAGAATGCCAGGAAGCGATCGTCACCGGCCGCGCCCCGCGAAATCGCAAGAATAGGTGAGTCGCAGTCTCGAGTTTTTCCTTGAGCATTCATGGCGATTCACACATTCCATGATCCTTCTTGCAATTAGTGTGTGCCTTTCATTCCTTGAACGTCACTGACCATGTTTGCATCTTCATTTTGCATTGATTTTGCTCACATACCCCGAATCGAGTCTTCCGATTTAACCTCTATAGCCGATTCTTGCCCAGCCAAATCTGGGCCGAGCGGGCTCAATCGGAGCTCGAGGTAAGTCTTCTGAACCTCCATTGGTGCTATTCTGTGACTGAATGTCTTTGATTTTGAGTGAATCGCATGATTGAGCTTCCATGGCCGTACTCGGCAATTCGCACGATGTTCTTGATTCTGTGAATAGGATGTTTCGATTCTTAGATATGTCAAACTAGAGCTAATCGCGAGTCGATTGCCTTTGGTCTCGCACGATTTCATCAAGATCCTACCGTAGGATCGTCGTTGGAGATCCTCAGCCGTCCATTCCGCCGGGGTCGAAAGGTTGAAGACGAAGTTGACGTGGCAAAGTCAACAGGTCAAAAGCTGAGATGGCAGTCGGCCATTGATCCACGTGTACATCGAGTCAGTTCGACCGTTAGTCCGTTAGGGGTGAGTCAGCGTAGATCGAACGGCTCAGGTTAATCGAGTCCAACAAATAGTGGCCGTCCGATTAGAAATTAGGATAATTCGGAAAAGATTTTAAATCGGAAATAAAGAATGGTTGAAACGACGTCGTAGGGTTTAGGGGATGTATGGCGTCGTTTAGGTAAGTGTGAATCAACGGTCTAGATCGAATTTTAGAATCTAATCGTGGCCGTAGGTTTAAGTAATCTGATCAGACGGCCCTGATCGAGTCTTCGCCTAATCTGAACCGTAGATTCCAGTCAGGTTATCCAGTGGACGTGGAATAGCCACGCGGCGCAATGAAGGCCGTCAGATCAAGTCCGACAATTCAAAGGAGGGGACGGCGTCGTTTTGGAGCTGGGGCACGCGCGGGTCTGGGTCTGGGCCGGGTTCCGACCCGAGTGGGTCGGGTCGACCCGGTCCGAATCATTTTTTTAAAATAAAAAATCAGAAAATGATTTTAAAAATAAAAAAAATATAAAAAAAATTGGAAAAATTTCAGAAAATCCAAAAAAATGCTAGAAAATGCCAGAAAATTCCAAAAAAAAAAATGAAAAATTGTGGGAAAATCTTAGACATTCCAGAATCCCCCAAAAATCGAGGGTTGACCACAGACAACTGGTCAACCCTATTTTTGGGGTTTCTTATCCGTTCTTCCGAGACTTGACGACATTACCCTTTAGGGGTAAGTCGCATCTGCTGTATATGCGAGACAAGGCTGATAATGCCAAGGTAAGAATTAGGGTCGATTAGACGACCAATTCTTAATTTTGGGTTTCGAGTCCCGTCCCTTTTCTCAAAATGACGATTTTGCCCTTAAAGTTAGGGTTTGGGTCAGGTGGACGACCAACCCTAATATTTGAGGTTTTCAGTTCTCGCCTTTGTCCAAATGACGACTTTACCCCTCCAAGGGTAAAATCACTTGAAAATTCCAGAAAAATCCTAGAAATTTCCAAAAAAAAAGGAAATGGATTGGATTGATGGCCAATCCTATTTCCACTGTCTTTTGACTTCCCAATTCGTCTAAAATGGAAGATTTACCCTTTTAAGGGTAAATTTTCCCCGAATTGTTCAAAATTACGATTCTGCCCCTCATGGGCGAATCATGTCCAAATCACTCCTAAGCCTTGATTGATATTTCTCTAGGCCAATAGGGCCTTATTAGGGATACCATGCTGATTTCATGTGTTTTATCCGCATGCATTGGATCCTTGATTTGCGTATTTATTCCTATTGATTGTGATTGATAGGATAGCAATTCCTATCTGCATGAATTCCTAGATTTAGGATCAGCACCTCACTCATCTGTATGAAATCCTAGGATCAGATAAACCATTCAGTTTAGGTACCGAAAGGGCGTCAACTCTGACAGTTGGCGTAACTAAGTCCCCGAACCCACTTCTTTGGTTTTCGCAGAATCAAATAGACCACTCCCAACTATTCGATAGGGTTTCCGATCGTACCCTCCACGAAACGATTGGTGGCGACTCCTTGGCATGTACACTCATCACATGTCACTAGACCACACTGAAGGTCAATCACGTATATCCAGCAGTTACGACTTGGGTAATGGACCTTGGGAGAGGCCCGCGTCCGATCAAGCCAGCGATCGGGCGGCCCATTAGCCCTCACGCTCGCGCGAGAGGGTCGCGACAGACTGGCGACTCCGCTGGGGACTTATTCTAAACCAGAATCTCTGGTTTCGAATTCTAGAGGACTTGAGCCAATTAAAAAGTTGTTTGGTTTATCTGACCTTGTTTTCTGCAGATGCTCTCGAAGGTGAGGTACGTACACTAACCATTGTGTTAAATATTTTTGCAGATTGGAGAAATAAGGGGTGGAGTGATTGTTGACATTTTTCCTGCAGGTTGGAGTTGGGAATGTATGTTTACTTTATGCATTTACTGAAGCGGTGTTTGATACAAACTGCTGTGCATGACTTTGCATTGTGATGATCACGACACATCGCACACACTGGCGGTCAAACCCCGACTGCAACCACCCTTAGGTTACCTTAGATAGGGAAAGGATGCGAAAAGGATCTTGTGTTTGATGGCACTTGAGACTTTTGTATTCGTCCCCGCCTACCATCTGCATTGGCGATATCTAGCCCTCTTGGGTAGGTACCCTTGGGGAGGAATCTGCCTCGTGTGGATCGTGGGAGCCTGAGCCGTAGGTTCCTCACCTGACTTTCGATTTTTTTTAGAGTATACCCACTTGTCGCATGCGCATGTCTATGGATGGTTGGTATACCTAAAACCACCCATTGATACAGGGGGCATTCAACATCCCCCAAAGTGTGGTTGGTAAGACATTTTATTTCTAAAAATGTACTTTATTTCCTGCTCCATGACTCATACATTGCATACACCCATATGCATTAGCATCATGAAGATTACTCAAAGTGACTAATGGAAACAACAATGATTATAGGATAGGATGTCGCTGTTCCCTAAAAGTTCAACAGAGTTGGTAACTTTTGAGTACTTGAGAAAAGTTACTCACCCCGGACCAAACACGAGGCTATACTTCACTAGATTCGTGCATGGGCGGGAACTGACTGGACGTAAGCTAGGATATGCTGAGGACTGTCAAACCCGCTACTACGTCGATAACCTCAGGTTCAAGCGACAAGCAGACGAAGGGATGAAGAATTACCTAGAGATGAAGAAACAGCGTCGCAACCAGCTGGCTAGGGAAGCGTATGCCCGTCGAAAGGCTGAATTGCTGGCCAGAGAGAACATACCCATGATCACTTCTTGGAGTAGGAAGAGACGCCCTGCGATCAAGACCAAGCCAAGGCGTATCACACTCAAGAAAGTGGAACCCGAGAAGACTCCCGAAGTCATCATAACCTGGACTAGAGAATGGCCAGAGGAATTACAACCTCTCGACCGAAACACTGAAGATAACTCCCCTACCTTAGGTTAAGGGAGATTTCATGACCTACTCTCATCTGGGTAAACCTCTGGAAAAAGAGTGACCTAGATCTTCACGTTCCATTGGCTTTTATGGCTTTCTTGTTTGAAAAACCTCTCTTTACCTTCCTTCCATTAGGCATCTTGTTCCTTTGATGTGTTGACCAATGGAATGTGACGTTGTAGTTCCCTTTAGTCACTGAGTAAACCTGACTAAATTGCATAATTCATTTCCCTGAAATGCAAATTAGACTTTGAGTCAGGCTTTCCGAGACCTGAAAAAGGTCATAATCTCCATTTCTTCAAATTCAACTATGCAATCAAGTCAGCTCATACATGCCTCATGACATCTTCATATTCATACGTTTAAAGTAATTTTTGACGATTGACCTTTTAAAAAATCATTGGCATATTTTACACTTGATGGGAAAGAGCGATATTCAAGTATTCAAAATCCCCCGAGCTGAACTCCGATCATGGTGGGATGGCATGGGCGAAGCCAGCCAGAAGTATGCGGAATCACGACTAGGGTACTTATTGGACTTGCTGAAGATTGAGTGTCCGCCTGCCTTCATTCAAGCCATGACGCTTTACTGGGATCCTACCACCGCTACATTTTGTATGGAAGGACTAGAGATTACCCCCACTACCGAGGAATACAGCGCCGTCATCGGAGTTGAATTCACCCCTACGCTCGTCCGACCCCCTATAGGACCTGAACCCCTAAGTCAGGTGGCTGAATTCCGTGACACAAACCTAAATGAAGTCAAAGCGGATACAAAGAACAATTCTGGACGGATCTCCCTATCCTTCCTTATAGACCGATTTTCTCGCCTTCCTGCTACTAAATGAACCAAATCGGGTAGAGCCTTTATCTTGGCATTCTTTAGCTTTGTGCTATTCCCGATCTCAACTGTCACCTTAGACCCTATCATGGATGTAGTAGCTAGACAAGTCTGTTGCGGGTGGGATTACTCAAACATCCTCTTTGCCGAAACCTTCCTCTCCCTAAATCGTTTCAAGAAAAACAAAAAGGGAATCTTTAGAGCTTCTAGTGATCTTCTATATCTATGGTTCACATCCCACATCAGACAATTCCACATCCGCATGGGTTTCACTGAAATCAGCCCCAATGCATACCCTCTTAAAACATTTGCTAGAACCTATACACGTGTTCCCAAGTTCAACTTCATAGAGTGGAGGAACTTCCTCAAAGTCCTAAAACCCGAACAACTCCGATGGCGGCTAAGGTTACCAACGCTGAGCAAGGTCAGATTGACCTGCGATGACGGGGGTCCAGTCCCCTTGCTAGGATTCACGGGCGCAACCGCATACTATCCAAGAAGGGTGATTCGGCAGTTTGGAGCACTTCAGGAGATCCCTTCTCCACCGCAACCTGGTATCTTTTCCTTTGACTTACCAAGCCAGACCCTCACGAAGGAGGAGAAGAGACAATTTGAAACCAAGGTGGCATCCATCATACACTCCTTGAAGAATTCCCGGGCTGAAGAAATAAGTTGGCTAGAAAACATGACTTGAGAAGAGAACACTCATAGAGCCACCACAGAATACATTCAACATTTCAAGGCGATACGACGAAGCCTTGTCGAGCCCTACATACCTGAATACATCGTGCCGTACGTACCGGGAATAGAGCCCTACATACCTGAAGAAATGGGACCACTGTCGTGTTCAGAAGATGAGGAGCCCCAGGCTGAAGAGGGGAATCCATACTGGGATGATGAGGATACCTTAGGCCTCAAACGTCCTAGACTTGAATAGGCTATTCTGTCAAGTGTAAAATAAGCAAACATTGTGATGCCTTCTCATACATTCTTATTTCTGTGGAATACTATCTTGGACACATGAGCATGAATGTGAACATGTTTTGCAAAAGCATAAAAACTATCGTCAGAAATTACGCTTCTTTTAATTCCATGAATTCTTGTCGAGGAATGATTAAAAGAACTACTACTTGCATGAGGCTAAGGCTCACGAAGTAGCCCTTTTTCTCATCTACTGACAAGAAGCATGCAACTGAAAGAATTAGCTGCTCCTTTTTGCTAAAATGAAAGAAGTACTCACTCAAAATCTCTTCGGAACAGGTACGCTCTCATCACGGAATTTCCCACACATCGCTTCCGAACTCGCCTTAAGACAAGAATGGAGCAGCAAGAGTTGACTCCGTGCGTAGGCATGCTGGAATCTCAGATGACTGCCCTAGCAACTATGATGGCTGACATTAAGGCCATGCTAGAGACATCCCAAGCTAAACAGACGACGACTCACAACCAGAACAACGCTGGTACTTCCTTCATACCTGATACGACAGATGAAGAGTTGACGAGAGATACACAGCGTACAGAGGAGGACGTTCATGAACCAAATAGCCGGTCACAACAAAAAGCCTCGCATGTTATTATCAACCTTGAAAAAGAGGAGAAGGGAAAACAGACCGTGAAAACAGAGGTAGAGGCTAAGAGATTGGCTAAGATCGAAGAATGCATGAGCAGCCAAGGTTACGAGTTAGCCCGCTTCGACAAGATATCTCCTTTTGCTAAAGTGGAGACTCCTCCTGACTATAAAGAACCAGAGTTCGTAAGGAAATACAATGGGACAGATTGTCCCCGTGCCCACCTCAAGTACTACCTGCGCAAGATGGCGCACTATTCAGATTACATTCCACTGTTAATGAACACATTCCAAGAGAGCTTGGCTGGCGCCGCTCTGGCCTGGTTCATTGAACTAGATTTGGAAGATTACGACGGATGGGAAGATCTCGCAGAAGACTTCCTCAGGCAGTACAAATTTAACACGACTACAGCCCCAACAAGAGAAGACCTTCTACGAACTTCAAAAGCAAGCGGCGAATCGATCAGGACATATGCTTAGAGGTGGCGAGCCTTGGCTACCCAAGTAAAGCATTCAATCCCAGAAGAGGAGCTGATCGACTTATTCCTGAAAGCACTCCCCTATGAGTACTTTGACAAGCTGAACACTTCTGGATGTCAAACATTTGCACACCTGATAAAGGTTGCTGAAAGGCTGGAGTGGGCCTTGAGAGAAAGAAGGCCTCACGAAGCACCTACTAGGAAACAGTATCCCTTTAAAAAAGAGAGGGAAGCCGGGCTCGACATAGCATTCATACCAGATCCCCATAAGCTCAAGTCGTTCAGCAACTCTAACCAGATCAAAGGAGGGTCATCCTGGTCGGCACCGAAGGTACAAGAGCCTAGAAGAAAGCAACCCCAGAATCAATTCTCCCAGCTCCCGAGACCTTTATCCAAGTTGCTTCCGATGCTGCTGGAGCAACACCTGGTGGTGAAAGAACCACCTAGGGCAAACCCTGCAAGGTATCCTGGCTTTGATGAGAGCCAGACCTATACCTATCATATGGGCGAAAGAGGGCATAATGTGGATAACTGCTATACCCTTAAGCTGAAAGTGCAAGCCCTGATTGATAGTGAGATTCTAAAATTTGACCACGCGACCCCAAATGTACAAGAAAACCCACTTCCATATCATCAAGCAGTAGGGGCAATATTCTCTGAAGTGGAAGAAGACTACATGAAGTTGAAGGTAGACGTGCCCAAGCTGACCGACCTGCTAACAACCGCTTCATCATGCCCGAAAGCAGGGGAGATCTCAACTGACCAAAAGAAGTTATGTATCACCAAGATGATGAGCTTGGGGATAATGTCCGATATCACTGATAAAGAATTCGAAGGAATTGAAGCTTCTCTATCTTTAGAAGGGAACCACTTCTTGATCACAACTGAGCAGAATAGCGCCTGTGGTACCTCACATGAGAATCTGGCAAACAGTCTTGGGTCAATCACTCAATCAGAGGAAGAATTCAAAGAGGAAGAACTAGAAGCCAAGAGGCGAAGTCTAGCAGACCTCAAGTTTATGGCCGATGCGCTGGAGAAAGGCGAAATTATAGACAATCTGGGTCAAGATTCTGGAGGGTACAATTTCAAAGTGAAATATTCAGCTCCTCCCAGCTTTTATCAAAAGATTGAAGACATCATACCAGACGGTTGGGGAGATATGGATAATCTCTCTCAACCAGAGTCCTCGAAGGGCATAGAAGAACTCGACAACACTATATCAATGGTCGAAGTAGCCACGACCGTGGTGATTAGATTGGATGAACTGGATAACCTGAACAAGGTGGAAGATTGTCCAGTTAGGCCTGTCGTAATTCAATTGTCTCAGGAGGAAGAAAGCAACACGTCAGGACCAGAGATACCTCATCAGACAACTGTAACGATAAAAGTCCCCCCAATAGAAGAGTCTGATCCCAAAGCTGTTCATTGGGACTACGGGACCACACAAGTAGATGCAGTAATGAGGTCCGGAAGATTTTATGCCCCCAGAGAGTATGAACCTGAAAAAAGGGAGGTCTCCAAGGATGATGCCGAAAATCTCATATCGATCATCAAAACCAGCGAGTTTGAAGTAATAGAGCAGCTAAGGAAGATGCCCGCTCAGATATCCCTATTAAACCTATTCATCAATTCAGAGAAGCACAAGAACGCGCTGTTGAAGGTGCTCAACGAAGTACATGTCCCTGAAACAATTAATGAGGTACAACTAGGGGACTTTGTAGGAGCAATTCTTTTGAAAGACCAATTAAGCTTCTCTGACGAGGACTTCCCCATGGAAGGAAGAGGGCACAATAAGGCCTTATACATCTCCGCCCAATGTAACGGCAAAAGAGTGGCACACGTATTGATCGATAATGGATCAGCCTTTAACATCTGCCCTTTGGCTACCATAAGGAGGCTGGGAATCAATGAAGAGATGATCAAGGCATCCAAGATAGCTGTAAGAGCATTCGATGGCATGAAGAAGACGGTAGAGGGTGAGATCGAGCTTGACGTATTTATCGGCCCAACAAAGTTCTCTATAAACTTTCAAGTAATGGATCTGGATAGTGCATTTGGGTTCTTACTAGGAAGACCTTGGATCCATACAGCGGGAGCTGTCCCTTCGAGCTTGCACCAAAAAGTACGTTTCGTTGTAGATGGGAAGGTAATTAGCGTACATGGGGAAGTCGACCTCCACGCATACCAGAATAGTGCCATTCCCTATGTTGAGCCTGAAGAGAAAACAGAAGCAAGCTATCATTCCCTAGAATTGGTGGCAACAGTTCATACCCCAGCCGGGACGAAGTTGAGAACCCCTTACATCTCAGAAGCCAGTCTTCTACCAGCTAAGATGCTGCTGGCATACGGGTTCAATCCCAAAAAAGGCCTAGGCAAACATAATCAGGGTATAAATACCCCGTTACAGTTAAAGGCTAATCCACATAGAATGGGCTTGGGGTACCAGAAATATCCCACGAATGAATCTATCCCAAAAGCAACTGGCCGAGGCCGAGGCAAAAGCCTGGGACGCCGGGGAGGCGAAAACAGCCCGAATAACTCATTCATCGGTTCTCCCACCTGGAAGGGCAGGTTTCAATGTTCAGGAATCCCTTAAATGCCTACTTCAACCAGAACTCAAAATGGCTATCTGAAGAGGATATCACTTCGCCGATGGAACCAGATCTGACAAATCCTTTTCTTGAAGATGACTCTATGAATGTCATCGTGGAGTGGTTGGACAATGAAGCCACTTCCTCTGAGTAAAGAAACTCATCCTTTATCTTTAAATACTGCGTTTAAAACTTTCTGCATTTCATTGTATTTTCTTTCCTTATTGTGCGCATAGGAAAACGCCTTTGGATCTCCGGCCGTTGGTCCAAATAGCACATCTTGTAACGCGGCCCATTTCGCATTCAATAAAACCACGCATGTTTTGTTAAGGACATATGGAACCACGAATCAGCCCAATGATGATAATAGTCTTCCATATAGAAGCTTGAGGCCTGATTTGCCATATGTTTCCTAATTTTCAAAAGATTTCCATGGGGCCGGGATGTCCAATGACATGAGGACTAGTCCCATTGGTACCTATACCTGTTTCGAAAACTTTTTCGAAAAGACTTTAATGATCATGCATGTCATTATTACTGAGCACGAACTAACCATACTCATGACATTTCAGGTATATCATCTCAAACATGCATACCAGGTTGTTACAAAATTCAGATCCCTCCATTAACCACTCCTATAACATCGAGGAAGAGGAAGACGGTGATTATGCATCTATCCGAAGAGATTGGAACACCTTTGAAGAATCAAAGCCTCCTACCTCAGAAGAACCAGTCGTTATTAATTTGGGAGACACCGCGAACGTCAAAGAGGTCAAGATCGGCGGACACCTATCCCGAGATGAAAGGCTCAAATTCACCAAGCTACTAAAAGAATATCAAGACATCTTCGCATGGTCTTACGCGGATATGCCAGGACTTGATCCTAAAATCGTGGACCATGCATTGCCCACAGATCCCGGCATCAAACCAGTCAAACAAGGCAGCAGGCGGATGAAAGCCGAGTTAGAAGACAAGATTAAGGAAGAAGTCATGAAACTTCTTAGGGTAGGCTTCATTGAAGCTATCCCATACTCGGACTGGATTGCAAATATAGTCCCCGTCATGAAGAAAGACGGAAAAGTTCGGATCTGCGTAGATTACCGAGATCTGAATAGAGCAAGCTCAAAAGATGATTTTCCACTCCCCCACATTGATGTATTGGTGGATAGTACGGCGGGTTATGAATTATTCTCATTCATGGATGGATTCTCGGGATACAACAAAATCTTCATGAAACAAGAAGACAAACCCAAGACTGCATTTACCACACCATGGGGAAATTTTTGCTACAAAGTCATGCCCTTTGGATTGAAAAACGCCGGGGCTACCTACCAGAAGGCTATGGTCACGTTATTCCATGATATGATCCACAAAGAGATTGAAGTATATGTTGATGACATGATCGCTAAATCCAAGAAAGGACAAGATCACATACAGGTATTAAGAAAACTATTTGAGTGCCTGCGCAAATACAAGTTAAAGCTGAACCCTAACAAATGCGTGTTTGGGGCAAGATCCGGGAAACTCCTTGGGTTCATAGTCAGCAACAGAGGCATTGAAATTGATCCCTCAAAAATCCAGGCCATCCACGATTTATCAACTCCATCCACAGTAAAAGAAGTGAGAAGCCTTCTAGGGAGATTGAACTATATTGCCAGGTTCATCAATCAGCTGTCTGATGTGGCTAAGCCAATCTTCAAATTGCTTAAGAAAGGCGCGAAAATAACATGGGACGCCGAGTGCAGCAAGGCATTCCAAATGATCAAAAACTATTTGATCACACCATCGGCGCTTGTACCACCAATTCCTGGTCACCCATTGACCTTATACCTGACCATACGACAAGAGTCCTTGGGAGCCTTACTTGCCCAAACAAGCCCGATAGATGGAAAAGAGAGGGCCATTTATTACCTGAGTAAGAAATTCACGCCATCTGAAGCAAAATATATACCAGTTGAAAGGGCCTGCGTAGCAACGGTATGGGTACTTCGCAGACTGAGGCAGTATACCCTACACCACAATATCCAGCTCATAACAGAGAACGATCCTGTCAAATACCTCCTGGAGAAGCCCTCTTTAATTGGGAAATTGGCAAAATGGCAAGTGATGTTGTCTGAATTTGACATCAAGTGTTCTCCACAGAAGTCGGTAAAAGGAAGAGCTATAGCAGACATGCTGGCAGAAAACCCGTCAAGCGTTGAATCCCCTGAAGTAATAAACACTCGAGGTCAAATTCTGAACTTAGCAGAAGACAAGTGGATCATGTATTTCGATGGTGCTGCCAATCTATCAGGGGCAGGTACTGGGGCAGTACTGATATCCCCGGATGGTCAACATTACCCTGTCACGGCAAAGATAACTTTTCCTTGTACCAACAACATTTCAGAATATGAGGCATGCATTCTGGGCCTACGACTGGCCCTTTCTATGGAGATACCTAGGTTACAAGTCTTTGGAGACTCCATGCTCATTATTCTACAGACACAGGGGGAATGGAAGACGAAAGATGCAAAGCTCATCCCTTATCACGAATACCTTGAAGAATTGATACTCAAGTTCGAAGAAGTGTCATTCGAATACCTGTCAAGCTCTCACAATCAATTTGCCGATGCGTTAGCCACCCTAGCCTCGATGTTACAAACGACTGAAGGGTTGGATGTAGAACCTCTGAGGATCGGCATTGTTGAAAAGCCGGCTTATTGTATGCTAATCGAAGAAGAATCTGATGGAGAGCCATGGTACTATGACATCAGGAATTACCTTTTGAAAGGGGAATTCCCTGAAGGATGCCAGTCAGGAGACCGAAAATACATAACCAAGATGGCCAGCAAGTTTTTCCTCAATGGACAAATCCTGTATAAGAGATCGTTTGATTCTACTCTGTTAAGATGTGTAGATGCCAGAGAAGCAAATGTCCTCATGAAAGAGATCCATGAAGGTGTGTGTGGGCCTCACATGAACGGCCACCTCCTCGCCCGGAAGATCATGCGGCTTGGCTATTATTGGATGACCATCGAATCAGACTGCTGTCAGCACGTCCAGTCATGCCACCAATGCCAAATATACGGGGATAAGATCAATGCACCCCCAAGCGAACTGCACCAAATGTATGAAGTTTGGCCTTTCTCTATGTGGGGCATAGACATGATAGGGCCTATTAATCCTGTGGCTTCGAATGGTCATCGCTTCATCTTGGTAGCGATTGATTACTTCACAAAGTGGGTAGAAGCCAGCTCTTACAAGAATGTCACTGCAAGAAATGTGGCAAGATTCGTCAAAAGAGATATCATATCCCGGTATGGTACCCCTCAAGCGATCATCACAGATAATGGGTCCAACCTGAACAACAAGATTGTCGATGATCTGCTGGATCACTTTAGCATTCGACATCTGAATTCATCTCCTTACCGTCCACAAATGAATGGGGCAGTGGAAGCAGCCAACAAAAACATCAAGAGAATCTTGGCTAAAACAGCAGAAAACTACAGGGACTGGCACGAAAGGCTGCCCTTCGCCTTGATGGCTTACCGAACGTCGATCAGGACTTCTACAGGGGCAACTCCCTATAGTCTGGTGTATGGGACAGAAGCAGTTCTACCAGTAGAAGTTAAGATTCCCTCTTTGAGAATCTTATCCGAAGATAATCTCTCTGAGTCAGAGTATTTCAAGCACAGATATGAACAGCTGAATTTAATAGACGAGAAACGTCTTAAAGCCATTTGCAATGGACAAACTTACCAGAAGAGAGTAGCCAGGGCGTTCAATCGAAAGGTCAAGACCAGAAACTTCGAAGTAAATGACTTGGTAATTAGAAAAGTTTTGCCGAGTACTACCCATCCCGGGGGAAAATTCACTCCGAATTACGAAGGCCCCTACATTGTTAAGAAGATCCTCACGGGAGGAGCATTAATTCTTGTAAACTCCAAGGGAGAAGAACTGGGGCACCCTGTGAATTCAGTTGCTGTGAAGAAATATTACCCTTGAAATAAAATCAGATTCCGGTCATATGCCCTGCCTCGAATTGAGCCTACTCTTCATGATAGTCTTTGCATAAGCATGTCATGCATCCATACATACATTAGCATGTGTTCAATATTGCAGGACCCAAGGGAGCAGGGTCGCGATAGATTGGAATGCATGATCAAGAAGACTTACTGTTATGATGGTCAGGTGCACGTCCTTTCTTTTCAAAAACTGAAAATTTCAAGAAATTTTAGAACACTTAATCATCTTGTATTGTTAAGAAAGATGCAGATTTTCACGAATCTATCCACTTTCATTGGAGTGCATGATCAAGGGTAAGATGTATCGTTCTAATTTTCTGAAATTCGATAGCATACACCGACATATTCCTTTTATGTTTTTCAGAGATCCCTAGCCGCGCGGGGCAGGTAAGTATTCCTTTCCCAACCTTTTAGGTTTTTAAGACTGTCAGAATCCTTATTTCTAGAATTTGAAGGCTACTTGGAATCTAGCATGCATTCAAATCTCATGTCTAGAAAGATGCAGAATTCTCACAGTTGTAACATTAGCATTCATGTTTAGATTTGGAGGTTATCTAAACATGGTTGAAATATACATTGTGCATCACAAATCCCTTTTGAGGGCAAGTTTTGGAGAAAACAAAATGAACTTTTCCAGCAAAAGTTGTTTAAACCGTTCAAAAGGATGTTTCCTCAGATAAGAGGCAACCTGAATCTAAACACGTCCTATACACACTTGAGAGATGAGTGGAGTGGTAAGGACAACGAGACCTTGACCTACGGAAGTAGGGGTTATTCGCAGTGATTACATGGATCGAGACGACGGAGGCATTCGTTTCTCTATCATAAACACTACAGATGACCGTTGATAGCCCTTTGAACGGCGGTTTCATTCTATACCCCTGTCAAGAACCACCCCACAGTGGGGCAAACTGGAGGTACGTCCAGCGATATCAGGAGGTAAATGGTTAGAAGTTCTCTTGCTCAGACTTGCATCAATCTTCGTGTGTTGCTTGTCATTTTAACTTCTATGGTAGTTCAAGTGCTTTAGGATGACGAAAAGCATTCGTTTCTCTATCCTATACACTTTTACCCTTTGTACAGCCCAATTGAGCCTATACGTTCGTTTCGCAAGCCCGTTGGTGATCATTGCATATTCCAAGACGGAAACGACGTCACTTCAAGAGCGGAAAAGTTCAAAACACAGAATTTGTGAAAAATTCCTAGATTAATGTTTGAGTGCTGAGATTCAAGTTGTACATCTAGCACACTCATTTGAAAATTCTGATCCCCAAAAGAAAAGAAAAGGTGGGATCTCGACAAAAGATGAGAAAAAGAAAAAAGAGAGAAAAATTCGATCCTGGGCATCAAGAAAAAGCAAAGTGCTTGGTAAAAGCAAGGCCGATGCCCATCCAAATACTTGTACACTTGTGAATCATGTGTTTGATCTTGTAAATGCCAAAAGATGGCATGATACCTTTGTATAGGTCACTAGTGAGATCTGATTATAAAAGAAAATCCCAAGGGAGCTGGACAGCAAAGGATACTCCCAGATTATGTCACATTCAGATGACAAAAGCATAGACAAGGTATTGACGCCGTCTTGACATGAGGGAGATGTTCTCTAAAGACAAATAAGCACTTCAAAGACTGAAGACGCTCTTTGAACCAGAAGGGGCAAGATGGCAATAAACTTGCAGTGATCACCAATGTTTAAACCCTTCGCGTATTCTGAGCCAAAAACAAGCCTTTTTTGGGTCCCCAATCCTACCTACGTTACAACCCTGAAAAGCCTTTTTCTGATTAAGGCACATGGATTGACATAGGGTTTAATCTCTAAGCTTAGCTCGAAGAAGTTCGAGCAAGATTATTTCTTTCTCATTTTGCAGGTTTCTTGACTTGTAAACCTGGAGCAGACATTGAAGACTTCTCTTCGTAAGCCTTGACTTGCACGCAAGTCCCCTTTGAAAACCGTTGACCAAGCCCAACATTACGGTCCCTTGGAAGTCCTCCTGATCGATCGAGGTGTATTCACTGCGAATGATCCTGAACCCTAGGCGCAGGTTTGATAGGAAATTCGAGTGCATTCTTGGTAAAGGACCATTACCTCAAAACGGTGAGAAGTCCTCTTTGATGAGAATACTCCAATGGACATTTTAACCAAATTCTTTTGGCTAAATTCAGATTGTTTGATTCAAACTTTCCTCACAAGGGATTTTTGATCACTCTCGTATGTTGCAAGGTGTTTTGGATAACCTCCAGCATCATAACCTCCAGCATCACTCTCTCACGTCAGCAAAAGAATGAAGAGCAAAGCGTTCACCAGTGGGACAAGAAAGATTGAGTGTCAAGATTCGTTTTGATTTTCCCTAGTCGAGTCGGTCTAGATTCAGGTGTCACCTGTCTTTGAGAGAAACCTCTCACGAGATTCCTCTCAAAGAGGGGCAGCTGTTGACACCTGATTTTTGACCAAGTCTTTTTTAGTTTTATTTTCGAAAAATCACAAAAAATTCATAAAAAGTCAAAAAAATTACAAAATCAACTTTGGTAGCCTTAGGAACCATTCTTGACCAAAAAATAATTTTTCACATTTTTCATATTTTTTAGTATTTTTGGAAAATAGAAAAATACTAAAAAATCAAGAAAAATAGCATTTGAGGTCACAAAAATATGTAAAAATATCGAATATTTTTCCTTTTAATTCCTTGTATTTTTGACCTCACAAAAAAATCAAAATCAGATTCAATTTTAGGTGTTCCTTTGTTACCCGTATTATTGAATTTGAAGAAAAAATAACAATTGAGTCTTTTAATTTTCAATTTTGGCATTTTTTAAGATCTTGACATTCAATCTAACTATCCCCTATTTCAATTTAGCCCAATTGTTTGTGTAATTTGCTCAATTGCACGGATTTGAAAAAATTACATACTAAAATTGCATTCTAGTCCTTGAATTTAAGCATAATTGAAATTACTTTCAATTCAAGGGCTATCATTGCAAATTGAACATGCTACCCAATGGATTACACCATTTTAAATCGATTGGCATAGGTGGTTTAACCCAATTTGATCATTTGCACCCTCAATTACACGATTCCCAATTTCCAAGCAAATAAGAATTTGGGGATTTTGTAGAAATTGATGAAAACTTTTGGGCAAAACCACATTTCTAGATAGAATTCATGCCCTAGATTCGATTATGAAGTTCAATTGCAAAATTTTCCCATTAATTTGGGTTTAATTTAAAAAATGGTAAGTCGGAACCGGTTCGGACCGGTCAGACCGCCGGTCGGACCGGTCGAACCGGCCCGCTACAGTGTCGTCACTTTCCTCAGGCACCTGCGCGAATGAATAGTAAATAGACGAACTTTGACGGGGAAATCGACGGGCCAATCAACCCCAATTGAAGACGCAATTGTGGGCGTTTAGTTCCTTAGATCACTTACCGTCGATTGGAGCTAGAACGACGATCAATGGCCGCCGGAGCAAGGAGCAATCGGCCAGTCAAACCTTCGGACCTGTAAAAGTCAACAAAGGCAAAAACAGCTCAAATCCTTGCCAAATTCGTGCGAAATGAAGCTCACCGCGGAACCAAAAGGGACTAAACAGAATGCCCATCCTCCCCGACGTCGTTCTGACCTATTTGCACGTGATTACACGTGCCAAATGGAGTTGGTTGAAGCTCCACCGTTCGGCGCCAAAAATCCAACAGGCAATATAAGCCTACGTCGGCTTTCAGTTAAAGGGGACGAACAGATTCAGTTGTAGTGGGCGAAACCAAATCGAGAGAGAAGGAGAAGGAGAGAGAGTGAGCTCTCCTCCAACCGCCATTGTCGAGGACAGAGCTCGAATCCACAAAGCATCGGTCAGGCCTTTTCAGGCTAGACCAAAGCTCGGGGAGACCTCCAGGAGACCGCCCAGAACGCCAGGAAGCGATCGCCGCCGGCCGCGCCCCGCGAAATCGCAAGAACAGGTGAGTCGCAGTCTCGAGTTCTTCCTTGAGCATTCATGGCGATTCACACATTCCATGATCCTTCTTGCAATTAGTGTGTGCCTTTCATTCCTTGAATGTCACTGACCATGTTTGCGTCTTCATTTTACATTGATTTTGCTCACATACCCCGAATCGAGTCTTCCGATTTAGCCTCCATAGCCGATTCTTGCCCAGCCAAATCTGGGCCGAGCGGGCTCAATCGGAGCTCGAGGTAAGTCTTCTGAACCTCCATTGGTGCTATTCTGTGACTGAATGTCTTTGATTTTGAGTGAATCGCATGATTGAGCTTCCATGGCCGTACTCGGCAATTCGCACGATGTTCTTGATTCTGTGAATAGGATGTTTCGATTCTTAGATATGTCAAACTAGAGCTAATCGTGAGTCGATTGCCTTTGGTCTCGCACGATTTCATCAAGATCCTACCGTAGGATCGTCGTTGGAGATCCTCAGCCGTCCATTCCGCCGGGGTCGAAAGGTTGAAGACGAAGTTGACGTGGCAAAGTCAACAGGTCAAAAGCTGAGATGGCAGTCGGCCATTGATCCACGTGTACATCGAGTCAGCTTGACCGTTAGTCCGTTAGGGGTGAGTCAGCGTAGATCGAACGGCTCAGGTTAATCGAGTCCAACAAATAGTGGCCGTCCGATTAGAAATTAGGATAATTCGGAAAAGATTTTAAATCGGAAATAAAGAATGGTTGAAACGACGTCGTAGGGTTTAGGGGATGTACGGCGTCGTTTAGGTAAGTGTGAATCAACGGTCTAGATCGAATCTTAGAATCTAATCGTGGCCGTAGGTTTAAGTAATCTGATCAGACGGCCCTGATCGAGTCTTCGCCTAATCTGAACTGTAGATTCCAGTCAGGTTATCCAGTGGACGTGGAATAGCCACGTGGCGCAATGAAGGCCGTCAGATCAAGTCCGACAATTCAAAGGAGGGGACGGCGTCGTTTTGGAGCTGGGGCACGCGCGGGTCCAGGTCTGGGCCGGGTTCCGACCCGAGTGGGTCGGGTCGACCCGGTCCGAATCATTTTTTTTAAATAAAAAATCAGAAAATGATTTTAAAAATAAAAAAAAAATATAAAAAAAATCGGAAAAATTTCAGAAAATCCAAAAAAATGCTAGAAAATGCCAGAAAATTCCAAAAAAAAAAATATGAAAAAATTGTGAGAAAATCTTAGACATTCCAGAAACCCCCAAAAATCGAGGGTTGACCACAGACAACTGGTCAACCCTATTTTTGGGGTTTCTTATCCGTTCTTCCGAGACTTGACGACATTACCCTTTAGGGGTAAGTCGCCTCTGCTGTGTATGCAAGACAAGGCAGATAATGCCAAGGTAAGAATTAGGGTCGATTAGACGACCAATTCTTAATTTTGGGTTTCGAGTCCCGTCCCTTTTCTCAAAATGACGATTTTGCCCTTCAATGGGAAAATTGTCTTTCTTGTCTCAATCGAGTTCTGAAAATTGCTTAAAGTTAGGGTTTGGGTCAGGTGGACAACCAACCCTAATATTTGAGGTTTTCAGTTCTCGCCTTTGTCCAAATGACGACTTTACCCCTCCAAGGGTAAAATCACTTGAAAATTCCAGAAAAATCCTGGAAATTCCCGAAAAATAGGAAATGGATTGGATTGATGGCCAATCCTATTTCCACTATCTTTTGACTTCCCAATTCGTCTAAAATGATAGATTTACCCTTTTAAGGGTAAATTTTCCCCGAATTGTTCAAAATTACGATTCTGCCCCTCATGGGCGAATCATGTCCAAATCACTCCTAAGCCTTGATTGATATTTCTCTAGGCTAATAGGGCCTCATTAGGGATACCATGCTGATTTCATGTGTTTATCCGCATGCATTGGATCCTTGATTTGCGTATTTATTCCTATTGATTGTGATTGATAGGATAGAAATTCCTATCTGCATGAATTCCTAGATTTAGGATCAGCACCTCACTCATCTGTATGAAATCCTAGGATCAGATAAACCATTCAGTTTAGGTACCGAAAGGGCGTCAACTCTGACAGTTGGCGTAACTAAGTCCCCGAACCCACTTCTCTGGTTTCCGCAGAATCGAATAGACCACTCCCAACTATTCGATAGGGTTTCCGATCGTACCCTCCACGAAACGATTGGTGGCGACTCCTTGGCATGTACACTCATCACATGTCACTAGACCACACTGAAGGTCAATCACGTATATCCAACAGTTGCGACTCGGGTAATGGACCTTGGGAGAGGCCCGCGTCCGATCAAGCCAGCGATCGGGCGGCCCATTAGCCCTCACGCTCGCGCGAGAGGGTTGCGACAGACTGGCGACTCCGCTGGGGACTTATTCTAAACCAGAATCTTTGGTTTCGAATTCTAGAGGACTTGAGCCAATTAAAAAGTTGTTTGGTTTATCTGACCTTGTTTTCTGCAGATGCTCTCGAAGGTGAGGTACGTACACTAACCATTGTGTTAAATGTTTTTGCAGATTGGAGAAATAAGGGGTGGAGTGATTGTTGACATTTTTCCTGCAGGTTGGAGTTAGGAATGTATGTTTACTTTATGCATTTACTGAAGCGGTGTTTGATACAAACTGCTGTGCATGACTTTGCATTGTGATGATCACGACACATCGCACACACTGGCGGTCAAACCCCGACTGCAACCACCCTTAGGTTACCTTAGATAGGGAAAGGATGCGAAAAGGATCTTGTGTTTGATGGCACTTGAGACTTTCGTATTCGTCCCCGCCTACCATCTACATTGGCGATATCTAGCCCTCTTGGGTAGGTACCCTTGGGGAGGAATCTGCCTCGTGTGGATCGTGGGAGCCTGAGCCGTAGGTTCCTCACCTGACTTTCGATTTTTTTTAGAGTATACCCACTTGTCGCATGCGCATGTCTATGGATGGTTGGTATACCTAAAACCACCCATTGATACAGGGGGCATTCAACATCCCCCAAAGTGTGGTTGGTAAGACATTTTATTTCTAAAAATGTACTTTATTTCTTGCTCCATGACTCATACATTGCATACACCCATATGCATTAGCATCATGAAGATTACTCAAAGTGACTAATGGAAACAACAATGATTATAGGATAGGATGTCGCTGTTCCCTAAAAGTTCAACAGAGTTGGTAACTTTCGAGTACTTGAGAAAAGTTACTCACCCCGGACCAAACACGAGGCTACACTTCACTAGATTCGTGCATGGGCGGGAACTGACTGGACGTAAGCTAGGATATGCTGAGGACTGTCAAACCCGCTACTACGTCGATAACCTCAGGTTCAAGCGACAAGCAGACGAAGGGATGAAGAATTACCGAGAGATGAAGAAACAGCGTCGCAACCAGCTGGCTAGGGAAGCGTATGCCCGTCGAAAGGCTGAATTGTTGGCCAGAGAGAACATACCCATGATCACTTCTTGGAGTAGGAAGAGACGCCCTGCGATCAAGACCAAGCCAAGGCGTATCACACTCAAGAAAGTGGAACCCGAGAAGACTCCCGAAGTCATCATAACCTGGACTAGAGAATGGCCAGAGGAATTACAACCTCTCGACCGAAACACTAAAGATAACTCCCCTACCTTAGGTTAAGGGAGATTTCATGACCTACTCTCATCTGGGTAAACCTCTGGAAAAAGAGTGACCTAGATCCTCACGTTCCATTGGCTTTTATGGCTTTCTTGTTTGAAAAACCTCTCTTTACCTTCCTTCCATTAGGCATCTTGTTCCTTTGATGTGTTGACCAATGGAATGTGACGTTGTCGTTCCCTTTAGTCACTGAGTAAACTTGACTAAATTGCATAATTCACTTCCCTGAAATGCAAATTAGACTTTGAGTCAGGCTTTCCGAGACCTGAAAAAGGTCCTAATCTCCATTTCTTCAAATTGAACTATGCAATCAAGTCAGCTCATACATGCCTCATGACATCTTCATATTCATACGTTTAAAGTAATTTCTGACGATTGACCTTTTAAAAAATCAATGGCATATTTTAGACTTGATGGGAAAGAGCGATATTCAAGTATTCAAAATCCCCCGAGCTGAACTCCGATCATGGTGGGATGGCTTGGGCGAAGCCAGCTAGAAGTATGCGGAATCACGACTAGGGTACTTATTGAACTTGGTGAAGATTGAGTGTCCGCCTGCCTTCATTCAAGCCATGGCGCTTTACTGGGATCCTACCACCGCTACATTTTGCATGGAAGGACTAGAGATTACCCCCACTACCGAGGAATACAGCGCCGTCATCGGAGTTGAATTCACCCCTACGCTCGTCCGACCCCCTATAGGACCTGAACCCCTAAGTCAGGTGGCTGAATTCCTTGACACAAACCTAAATGAAGTCAAAGAGGATACAAAGAACAATTCTGGACGGATCTCCCTATCCTTCCTTATAAACCGATTTTCCCGCCTTCCTGCTACTAAAGGAACCAAATCTGGTAGAGCCTTTATCTTGGCATTATTTAGCTTTGTGCTATTCCCGATCTCAACTGTCACCTTCGACCCTATCATGGCTGTAGTAGCTAGACAAGTCTGTTGCGGGTGGGATTACTCAAACATCCTCCTTGCCGAAACCTTCCTCTCCCTAAATTGTTTCAAGAAAAATAAAAAGGGAATCTTTAGAGCTTCTAGTGATCTTCTATATCTATGGTTCACATCCCACATCAGACAATTCCACATCCGCATGGGTTTCACTGAAATCAGCCCCAATGCACACCCTCTTAAAACATTTGCTAGAACCTATACACGTGTTCCCAAGTTCAACTTCATAGAGTGGAGGAACTTCCTCAAAGTCCTAAAACCCAAACAACTCCGATGGCGGCTAAGGTTACCAACGCTGAGCAAGGTCAGATTGACCTGCGATGACGGGGGTCCAGTCCCCTTGCTAGGATTCACGGGCGCAACCGCATACTATCCAAGAAGGGTGATTCGGCAGTTTGGAGCACTTCAGGAGATCCATTCTCCACCGCAACCTGGTATCTTTTCCTTTGACTTACCAAGCCAGACCCTCACGAAGGAGGAGAAGAGACAATTTGAAACCAAGGTGGCATCCATCATACACTCCTTGAAGAATTCCCGGGCTGAAGAAATAAGTTGGCCAGAAAACATGACTCGAGAAGAGAACACTCATAGAGCCACCACAGAATACATTCAGCATTTCAAGGCGATACGACGAAGCCTTGTCGAGCCCTACATACCTGAATACATCGTGCCGTACATACCGGGAATAGAGCCCTACATACCTGAAGAAATGGGACCACTGTCGTGTTCAGAAGATGAGGAGCCCCAGGCTGAAGAGGGGAATCCATACTGGGATGATGAGGATACCTTAGGCCTCAAACGTCCTAGACTTGAATAGGCTATTCTGTCAAGTGTAAAATAAGCAAACATTGTGATGCCTTCTCATACATTCTTATTTCTGTGGAATACTATCTTGGACACATGAGCATGAATGTGAACATGTTTTGCAAAAGCATAAAAACTATCGTCAGAAATTACGCTTCTTTTAATTCCATGAATTCTTGTCGAGGAATGATTAAAAGAACTACTTACATGAGGCTAAGGCTCACGAAGTAGCCCTTTTTCTCATCTACTGCCAAGAAGCATGCAGCTGAAAGAATTAGCTGCTCCTTTTTGCTAAAATGAAAGAAGTACTCACTCAAAATCTCTTCGGAACAGGTACGCTCTCATCACGGAATTTCCCACACTTCGCTTCCGAACTCGCCTTAAGACAAGAATGGAGCAGCAAGAGTTGACTCCGCGCGTAGGCATGCTGGAATCTCAGATGACTGCCCTAGCAACTATGATGGCTGACATTAAGGCCATGCTAGAGACATCCCAAGCTAAACAGATGACGAATCACAACCAGAACAACGCTAGTACTTCCTTCATACCTGATACGACAGATGAAGAGTTGACGAGAGATACACAGCGTACAGAGGAGGACGTTCATGAACCAAATAGCCGGTCACAACAAAAAGCCTCGCCTGTTATTATCAACCTTGAAAAAGAGGAGAAGGGAAAACAGACCGTGAAAACAGAGGTAGAGGCTAAGAGATTGGCTAAGATCGAAGAATGCCTGAGCAGCCAAGGTTACGAGTTAGCTCGCTTCGACAAGATATCTCCTTTTGCTAAAGTGGAGACTCCTCCTGACTATAAAGAACCAGAGTTCGTAAGGAAATACAATGGGACAGATTGTCCCCGTGCCCACCTCAAGTACTACCTGCGCAAGATGGCGCACTATTCAGATTACATTCCACTGTTAATGAACACATTCCAAGAGAGCTTGGCTGGCGCCGCTCTGGCCTGGTTCATTGAACTAGATTTGGAAGATTACGACGGATGGGAAGATCTCGCAGAAGACTTCCTCAGGCAGTACAAATTTAACACGACTACAGCCCCAACAAGAGAAGACCTTCTACGAACTTCAAAAGAAAGCGGCGAATCGATCAGGACATATGCTCAGAGGTGGCGAGCCTTGGCTACCCAAGTAAAGCCTTCAATCCCAGAAGAGGAGCTGATCGACTTATTCCTGAAAGCACTCCCCTATGAGTACTTTGACAAGCTGAACACTTCTGGATGTCAAACATTTGCACACCTGATAAAGGTTGCTGAAAGGCTGGAATGGGCCTTGAGAGAAAGAAGGCCTCACGAAGCACCTACTAGGAAACAGTATCCCTTTAAAAAAGTGAGGGAAGCCGGGCTCGACATAACATTCATACCAGGTCCTCATAAGCTCAAGTCGTTCAGCAACTCTAACCAGATCAAAGGAGGGTCATCCTGGTCGGCACCGAAGGTACAAGAGCCTAGAAGAAAGCAACCCCAGAAGCAATTCTCCCAGCTCCCGAGACCTTTATCCAAGCTGCTTCCGATGCTGCTGGAGCAACACCTGGTGGCGAAAGAACCACCTAGGGCAAACCCTGCAAGGTATCCTAGCTTTGATGAGAGCCAGACCTGTACCTATCATATGGGCGAAAGAGGGCATAATGTGGATAACTGCTATACCCTTGAGCTGAAAGTGCAAGCCCTGATTGATAGTCAGATTCCAAAATTTGACCACGCGGCCCCAAATGTACAAGAAAACCCACTTCCATATCATCAAGCAGTAGGGGCAATATTCTCTGAAGTTGAAGAAGACTACCTGAAGTTGAAGGTAGACGTGCCCAAGCTGACCGACCTGCTAACAACCGCTTCATCATGCCCGAAAGCAGGGGAGATCTCAACTGACCAAAAGAAGTTATGTATCGCCAAGATGATGAGCTTGGGGATAATGTCCGATATCACTGATAAAGAATTCGAAGGGATTGAAGCTTCTCTATCTTTAGAAGGGAACCACTTCTTGATCACAACTGAGCAGAATAGCGCCTGTGGTACCTCACATGAGAATCTGGCAAACAGTCTTGGGTCAGTCACTCAATCAGAGGAAGAATTCAAAGAGGAAGAACTAGAAGCCAAGAGGCGAAGTCTAGCAGACCTCAAGTTTATGGCCGATGCGCTGGAGAAAGGCGAAATTATAGACAATCTGGGTCAAGATTCTGGAGGGTACAATTTCAAAGTGAAATATTCAGCTCCTCCCAGCTTTTATCAAAAGATTGAAGACATCATACCAGACGGTTGAAGAGATATGGATGATCTCTCTCAACCAGAGTCCTCGAAGGGCATAGAAGAACTCGACAACACTATATCAATGGTCGAAGTAGCCACGACCGTGGTGATTAGATTGGATGAACTGGATAACCTGAATAAGGTGGAAGATTGCCCAGTTAGGCCTGTCGTAATTCAATTGTCTCAGGAGGAAGAAAGCAACACGTTAGGACCAGAGATACCTCATCAGACAACTGTAACGATAAAAGTCCCCCCAATAGAAGAGTATGATCCCAAAGCTGTTCATTGGGACTACGGGACCACACAAGTAGATGCAGTAATGAGGTCCGGAAGATTTTATGCCCCCAAAGAGGATGAACCTGAAAAAAGGGAGGTCTCCAAGGATGATGCCGAAAAGCTCATATCGATCATCAAAACCAGCGAGTTTGAAGTAATAGAGCAGCTAAGGAAGATGCCCGCTCAGATATCCCTATTAAACCTATTCATCAATTCAGAGAAGCACAAGAACGCGCTGTTGAAGGTGCTCAACGAAGTACATGTCCCTGAAACAATTAATGAGGTACAACTAGGGGACTTTGTAGGAGCAATTCTTTTGAAAGACCAATTAAGCTTCTCTGACGAGGACTTCCCCATGGAGAGGGCACAATAAGGCCTTATACATCTCCGCCCAATGTAACGGCAAAAGAGTGGCACACGTATTGATCGATAATGGATCAGCCTTTAACATCTGCCCTTTGGCTACCATAAGGAAGCTGGGAATCAATGAAGAGATGATCAAGGCATCCAAGACAGCTGTAAGAGCATTCGATGGCATGAAGAAGACGGTAGAGGGTGAGATCGAGCTTGACGTATTTATCGGCCCAACAAAGTTCTCTATAAACTTTCAAGTAATGGATCTGGACAGTGCATTTGGGTTCTTACTAGGAAGACCTTGGATCCATACAGCGGGAGCTGTCCCTTCGATCTTGCACCAAAAAGTACGTTTCGTTGTAGATGGGAAGGTAATTACCGTACATGGGGAAGTCGACCTCCAGGCATACCAGAATAGTGCCATTCCCTATGTTGAGCCTGAAGAGAAAACAGAAGCAAGCTATCATTCCCTAGAATTGGTGGCAACAGTTCATACCCCAGCCGGGACGAAGTTGAGAACCCCTTACATCTCAGAAGCCAGTCTTCTACCAGCTAAGATGCTGCTGGCATACGGGTTCAATCCCAAAAAAGGTCTAGGCAAACATAATCAGGGTATAAATACCCCGTTACAGTTAAAGGCTAATCCACATAGAATGGGCTTGGGGTACCAGAAATATCCCACGAATGAATCTATCCCAAAAGCAACTGGCCGAGGCCGAGGCAAAAGCCTGGGACGCCGGGGAGGCGAAAACAGCCCGAATAACTCATTCATCGGTTCTCCCACCTGGAAGGGCAGGTTTCGGATGTTCAGGAATCCCTTAAATGCCTACTTCAACCAGAACTCAAAATGGCTATCTGAAGAGGATATCACTTCGCCGATGGAACCAGATCTGACAAATCCTTTTCTTGAAGATGACTCTGTGAATGTCATCGTGGAGTTGTTGGATAATGAAGCCACTTCCTCTGAGTAAAGAAACTCTTCCTTTATCTTTAAATACTGCGTTTAAAACTTTCTGCATTTCATTGTATTTTCTTTCCTTATTGTGCGCATAGGAAAACGCCTTTGGATCTCCGGCCGTTGGTCCAAATAGCACATCTTGTAACGCGGCCCATTTCGCATTCAATAAAACCACGCATGTTTTGTTAATGACATATGGAACCACGAATCAGCCCAATGATGATAATAGTCTTCCATATAGAAGCTTGAGGCCTGATTTGCCATATGTTTCCTAATTTTCAAAAGATTTCCATGGGGCCGGGATGTCCAATGACATGAGGACTAGTCCCATTGGTACCTATACCTGTTTCGAAAACTTTTTCGAAAAGACTTTACATGATCATGCATGTCATTATTACTGAGCACGAACTAACCATACTCATGACATTTCAGGCATATCATCTCAAACATGCATACCAGGTTGTTACAAAATTCAGATCCCTCCATTAACCACTCCTATAACATCGAGGAAGAGGAAGACGGTGATTATGCATCTATCCGAAGAGATTGGAACACCTTTGAAGAATCAAAGCCTCCTACCTCAGAAGAACCAGTCGTTATTAATTTGGGAGACACTACGAACGTCAAAGAGGTCAAGATCGGCGGACACCTATCCCGAGATGAATGGCTCGAATTCACCAAGCTACTAAAAGAATATCAAGACATCTTCGCATGGTCTTACGCGGATATGCCAGGACTTGATCCTAAAATCGTGGACCATGCATTGCCCACAGATCCCGGCATCAAACCAGTCAAACAAGGCAGCAGGCGGATGAAAGCCGAGTTAGAAGACAAGATTAAGGAAGAAGTCATGAAACTTCTTAGGGTAGGCTTCATTGAAGCTATCCCATACTCGGACTGGATTGCAAATATAGTCCCCGTCATGAAGAAAGACGGAAAAGTTCGGATCTGCGTAGATTACCGAGATCTGAATAGAGCAAGCCCAAAAGATGATTTTCCACTCCCCCACATTGATGTATTGGTAGATAGTACGGCGGGTTATGAATTATTCTCATTCATGGATGGATTCTCGGGATACAACAAAATCTTCATGAAACAAGAAGACAAACCCAAGACTTCATTTACCACACCATGGGGAAATTTTTGCTACAAAGTCATGCCCTTTGGATTGAAAAACGCCGGGGCTACCTACCAGAAGGCTATGGTCACGTTATTCCATGATATGATCCACAAAGAGATTGAAGTATATGTTGATGACATGATCGCTAAATCCAAGAAAGGACAAGATCACATACAGGTATTAAGAAAACTATTTGAGTGCCTGCGCAAATACAAGTTAAAGCTGAACCCTAACAAATGCGTGTTTGGGGCAAGATCCGGGAAACTCCTTGGGTTCATAGTCAGCAACAGAGGCATTGAAATTGATCCCTCAAAAATCCAGGCCATCCACGATTTATCAACTCCATCCACAGTAAAAGAAGTAAGAAGCCTTCTAGGGAGATTGAACTATATTGCCAGGTTCATCAATCAGCTGTCTGATGTGGCTAAGCCAATCTTCAAATTGCTTAAGAAAGGCGCGAAAATAACATGGGACGCCGAGTGCAGCAAGGCATTCCAAATGATCAAAAACTATTTGATCACACCACCGGCGCTTGTACTACCAATTCCTGGTCACCCATTGACCTTATACCTGACCAGACGACAAGAGTCCTTGGGAGCCTTACTTGCCCAAACAAGCCCGATAGATGGAAAAGAGGGGGCCATTTATTACCTGAGTAAGAAATTCACGCCATCTGAAGCAAAATATATACCAGTTGAAAGGGCCTGCGTAGCAACGGTATGGGTACTTCGCAGACTGAGGCAGTATACCCTACACCACCATATCCAGCTCATAACAGAGAACGATCCTGTCAAATACCTCCTGGAGAAGCCCGCTTTAATTGGGAAATTGGCAAAATGGCAAGTGATGTTGTCTGAATTTGACATCAAGTGTTCTCCACAGAAGTCGGTAAAAGGAAGAGCTATAGCAGACATGCTGGCAGAAAACCCGTCAAGCGTTGAATCCCCTGAAGTAATAAACACTCGAGGTCAAATTCTGAACTTAGCAGAAGACAAGTGGATCATGTATTTCGATGGTGCTGTCAATCTATCAGGGGCAGGTACTAGGGCAGTACTGATATCCCCGGATGGTCAACATTACCCTGTCACGGCAAAGATAACTTTTCCTTGTACCAACAACATTTCAGAATATGAGGCATGCATTCTGGGCCTACGACTGGCCCTTTCTATGGAGATACCTAGGTTACAAGTCTTTGGAGACTCCATGCTCATTATTCTACAGACACAGGGGGAATGGAAGACGAAAGATGCAAAGCTCATCCCTTATCACGAATACCTTGAAGAATTGATACTTAAGTTCGAAGAAGTGTCATTCGAATACCTGTCAAGGTCTCACAATCAATTTGCCGATGCGTTAGCCACCCTAGCCTCGATGTTACAAACGACTGAAGGGTTGGATGTAGAACCTCTGAGGATCGGCATTGTTGAAAAGCCGGCTTATTGTATGCTAATCGAAGAAGAATCTGATGGAGAGCCATGGTACTATGACATCAGGAATTACCTTTTGAAAGGGGAATTCCCTGAAGGATGCCAGTCAGGAGACCGAAAATACATAACCAAGATGGCCAGCAAGTTTTTCCTCAATGGACAAATCCTGTATAAGAGATCGTTTGATTCTACTCTGTTAAGATGTGTAGATGCCAGAGAAGCAAATGTCCTCATGAAAGAGATCCATGAAGGTGTGTGTAGGCCTCACATGAACGGCCACCTCCTCGCCCGGAAGATCATGCGGCTTGGCTATTATTGGATGACCATCGAATCAGACTGCTGTCAGCACGTCCGGTCATGCCACCAATGCCAAATATACGGGGATAAGATCAATGCACCCCCAAGCGAACTGCACCAAATGTCTGAAGTTTGGCCTTTCTCTATGTGGGGCATAGACATGATAGGGCCTATTAATCCTGTGGCTTCGAATGGTCATCGCTTCATCTTGGTAGCGATTGATTACTTCACAAAGTGGGTAGAAGCCAGCTCTTACAAGAATGTCACTGCAAGAAATGTGGCAAGATTCGTCAAAAGAGATATCATATCCCGGTATGGTACCCCTCAAGCAATCATCACAGATAATGGGTCCAACCTGAATAACAAGATTGTCGATGATCTGCTGGATCACTTTAGCATTCGACATCTGAATTCATCTCCTTACCGTCCACAAATGAATGGGGCAGTGGAAGCAGCCAACAAAAACATCAAGAGAATCTTGGCTAAAACAACAGAAAACTACAGGGACTGGCACGAAAGGCTGCCCTTCGCCTTGATGGCTTACCGAACGTCGATCAGGACTTCTACAGGGGCAACTCCCTATAGTCTGGTGTATGGGACAGAAGCAGTTCTACCAGTAGAAGTTAAGATTCCCTTTTTGAGAATCTTATCCGAAGATAAACTCTCTGAGTCAGAGTATTTCAAGCACAGATATGAACAGCTGAATTTAATAGACGAGAAACGTCTTAAAGCCATTTGCAATGGACAAACTTACCAGAAGAGAGTAGCCAGGGCGTTCAATCGAAAGGTCAAGACCAGAAACTTCGAAGTAAATGACTTGGTAATTAGAAAAGTTTTGCCGAGTACTACCCATCCCGAGGGAAAATTCACTCCGAATTACGAAGGCCCCTACATTGTTAAGAAGATCCTCACGAGAGGAGCATTAATTCTTGTAAACTCCGAGGGAGAAGAACTGGTGCACCCTGTGAATTCAGATGCTGTGAAGAAATATTACCCTTGAAATAAAATCAGATTCCGGTCATATGCCCTGCCTCGAATTGAGCCTACTCTTCATGATAGTCTTTGCATAAGCATGTCATGCATCCATGCATACATTAGCATGTGTTCAATATTGCAGGACCCAAGGGAGCAGGGTCGCGATAGATTGGAATGCATGATCAAGAAGACTTACTGTTATAATGGTCAGGTGCACGTCCTTTCTTTTCAAAGACTGAAAATTTCAAGAAATTTTAGAACACTTAATCATCTTGTATTGTTAAGAAAAATGCAGATTTTCACGAATCTATCCACTTTCATTGGAGTGCATGATCAAGGGTAAGATGTATCGTTCTAATTTTCTGAAATTCGAGAGCATACACCGACATATTCCTTTTATGTTTTTCAGAGATCCCTAGCCGCGCGGGGCAGGTAAGTGTTCCTTTCCCAACCTTTTAGGTTTTTGAGACTGTCAGAATCCTTATTTCTAGAATTTGAAGGTTACTTGGAATCTAGCATGCATTCAAATCTCATGTCTAGAAAGATGCAGAATTCTCACAGTTGTAACATTAGCATTCATGTTTAGATTTGGAGGTTATCTAAACATGGTTGAAATATACATTGTGCATCACAAATCCCTTTTGAGGGCAAGTTTTGGAGAAAGCAAAATGAACTTTTCCAGCAAAAGTTGTTTAAACCGTTCAAAAGGATGTTTCCTCAGATAAGAGGCAACCTGAATCTAAACACATCCTATACACACTTGAGAGATGAGTGGAGTGGTAAGGACAGCGAGACTTTGACCTACGGAAGTAGGGGTTATTCGCAGTGATTACATGGATCGAGACGACGGAGGCATTCGTTTCTCTATCATAAATACTACAGATGACCGTTGATAGCCCTTTGAACGGCGGTTTCATTCTATAACCCTGTCAAGAACCACCCCACAGTGGGGCAAACTGGAGGTACGTCCAACGATATCTGGAGGTAAATGGTTAGAAGTTATCTTGCTCAGACTTGCATCAATCTTCGTGTGTTGCTTGTCATTTTAACTTCTATGGTAGTTCAAGTGCTTTAGGATGACGAAAAGCATTCGTTTCTCTATCCTATACACTTTTACCCTTTGTACAGCCCAATTGAGCCTATACGTTCGTTTCACAAGCCCGTTGGTGATCATTGCATATTCCAAGACGGAAGCGATGTCACTTCAAGAGCGGAAAAGTTCAAAACACAGAATTTGTGAAAAAAATCCTAGATTAATGTTTGAGTGCTGAGATTCAAGTTGTACATCTAGCACACTCATTTGAAAATTCTGATCCCCAAAAGAAAAGAAAAGGTGGGATCTCGACAAAAGATGAGAAAAAGAAAAAAGAGAGAAAAATTCGATCCTGGGCATCAAGAAAAAGCAAAGTGCCTGGTAAAAGCAAGGCCGATGCCCATCCAAATACTTGTACACTTGTGAATCATGTGTTTGATCTTGTAAATGCCAAAAGATGGCATGATACCTTTGTATAGGTCACTAGTGAGATCTGATTATAAAAGAAAATCCCAAGGGAGCTGGACAGCAAAGGATACTCCTAGATTATGTCACATTCAAATGACAAAAGCATAGACAAGGTATTGACGCCGTCTTGACATGAGAGAGATGTTCTCTAAAGACAAATATGCACTTCAAAGACTGAAGACGCTCTTTGAACCAGAAGGGGCAAGATGGCAATAAACTTGCAGTGATCACCAATGTTTAAACCCTTCGCGTATTCTAAGCCAAAAACAAGCCTTTTTTGGGTCCACAATCCTACCTACGTTACAACCCTGAAAAGCCTTTTTCTGATTAAGGCACATAGATTGACATAGGGTTTAATGTCTAAGCTTAGCTCGAAGAAGTTCGAGCAAGATTATTTCTTTCTCATTTTGCAGGTTTCTTGACTTGTAAACCTGGAGCAGACATTGAAGACTTCTCTTCGAAAGCCTTGACTTGCACGCAAGTCCCCTTTGAAAACCGTTGACCAAGCCCAACATTACGGTCCCTTGGAAGTCCTCTTGATCGATCGAGGTGTATTCACTGCGAATGATCCTGAACCCTAGGCGCAGGTTTGATAGGAAATTCGAGTGCATTCTTGGTAAAAGACCATTACCTCAAAACGGTGAGAAGTCCTCTTTGATGAGAATACTCCAATGGACATTTTAACCAAATTCTTTTGGCTAAATTCAGATTGTTTGATTCAAACTTTCCTCACAAGGGATTTTTTATCACTCTCGTATGTTGCAAGGTGTTTTGAATAACCTCCAGCATCATAATGCATTCATTGAAATTTTTCATGACCATGGTATAAGTCATAAAGTGCTCAAAGACCATTGATGTGCCTTTGGTAAGAAAACTTTCAGGTTGGTGCTTCTGCAAGATTTCTGATGACTTCGGCTCCTAAAACAACTTGTATCACTCTTGGTGAGAAACGATTCACATGTCTAAGCTTCTGCAGAATTCCTGGCAAGTCCAGATCTCAGAAGAACACAACCTCTTTTGGTAAGAAAGAGCTTACATGTTCAAGCTTCTGTAGGACCCCTGGTATCCCTAGACCTCAGAATGCTACTTCTTTTGTGAAGAATATATTTCAAGTTTAAACTTCTGCAGGACCCCTGGTAACCCCAGGTCTCAGAATGACACATTTCTCTAAGAAGGAGAGTTTATATGCCTGAGCTTCTGACAGATTCTTGGTAACCCCAGATTCTAGAATGCTATTGTTCTTGGTTAAACTTCTATAGGAATCATGGTAACCCCAGATTCTAGAAGGATGCCTTGCTCTGTGAAGAAGAGCTTTCAAGTTTATTTTTCTTGCAAGATCCCTGGTAATTCCATATCTCGGGAAAACACATTCTTATGAACAATTTTGTAGGTTTGATCCTTCTGCAGGATAACTTGAGCTCCCAGATCCCAGAATGTCACCTCCAATGTCAAAAGGACAATCTCCGAAATCATCCCTCTGATGCCTGGAGTATCCAGATCCCAGTATGTCACCTTCAATGTCGAAAGGACAACATTCAAGATAATCTTTCTGCGAGATCTCAGGTAACCCCTAGATCCCAGAAGAATCTTATCAAAGTTTTTGCAGGTTTAAGTTCTCTGCAGGATACTTGGAATCCCCAAATCCCAGAATAACGCCTTGCGTTTCGAAAGGACAATTTTCAGAATAAGCTTTCTATGAGGTTCTAGGTAAACCCTAAACCCAGAATAACCCATTTGGTAAAGCCTCAAGGTCAGGCACACCTCATTTGTATAAATCCTAGTTAATTCCTTAGAATATAGGATCAAAATGTTCGACAATCCCTAAGAGACTGGGTGCGTCATCCATAGGTTCCTAGCAGAAAGGAATCCTATTCTCGGCCTGATCCCCCTGACGGATTAAAATGTTCGACAATCCCTAAGAGACTGGGTGCGTCATCCATAGGATCCTAGCAGAAAGGAATCCTATTCTCGGCCTGATCCCCCTGACGGATTAAAATGTTCGACAATCCCTAAGAGACTGGGTGCGTCATCCATAGGTTCCTAGCAGAAAGGAATCCTATTCTCGGCCTGATCCCCCTGACGGATCAAAATGTTCGACAATCCCTAAGAGACTGGGTGCGTCATCCATAGGTTCCTAGCAGAAAGGAATCCTATTATCGGCCTGATCCCCCTGACGGATCAAAATGTTCGACAATCCCTAAGAGACTGGGTGCGTCGTCCATAGGTTCCTAGCAGAAAGGAGTCCTATTCATGGTCTGATCCACCATACGGATCAAAATGTTCGACAATCCCTAAGAGACTGGGTGCGTCATCCATAGGTTCCTAGCAGATAGGAGTCCTAGTCATGGTCTGATCCACCATACGGATCAAAATCCCTGACAATCCCTAAGAGACTGGGTGCGTCATCCATAGGTTCCTAGCAGAAAGGAGTCCTACTCATGGTCTGATCCACCATACGGATCAAAATCCCTGACAATCCCTAAGAGACTGGGTGCGTCATCCATAGGTTCCTAGCAGAAAGGAGTCCTATTCATGGTCTGATCCACCATACGGAGCAAAATCCCTAACAATCCCTAAGAGACTGGGTGCGTCATCCATAGGTTCCTAGCATAAAGGAGTCCTTTTCATGGGCTGATCCACCACACGGATCAAAATCTCTAACAATCCCTAAGAGACTGGGTGCGTCATCCATAGGTTCCTAGAAGAAACGAGTCCTATTCATGGTCAGATCCACCATACGGATCAAAATCCCTGACAATCCCTAAGAGACTGGGTGCGTCATCTATAGGTTCCTAGCAGAAAGGAGTCCTACTCATGGTCTGATCCACCATACGGATCAAAATCCCTGACAATCCCTAAGAGACTGGGTGCGTCATCCATAGGTTCCTAGCAGAGAGGAGTCCTATTCATGGTCTGATCCACCATACGGATCAAAATCCCTGACAATCCCTAAGAGACTGGGTGCGTCATCCATAGGTTCCTAGTAGAAAGGAGTCCTATTCATGGTCTAATCCACCATACGGATCAAAATCCCTGACAATCCCTAAGAGACTGGGTGCGTCATCCATAGGTTCCTAGCAGAGAGGAGTCCTATTCATGGTCTGATCCACCATACGGATCAAAACCCTGATAATCCCTAAGAGACTGGGTGCGTCATTCACAGGTTCCTGTCAAGTATAGGAATCTCATTCTGGTACGGCCTACCATACAGGCTAGAGTTTAACCGCCCTAGGATACTCAAAAGACGAGTCCCTAGGTATTCACTTGAACCCGTTATACACCGCGCAGGCCGCACGAGCATCAGGCAGGCGATCAACAGGTAAGTAACAGGTGGGTCTCTCTACTTTCTCTCTCACGTCAGCAAAAGAATGAAGAGCAAAGCGTTCACCAGTGGGACAAGAAAGATTGAGTGTCAAGATTCGTTTTGATTTTCCCTAGTCGAGTCGGTCTAGATTCAGGTGTCACCTGTCTTTGAGAGAAACCTCTCACGAGATTCCTCTCAAAGAGGGGCAGCTGTTGACACCTGATTTTTGACCAAGTCTTTTTCAGTTTTATTTTCGAAAAATCACAAAAAATTCATAAAAAGTCAAAAAATCAACTTTGGTAGCCTTAGGAACCATTCTTGACCAAAAAATAATTTTTCACATTTTTCATATTTTTTAGTATTTTTGGAAAATAGAAAAATACTAAAAAATCAAGAAAAATAGCATTTGAGGTCACAAAAATATGGAAAAATATCCAATATTTTTCCTTTTAATTCCTTGTATTTTTGACCTCACAAAAAAATCAAAATCAGATTCAATTTTAGGTGTTCCTTTGTAACCCGTATTATTGAATTTGAAGAAAAAATAACAATTGAGTCTTTTAATTTTCAATTTTGGCATTTTTTTAAGATCTTGACATTCAATCTAACTATCCCCTATTTCAATTTAGCCCAATTGTTTGTGTAATTTGCTCAATTGCACGGATTTGAGAAAATTACATACTAAAAGTGCATTCTAGTCCTTGAATTTAAGCATAATTGAAATTACTTTCAATTCAAGGGCTATCATTGCAAATTGAACATACTACCCAATGGATTACACCATTTTAAATCGATTGGCATAGGTGGTTTAACCCAATTTGATCATTTGCACCCTCAATTACACGATTCCCAATTTCCAATCAAATAAGAATTTGGGGATTTTGTAGAAATTGATGAAAACTTTTGGGCAAAACCACATTTCTAGATAGAATTCATGCCCTAGATTCGATTATGAAGTTCAATTGCAAAATTTTCCCATTAATTTGGGTTTAATTTAAAAAATGGTAAGTCGGAACCGGTTCGGACCGGTCAGACCGCCGGTCGGACCGGTCGAACCGGTCAGACCGCCGGTCGGACCGGTCGAACCGGTCAGACCGCCGGTCGGACCGGTCGAACCGGCCCGCTACAGTGTCGTCACTTTCCTCAGGCACCTGCGTGAATGAACAGCAAATGGACGAACTTTGACGGGGAAATCGACGGGCCAATCAACCCCAATTGAAGACGCAATGGTGGGCGTTTAGTTCCTTAGATCACTTACCGTCGATTGGAGCTAGAACGACGATCAATGGCCGCCGGAGCAAGGAGCAATCGGCCAGTCAAACCTTCGGACCTGCAAAAGTCAACAAAGGCAAAAACAGCTCAAATCCTTGCCAAATTCGTGCGAAATGAAGCTCACCGCGGAACCAAAAGGGACTAAACAGAATGCCCATCCTCCCCGACGTCGTTCTGACCTATTTGCACGTGACTACACGTGCCAAATGGAGTTGGTTGAAGCTCCACCGTTCGGCTTCAAAAATCCAACAGGCTATATAAGCCTACGTCGGCTTTCAGTTAAAGGGGACGAACAGATTCAGTTGTAGAGGGCGAAACCAAATCGAGAGAGAAGGAGAAGGAAAGAGAGTGAGCTCGTCCTCCAACCGCCATTGTCGAGGACAGAGCTCGAATCCACAGAGCATCGGTCAGGCCTTTTCAGGCTAGACCAAAGCTCGGGGAGACCTCCAGGAGACCGCCCAGAACGCCAGGAAGCGATCGCCGCCGGCCCCGCCCCGCGAAATCGCAAGAACAGGTGAGTCGCAGTCTCGAGTTCTTCCTTGAGCATTCATGGCGATTCACACATTCCATGATCCTTCTTGCAATTAGTGTGTGCCTTTCATTCCTTGAAGGTCACTGACCATGTTTGCGTCTTCATTTTGCATTGATTTTGCTCACATACCCCGAATCTAGTCTTCCGATTTAGCCTCCATAGCCGATTCTTGCCCAGCCAAATCTGGGCCGAGCGGGCTCAGTCGGAGCTCAAGGTAAGTCTTCTGAACCTCCATTGGTGCTATTCTGTGACTGAATGTCTTTGATTTTGAGTGAATCGTATGATTGAGCTTCCATGGCCGTACTCGGCAATTCGCACGATGTTCTTGATTCTGTGAATATGGTGTTTCGATTCTTAGATATGTCAAACTAGAGCTAATCGCGAGTCGATTGCCTTTGGTCTCGCACGATTTCATCAAGATCCTACCGTAGGATCGTCGTCGGAGATCCTCAGCCGTCCATTCCGCCGGGGTCGAAAGGTTGAAGACGAAGTTGACGTGGCAAAGTCAACAGGTCAAAAGCTGAGATGGCAGTCGGCCATTGATCCACGTGTACATCGAGTCAGCTCGACCGTTAGTCCGTTAGGGGTGAGTCAGCGTAGATCGAACGGCTCAGGTTAATCGAGTCCAATAAATAGTGGCCGTCCGATTAGAAATTAGGATAATTCGGAAAAGATTTTAAATCGGAAATAAAGAATGGTTGAAACGACGTCGTAGGGTTTAAGGGATGTACGGCGTCGTTTAGGTAAGTGTGAATCAACGGTCTAGATTGAATCTTAGAATCTAATCGTGGCTGTAGGTTTAAGTAATCTGATCAGACGGCCCTGATCGAGTCTTCGCCTAATCTGAACCGTAGATTCCAGTCAGGTTATCCAGTGGACGTGGAATAGCCACGCGGCGCAATGAAGGCCGTCAGATCAAGTCCGACAATTCAAAGGAGGGGACGGCGTCGTTTTGGAGCTGGGGCACGCGCGGGTCCGGGTCTGGGCCGGGTTCCGACCCGAGTGGGTCGGGTCGACCCGGTCCGAATCATTTTTTTTTAATAAAAAATCAGAAAATGATTTTAAAAATAAAAAAAATATAAAAAAAATCGGAAAATTTTCAGAAAATCCAAAAAAATGCTAGAAAATGCCAGAAAATTCCAAAAAAAAAATATGAAAAAATTGTGAGAAAATCTTAGACATTCCAGAAACCCCCAAAAATCGAGGGTTGACCACAGACAACTGGTCAACCCTATTTTTGGGGTTTCTTATCCGTTCTTCCGAGACTTGACGACATTACCCTTTAGGGGTAAGTCGCCTCTGCTGTGTATGCAAGACAAGGCTGATAATGCCAAAGTAAGAATTAGGGTCGATTAGACGACCAATTCTTAATTTTGGGTTTCGAGTCCCGTCCCTTTTCTCAAAATGACGATTTTGCCCTTCAATGGGAAAATTGTCTTTCTTGTCTCAATCGAGTTCTGAAAATTGCTTAAAGTTAGGGTTTGGGTCAGGTGGACGACCAACCCTAATATTTGAGGTTTTCAGTTCTCGCCTTTGTCCAAATGACGACTTTACCCCTCCAAGGGTAAAATCACTTGAAAATTCCAGAAAAATCCTGGAAATTCCCGAAAAATAGGAAATGGATTGGATTGATGGCCAATCCTATTTCCACTGTCTTTTGACTTTCCAATTCGTCTAAAATGACATATTTACCCTTTTAAGGGTAAATTTTCCCCGAATTGTTCAAAATTACGATTCTGCCCCTCATGGGCGAATCATGTCCAAATCACTCCTAAGCCTTGATTGACATTTCTCTAGGCTAATAGGGCCTCATTAGGGATTGTTGACACCTGATTTTTTACCATTTATTATTGTGATTTTTATTCTTTAAAATTAATTAAAAATATTAAAAAAGGTCATAAAATCACAAAATCAACTTTGGAAGCCTTGGTTTAGCCTTAGGAACCAATTTTGAACAAAAAATATTTTTCGGTACTTTTAATATTTTTCGAGTTTATTTAATTATAAAAATACCCAAAAAATCAGAAAAATACCATTCGTGGTCAGAAAAATACCCAAAAATATTCGATAATTTTGTTTTAATTTCCTCTTCAAGTGTGTCACTTTAAATCTCAAAAATTCGGCTCGGGTCACTATGTTCCTTCACAAACATAAACCCGAACCGAGCCTAAAAAAAAAAAAATCCTTTTCGAGTCTTTTAGTTTTCAATTCTCACTTTCTATAAGCTATGACATTGGATTCTAAAGTTTTAAAGTGCAATTAGGTCAATTTGCCCTCCAATTTAATCAATTTTTATCAAAAGGGCTTAATTGCACATTTTTCTTTCAATTAGTCCCCGGTTTCACGGATGTATACGTATGCTCTATGTATTTATACGTCATACGTATTTATACGTTATGCATATTTGTACTGTTTGGTAACCTCTTTAACTCTTGTAATAATAATAATGGTTATTATTTTTAACACCTTTGTTAGTGCCTTTTTTTTAGCATTTTTGTATTGTGAGTGCTATTGCTAGTGCTATTTTTAAATAGCATTTTTGTATTATAAATTGTGAGTGCTATTGTTAGTGCTATTTTTAAATGACATTTATTTATCATAAATTGTGAGTGCTATTGTTAGTGCTATTTTTAAATGGCATTTATTTATCATAAATTGTGAGTGCTATTATTAGATAGAATTTATAATTGTTAGTGCTATTTTTAAATAGCATTTTTGTATTATAAATTGTGAGTGCTATTGTTAGTGCTATTTTTAAATAGCATTTTTTGTGAGTGCTATTGTTAGTGCTATTTTTAAATGTCATTTATTTGTGAGTGCTATTTTTAGATAGAATTTATAATTGTTAGTGCTATTTTTAAATACAATTTATTGGAAGGTATTTTTGGCTATAAAAGGATGGCAAGAGTTTTGAGGTTGAGGGGGGAGACATTTTGTAGAGTGTGCAAATTTTTGAGAGCTTAGAGAGAAGAACACAAACACTCTCTATATTCTCATAATCTTGAGTGAGCAAAATATACTAAGTTCGGAATATTGATTCCGCATATTGCTAGCACAATTGTTGTGGAGTTATTAGTCGTCTCCCCGTTCGTCAATTGGTGGTGCGTTTGAACTAGATGCCTAACACTTGTGGAGGCTGAGATCGAAGAACATCGAACCGACACCTCCGTTCAAGCACGCTACGAGAGGTAATCTATTTACTCCCTTTGAGGCTTTGTGATTTTTTTCGATTGAAATGCACGAAGTACGCCTCTGGAGATACATGTATGGGTTGTTATTTATTTCCGCTACGTGTTACGTGGATCCCAACAGTGGTATCAGAGCCGATCCTTAGGTGTTTTCGTGCATTTAATTGATTTTTTGCAATTTTTGCAATACTATGGCCAATATGTATTAACGAATTGTTCGTCTTACATGGCTAATGGAGGTTGATTATTTTATATGATAAATTAATCAACGTAGCAAAAATTGAGACTAAATCAATTTTGAATCGAAAATTTATGGCTATCTTATTTTACGTAAAAATTCTGAATATTATTCAACGTAGAATTTTTATTGTGCCTTCCTAAGTTTTAAATTGTGAATTTATTACTTACGTGGAAGGGTGGTGATCATGGAAAAATCCCTAATCAATGTGATTGATGTATGTATGAATGTATGGTGATTATTTATATATTTGGGGTTGTAATTATTAAATGGAGGCTGCGTACTCCTTTTATTTTTCATGTAATCTTTATTTTTAGCATAGTCAATTGTTGATGTAAATGCTACGAAGATTACGTGGAGGAGCCTTTTAAGTCGGCGAGCTCTTTGGGGCCCGATTCTTGAAGAGTTCAAGAAACCAGGAAGAAGCGAAGAGCGGCTCTCCATTATTAAAATATTAAAATGATTAAATGTGGTCTCATTGGCTCGAGACCCATTAAATCATAATTCCATGATCACCACGTAGGATAGATGTTTATGTGATTGACATCTATTTATTTATTATGATTACGTGAGCATGTTAAACTGGTTAATGTGCAAAGTCAGACTTACCTCACCCAAAATTGCGCCTGCATGAAATCCTAGTTAGGAAAATCACTCGCGTTAGGTACCGAAAGGGCGTTGGTAACGACACCAGCGTAACCAAGTCCCCGAACCCAAAATCTCTGGTTCCGTAGAACTGATCGATCTCTCCCAATCGATCAGTAAGGTTTTCGGTCTACCCTCCAAGAAAGACCGGGTGGCGACTCCAAATGCATGCACAAGTTGCACATGCCACCACGACCACACTAAGGTCGAAAGCGATCGACTCTTATCGTCGAATCCTCCTGAAAAATACTCCAGCCGCGATTTGGTATGGGCCTGGGAGGGCTCGCGCCGATCCAAGACCCGCGATCGGTAATCCATTAGCCGCGTCCGCTTTCGGACGGGTCGCGACAGCTGGCGACTCCGCTGGGGAGACTGTGTTCTAGAACCTATGGTTCTAGACCCCAAGTGGACTTAGGCCGTAATTAAAACGCTGAGTGATTTTTCTAACCATGTAGGCGCTCGTGAAGGTGAGGTAAGTCCGCTTACGATAGGTGTTATATGTTTTTGCAGATTGGAGAAATAAGGGGTGTAGTCCGTGATTAACATTGTCTTATGCAGGTTGGGCGTAGGAATGTATGTTGTGTGGATGATTTGAAGTGCTGATTGATAAACTGCTATGCATGAATTGCATTGTGATGATCACAACACGTGGACACACACAACCGCGCCTAAAACCCCGGGCGTCGCCTATAGGAACACAATAGAAGGAATTGAAAATGGAATCTCCGTGAGGAAAAACGCGGGGTAATCCACTTTTCAATTCCGCTCGCTTCGAACTATGGATCGAGTCCCAATGCAACGATAGCTGTGCAATGGAATCGGCTCTTTCTAGAACTCGAAGTGGGAACCTTAACCTTAGGTGCTAAACCCTCTGATTTTTAGAAGTTCACCATAACTTGTCTCATGCGCATGTCTTTGGGCGGTTGGTACACCTAAAACCGCACATAAGTCGACGAGTTTGGTTGGTAAGACTCTCTATACCTCGAATCTATTACAGTTCATATAAATATAGGCATTTCATTCATTGCATTCTGGTGATTAGATTAAATGCCATTTCAAGGATAGATGTGTGTGTTTTTCCCAAACGTCCTTGATAGAAGACGAAGAGGATGATATCCCATGACAAGCACCGAGTGAGCAACAAAGGAGCCTACTATGGACATTATTGAGATATCGTCCAATGAAGATGACGAGTTGGGGCAAGTGATCCGGAAGTCACAGATCGAACTTGGGGCATCCTTAAACGTTAGGATCACATTCCTTTGTTTCATTTTCCATTGCTAGTCCTCTTGTATAGGGTTTACTTTTATCGAGGCTTTCTCTATCTCACCCCTTAGAGTGATTGTATTAGGGATCTATTGGTGTATACGTTTAGATGAAACTTGGTTGTATTTCTTTTGACAGGTCATGGGAATGTGATAGTGGCATTTTCTCTAATCATCCGAATACTCCCAAGTCAAGTTTATAATTCCTTTAGAGGAAATTAAAATTGGAAATCTTGCACGACCTTTTTGGTCATATAGGGTAATCCAACCCCAATTTCGCTAGAAGGAATTATACACTTGAATTGGTCCATGCATGTTTTACGTCGCTGGTAATCCACGATAATTGATCGAGAATATCGGCGTTGTTTTGAATTTAATGACGAGATAGATGTCCAAATTACTCTCGTTCTTAACAAAACGGCCTTGATTTGGATGCCGTATCTTCAATTAAATTTAAAACACGTTATTATGCCTCGCACTTTTGAGTAATTCGTTCCTCTCGAAATTGATCAAAAGCGATTATTGTGAATTACATTCCTTTCAATAGTATGCTTTCTTTCGAGGAATATTGATAAAAACTTTTCGCGCAAGATTAAAACCCTTGTAAAAGTTCTTGTCCTTATTAATCATGGGCAAGCATAGGATTGAAAGGAGTTTTTGATTTCTTTTTCAAATTATTCCTTCTGATTCTGTCTTTTTATTTGCAGGTAAAAAAAAAAAAAAAAAAATAGCTAATAGAGAGAAATCTTTTCCTGGACAAGTCTAAGGCTATTATCTCATCTGATCATGAGCGAGTTATAAAATCAGGACATATTTGCTCGGCTTACTGATATTATGGTTCGGCTCACCCAAGTTGAAGATGTTTGGATGCTCGAAGAAATGAACCATACAGAAGTTAAAACACACACACAAGAGTTCTCATTTATTTTGCTCAGTGGAGGGTTTTCAAAAGCAGGTCATACAATTCGGGGTAGAAAAGTAAAGCCGAAGTGAGCCCTAATTAACGACACGAAGGAGCCCAACTGACCCTCCATGTTATTAATGCTCTGCTCATACTCCCAACTCCGCATGTCATGGTCGGCAAGCCTGAGGAGAAGACTTTTGCATTCTCCCTTAACTTCGGCGACCTTGGCCTCATGTTCTTCGGCGATTGTTTCCAGGTCTCGAACCAGTCCATTCCCGCGAGCTATGTCCGCGGTTATTTTGTCGAGCCGTTCTTCCTGCCAGTCGCTCTGAAGCCTCAACAGGACATTGCGGCGGTCATGCTCGCCGGTGGTCAGGGATAGGGCCAATTGCTCCACCAGATTTCTCCTCTCGCGAAGCAACGTCGCGACCCGCTCATTAGCAAACTCGACGGCCTTTTTGTAACTATCGGCCAGATAGTTGGTCAGCACCAAATGATCAGATCGATCCTCATAACGAGCTCGCAAGACGCGAGCCACGAGAACCTCCCGATTAGCAGCACGGTAGGCCTCTAAGGAGTGTGCAAAGAGAGTCGGGAAAATTCTATATTCCCTCCCCAGTGTAGTACCTTCGAGAGAAGTGGTATCAAGGTCCTCGAGCAGGACACGGATTTCATCCTCGGTCGCAGAATGATCGGTTATGTGTGCGTAACCGCGACCCAGTAGGTTATAAAGCTTTTCCCACTGGGCCAAGACATCAGTTGAAAAAGTGCGTACGGGAGAGGAGGCCATTTGCGTTGGGTTGGCTTGAGAATAAGACGAGTTTGACAGAGAGATTAGAAGGAAGAAGCTGATTATGCGAGAACGTTAACCTTCCATACATTAATTCCTCATTTTATAGCAACTCGAGGATGATGAAGGGTCTCAGTAATAATGCTGGTGGAGCCCAGTTAGGGGGTAAAGCAGGAGGTCCCCTCACGAGAACCATTGGATTCGTTTCGGTCCGCGATTTTCGGCTCATCAATTAAAAGATGTAAAAGATTTGTCGGGATCACCATTATTAGAGTTAGGTGGGAGGTAAGCGCAACTATCGAAGAGAGCCCTAACAGGATTTGGCAGTCCCATCACGATTGAAAAGCTAAGCGAGAAATTCAAAGTCTTGAGGGGGAACGTTTGCCTAATGATGCTTGAAGAGCGTCTCCTGAACATACGAAGTCACTCGAAGAAAACTTTATAGGGAGTGAGCATACATGAGAGAGTGGAGAACTCTGAGTGGGCAAGAACCAATCAAACATTTCTCAATCCAACATATTTAAGAGGTTATTGTCAGCTGCTAGAGGCGACTGACTCAAAAATCTCAGAAATTGAACTACAGAGGGATCTCGAAGATTCCAAGATCAAGTCTAACGCCAAAACCATGGAGCCCAACACTTCTGGCAACGGAAATCAAGATCACGGCGACGACGACAACGACATCCACGATGTTCAACTCGGGAAAAGAAGACGTCCTCACCAATACTCTCAGGAGGAAACCCAAATGCTGGAAACCCTTTTCAGTAAAAGCCATTACATGAAAAAGAAGTGGAGAATTGAATTGAGCCGGGAGTTGGGGATTAATCAGTCGAGGATCCAGTTTTGGTTTCAAAATAGGAGATCCAAATCGAAGGCTCAACGCAAACGTCAGGTGGTCGAGATTTTAAAGGAAGAAAACCAAAAGCTGCGAACAGAAAACATGAGGTATGAAAAAGCTCTCAATATTACCGTTTGCTCTCATTGCGATAACCTTGTCGCCCTCGGTAAGATATTCCCCGATAAGCCTCACGCGATGATTGAAGACGTTCATTTACCACCTTACTCCCTCGGGGCATCTCCTGCTCAACCAGATTTTGCCGGAGTCACGCATGAGCAGGATGATCCTACGAAGATGATACAAATGCCTCCTGGGGGATGGGATTTGCATCGCTTTGATTGGAGTTATAGTTTCAAGGAGCTGGATGTTACCGCCGACCAGCTCAAAGCATATCAGCCTCATGCACAACAATTTTCGATAGGGTCAGGTCCTGCTGGAGATGAGTTAATCAGTCGTCAAGCCATCGATGCAATTTTGGGCCACGATAAGAGGAGGTTCGCTTGGCCCCCTGAACTGCATTCCAGATTCCTAGACGTGGTTCACCAAATGGGGATCGACTCAGCAACTCCGACGCGCATATTTAAGGCCATGAATGTACCGGGGCTTAGTAAGGAGCTGGTCAGGAATCACCTTGCTGCCTACAGAAAGCTATTAAAACAACGTCGAGCGGAGCTAAACCGGGAGGAATCCGTCTCGAGCTCAAAAGCTAGGGGCGACCGCCATTGTAATGCTCAGGCATCAAGAGATACCCGGCCAAATCTAAGCATCAATCAAGCTAGCAACCCGACCACCGGCAAACTGAAAGCTGATCAGAATGTCCTCCCAGGCCATTTCAACACTTCTCAAGAGCGCGTGTCACAAGTACAGCGAGTGCGCACTCCTCCATTCGAGCAACAGTCGGCTGGTGCTCTGCCTGCCGCTGGTCAACCCACGACAGACGATTTCTTCGATGAGGGGCTCGATGCCTTGTTCAATCAGTGGGAAGCTGGCATGCTTGGACAGCCATGATCTAGCACCTGGCTCGGGGCACGATGGGTCGGTCACTACGAACACCCATAGGAAGAAGAACATGTTCACGAGTAGATCACTCATTTTATCCGTTGTAAAGTTCCTACGGGAACATTTTTCTTTAATGACTATAGTTAATTCTATATTAAAACCAACGCTATCGACGAACATCGTCATGCTCAGTTGTGATGATCCCTTGTTAGATTAAGTCTGAAACCAGAGACGGTCTTTAAAATTTTGAGTGGCCACGAACTCATTCCTCACCAAGCGCCCGGGATGCTGAAATGAAGAGTAACAGCATGCACAGGGAAAATGTCACCTTCGTTTGAACGATGAAAAGGGGTTGAGAGAAGATCATAGCGTTAATTCCCATGGAGATAAATGAATTAAACGGAGTCATTAATTGCGGGTCCACCGCTGCTCCCCACGTTCTCGGGCCTAGCAAATCATAAAAGGCGCCGAAAGATTGTAGACCCACCACTTTGAAGACTGAACTAGGGGACGAGCGCAATACTCGATGAAACCGAATCAATGCAAGAGAGTTTGTGATCCTATCACGAGGAAAAAGAAAGGGGAATACAGACGATGAGTAATTGCAGAATCTCGGGAGGAGCGCTTGCTTGCTGGTCTTCATATGCAGCCTGAAGGATGGTTCCAGGACACGCACAATCACTTGAGAAAATTTCTAGAGTGAGCAAACACGTAAGAGCGAATTGAGAAAGCTGAGTGAACTAGATCAGCCCGAGATACCCCGATCCATCATGTTTAAAAGTTATTCCCATCTGCTAGAAACGCCCGACCTGGACATTTCTGAGCACGAACTGCTGGGAGACTTTGAAGATCCTGGAGCTGAATCCTGCCCGAAGGCCATAGAGACTGACTCCTCCAGCGATGAAATTCTAGGTTTCAGCTACGAAGAAGGAGTATACAATGATGACCGGAGCCGGAAAAGGAAGCAACTACAACGCCACACTCCAGGCCAAATCCGAGAGCTCGAAACTTTCTTCAATGAATGCCCCACTCCAAGCAGACAACAGAAAATGGAGTTGAGCCGAAAGATAGGATTGGAGCTTTCGAAGGTCAAGTTTTGGTTCGCCAACAAACGAACCCGGGTGAAACAGCAATACGCAGACCATGAGTTACTGGTCCTGAAGGAGGAGAATGAGAAGCTTCAAGCTGAAAGCACGAGATATAAGGAAGCTCTGACCAAGGCCACCTGCCTTAATTGTGGTAATCCTGTTGTCCTCGGCGAGGTGTTCCTCGATGAACCATCCCTGTTGACGAATAACGCTCAGCTGTTACCGTATTCTCCACAGCATTTTCCGACACAGCCAGATACCGCCGGAGATCTGCATGAGCAAGTCAACACCATAGGATCAACACCAACATCCTCTGAGAAATGGGATATGAATCATCACAGGGGGAATTCTCTCAATGACGAACTCGCTGTCGCAGCCAGCCAATCCAAAGTCGGTGAGTCCCTCCCTGGACAACTTTTGAAACGACTAGATCCCGTAGAGAATAGCTACCGAAGTATTGACGAAATTTTGGGTGATAAGAGAACAAGGTTTTACTGGACCTATGAGCTTCACACCAAATTTGTTGATGCAATTCGAGAACTGGGAGTTGATTCGGCTAGCCCACTGCGCATACTCGAGATTATGAATGTGCCGGGGCTCTCTAGAATTAACGTTGAGTCTCACCTCAAGTACTATAGGAGATTGCTAAGGGATGGAAGGATAGCGTTAAACCATCATAAAGCCAGTTGGAGCTCAAGTGCTGGGCAGAGTTACAACCATGATGATTGGAGAGCCAAGAGCACCCAACCGTGTTTCAGCAATGACGGGACTAGCAGTCGTGTCAGCGACTCCTCTAACCCAAATCAGAATGCTCCGCCGAGCTATCTCAATACTCCTCATGAGTATATGCCACAGTTCCAGCACATAGAAATTCCTCAGTTTGAGCGCGAATCAGTCATTAATGTTGTCCCTGAAGCGGATCTGGCATTGGTAGAGAGTGCACATATGAACCTGCCGGTCATCGGAGGAAGTTCCAATTCGAGGGGTCAAATTGCTCACGGCGAGAGCAAAGAGAGGAATCCCTCGCCTACAGTCGACGACACCCAATCTGGGCACCAAGGGCTAGAAAGAACAGGTGATTTCCTTGATGAGGAGCTGGACACTTGGATCAATACTCTTCGGGAATGTATGTCTCAACCCCAACAGGGCAATGATGAAGGTTCCAGCTCAAAGACTCCAATCCCTCACAACGAAGGCAATGAAAGAAATCTGCCCCCAACAATCGTTGATACCCAACTTGAACATCAATGGCTCGAAGACCCGAGCAATTTCCTTGGCGATGAGTTCAATCTTTGGCTCGATCAATTTGGAGCTGGAGGACCATCGCAGTGGTGACGCGAGGCCGGTGATCAAACGTCTGATGCAAGGCATGGCTACTCGATGAAAAATGCTTCGAGAAAAGGGGTTGAATACTCCTATTGCATATGTTGTTGATCGCACTGTAAGGTTCTCACGGGAACATCTTTCATTAATATCTAGAACTAATTGCGCGTGAGTGTCAACATCACCCTTTGAGCATCTTCAAGCCGAAGGCCGTTGATTAATCACTTAATCCGTGGAGCAAGTTCCATGAACCATAATTATCACCCGCTGAGCATAATGGGATCTACCCCTTCAACACGAAATACGTTTGGCCGCGAAGCCACCTATTTGGTAAAACGATGTATCGTTCCTAAACGATCTTCAATCGAATACCGAAGTAATGTATTCTTTCTTTTCCTTCTCAGATGATAAACATGGATAAATCACTCAATGAGTCATGCGTTCAAATAGCAGAACAGACGCTGCCCAGCTGGGGGCAGATGAACCATTGATGTTACAAACACTCCAAGCATGGATAGGCGGATTTGATAGAGGGGAATCGCCTTGGAGACGAATGAGTTTTTACATCCCACATACTACCTGTTAGGGTACATGAGGGTAGGATGTATCGTTTCAATTTTCAAAAAAATTCGTGAACATACAATGATATGCTTCTTTTACATTTTCAGGGATCTCCAGCCACGGTGGACAGGTAGGTATCCCTTTCCCCCAATCCATTGAAGATGTTAAACCAAAAACACAGAGAGAAAAAGAAAAAAGCTTTCAAAATCTGATATCTAGAAAAGACATGGAATTCTAACTTCATTGGCATTCATGTTTTGAAACATGAGGTTGTCTGCACATGCATTGTGCACCATAAAATCCCCTTGACGGGTAAAATTTTTGGGAAAACGAAAGAGATTTTTCCAATTAAAAGTTGTTCAAAACTCTCAAAAGGATGTTTCCTCAAAAGAGAGGCAAGCTCAAATCCAAACACATCCTACATACACTTGAGAGATGAGTGGAGCGAATCAAATAGTAGAATCTGGACCTACGGAGGTAGGGACCATTCGCAGCGATTACATGGATTAGGACGACGGAGGCGTTCGTTTCATATCATAAACACTACAGGTGACCGTTGACAACCCACTTGAACGGCGGTTTTCATTCTTAACCCTGTCAAGAACCACCCCATACCGGGGCAAAAAGGAAGTAAGTCCAGCAGCATCAGGAGAAAATGGTTAGAAATTTTCTTGCTCGGACTAACATTAATCTTTGTGTGTTGTTTATATGGTAATCCAAGTGCCATAGGATGACGAGAAGCATTCATTCTCTATCCCACACACCATATCCTTTGCACAGCCAAGTTGAGCCTGCGAATTCATTTCATAAACCCCTGTTGGTGATCATGGGATGTTTCAAGATAGAAACTGCATCACTCCAAGAACGGAAGAAATCAAGAGATGGGATTTATAGAAAAATCTCATATCGGCGTTTAAATGTGCTATGATTCAAGTTGTATATCTAGCACAATTTTCTGAACATCGTAGTTCCAAAGGAAAAGAAAAGACGGGATTTCAACAAAAAATCCCCAGCATCAAGAAAAAGCAAAGTGCCTGGTAAAAGCAAGGCCGATGCTCGTGAAAACTGTTTGATTGATCCCCAATAAAGCCTAGTTGGGAAGAGAGAAAAACCCATAAAGGAGTCAGATCAAGAAGACTGCTCCCCAAACGATGTCAGCCGTGGTGCAAAAACACGGACAGAATTGTCAATCTCTTAATACCACAAGAGACGTTCTCTAAAGGACTTGTGCACACCTCAAAAGCGGTTGCACACCTCAAAAATGGAAGATGCAGAATGGAAAAGACATGTGACAAATTTGCAATGATCACCAATGTCAAATCCTTCGTGATTTCTGGGCCAAAAATAAGCCTTTTTCGGTCCCCAATCCTACCAATGTTACAACCCTGAAACAGTCTTCTCTGACTAAGACACTTGGGTTAACATATAGCTTAGCTAGAAGAAGTACGAGCAAGACTCTTTCTTTCTCATTTTGCAGGGTTCTTGACTTGTAAACCCGGAGCAGATGGTGAAGATTTTCATTCGATGGCCTCGACTCCAAAGCGGGTCCCCCTTGAAAACCAATATCCAAGCCCAACATTACGGTCCCGTGGAAGACCTCCCGACCGATCAAAATGTATGCGCTGCGAATGAGCCTAAAACCTAGGCACAGGTCAGTAGGGAATTGAGTGCATCCCCTAAAAATCATCACCTCAAAACAGGTGAGATGGCCTCCTTGTCGAGAAATATTCCAATTGATGTTTTGAGCAAACTCTTTTTGGAAATTTTCAAACTGTTGATCCAGATTTCCATACAAGGGATTTGTGATCACATTTGCATGTTGCAAGAATGTTTTGGATAACCTCCAGCATCAAAATGCACATCTCATGACTAAAGCTTAAGTCATAAAATTTTGTCAATTGGACAATTGCTGTCTTCTCAAAGATTACCAATATTTTCTTGGGGAAGAGAAACCCTTAAAAAAAATCATTTTCAAAATCAGACAGTCTCATTGGACGTGGAGAACCCTCGTCATGAGACCCCTTTTCAAAATTCAGGAAATCTCATCGGACGTGGAGAACCCTCGTCATGAGACCCCTTTTCATTTAGGCAGTCTCATCGGACGTGGAGAACCCTCGTCATGAGACCCCTTTTCAAAGTCAAAACTGATGGTAGATACCGCCTGAAGGGTCAACTCAAGGTAGAAACCGCCTGAAGGGTCACATGAAGGTAGAAACCGCCTGAAGGGTCAACCAATGGTAGAAACCGCCTAAAGGGTCAATCAAAGGTAGAAACCGCCTGAAGGGTCAAATGATGGTAGATACCGCCTGAAGGGTCAATCAATGGTAGATACCGCCTGAAGGGTCAACTCAATGGTAGAAACCGCCTGAATGGTCAATGTATGGTAGAAACCGCCTGAAGGGTCAGCACAAGGTAGATACCGCCTGAAGGATCAACTCATGGTAGAAACCGCCTGAAGGGTCAACACAAGGTAGATACCGCCTGAAGGGTCAACACATGGTAGATACCGCCTGAAGGGTCAACACAAGGTAGAAACCGCATGAAGGGTCAAATCAAAGGTAGAAACCGCCTGAAGGGTCAACTCATGGTAGAAACCGCCTGAAGGGTCAAACCAAGGTAGAAACCGCCTGAAGGGTCAAACCAAGGTAGAAACCGCCTCAAGGGTCAACTTATTGGTAGATACCGCCTTAAGGGTCAACACGAGGTAGATACCGCCTTAAGGATCAACACAAAGGTCTGATCCACCATACGGATTAAAATCTCTAGCAAATCCCAAAGCGTGGGGATGCGCCTTCCTTAGGTTCCTACAAATTAGGAATCCCATAATGGTATGACCTACCATACAGGTCAGAGCTTAATCTCCCTAGGATTTTCTGTGACGAGTCCTAGGCATCTTCTTGAAAGTTGTCGCAACCAGCATCATCCGACAGGTGAGCTTCAGGTAAGCCTCTCTCACTACGGCCCATGTTCAAATTGTTAGAGCAAACCGGGGATTGATTTGAGCTTTTATCAATAGGCTTAAGGATCCGATGTCATAACATTTCTTCTCTCATTTTCCCAGTTGAGTCGGTTAGGAATCAGGTGCCACCTTATCTTTGAGAGAAACCTCTAACGAGATTCCTCTCAAAGAGGGGCAGCTGTTGACACCTGATTTTTTACCATTTATTATTGTGATTTTTATTCTTTAAAATTAATTAAAAATATCAAAAAAGGTCATAAAATCACAAAATCAACTTTGGAAGCCTTGGTTTAGCCTTAGGAACCAATTTTGAACAAAAAATATTTTTCGGTACTTTTAATATTTTTCGAGTTTATTTAATTATAAAAATACCCAAAAAATCAGAAAAATACCATTCGTGGTCAGAAAAATACCCAAAAATATTCGATAATTTTGTTTTAATTTCCTCTTCAAGTGTGTCACTTTAAATCTCAAAAATTCGGCTCGGGTCACTATGTTCCTTCACAAACATAAACCCGAACCGAGCCTAAAAAAAAAAAAATCCTTTTCGAGTCTTTTAGTTTTCAATTCTCACTTTCTATAAGCTATGACATTGGATTCTAAAGTTTTAAAGTGCAATTAGGTCAATTTGCCCTCCAATTTAATCAATTTTTATCAAAAGGGCTTAATTGCACATTTTTCTTTCAATTAGTCCCCGGTTTCACGGATGTATACGTATGCTCTATGTATTTATACGTCATACGTATTTATACGTTATGCATATTTGTACTGTTTGGTAACCTCTTTAACTCTTGTAATAATAATAATGGTTATTATTTTTAACACCTTTGTTAGTGCCTTTTTTTTAGCATTTTTGTATTGTGAGTGCTATTGCTAGTGCTATTTTTAAATAGCATTTTTGTATTATAAATTGTGAGTGCTATTGTTAGTGCTATTTTTAAATGACATTTATTTATCATAAATTGTGAGTGCTATTGTTAGTGCTATTTTTAAATGGCATTTATTTATCATAAATTGTGAGTGCTATTATTAGATAGAATTTATAATTGTTAGTGCTATTTTTAAATAGCATTTTTGTATTATAAATTGTGAGTGCTATTGTTAGTGCTATTTTTAAATAGCATTTTTTGTGAGTGCTATTGTTAGTGCTATTTTTAAATGTCATTTATTTGTGAGTGCTATTTTTAGATAGAATTTATAATTGTTAGTGCTATTTTTAAATACAATTTATTGGAAGGTATTTTTGGCTATAAAAGGATGGCAAGAGTTTTGAGGTTGAGGGGGGAGACATTTTGTAGAGTGTGCAAATTTTTGAGAGCTTAGAGAGAAGAACACAAACACTCTCTATATTCTCATAATCTTGAGTGAGCAAAATATACTAAGTTCGGAATATTGATTCCGCATATTGCTAGCACAATTGTTGTGGAGTTATTAGTCGTCTCCCCGTTCGTCAATTGGTGGTGCGTTTGAACTAGATGCCTAACACTTGTGGAGGCTGAGATCGAAGAACATCGAACCGACACCTCCGTTCAAGCACGCTACGAGAGGTAATCTATTTACTCCCTTTGAGGCTTTGTGATTTTTTTCGATTGAAATGCACGAAGTACGCCTCTGGAGATACATGTATGGGTTGTTATTTATTTCCGCTACGTGTTACGTGGATCCCAACAGTGGTATCAGAGCCGATCCTTAGGTGTTTTCGTGCATTTAATTGATTTTTTGCAATTTTTGCAATACTATGGCCAATATGTATTAACGAATTGTTCGTCTTACATGGCTAATGGAGGTTGATTATTTTATATGATAAATTAATCAACGTAGCAAAAATTGAGACTAAATCAATTTTGAATCGAAAATTTATGGCTATCTTATTTTACGTAAAAATTCTGAATATTATTCAACGTAGAATTTTTATTGTGCCTTCCTAAGTTTTAAATTGTGAATTTATTACTTACGTGGAAGGGTGGTGATCATGGAAAAATCCCTAATCAATGTGATTGATGTATGTATGAATGTATGGTGATTATTTATATATTTGGGGTTGTAATTATTAAATGGAGGCTGCGTACTCCTTTTATTTTTCATGTAATCTTTATTTTTAGCATAGTCAATTGTTGATGTAAATGCTACGAAGATTACGTGGAGGAGCCTTTTAAGTCGGCGAGCTCTTTGGGGCCCGATTCTTGAAGAGTTCAAGAAACCAGGAAGAAGCGAAGAGCGGCTCTCCATTATTAAAATATTAAAATGATTAAATGTGGTCTCATTGGCTCGAGACCCATTAAATCATAATTCCATGATCACCACGTAGGATAGATGTTTATGTGATTGACATCTATTTATTTATTATGATTACGTGAGCATGTTAAACTGGTTAATGTGCAAAGTCAGACTTACCTCACCCAAAATTGCGCCTGCATGAAATCCTAGTTAGGAAAATCACTCGCGTTAGGTACCGAAAGGGCGTTGGTAACGACACCAGCGTAACCAAGTCCCCGAACCCAAAATCTCTGGTTCCGTAGAACTGATCGATCTCTCCCAATCGATCAGTAAGGTTTTCGGTCTACCCTCCAAGAAAGACCGGTGGCGACTCCAAATGCATGCACAAGTTGCACATGCCACCACGACCACACTAAGGTCGAAAGCGATCGACTCTTATCGTCGAATCCTCCTGAAAAATACTCCAGCCGCGATTTGGTATGGGCCTGGGAGGGCTCGCGCCGATCCAAGACCCGCGATCGGTAATCCATTAGCCGCGTCCGCTTTCGGACGGGTCGCGACAGGGATACCATGCTGATTTCATGTGTTTATCCGCATGGATTGGATCCTTGATTTGCGTATTTATTCCTATTGATTGTGATTGATATGATAGCAATTCCTATCTGCATGAATTCCTAGATTTAGGATCAGCACCTCACTCATCTGTATGAAATCCTAGGATCAGATAAACCATTCAGTTTAGGTACCGAAAGGGCGTCAACTCTGACAGTTGGCGTAACTAAGTCCCCGAACCCACTTCTCTAGTTTCCGCAGAATCGAATAGACCACTCCCAACTATTCGATAGGGTTTCCGATCGTACCCTTCACGAAACGATTGGTGGCGACTCCTTGGCATGTACACTCATCACATGTCACTAGACTACACTAAAGGTCAATCACGTATATCCAGCAGTTGCGACTTGGGTAATGGACCTTGGGAGAGGCTCGCGTCCGATCAAGCCACCGATCGGGCGGCCCATTAGCCCTCACGCTCGCGCGAGAGGGTCGCGACAGCGGGTCTGGATTCGGGCCGGATCGGTCGCCCGCGGGTCGTGGGTCGGGTCACCCGACCCGGCCCGAATAACATTTTTTAAATAAAAAAAATCAGAAAATGATTTTAAAAATAAAAACAAATCGGAAAAATTTCAGAAAATCCAAAAATGCTAGAAAATGCCAGAAAATTCCAAAAAAAAATGTGAAAAAATTGTGGAAAAATCCTAGACACTCTGGAAATCCCCAAAAATCGAGGATTGACCGCAGACAACTGGTCAACCCTATTTTTGGGGTTTCTTATCTATTTTTCTGAGACTTGACGATATTACCCTTTAGGGGTAAGTCGCCTCAGCTGTGTATGCAAGATAAGGCCGATAATGCCAAGGTAAGAATTAGGATCGATTAGACGACTAATTCTTAAGTTTGGGTTTCGAGTCCTGCATCTTTTCTCAAAATGACGATTTTGCCCTTCAATAGGAAAATTGTCTTTCTCGTCTCAATCGAGTTCTGAAAATTGCTTAAAATTAGGGTTTGGGTCAGGTGGACGACCAACTCTAATATTTGAGATTTTCAGTTCTCATCTTTGTCCAAAATGACGATTTTACTCCTCCGAAGGTAAAATCACTTTTAAATTCCAGAAAAATCCTAGAAATTCCCGAAAAATAGGATATGGACTGGATTGATGGCCAATCCTATTTCCCCCGTCTTTTGACTTCCCAATTCATATGAAATCATAAATTTTTCCTTTTTGAGGTAAATTGTCCCTGAATTATCCAAAATTACGATTTTGCCCCTCTTGGGCAAATCATGCCAAAATCATTCCTAAGCCTTGATTGATATTTCTCTAGGCTAATAGGGCCCCATTGGGGATGCCATGCAGCTTTCATGTGTTTTATCCGCATGTATTGGATCCTTGATTTGCGCACCTATTTATTGATTGTGATTAATAGGATAGCCATTCCCTTCTGCATGAACTCCTAGATTTAGGATCCGTACCCCACTCATCTGTATGAAATCCTAGGATCAGATAAACCATTCAGCTTAGGTACCGAAAGGGCGTCAACTTTGACAGTTGGCGTAACTAAGTCCCCGAACCTACTTCTCTGGTTTCCGCAGGATCGAATGGACCACTCCCAACTATTCGATAGGGTTTCCGATCGTACCCTCTACGAAACAATTGGTGGCGACTCCTTGGCATGTACACTTATCACATGTCACTAGACCACACTGAAGGTCGACCACGTATATCCAGCAGTTGCGACTTGGGTAATGGACATTGGGAGAGGCCCGCGTCCGATCAAGCCAGCGATCGGGCGGCCCATTAGCCCTCCGCTTGAGAGGGTCGCGACAGACTGGCGACTCCACTGGGGACTTTATTCTAAACCAGAATCTCTGGTTACGAATTCCAGAGGACTTGAGCCGATTAAAAAGTTGTTTGGTTTATCTGACCTTATTTTCTGCAGATGCTCTCGAAGGTGAGGTACGTATGCTAACCATTGTGTTAGATGTTTTTGCAAATTGGAGAAATAAGGGGTGGTGTGATTGTTGACATTTTTTCCTGCAGGTTGGAGTTGGGAATGTATGTTTATTTTTATGCACATACTGAAGCGGTGTTTTGATACAAACTGCTGTGCATGACTTTGCATTGTGATGATCACGACACATTGCACACACTGGCGGTCAAACCCCGACTGCAACCACCTCTAGGTTATCTTAGATAGGGAAGGGATGCGAAAAGGATCTTGTGTTTGATGGCACTTGAGACTTTCGTATTCGTTCCCGCCTGCCATCTGCATTGGCGATATCTAGCCCTCTTGGGTAGGTACCCTTGGGGAGGAATCTGCCTCGTGTGGATCGTGGGAGCCTGAGCCGTAGGTCCCTCACCTGATTTTTGATTTCTTAGAGTACACCCACTTGTCTCATGCGCGTGTCTATGAGAGGTTGGTATACCTAAAACCAAAAAAATCACTGTAAGTATGACTTCTCTCTCTACTTGTTCACTTCCTAGTGAAATTTCATGATAGAAAATTCATGGAAATCAACCGAATGCCTTGGGTGTTTGAGTTTACAAATGAAAGTTTTTGACAATAAATTTTAGATACAAAGTTGAAACACTTCTAAGCCGTCCGTACGGAATAGATGGTTCATCCAAATTTTCAATCATGGATTAAGATGACATTTTTTATGTCTAAAATTCTTACAATTCAAGATTTTGGGGCACAAAGTTAAAGCCATGTTTGCAATCACATTTTGTATAGTGATTTCTTAAAATAATGATCACATGATTTTTACTAGAAAAATGTGACAAAGCAGTCTTTCAAGATTAATGCCCCCATTTGCGTATTAAATGTTGGGAATTAAATGGGTGTTTGATTGATGACCATGGATCGATCTTTTAATGACGTATCCTCTTATCTTGAAATCTTGGCGGACATCAGAAGCCCGTAAATAGGGATTATGGGATATGCTTTGTCGCCTTGCTTTCATTATAAGAGGGGACCTCATTGAGAGATGTTTTTGCTATGTAAAATGCTAAGTGTCTCCTTTCTGACAGGTTATACATGACATACATTTATTGAAGATTCCTTCATCTAATCGCATGCGAGATGTGATCGAACGATGGTAAAACTGTAATCGTTCCAATAAAAACTTCGAGTGTTATACTTGACTTGTTTGGTTATTTCTTTTGCCAACAGGTCAAAACGGCTGAAGGCCAATGATGCGAGGCTTGTTTTCCCTGTAACATGAAAGGAGATGCGTCTTCATCAGGAGCCACCCATGGGGTTTCCAAAATAAGATGAATCGACAATGATGAGCCCAAAACAAGACAACATGAAAAAGGGCATGCCTGATTTGGATCGACCTCTCTAAGTCGAAAAGGGTGTATTCGTTCCAAATTAAATTGATTTGTTTAAACAATAACATAGTCACTCACACTTGCAGGTGATTATAAAAAATGAATGAGGATCGTTAATGAACATTCCTTCATCTCTAATGCTCAAAGTGATGGGAGCTGGGAAAATACACTCTGGGGATAGTAAATCTGTTATCGTTTCAATTAGAGCCTGTTGTGCAAACAATTGACGTATTCCTTCCTCATGTCATGTAGGTGAAATAAAAGGATTGTGTGAGGTCGACATTTGTCCCTTTAAAGAAGACTCAACTGGGAACCCTCAAAACTAGAGGCTAAGGTGACATGGCATGATCGCCAATTGAAGCACGTCTCAAGGAATACAAATACTCGTGTTTCCCACCATGAGATTGATGATCATTCAACCATAAAAGGGTGTATATCGTTCCTCATTTCAATCCTCTTAAGATATGAAATGATCATCTCCTTTTCTATATGTAGGGATGAAGAAAACTGAATGCTTATTTGCGAAGCAACACTTCAAGGTGTAAATGTACACAAATAGAGATAAATCTACACTTGTGGATCTCGAGTAGTAGGGTGCTTGAGGAATGGCATGAAGTCATGACAAATCGAAAAGACCATGAAGAGATGATCGTTGCCCATCTTTGAATCAAGAGGGAGTACTTGTTTTAGTAATTGATTTTCATAATCAAAAGTCAAACATTTTTCTTCCTCTCTAAATAGATTGAAATGCATCAATAGAGCGAAAGTGGCGAAAGATCACCCAACCTCAAGGAGAGTGACAGAACCCAAAAAGTGTCGAGCATCGTGCAACATCAAATGCCGAGACCTTCGGATAATTACGATGAAGTTTTATCCTCTGATGTCACAAAAGGGAGTAAATTGTCCCTTATTCTGATTTCATTCCATACAAATGACTGATATGCTTCTCTTTCATGGCCAGAGAATGATAGTTGAAGACATGTGTCAGAATAGATCGAAGAATGTCAAACGCCAAAATCACCTGACATGGAAGTGATTGACTCAACCAACAGGGAATGCATTAGCGCGATACAATGGAGCTTCATATGGCTAAATCAGCTAACTCAAGGTGGAATATTCAGTTGCTGGAGGCAAATCATTTCCCTATCCAAAAAGCATGCCGAAGTCGAAGACATCAGATTTGCCATGGTGATACGTGGGGCGAGCCCCTGAAACAATGGTTCTCACTCATGGAACACAATGGAATGAAATCCGTCCATTAAATACGAAAAGCACTTCGCCATAGCAGCAACTATTCCAAGAAGAACAATGCCGAGCTATCCCTCTTGGTAGAAAAGGACGTATCGTTCCTAAATAAGTTTCAATCAGATGTGGAAATAATATTTCCTATCTTTTTCCTCTCAGGTGATGAACAGAGTTAAGACACCCAAGAAGCAACGACTTCAAAATGACAGAACAGGGAGTACCCACTTTTCATATCATCTCACACATGCATTTAGGATAGATGATTTCAGGAGCGTCATAATGACTCAATTTGCGAACAAAATTCTCGAGAAAACTTGAAAAAGTTTCTTAGCAATTAGAAGTCTCTTTGAAAAGAGCATTCAAAAAGAAAGAATTCAAACTTTATAGATTGACATGCTTGATAAGAAATGCTCTATGTGAACAGAGTGAAAGGCACGAATCCATTTTTTCGTTGCAAACAAGAATCATCTTAGATCACTTGCATCTTACATATCATGCATGCGTCATTTATATACATATTCTTCCTTAAAAGATGTCGACAGGTCAAGGCAAAAGAATCCAAATGAAAGGAAAATGCCAAGACCCAAGGAACGAAGGGTAAATTGTATCAATTCCAATGGTCCATTTTGTATGCCATTCAGACATGAACCTTCTTTCCTTTGATAGGGAAATATCAAATACTTCAATATCAACTATGATGGCTGATACTAAGGCGATGCCGGAAGCCTCCCAAGCCAGACATACAGTAGCTCCTAACCAGAACAACTCGAGTCTGCCATTCGCACCCGATATGGCTGACAAAGAAACGACAGGAGATACCCAACATACAGAGGAAGATGTCCGTATGCCAAACATCTAGTCACAACAAAAAGCACCCCCTGTTGTTGTTGTCAGCCTCGAAGAAGGAAGAAAAGGGGAACCAAACTGTAAAAGCCAAAGTGGAGACTAAGAGATCAGCCAAGATTAAAGAATGTTTAAGCAGCCAGGGCTATGAGTTGGCCCATTTCGACAAGATATCTCCCCTCGCTGAGGTGGAGACCCCTCCTGACTACAAGGAACCGGACTTCGTGAGGAAGTATAAAGGGACAGGATATCCTCGCGCTCACCTCAAATATTATCTGCGCAAGATGGCCCAATATTCATATTATGTCCCGCTACTAATGAACACGTTTCAAGAAAATCTGGCTGGCGCCGCTCTGGCATGGTTTATTGAATTGGACTTGGATGATTATGACTGGTGGGAAGATCTTGCAGAAGATTTCCTTAGGCAGTATAAGTTCAACACAGTTACAGCCCCGAAGAGGGAAGACCTTCTACGAACCTCGAAGACAAGGGGCTAGTTGATTAGAACATACGCCTAGAGATAGCGAGCTTTGGCAAGCCAAGCAAAGCCGTCAATCCCAGAAGACGAGCTGATTGATTTATTCCTGAAATCAATCCCCTACGAATACTTCGACAGGTTGAACACCTCAGGGATGTCAGACCTTTGCACAATTAATAAAGGTGGCTGAAAGGCTCGAATGGGCCTTAAGAGAAAGGAGGCCTCATGAAGCTTCTTCCAGAAAACAATATCCCTTGAAGAAGGAGAAAGAAGCTAGGCTCGACATAGCGTTCATACCAGACCCCCACAAACCTAAGGTGCTTAACAGTTCTAATCAGACCAAAGGAGGATCGTCGTGGTCGGCACCAAAAGGGCAAAGAGCCTAGAAGAAGGCAACCCCAAAAACAGTTCTCTCAGCTCCCGAGGCCTTTGTCCAAGCTACTCCCAATACTGCTAGAACAACACTTGGTGGCAAAAGAACCACCCAGGGCGATAATTGCTATATCCTTAAGTTAAAGGTACAAGCTTTAATTGACAGCCAGATTCTAAAGTTTGACAACATGAAAACTCGCTCCCCGATCATCAAATGAGTGGGGCAATATTCACTGAAGATAAGGAAAACCACCTCCAGCTGAAGGTGGACATGTCTAAGCTGACCGACCTTCTGGCGACCGCTTCATCATACCCAAAAGCAGGAGAGATCTCCGCTGACGTAAAGAGACTATGTATCGCTAAGATGAGGAACTTGGGGATAATGTCCGATACTACCGATGAAGAATTTGAAGGAGTCGAAGCTTCTCTATCTTTGGAAGGAAGCCATTTCATGATCAAAACTGAGCGGAGTAGCACCCGGGACATCCTGCACGAGAATCTGGTAGACAGTCTTGGGCCGGTCATTCAGTCAGAAGAAGAATTCGAAGAGGACAAACTGAAAAGCCAAGAGGTGAAGTCTAGCAGATCGCAGATTCATGGCCAACGCACTAGAAATGGGTGAAATGGTAGACAACCTGGGTCATGATTCTAGAGGGTACAACTTTAAAGTGAAGTACTCCGCTCCCCCTAACTTCTATCAAAGAATGGAGGATATTATACCAGACAAATGGGGATGCATGGATGATCCCGTTCAACCTGAAAAAAGCATTTTTCAAAAGAACCTAAGTCATCCTTGACCAAGTGAGGGTTACTAAACTTGACACAAAGTAGTATGCCGAAACAAAGAGATCAAAGAATCAACAGCAGGGTTTAGCTGAAAGAGAATACCCGAGATCTGCCACATCAGCAGTATTGGGTGACGATGACCGACATTGTCGACTGAGAGACGAAATCTCCTCAATGGACCTTGACAACACTATGTCAATGATTGAAACCGCTATGACTGTGGTAATTAAACTGGAAGAGCTTGATAGCTTGAATAAGGTAGAAGATTGCCTAGTCAAGCCTATTTTGATTCGATTGCCGAAAGAGGAAGAAGACTACACAGCTGAACCAGAGACGTCTTATCAGACGACAGTAACTATAAAAGTCCCTCAGATAGAAAGGTACGATCCTAAAGCGGTCCACGGGGACTATGGGACAGAGGAAGAAGACGATGATGAAGGTTATGCGTCTATCCGCAGAGAATGGAATGCCTTTGAGGAATCAACGCCTCCTCCTTCGGAAGAGCTGGTTACTGTTAATTTGGGGGATACTGAAAATATCAAAGAAGTCAAGATCTGTGGACATTTATCCCGAGATGAAAGACTCAGGTTCACATAATTACTAAGAAGGTCGTTAAGATGTCATGCGACAAATTTCAAAGATGTCGAGCTACCAAGAGGTAGATAAAAGTGATCAAAGATTCAGATGGTTGAGATAAATAACCAGGACCAGCAAAGAAGGTTCATTAGGGCAAGCCCCTCATTTCCTGTCGAGAGACCGAGCTGGGGGCAAGATGCTCGTGTGCCACCAAGATAGCATATTGGAGCAAGTTATCAAGCCCCAAAGACGACAAATGTCAAGACAGGCCCTACTGGGGCAAAGCAACCGAAAGAGACGATTTTCTTGATCAACGAAAATGCAATACCTCAAAGCGAGTATCATGTTCCTTGGTAATTTAAGTAAAGTTAAACATGGATGAATACTCATTGCTTCACGTACAAGTACAAAGACCTCTTCAAATAGGATTGGAAATCGTCAAATGATATGAAAAATGCTAAGGCATTTGGCCAAGGTAGACGTCGCCCAACTGGGGCAAATAGATTGATGATATTATCAACACCTTCAAGCGTGGATGGAGGGAGTCGACGAATGTTGTCCATATCAGCATACAATATTGGAATGGACTCAATCAAGAGAGAAATGTCGACAATTGACAAAAGAAGGGTAGTTGGGTGTCGTATCCAATTTACTCCTTTTTCTTGCATTTGCTAATGCAAAATCATTTCTTTCTGTGGCAGAATACGCCATTAGGACATTATCAGGGGTCCAACAAAGAGGAGAACATCACAAAGATGGTCACAAGTGACAAAGATGCATGAAGCAAACGACTTTCTCAAAACATTGGAAGGATGATACTTCAAAGGTGAAAAGTAAAGTGAAGATCCAAGTAAGAGATAATCCAAACTGGATAAGGGATCGCATGAAAATGCAAAAATGAATAGAACCATTTGACTGGGGCAAGCATTACCTAGCCATGACAAGTCATGCCTAACTGGGGCAAGCAGATCATCTACGTGACTGGAGGAAAAAGTGGTATTTCATTCCCAGCAGGATCAATGAATGTGATAGAAGAGTCGTTCACATCAAAGTTAAACCTCAAGATACAAACTTGATGAAGGGTGACTTTGTGTCGTTCTAATTTGATCTCTAATGATCTTTCTCCTAATATGAATTGGCCTTAATTTCAACAGAAAATTACTGGCACTCAAAAGGAAAGAACTCGCCGACTCAACTTCAAGGCGAGATGATCTTTGGAGATAACAGTTTCGGAAGTCAAGCATTCAAGAAATGATCTTTGGCTATAAGATCAAGTGGAGAGTAAAAAGTATCGCTTCCACACCACATGCTTTAGCATACATTTTGATAAGAATTCATTTTTCCTTGAATAAGGAACTCCGAAGAATGGCATGGAGCACGTTCCAAAGATGAATGAAACCATCGAGCAGGACTCATTGCCCCAATCAGACGAAGGCGTCATCGCCGTAGGTCGAAATGGCCGTTTTCTATAATCTACATATTGGCGTTCAGATTGGAATGCATGATCAAGAGGACTTACTGTCGTGGTGGTCAGATTTTCCACTCCCATTGGAGTGCATGATCAAGGGTAAGGTGTATCGTTCTAATTTTCTGAAATTCGAGAGCATATACCGACATATTCCTTTTATGTTTTTCAGGGATCCCTAGCCACATTGGGCAGGTAAGTATTCATTTCCCAATCTCTTAGGTTTTAAGACTGTTAGAATCCTTATTGCTAGAATTTGAAGGCTTTTTGGAATCTAGCATACATTCAAAGCTCATGCTTAGAAAGACGCAAAACTCTCACAGTCATGTCATTGGCATTCGTGTTTAGGTCTAGAGGTTATCTGAACATGATTGAAATATACATTGTGCATCATAAATCCCCTTGGAGGGTAAGTTTTGGAGAAAGCAAAATGAACTTTTCCAACAAAAGTTGTTTAAACCGTTCAAAAGGATGTTTCCTCAGATAAGAGGCAAGCTGGATCCAAGCACGTCCTATACACACTTGAGAGATGAGTGGAGTGGTAAGGACAGCGAGACCTTGACCTACGGACGTAAGGGTTATTCACAGTGATTACATGGATTGAGACGACGGAGGCATTCGTTTCTCTATCATAAACACTACAGGTGACCATTGATAACCCTTTGAACGGTGGTTTCATTATTTACCCCTGTCAAGAACCACCCCACAGTGGGGCAAACTGGAGGTACGTCCAGAGGTATCAGGAGGTAAATGGTTAGAAGTTCTCTTGCTCAGACTTGCATCAATCTTCGTGTGTTGCTTGTCATTTTAACTTCCATGGTAATTCAGGTGCTTTAGGATGACGAAAAGCATTCGTTTCTCTATCCTATACACTTTTACCCTTTGCACAGCCTAGTTGAGCCTGTACGTTCGTTTCACAAACCCGTTGGTGATCATTGCATATTCAAGACGGAAGCGACGTCATTTCAAGAGCAGAAGAGTTCAAAACACAGGATTTTTGAAAAATTTCTAGATTAATGTTTGAATGCTGAGATTCAAGCTGTACATCTAGCACATTCATTTGAAAATTCTGATCCCCAAAAGAAAAGAAAAGAGAGAAAAATTCAATCTTGGGCATCAAGAAAAAGCAAAGTGCCTGGTAAAAGTAAGGCCAATGCCCATCCAAATATTTGTACACTTGTGAATCAGGTATTTGATCTTGTAAATGCCAAAAGATGGCATGATACCTTTGTATAGGTCACTAGTGAGATCTGATTGTAAAAGAAAATCCCAAGGGAGCTGGACAGCAAATGATACTCCCAGATTATGTCGCATTCAGATGATGAAAGCGTAGACAAGATGTTGACGCCGTCTCAACATGAAAGAGATATTCTCTAAAGACAAATGTACGCTTCGAAGACTGGCAATGCTCTTCAAAGACTATCAATGCACTTCAAAGACTGAAGACGCTCTTTGAACCAGAAGGGACAAGATGGCGGCAAACTTGCAGTGATCACAAATGTTAAACCCTTCGCGTATTCTGAGCAAAAAACAAGCCTTTTTTGGGTCCCCAATCCTACCTACGTTACAACCCTGAAAAGCCTTTTCCGATTAAGGCACTTGGATTAACATAGGGTTTAATGTCTAAGCTTAGCTCGAAGAAGTTCGAGCAAGATTATTTCTTTCTCATTTTGCAGGTTTCTTGACTTGTAAACCTGGAGCAGACATTGAAGACTTCTCTTCGAAAGCCTTGACTTGCACGCAAGTCCCCTTTGAAAACCGTTGACCAAACCCAACATTACGGTCCCTTGGAAGTCCTCCTGATCAATCGAGGTGTATTCACTGCGAATGATCCTGAACCCTTGGCGCAGGTTTGATAGGAAGTTCGAGTGCATTCTTGGTAAAAGACCATTACCTCAAAACGGTGAGAAGTCCTCTTTGATGAGAATACTCCGTTGGACATTTTAACCAAACTCTTTTGGTAATTTCAGATTGTTTGATTCAAACTTTCCCCACAAGGAATTTTTGATCACTCCCGTATGTCGCAAGGTGTTTTGGATAACCTCCAGCATCATAAAGCATTTATTGAAATCTTTCATGACTTTGATATAAGTCATAAAGCGTTGTCAGCTTGACATCAGCTATCACTTAAAGACCATTGATGTGCCTTTGAATTCCTGGCAATCCCAGATCTCAGAAGAACACAACCTCTCTTGGTAAGAAAGAGTTTACATGTTCAAGCTTCTGTAGGACCCCTGATATCTCCAGACCTCAGAATGCTACTTCTTTTGTGAAGAATATATTTCAAGTTTAAACTTCTGCAGGACCCTTGATAACCCCAGGTCTCAGAATGATACATTTCTCTAAGAAGGAGAGTTTATATGCCTGAGCTTCTGACAGATTCTTGGTAACCCCAGATTCTAGAATGCTATTGTTCTTGGTTAAACTTCTATAGGAATCACGGTAACCCCAGATTCTAGAAGGATGCCTTGCTCTGTGAAGAAGAGCTTTCAAGTTTATTTTCCTGCAAGATCCTTGGTAATTCCACATCTCAGGAAAACACATTCTTATGAACAATTTGGTAGGTTTGATCTTTCTGCAGGATACCTGGAGCTCCCAGATCCCAGAATGTCACCTCCAATGTCAAAAGAACAATCTCCGAAATCATCCCTCTGTGAGATTTCAAATTTACAGGTTTGAGCTTTCTGCGGGATACCTGGAGCTCCCAGATCCCAGAATGTCATCTCCAAGGTCAAAAGAACAATATCCGAAATCATCCCTCTGTGTGATTTCAAATTTACAGGTTTGAGCTTTCTGCGGGATACCTGGAGTCCCCAGATCCCAGAATGTCACCTTCAATGTCAAAAAGGACAATCTCCGAAATCATCCCTTTGTGAGATTTCAAATTTACAGGTTTAAGCTTTCTGCAGGATAACTGGAGCTCCCAGATCCCAGAATGTCACCTTACATGTCAAAAGGACAATCTTCGAAATCATCCCTATGTGAGATTTCAAATTTATAGGTTTGAGCTTTCTGCAGGATACCTGGAGCTCCCAGGTCCCGGAATGTCACCTCCCATGTCAAAAGGACAGTGTTTGAAATTATCTCCCTATTTGAGATTCCAATTTTACAGGTTTGATCTTTCTGCAGGATGCCTGGAGCTCCCAAGTCCCAGAATGTCACCTCCCATGTCGAAAGGACAACATTCAAGATAGTCTTTCTGCGAGATCTCAGGTAGCCCCTAGATCCCAGAAGAATCTTATCAAAGTTTTTACAGGTTTAAGTATTCTGCAGGATACTTGGAATCCCAAAATCCCAAAATAACGCATTGCATGTCAAAAGGACAATTTTCAAGATCAGCTTTCTGTAAGGTTCTAGGTAAACCCTAAACCTAGAATGGCTCATATGGTGAAGCCTAAAGGTTAGGCACACCTCACTTGTATGAATCCTAGTTAATTCCTTAGAATATAGGATCAAAAACTGTTGACAAAATCTGCTTTCTGTGAGGTTCTAGATAACCCATAAACCCAGCTCATGTGGTAAAGCCTAAAGATTAGGCACACCTCACTTGTATAAATCCTAGTTAATTCCTTAGAATATAGGATCAAAATGTTCGACAATCCCTAAGAGACTGGGTGCGTCATCCATAGGTTCCTAGAAGAAAGGAGTCCTATTCCCTGCCTGATCCCCCTGAAGGATCAAAATGTTCGACAATCCCTAAGAGACTAAGAGCGTCATCCATAGGTTCCTAGCAGAAAGGAGTCCTTTTCCCGGCCTTATCCCCCTGAAGGATCAAAATGTTCGACAATCCCTAAGAGACTGGGGTGCGTCATCCATAGGTTCCTAGCAGAAAGGAGTCCTATTCCCGGCCTGATCCCCCTGAAGGATCAAAATGTTCGACAATCCCTAAGAGACTGGGTGCGTCATCCATAGGTTCCTAGCAGAAAGGAGTCCTATTCCCGGCCTGATCCCCCTGAAGGATCAAAATGTTCGACAATCCCTAAGAGACTAGGTGCGTCATCCATAGGTTCCTAGCAGAAAGGAGTCCTATTCCCGGCCTGATCCCCCTGAAGGATCAAAATGTTTGACAATCCCTAAGAGAATGGGTGCGTCATCCATAGGTTCCTAGCAGAAAGGAGTCATATTCCCGGCCTGATCCCCCTGAAGGATCAAAATGTTCGACAATCCCTAAGAGACTGGGTGCGTCATCCATAGATTCCTAGCAGAGAGGAGTCCTGTTCAGGGTCCGATCCACCATACGGATCAAAATCCCCGACAATCCCTAAGAGACTGGGTGCGTCATCCATAGGTTCCTAGCTGAAAGGAGTCCTATTCATGGTCTGATCCACCATACGGATCAAAACTTCTGACAATCCCTAGAAGACTGGGTGCGTCGTTCACAAGTTCCTGTCAAGTATAGGAATCCCATTCTGGTACGGCCTACCATACAGGCTAGAGTTTAACCGCCCTAAGATACTCAAAAGACGAGTACTTAGGTATTCACTTGAACCCGCTATACACCGCGCATGCCATACGAGCATCAGGCAGGTAATCAACAGGTAAGTAACAGGTGGGTCTCTCTACTTTCTCTCTCACGTCAGCAAAAGAATGAGGAGCAGAGCGTTCACCAGTGGGACAAGAAAGATTGAGTGTCAAGATTCGTTTTTCTTTTCCCCAGTCGAGTCGGTCTAGACTCAGGTGACACCTGTCTTTGAGCGAAACCTCTCATGAGATTCCTCTCAAAGAGGGGCAGCTGTTGATACCTGATTTTTGACCAAGTCTTTTTCAGTTTTATTTTTGAAAAATCACAAAAAATTCATAAAAAGTCAAAAAATTACAAAATCAACTTTGGTGGCCTTGGCCAAGCCCAAGGAACCATTCTTGACCAAAAAATAATTTTTCATATTTTTCACATTTTTTAGTATTTTTAGAAAATAGGAAAATACTAGAAAAATCAACAAAAAATAGAATTGGAGGTCACAAAAATATAGGAAAATGGTCAATATTTTTCTTTTAAATCCCCTGTCATTTTGACCTCATCAAGAGTCGAAATTCAAGTTTAATTTTGTGTGTTTCTTTGTAACACACGGGGTTAAATTTGTCAAAAAATATGTTCTGAGTCTTTCTATTTGCAATACTTTGCATTTTAAGAATCTTGACATTCATCTTGATTACCCGACATTTCAATTTGGTTCAATTGTGTGCCGATTTGATCAATTTTGGCCTTAGGGACCTAATTGCATAAAAATCTTTTTCATTTTTAGTCCCTATAGTGCCAATTCTGAAATTAAACTTTTTCGAGGGACACCCATGAAACCCCGATACTTCCTCCCTATAGTATTTGACCCCTCGAATCTAATGGTAAGCTCAATTTGAGCCAATTCCTCCATTAAGAATGTCAATTTGACAAAAGTCAATTTCGGATCTTGTTTTAGATTTGGGGCTTTTGTATAAATATAAATCAATTCAGCCCAATTTTACCTTACTTAGGTAAATTCCATGCTATGAAATCCGATTATGGAGTCGATTTAATGATTTTGGGATATTTGGACGCCTGATTTGAAGGAAAATCCCAAAATCGGGTTGACTGGGCGGGTTGACCCGACCCAGTCAACCCGTTGACCAAAATTAGGCCATGAGCAGAACACCTTCTGCTGGTTCTTCTTCTCCTTCGCGCACGAACAGAAAAAGAGGAGAGAATGATTGTTGACACCTGATTTTTGACCATCTATTATTGTGATTTTTATTCTTTAAAATTAATTAAAAATATCAAAAAAGGTCATAAAATCACAAAATCAACTTTGGAAGCCTTGGCCTGGCCTTAGGAACCAATTTTGAACAAAAAATATTTTTTGGTATTTTTTAATATTTTTCGAATTCATTTAATTATTAAAAATACACAAAAAATCATAAAAATACCATTCATGCTCAGAAAAATATAAAAAAATATTCAATAATTTTTTTTTTAATTTCCTCTTCAAGTGTGTCACTTTAAATCTTGAAAATTAGGCTTGGGTCACTATGTTCCTTCACAAACATAAACCCGAATCGGGCACAAAAAATCCTTTTCGAGTTTTTCAATTTTCAATTCTCACTTTTTATAAGCTATGACATTGGATTCTAAAGTCTCGAAGCGCAATTATGTCAATTTTCCCTCCAATTTGATCAATTTTAACCAAAATGGCTTAATTGCATAAAAATCTTTCAATTTAGTCCCCGGTTTCGCAATTCTTGAAATTAAATTTCATACGGTCGTACCCATTGAAATTAAACATCTCCACCCTATGTTTTTCATCATGATGAATCCATTGGTTGCCTCAATTTTGACTAATTTGGTCATTTAGGTCATCGATTAAGCAAAAATCATTTTCGGATCCTAGGGACAATTTGGGGTTTTCACTAAATTTCAATCAATTGATTCACGAAAATACCCCTATTTGATAGAAAACATGTCAAGGAGTCCGATTTTGCCATCAATTTCATGAAAATGGGTCGATTTGGGACCTAATTGGGCAAACTTGGTCGAACCGGGCCGTTGGGTCAGACCCGACCCGACCCGGTCCAACCGGGTCTGCAACTAAGTTGCAGACCCGCACGGCCAGAGGAAAAGGGAAGCAGGGGAGGTGGAGCCGGATGATTTTTCTAAGAAAAAGGGCGACCAAAGTGGGAGACAGCGGCAAGTGGACGATGGGCAGCCTTTTGAGGTGAATGGGCGCAAAATGGTGGTCGGCCATAGACCAAAATGAGGCCGGGGGGAGAGAGAAAAAAGGGATAATTCGGCCGGGAGAGGGAGAGGATTTTTAGAGAAATTTGAGGCGAAGACCGGGGAAAAACTGGCAACCCCGGACTGTCAGCGACATTCATAGATCACCATCGGAGCTTGGTGGCCGTCGGTGAACTCCAAAAAGGTCGGTATCCTCGCCCGACTCTCATTTCTTGAATGCACGTAACCTGTTCGATGAAATGCCTCAATGAGTTTATATTTTTTTGGCTCTCGGTCGTGCCACCCCCGAGCTTCATTTGCACACTAGGGACCTTAAATCTTCATTAGAACCACTTCTAAGCCCGACTTACCTTTGTTTTTGCATTGAAACCGCGCCGGAAGCCATAGCTGGAGCTCGAGCGTGCTCGGACCGAGCTGGGATCTCTCACCGGCGCAGCGGCGGTCTTCGAGGTCTAAACAACCTCAGGTAAGCTTCCCTAACTTCATTGGATGCGTTGTGATAGAATGAAGTTGAGTTCAGATAGAAAAAAAAATCTAGGCGAATGGGCTCGCCGGCGCCGGTTCGGGGTTGGTCTATTTAGGGCAGTTTCGGGCGTTGTTTCGGCTATGAAATGGTCGGTTGTTGATTTGGGTCTGGTGAAGATTGATTTGGTATCAAAATATGTGGGATTCGGCGACGTTTCTACGTCGGTTTGGGCTCCCCGGCGAGGGTCGCCGGAATTTTGCACTATTCATCATCTTCCCCGGCGACCCTCCGGCCGGTCAACGGTCAACGATGACGTCGCATGCCACGTCAGCAGCCACGTCAGCGTGGTGGGGCCGGGCCGTTCAAAAATAAAATCCAGATCCGACGGTGGACAATGTGCCACGTGTCGAGATCTGGGAATTTTGGAAAAAAAAAAAGATTTTCGGAATTTATAAATGATTTTCGAATAATATAAAAAAGATGCAAGTCGGACGGCTCAGACTGGGCCAAGTGGCTCTACGAGGAGCGTCTGATCTTGTCTGAGATCGGACGCACTAGGAGTCGCCACGTGGCACAATCTGGCGCGTCCGTTTAGAGGGTTTTTCTAAAAAAAAAAATAAATTAATCTTAATCCGACGGTTGTGATTTCGCCGTGTGGTTCTCTTCGGACCGTCCGATCTAGCGAAAGATCGGGCGTCCGAGACGAAGCCACATGGCGCGTTTTGGGCTATCCGATCTTTGTTTTTTCGGATAATAAAAAAAAATGTAAAAAAAAAATTAGAAAATTCTCAAAAAATCAAAAACGGCGTCGTTTTAGGCCGGTTGCGACCCGTAGGGTCGGGCCGGGCGCCCGCGAGGTGCGGGCCGGGTCAGACCCGTCCCGGAAAATATTTTAAAATTTTAAAAAATTCAGAAAATAATAAAAAAATAATAAAAATTTGAAAAATCAATAAAAAATGGAAAATCATAAAAAATTCAAGAAAATTCGAAAAATTCAGAAAAATTCTAAAAAATTCCAGAAAATAGGAAATGGCCACATTCAAATGGCCACGACCTGTTTCGGGTCACTTGATCCCCGATCTTTCCAGAAATGACGGTTTTGCCCTTCCGGCAAACCGTCTTCCAAACAAATTCTAAAAAAATCCAGGAAAATCCAAAAAAATAGGAAATGGCCACAATCAACTGGCCAAGACTCATCCCGGGCGTTTTGAACCCCGACCCTTCTTAAAATGACGATTTCGCCCTTTGGGCGAATCGTCTTCCAAAAATTGAAGAAAAATCAAGAAATTCCAAAAAAATTCTCAAGAATGGGAAATGGCCACAATCAACTGGCCATGGAATACTTTGGGTAATTCGGTATCCAAATCTTCCAAAAATTGACGATTTTGCCCTTCGGGCTAATCGTTCCCAAATCTTCCCATTTTGCCCCTAGTCCTAAATCACGCCTTCCATAAGCCCTTATGGCTATACTAGGAGGCCATTGACTTGAATTGATGTGCATCGATGTGGTTTATTTATGCACTTGATTGCGCTTTGTTGACACCTGATTTTTGACCATCCGTTATTATAGTTTTTATTTCTAAAATTAATTAAAAATAGCAAAAAATGTCAAAAAATTGCAAAATAAACTTTGGGAGCCTTAGCCTAGCCTTAGGAACCAATTTTGAACAAAACATATTTTTGAATTTTTTAATATTTTTTGGAATTTATTTAATTATAAAAATACCCAAAAAATCAGGAAAAATACCATTCGTGGTCAGAAAATTACACAAAAATATTTAGAAATTTTATTTTAATTTCCTCTTTTTACCAGGGAAATTTGGCTCGGTTCATGGGGTTCCTTCACAAACCTAATCCCGAACCGGGCCTAAAAAATCCTTTTCGAGTCTTTTAATTTTCAATTCTTGGTTTTTATAAGCTATGACATTAGACTCTAAAGTATTGAAATGCAATTGGGTCAATTTTCCCTCCAATTTGATCAATTTTAACCAAAAGGGCTTAATTGCATAAAAATCTTTCAATTTAGTCCCCGGTTTCACAATTTTTGAAATTAAATTTCACACGGGCACACCCATTAAAATTAAACACCTCTACCCAACAGTTTTCATCATGCTGAATCCATTGATGGGCTCAATTTTGAATAATTCGATCGTTTGGACCTTCGATTTGGCGAAATTCATTTTCGGATCCTAGGGACAATTTGGGGTTTTCACAAAATTTCAATCAATTGATTCACGAAAACACCCTTATTTGATAGAAAATGTGTCAAGGAGTCCGATTATGCCATCAATTTCATGAAAATAGGTCGATTTGGGGCCCAATTAGAGTGGTTTGGTCGAACCGGGCCGGTCGGGTCAGACCCGACCCGACCCGGTCCGACCGGGTCTGCAACAAAGTTGCAGACCCATGCGTTGGCCGGGCAGAACGTGGGGGAAACAGGGGGCAGCGAGGCGTGCGCTTTTCTTAAGACAAAACAGGACAACGCGCATGGGGGACATGGGCATAGTGGCATGGGTCGCGCCTGACAGGGAACGGGCGTCGAGATCGCCGGTCGGCCACGGGAGAGAGGGGGCTCGGTTTGAAAAGAAAAAGGGGGCCGAGAAGAGAGGGGGGATTGGCAAGCAAAAACAGGGCGAGAGGAGCGACTGAGAACCTTGAGCATACCTCACCGATCACCACCGGAGCTTCAGCCGCCGTCGACAAGCCACCACCAGGTCGGTATTCTCCTTCGATCACCGTTTCTCATACGCACGCCATGTGTTCGATGAAATGCCAATGGATGTTTCGACTCGTTTTTGTCTCGGCCGTGCATTGTCTGTGTAATATGTGTTCGGTTATGGTCCCAAGTCCATCCTAGAACTGCTTCACGGTCCGTGTGCGTCTTTGTTTTGCACCAAAAGCCGGCGGAAACCGAGCCCGGAGCTTCGCCGTTCACCATGCGGGCCGAGAGCTCGACGGGACCCCTCGAGCGGTCGCTGACCCTTAAATGGGTCTAGGTAAGTCTCTAACACTCATTTGAATGCTCTATGAATGGTCGAAATCGGTTACGGACGAAATTTTTTTTTTGCAATTTACCTCGCCGGCGCCGGGACGATGGAGGTCCGGTTTGCCCTTTTTGACGCGTTCATGGCCTTTATCTTTGTGGTATTTTGATGTTGTTGCCTAGGGGGTTGAATGCCAAAAAAAGGAACGAAAAATACCGAGTTTAGGGACCGGTTCGCGATTTTCCGGCGAAAATTCCGGCGAAGTCGCCGGAATTTTTACTGTTCATCGTCTTCTCCGGCGGTCAACGGTCAAAGCTGACGTGGCGTGCCACGTGGCAGCCACGTCAGCTCGGTGGGGTCGGTCCGAGCGTTTTGTCTAATAAAAATGGACGCTCCGGATCGCGACACGTGTCGCGATCCTAGAGTTTTGAAAATTAAATAAATGATTTTCGGATTTAATAATTGATTTTCGAATAATATAAAAAATATCCAAATCGGACGGCTCAGATTGGGCCAAGTGGCTCTCCGAGGGACGTCTGATCTTGTCCGAGATCGGACGCACCAGGAGTGGCCACGTGGCATAATCTGGGGCGTCCGTTCGGAGGGGTTTTCTAAAAAAGAAAATAAATTGATTTTGATCCGACGATCACGATCGAGCCACGTGGCTCTCTCTGAAGCGTCCGATCTAGTGGAAGATCGGACGCACAAGAGAATGACACGTGGCGCTCTTTGGACCGTCCGATCCGGGGAATTTTCAGATAATTAAGGAAAATGAATAAAAAATCAAAAAAATGTTTAAAAAATATAAAAAAATCAAAACGGTGTCGTTTTAAGCCGGTGTCGACCCCTAGGGTCGGGCCGGGCGCCCGAGAGGCGTGGGCCGGGTTTGACCCGGCCCGGAAAATATTTTTAAATATTTTAAAAAATTCAGAAAATAATAAAATAATCAAAAAATCAATAAAAAATGAAAAATCATGAAAAATTCAAAAAAATTCGAAAAATTCAGAAAAATTCTAAAAAATTCCAGAAAATAGGAAATGGCCACATTCAACTGGCCATGACCTGTTCCGGGTCTTTCGACCCCCGGTCTTTCCAGAAATGACGGTTTTGCCCTTTCGGCAAACCGTCTTCCAAAAAATTCTAAAAAATCCAGGAAAATCCCAAAAAATAGGAAATGGCCACAAACAACTGGCCAAGACTCATTTCGGGTGTTTTGAACCCCGAACCTTCTTGAAAATGACGATTTCGCCCTTTGGGCGAATCGTCTTCCAAAAATTGAAAAAAAAAAATCAAGAAATTCCAAAAAATTCTCAAAAATGGGAAATGGCCACGAACAACTGGCCATGGAGTATTTTGGGTAATTAGGTATCCAAACCTTCCAAAAAATGACGATTTTGCCCTTCGGGCTAATTGTCCCCAAATCTTCCCATTTTACCCCTAGTCCTAAATCACATCTTTTCTAAGCCCTTATGGCTATGCTAGGAGGCCAATGATTGAAATTGATGTGCATTGACATGATTTATTTATGCACTTGACTTGCGCTTTCATTATATTGATTGTGATTGATAGGACTAGTATTCCAATCTGCATGAAACCCGAACCATACCTATCTCACCCAAAATTGCGTCCGCATGAACTCTTAGCTAGGAAAATCACTCACGTTAGGTACCGAAAGGGCGTTGGTAATGACACCAACGTAACCAAGTCCCCGAACCTAAAATCTCTGGTTTCGTAGAACTGATCGATCTCTCCCAATCGGTCAGTAAGGTTTCCGGTCTACCCTCCAAGAAAGACCGGTGGCGACTCCAAATGCATGCACACGTTGCACATGCCACCACGACCACACTGAAGGTCGAAAGCGATCGACTCTTATCGTCGAATCCCCCAAAAGAAAACTCCCGCCGCGATTTGGTATGGGCCTGGGAGGGCCCGCGCCGATCCAAAGCCCGCGATCGGTAATCCATTAGCCGCGTCCGTTGATTTTCGGACGGGTCGCGACAGCTGGCGACTCCACTGGGGACGTTGTTCTAGAACACTTGGTTCTGGACCTCAAGTGGACTTAAGCCGTAATTAAAACGTTGAGTGATTTTTCTAACCCTGCAGACGCTCTTGAAGGTGAGGTAAGTCCGCTCATGATAGGTGTTATATGTTTTTGCAGATTGGAGTGATAAGGGGTGTAGTCTGTGATTAACATTGTCTTATGCAGGATGGGCGTAGGAATGTATGTTATATGGATGATTTGAAGCGCTGATTGATATATAAATTGTTGCGCATGATTCACTGCATATTTGAGGATCACGACACTTTGCACAAAGCGCCCAAACCCAGGCCGCGAAATCACCTTTTCAGGTAGCCATAGATCAGGGATCGATATGCAACGCTCTAGCGTGGATTGCGCTGGGGTTGACCATATTCGATCCCACTCACTATCCAAGTCGAGACTTTTATCCATTTGTTGTGGATTGCGCTCATGGACGAATTTATCGACTCGGATAGAGGGAAGCCTCTAGGTTCCTCACCTAAGCCATTTTGAATTTTAGAGTCAAGCCTCACTTGTCTCATGCGCATGTATGTGGATGGTTGGTATACCTAAAAACAAAAAAATCATTGGGTACCTCTCATGGTAAGGTCCCGCCGTTTCTATTTAAATTCACTTGCTGTCTTTTACTTCTTGCATAGCATGCTGCACTCATCAAGTCTGAATGGTTGAGTCTAATTCCATTTTACAGTACATATAAAATAGAGATGGTTTCCCCGAATCGGCCCAAGGTCTTAGAGGTATTCCAATACGAGCGACGCGTCGTCCGACACGGAGCCACCGAGACGTTCAATGGGTTCCACTCCTTTCGTTTCATCCAAGGAAGGGCACTTACGGGACGCAACCTTATCCGAGGAACGAATTGTTTTTACACCAAGTCCGCGGAACAACTCGAGCGCGCACACAAGTTCGAGCTTGACAGGGAAAAGATGTGGAATATTTATCTGAAACTCAGGGACGTGTTCAGCAGGATAGGAGCGATACCAGCACCCCCTCCAGATGTTATCGAGATTTTGTCAGACGGAGAAGAGTCTACTGGAGGACATGCGTCGCCTACCCACCCTGTGGTCTTTCCACCCGATGAGGAAGAGGACCCGATCTAGGCAGGACAGCAGGGGCACCCAACATCATCTGACAATCCGATTTGGGGGATCACCTTAGGTTCTTTAGGGTTGCTTTTCGGCTATGTCTTCGAAAGTTAGTCGGTCTTTTGAGTCTGTAAAGGGCATCCGCCTGTGGATCTCCCTCCTATCTCTTGCGCTTTAATTCCTAAGTCATAGGCGTCCTAACACCGGAATGCGACATTGGAATTCCACCCAACCATTCAGACTTCCCTGGTCCGATCGTATGTCGCTGCCATTTGAAATCTTAGTTAGAACTCGCGTCTGGTTTGTTCGACACCAGTGCGAAGATCTAATTCTCATTTCATGATTACATGTGACATGTGATTGAATCAGTTCACGCCATGCATAAGCATATCATCTGCATGGCATCATTATTTTCGTCCACTTCATCATACCCTCTGATGGGGTTAGCGTTGGAACCCCAATTTGGTATTCCTTTTATCCAAACGGGGAGCCCAACCTTCATCACGTCTAGGGTAAATAATGATTTGAACGAATCTAATGCCCGAGTAATCCATGGATAATTAATCACATTCTCACATTCTAGACTTGATGGGGAGAGGTGACATCCAAATCATCCCGGTCCCGCATAAGGAGCTACAAATGTGGTGGGGGCGCCTCAACGAGACCAACCAGACTTACGTCAAGCAAAGACTGGGGCACCTCGTGGATCTTGTCAAAATCAGATATCAACCAGCACTCATACAAGCGTTGGCACGATACTGGGATCCAACTACGCTGACGTTTAACTTCGAGGGGTTAGAGATCACGCCCACACTGGAGGAGTACACAGCCGTCATCGGAGTCAAATTCCAGGAACAATCAGCTCGTCCTCCTTTAGGCCTTAACCCGTCCAAACTGCTATCCAAATTCCTTCGTCTCAAGACCACCGAGATTGAAAAGATTCTCAAATCTAACTCCGATAGATTCCCATTCTCATTCCTATTTGACAACTACTCGAATCTGCCTATTGACACTGGCCATAAGTCGGGAATGATCTTCATCCTAGCGTTCTTTGGGTTCGTACTGTTCCCTACATCCAGAACCACATTCAATCCTTCCATCGTCCACATAGTCTACCAGGCATGCGACCGTTTAGACTACTCGCATATGATCCTCGCAGAGATTTTCCTATCCCTGAATCGCTACCAAGCTGCTCTAGACCATTCCCAGTCCTCTCGGAAGACTATCTTTCAAGCCTCCAATGGTCTCCTCTTCATGTGGATCACCTCTCACCTTAAAATGCTCAATCTTCATGTGGGCTGCACCCGAATCGACGAGGATATCCATCCTATCCATTCCTTCCTCAAATGTCAATCGCTCATTTCCAATCGTTCTTTCATTGGCTAGTACGATCTCCTAAAAAGGCTAGAACCCGAACAACTCCGATGGCGGCTGAGGCGGCCCAAAATGTGCAAGGTACGCATCACTACCGAGGGTGGGAGACCGATCCCACTCTTAGGATTCACAGGGGCCGTATCATATCATCCGATTAGAGTTGTCAGACAATTTGGCATGCTGCAGGAAATCCCTCCCCAAGTTCTCCCTGACAAATTCGCCTTCGATGTTCCCCAAGGAACGATTACCAAGAAAACCAAGGCGCGCCTCCAAACCATGATCGATGACATAGAACAAGTACTGAAGGACTCCCCGCCCCAAGACGTGGAGTGGCCGGATCAGCTGGACCCTGAAATGGACGTACATCGGGCCTTCGAAGAGTACATCCGAGCCTTCAAGAGGATTCGACCGACGCCGGTTGAACCATACGTCCCCGAGTATATTGTCCCATACCAGCCAGGAGTGGAGCCATACATACCGGAGGATGTCGGGCCGTCAGCTTATCATGAAGTCGAAGTGGTCCACAGCCAGAGATTTTATGACGCCGAGGGGTGATGAAGGAGCAATCCTTCCCATCAAGCCTAGGATGTCGAAATGTCTTTATCGCATTCTCATCAAGCTCTTCTGAGAGCCCTTTTATCTGTAACGAACATTTTAGCTTATGCATTAAAACATCCTTTGAAAACCCACATCTTGATTGTCGTGGATTACTCGTTGCCCAAATGGCATGGTGATTGTTGTTCATGAACATGTTACCAAGGAATCACGCACCCTGTGACTGCTTTTCCATCAACGTACATCTAATTTTTGGTCTTCCGGACAGGTAGTCTCTAATCACGGAACCTAGAAGGGCTCATATTAGAACTCGTCGCCGAGTCAGAATGGAGCAAGAGGAGTTGGGGTCCCGAGTGGATAACTTGGAGGGCCAAATGACGTCAATGGCCGCTATGCTGGCCGAAATGAAAGCCATGATGGTAGCTGCACAAGAGAGGAACGCCGTACCGGTACCGGACCTTAACCAAGCTGTGCGTCCTTCGGCATCCGTTGCTTCAGAAGCGACGCAAATTCCAGAGGAAAACATGACCGAGAAGGTTAACCAAGTGCCGATGGCTGACGCACCACCGAAGGTTGCACCCGTGATCATTAGCCTAGATGGAAATAAAAAGGAGAAGCCCGTCGGCAAAACTGAAGAAGGTGCAAGGAGGCTGGCAAAAATTGAAGAGTGCCTGAGCAGCCAAGGATACGAGCTGGCCAGATTCGATAAGATGTCTCCATTTGCGAAGATAGAAGCGCCGCCAGATTACAAAGAACCCGACTTCATGAGAAAATATAATGGGACAGGCTGTCCCCGAGCTCACCTGAAATATTACCTACGCAAAATGGCGCATTACTCTGACTACGTCCCCTTGCTGATGAATACGTTTCAAGAAAGTCTGTCGGGAGTGGCACTAGCTTGGTTTATTGAAGTAGATTTGGAAGAATATGACGGTTGGGAGGACCTGGCGGAAGATTTTTTACGCCAATATAAGTTCAACACCGCTGCGGCACCTTCTAGAGAGGATTTGCTGAGGACTGTGAAAGGGAAGAGTGAGACAATTCGCACCTACGCTCAAAGGTGGCGTGCCATAGCCACACAAGTCAAACCGTCTATTCCAGAAGACGAGCTGGTTGACATATTCTTGAAGGCGCTACCCTATGAGTATTTCGACAAGTTGAACACGTCGGGATGTCAGACATTCACGCATCTGATCAAAGTTGCCGAAAGATTGGAGTGGGCGGTGAGAGAAAGGAAGGCGCCAGAAATAGTGACAAGGCGTCAGTATCCGGCCCGGAAGGAGAGGGAAGCCGGGATCGACGTGGCATTTGTACCAAACCCACCTAGGCCCAAGCAGTTCTCCAATTCAAGCCCAGTCCAAGGAGGCCCATCGTGGTCGGCACAGAAGCAATTTGAACCAAAGAAGAAGTTACCCGCCAAGCAGTTCACACCCTTGCCTAGATCATTATCAAAGTTGCTGCCTATGCTGCTAGAGGAGCGCCTGGTCGCTAAAGAGCCCCCCAAATCCGGTGAAATTTAATGGTTATGACGAGAGCCAGGCATGTGCCTATCACATGGGAGAGAAGGGCCACAACGTAGATAACTGTTTTATTTTGAAGTGCAGGGTACAAGCTCTCATCGATAGTCGTATTCTCGAATTCAACAAAATGGAGCCGAACGTCCAGCAAAACCCACTCCCGGACCATCAAGTTGTAGGGGCGATCTTTGAGGACGAGGAAGAGAATCGCCTTGGATCTGAAACGGATATGGGCAAGTCTCGCGTGGCTTCGACAGTCATTCCAATCGGCCAGAGCAGAGGAGATATCCCGAAGGGGAACGAAATATTATATCTAACGAAGCCATTGAGTATGAAGGTGATTGGCGAACCCGAAAGGTATCCCAAAAATGGATATCTCAAAGGAGGAACGTATGCTGACGCGAAAAATGACAGGGCTCCCTGGGACAGGTCACTGGCCAAGGGGTCGCAGGGTGAATCGTCGAGGAGGTTTAATTCAATGGAGCTCGATGGTTTAGTTGGAATGGTGGGAAGTACTAAGCCCCTCATCATCAGCCTAAATAGAATTGACAACTGGAAGGGAGATGGTGACCACCCGCCTAAGCCAGTCGTAATCCGCCTCGCTGACGATGAAGCTGATGATGAATCGAACATGGGAATTGGAAGGATGTCACCGGTAATAATAAAAATTCCCCCTGTAGACGACTACAACCCTAAGGAGGTCCATTGGGATTATGGGACAGATAAGATCAGCGTCGTGATGCGATCGAGAAGATTCTACGCACCACGAGAGGGTGAGCCAGAGAAAAGAGAAGTGTCTAAAGAAGACACCGAGAAGCTGTTGTCTATCGTTAGAACCAGCGAGTTCGAGGTCATAGAGCAGTTGCGAAAGATGCCAGCACAGATCTCCCTACTGGATCTATTCTTAAATTCTGGAAAGCACAAGGACGCACTTATGAAAGTCCTGAACGAGGTGCACGTGCCCGAATCCATTAACGAGGTGCAATTGGAGAATTTCGTAGGTGCTATTTTGCTGAAGGATCAGATAAGTTTCTCCGATGAGGATTTCCCGATGGAAGGACGGACGCATAATAAGGCGCTGTATATAACAGCGAAATGCCATGGCAAGCAAGTATCTCATGTATTGGTTGATAATGGCTCTGCTTTTAACATCTGCCCTTTGGCCACTTTGAGGAGTCTGGGCGTGAATGAAGAACTGATCAGAACCTCTAAAGCCAGTATTAGAGCCTTTGACGGAACGAGGAAGACCGTGGTCGGGGAAATCGAACTGGATGTTTTCATAGGCCCAACCAGCTTTTCCATCGGATTTCAGGTGATGGATTTACCAAGTGCCTTCGGATTCCTTCTCGGGAGACCGTGGATCCATATAGCTGGAGCTGTACCGTCCAGTCTACATCAGAAGGTCCGCTTTGTAGTTAACAACAAAGTAATCACTGTGCACGGTGAAGTGGATCTCATGACATACAAGAATAGTGCTGTTCCGCATGTGGAACCGGAAGGGAAAGAAGAGGCGAGTTTCCATTCCCTTGATCTGGTGGCAGCCGTCCACACGCCCGTAGGGACCAAGCTAAGAGTCCCTGCCCTCTCTCAGTATGACCTTCTGCTAGGAAAGATGCTGTTATCCTATGGATTCGCTCCAGGAGGCGGTTTAGGTAAACATAACCAGGGAATCCGAGCACCTTTAAAGCTGAACTCGAACGAAGGCAGGGCTGGCTTAGGATATGTTGGCGAGCGAAATTGGCGCCGTACTGGAGGTAGAGGCTCTGGCCGAAACAGAGGTGAGAATCAAAGAAGCAACGGACGCAGAGGAGGAAGAAACGGTTCGTTCATTGGCTCAAGTGCTTGGAAAGGCAAAGCTAAGGCGTTTGGCAACGAGCTTGAGCAGTATTTCTCCAAGGCCTCCAAGTGGCTGGCAGACGAAGTTGCGCTGGACGAGATCGATCCTGATCTGGAGAATCCTTTCCTGGAAGACACTGTGAATGTCATCATTGACTGGCTCGGTGCAAACAATGACGTCACTGAGTAAAGAGACCTCTCTTTCACTTTCAGCATTTCGCTTTATTACTTGTGTTGCATTTCAATTCAGTCTAGTCATTTCCCTTTCTACTTCCGGTGTGAGCGGATAATGCCTCTTAGATCTCCGACCGTGGGTCCAATTGGCACGCTTTGTAACACGGTCCATTTTGCAAAACATCTCGGGTTTTATTAAGGGCACATAGGGTAACGGATCGGCCCTATGATGATCGCCTCCTTGGTTTGAGGCTTGAGGCCCGATTTACCTTATATCTCCTGATCTTCAAGTGAGTTTCAGAGATCAATAGTATTTGGGGATACGAGGATTGGTCCCGTCTTTCGACATTCCCCATTTTATTTTAAAAAAAAAAACCAAAAAAAAAAAAGATTTTTCCTGGGTTTCGTTCGTACGAATTGGATGAACTAACCATTCTCATGACATTTCAGGCATATCATCCCGAACATGCATACCAGGTTATTAGACGACTCGGATCATCAGGAAGATTCTTCTTGTGATATTGAAGATGTTGAAGATGAGGGTCAGAAGGCCATCCAGAGAGAGTGCATTGCTTTCGAAGAATCCATGCCTCCCACCACTGAGGAGCCGTTGACCGTTAACTTGGGAGACTCGGAAGATGTCAAAGAAGTAAAGATCGGTGGACACCTATCTCAAACGGAGGCGGCCAGAATCACCAAACTGCTGAGAGAATATCAGGATATCTTCGCGTGGTCATACGCAGACATGCCAGGCCTGGATCCTAGTATCGTAGAGCACGCATTGCCCATCAATCCCGGTTTCAAGCCCGTAAAGCAGGGAAGCAGAAGGATGAAATCAGAGCTGTCCGATAGAATCAAAGAAGAAGTGATGAAACTTTTAAGGGTGGGCTTTATTGAGGCAATCCCGTATTCTGATTGGATCGCCAACATTGTCCCGGTGATGAAAAAGGATGGAAGGATCCGTATTTGCGTAGACTATCGGGACCTGAACAAGGCGAGCCCGAAGGATGACTTCCCGCTTCCCCACATAGACGTCTTAGTAGACAGTACAGCGGGATACGAACTGTTCTCGTTCATGGATGGATTCTCTGGTTACAATCAGATACTCATGAAGAAGGAGGATCAGGCTAAAACCGCGTTCACAACCCCATGGGGAAATTTCTGTTACAAAGTCATGCCTTTTGGGTTGAGGAATGCCGGGGCAACGTACCAAAAGGCCATGGTAACCTTGTTCCACGATATGATCCACAAGGGAATCGAAGTATATGTCGACGACATGATCGCCAAATCCAGACCAGGACAAGACCATGTTCAGGTATTAAAGAAGCTGTTTGAGCGTTTGCGGAAGTATAGGCTGAGGCTGAACCCTAATAAGTGCATATTCGGGGCAAAGTCTGGAAAGCTACTGGGATTCATAGTCAGTCATAGAGGCATCGAGCTTGATCCTTCTAAAATCCAAGCTATAAGCGACATAGCAACCCCGTCGACGGTGAAAGAAATTAGAAGCCTTTTGGGGCGATTGAACTATATTGCCAGGTTTATATGCCAACTAACTGACACAGCTAGGCCATTCTTCCGGCTTTTAAAGAAGGGCGCCAAGGTAACTTGGGATGCGGAATGTCATCAGGCACTACAGAGGATTAAGGAATACTTGACCTCCCCACCGATTCTAGTACCCCCGACTCCGGGACATCCGTTGACTCTGTACTTGACTGTTCATCAAGAGTCGCTAGGAGCTCTACTGGCACAGACCAGTCCGGAAGATGGCAAGGAAAGGGCCATATACTATCTGAGTAAAAAATTCACCTCGTCCGAGATGAATTACTCCCCCGTGGAAAGAACGTGCGCTGCAGCGGTCTGGGTGCTTCGCAGGTTGAGGCAATACACCCTACACCATCACATACAGTTGGTGACCGAGAGCGATCCGATCAAATACCTGCTAGAGAAGCCGACTCTAATCGGAAAGTTGGCTAAATGGCAGGTTATGTTATCCAAGTTTGACATAAAAAGTTCATCCCAAAAGTCTGTTAAGGGAAGAGCTATCGCGGACATGCTGGCAGAAGACCCCCATGCAGGGGCAGCCCCGAAGGCAGCTCAAATCAAAGGCCAAGTCTTGATGCTATCAGAAGGCAAGTGGGTCATGTATTTCGATGGCGCGGTCAACCTATCAGGGGCCGGCACTGGGGCGGTACTGGTATCCCCAGAAGGACAACATTATCCCGTCGCTGCCAAATTGATATTTCCATGCACCAACAATATATCGGAATACGAGGCATGTATTCTCGGCTTGCAACTAGCTGCCTCCATGAAGGTGCGAAGATTACAAGTCTATGGGGATTCCATGCTTATCATTCTCCAAACTCAAGGAGAGTGGAAGACAAGAGACTCCAAGCTTATTCCTTATCATGAGTGGCTGAAGGAGTTAGCTCTAGGGTTCGAGGAAATCACTTTTGAATATCTGCCAAGGACGCAAAACCATTTCGCGGACGCTTTGGCCACGTTATCCTCTATGTTGCAAGTAGCAGGCGGGCTTAACATCGAGCCCCTGAGAATAGACGTGATCAGGCAACCGGCCCATTGTATGGCGATCGAGGAGGAATTTGATGGTGAACCATGGTACCATGACATTAGAAACTATCTCTTAAAAGGAACGTTTCCCGAAGGAAGTCGAGGAGTTGATAAGAGATACATAGTTAAGATGGCCACCAAGTTCTTTTTGAGCGGTCAGACCTTGTACAAAAGGTCATTCGATTCAATTCTGTTGAGATGCGTAGACGCTAAGGAGGCAAACTTGCTCATGAAAGAAATACACGATGGAGTATGCGGTCCACATATGAACGGCCATCTCCTTGCAAGGAAGATCATGCGACTTGGTTACTTTTGGATGACCATGGAGTCGGACTGCAATCAACATGTCAGATCTTGTCATCAATGTCAGGTGTACGGAGACCGGATCAGTGCGCCTCCGAATGAACTCCATCAAATGTCAGAAGCTTGGCCATTCTCCATGTGGGGGATAGACATGATCGGGCCAATAAACCCTGCCGCCTCCAATGGTCATCGCTTCATCTTAGTAGCGATCGATTACTTCTCCAAGTGGATTGAGGCCAGTTCATACACAAACGTCTCTGCAAAGAACGTAGCAAGATTCATTAAGAGGGACATAATCTCTCGATATGGGTCTCCTCAAGCGATCATCACAGACAATGGGTCTAATTTGAATAACAAGGTGGTCGATGACCTGCTGAATGACTTCAATATCCGACATCTCAACTCATCCCCCTATCGCCCGCAAATGAACGGAGCAGTGGAAGCGGCGAACAAGAACATCAAGAAAATTCTGGCAAAGACCGCCGAGAATTACAGAGATTGGCATGAGAGGCTACCCTATGCATTAATGGCATATCGGACGTCGATTCGGACTTCAACTGGGGCAACTCCATACTCCCTTGTTTACGGCATGGAGGCGGTCCTGCCTGTGGAAATGGAAATTCCATCATTACGAATCCTATCGGAGGTCAAGCTTTCCGAGGCTGAGTGGATACGACACAGATATGAACAGCTCAGTTTCATTGACGAGAAGCACCTGAGGGCGATCTGCCACGGCCAAAGTTACCAGAAAAGGGTGGCCAAGTCGTTCAACCGGAAGGTCAAGCCCAGGCATTTTGAAGTCGAAGACCTCGTGGTGAAGAAGACACTGCCAAACGGGGCTCATCCTGGGGGCAAGTTCACTCCGAACTACGAGGGCCCATATGTTGTAAAAAAGGTCCTGATAGGAGGAGCCTTGATACTTGTGAATTCAGACGGGAAAGAACTGGGGTACCCCGTAAACGCCGATGCGGTCAAGAAGTACTATCCTTGAAATAGAATCAGAAGCCGATTTGACTATCTTCTTAATGATCTGAGTCGCTATAGGACCACAGCACGCATTTCATGCATTCCATACATACATGCGCATCTTTCACATTCGCAGGATTGATGAGAGATTCAAGGACCAGACCCTTGACGAGGATACGTGGAAATAGGAGCTGCGACTGCAATGAGCCGAGGTCATCGTCAAATTTACAGGAAAAAGGGACTATCGTAACTCGTTTGAGTTCAGAAGTCTCTAGGACCCTGTAAAACCTCCAAGGTCCGTATTCGAAATGTCTAGCCTTAACAAAAATGAGTAAAAGAGTGATAATGAGCATTTTCAGCAAGAGGTTTTCAAATCATTCGAAAGGAGATTTTTTTTCCAACCAAGAAAAGTTGTTCGAACCTTTCAAAAGGACGTTTTCTCAAAAGACGAAAGGCAAAGCCTAGCCCAAACACGTCCTATACACACCTGAGGTGAGTGGAGCGGATCATATAGCAAAATCTGGACCTACGGGAGTAGGGATTATTCGCAACAATTACATAGATTGGGATGACGGAGGCATTCGTTTCATATCCCCAAACACTACAGGTGACCATTGACAACCCCTTTGAACGGCGGTTTTCATTCTCAACCCTGTCAAGAACCACCCCACATTGGGGCAAAATGGAGGCGAGTCCAGCAGCATCAGGAGAAAATGGTTAGAAATCTTCTTGCTCGGACTAACATCAATCTTTGTGTGTTGTTTATATGGTAATCCAAGTGCCATAGGATGACGAGGAGTATTCATTTCTCTATCCCACACGCCATACCCTTTGCACAGCCAAGTTGAGCCTGCAAATTCATTTCATGAACCCGTTGGTGATCATTGCACGTTCCAAGATGAAGGCATCATCACTTCAAAAACGAAAGAGTTCAAACTTAGGGTTTGCAAAGAAATCCCCAAGTCAATGCTGAAGCTTGTTAGACCTTTGGTCACATGTCTAACACGATCTCTCGAAGATGAGAAAAAGCGGGATTTCAAAAGAAAAATGAAAAAGATGATGAGAAAAATCCCCAGCATCAAGAAAAAGCAAATTGCCTCGTAAAAGCAAGGCTGATGCTCGTGAAAACTGTTTGAGTGATTCCCTAATGAAAACTAGTTGGGAAGAGAGAAAGACCCCTAAAGGAGTCAGATCAAAGAGGCCGCTCCTCCAAATGGTGTCAGACGCGGAGCAAAGACACATGTAGAGTTATCCATCTCTTAATACCACAAGAGACACTCTCTAAAGGACTTGTGCACACCTCAAAAGCGGTTGCACACCTCAAAAATTAAAGATGCAGAATGGAAAAGACAGGTGACAAATTTGCAATGATCACCAACGTCAATCCCCTCATGAACTCTGGGCCAAAAACAAGCTTTTTTTCGGTCCCCAATCCTACCAACATCATAACCCTGAAACCGTCTTCTCTGACTAAGACACTTGGGCTAACATATAGCTTAGCTCGAAGAAGTACGAGCAAGACTATTTCTTTCTCATTTTGCAGGGTTCTTGACTTGTGAACCCGGAGCAGATGGTGAAAACTTTTGTTCAATGGCCTCGACTCCAAAACGGGTCCCCCTTGAAGACCAATACCAAGCCCAACATTACGGTCCCATGGAAGACCTCCCGACCGATCAAAATGTAAGCGCTGCGAATGAGCCTAAAACCTAGACACATGTTAGTAGGGAATTGAGTGCATCCCCCATAAAAACCACTATCTCAAAATAGGTGAGAAGACCTCCTTGTCGAGAAATATTCCAATTAATGTTTTGAACAAACTCTTTTTGGAATTTTTAAACTGTTGATCCAGATTTTCCATGCAAGGAATTTGTGATCACATTCGCATGTTGCAAGAATGCTTGGGATAACCTCCGGCATCAAAATGCACATCCCATGATTAAAACTTAAGTCATACGATTTTGTCAAATGGACAGCCGTGGTCTTCCCAAAGATTACTAATATTTTCTTGGTGAAGAGAAACCTTTCAGGTACGAACTATTGCAGGATCCTTGGGAACCCCAAATCCCAAAAGAACCTATGCCCAGTGAGAGGCGGTGCCTATATTTGATATCTCTGCAGGATTTTGGTAACCCCATGATCCCAGATAGATATTTTACGCCATGAAGTGGAGTGCGCAGGCTTAAGCTTCTATAGGATTTCGTGGAGAACCCACAATCCCGGAAGGATGCCTTGCTCTGTCAAGAAAAGCTCATAGGGTCATGTTTTGCAGGATCCCAGGAGAACCCAGGTCCCAAACTGATACCTTTTTAATGAAAAGTTTGCAGGGTTCAGCTTTCTGCAGGATAGTTGGAGTCCCCATATCCCAGAAAGGTACCTTGCATGTCGAAAGGACAATTCAGCCTTCTGCAAGATTTCAGGTAACCCCTAAATCCCAGAATAGCCGTCAGGTTAACCTAAAGTTAGGTAAACCCTCCAAAAGAGACCTTAATGATGTCATTCCATAGGCGAAGCCTTTTAGTAGGCAAACCTTTTCTCAAGACCGATCTACAGAACGATCGAGTCTTTGACTAGTCCCGACAAGAAGGGATATGTCATTCCATAGGCGAAGCCTTTTAGTAGGCAAACCTTTTCCAAGACCGATCTACAGAATGATCAAGTCTTCGACTAGTCCCAACAAGACGGGATATGTCAATCCTTAGGCGAAACCTTTTAATTTCCTCTTTTTACCAGGGAAATTTGGCTCGGTTCATGGGGTTCCTTCACAAACCTAATCCCGAACCGGGCCTAAAAAATCCTTTTCGAGTCTTTTAATTTTCAATTCTTGGTTTTTATAAGCTATGACATTAGACTCTAAAGTATTGAAATGCAATTGGGTCAATTTTCCCTCCAATTTGATCAATTTTAACCAAAAGGGCTTAATTGCATAAAAATCTTTCAATTTAGTCCCCGGTTTCACAATTTTTGAAATTAAATTTCACACGGGCACACCCATTAAAATTAAACACCTCTACCCAACAGTTTTCATCATGCTGAATCCATTGATGGGCTCAATTTTGAATAATTCGATCGTTTGGACCTTCGATTTGGCGAAATTCATTTTCGGATCCTAGGGACAATTTGGGGTTTTAACAAAATTTCAATCAATTGATTCACGAAAACACCCTTATTTGATAGAAAATGTGTCAAGGAGTCCGATTATGCCATCAATTTCATGAAAATAGGTCGATTTGGGGCCCAATTAGAGTGGTTTGGTCGAACTGGGCCGGTCGGGTCAGACCCGACCCGACCCGGTCCGACCGGGTCTGCAACAAAGTTGCAGACCCATGCGTTGGCCGGGCAGAACGTGGGGGAAACAGGGGGCAGCGAGGCGTGCGCTTTTCTTAAGACAAAAGAGGACAACGCGCATGGGGGACATGGGCATAGTGGCATGGGTCGCGCCTGACAGGGAACGGGCGTCGAGATCGCCGGTCGGCCACGGGAGAGAGGGGGCTCGGTTTGAAAAGAAAAAGGGGGCCGAGAAGAGCGGGGGGATTGGCAAGCAAAAACAGGGCGAGAGGAGCGACTGAGAACCTTGAGCATACCTCACCGATCACCACCGGAGCTTCAGCCGCCGTCGACAAGCCACCACCAGGTCGGTATTCTCCTTCGATCACCGTTTCTCATACGCACGCCATGTGTTCGATGAAATGCCAATGGATGTTTCGACTCGTTTTTGTCTCGGCCGTGCATTGTCTGTGTAATATGTGTTCGGTTATGGTCCCAAGTCCATCCTAGAACTGCTTCACGGTCCGTGTGCGTCTTTGTTTTGCACCAAAAGCCGGCGGAAACCGAGCCCGGAGCTTCGCCGTTCACCATGCGGGCCGAGAGCTCGACGGGACCCCTCGAGCGGTCGCCGACCCTTAAATGGGTCTAGGTAAGTCTCTAACACTCATTTGAATGCTCTATGAATGGTCGAAATCGGTTACGGACGAAATTTTTTTTTTGCAATTTACCTCGCCGGCGCCGGGACGATGGAGGTCCGGTTTGCCCTTTTTGACGCGTTCATGGCCTTTATCTTTGTGGTATTTTGATGTTGTTGCCTAGGGGGTTGAATGCCAAAAAAAGGAACGAAAAATACCGAGTTTAGGGACCGGTTCGCGATTTTCCGGCGAAGTCGCCGGAATTTTTACTGTTCATCGTCTTCTCCGGCGGTCAACGGTCGCGGTCAACGGTCAAAGCTGACGTGGCGTGCCACGTGGCAGCCACGTCAGCTCGGTGGGGCCGGTCCGAGCGTTTTGTCTAATAAAAATGGACGGTCCGGATCGCGACACGTGTCGCGATCCTAGAGTTTTGAAAATTAAATAAATGATTTTCGGATTTAATAAATGATTTTCGAATAATATAAAAAATATCCAAATCGGACGGCTCAGATTGGGCCAAGTGGCTCTCCGAGGGACGTCTGATCTTGTCCGAGATCGGACGCACCAGGAGTGGCCACGTGGCACAATCTGGGGCGTCCGTTCGGAGGGGTTTTCTAAAAAAGAAAATAAATTGATTTTGATCCGACGATCACGATCGAGCCACGTGGCTCTCTCTGAAGCGTCCGATCTAGTGGAAGATCGGACGCACAAGAGAATGACACGTGGCGCTCTCTGGACCGTCCGATCCGGGGAATTTTCAGATAATTAAGGAAAATGAATAAAAAATCAAAAAAATGTTTAAAAAATAGAAAAAAATCAAAACGGTGTCGTTTTAGGCCGGTGTCGACCCCTAGGGTCGGGCCGGGCGCCCGAGAGGCGTGGGCCGGGTCTGACCCGGCCCGGAAAATATTTTTAAATATTTTAAAAAATTCAGAAAATAATAAAATAATAAAAAAATCAATAAAAAATGAAAAATCATGAAAAATTCAAAAAAATTCGAAAAATTCAGAAAAATTCTAAAAAATTCCAGAAAATAGGAAATGGCCATATTCAACTGGCCATGACCTGTTCCGGGTCTTTCGACCCCCGGTCTTTCCAGAAATGACGGTTTTGCCCTTTCGGCAAACCGTCTTCCAAAAAATTCTAAAAAATCCAGGAAAATCCCAAAAAATAGGAAATGGCCACAAACAACTGGCCAAGACTCATTTCGGGTGTTTTGAACCCCGAACCTTCTTGAAAATGACGATTTCGCCCTTTGGGCGAATCGTCTTCCAAAAATTGAAAAAAAAAATCAAGAAATTCCAAAAAATTCTCAAAAATGGGAAATGGCCACGAACAACTGGCCATGGAGTATTTTGGGTAATTAGGTATCCAAACCTTCCAAAAAATGACGATTTTGCCCTTCGGGCTAATTGTCCCCAAATCTTCCCATTTTACCCCTAGTCCTAAATCACATCTTTTCTAAGCCCTTATGGCTATGCTAGGAGGCCAATGATTGAAATTGATGTGCATTGACATGATTTATTTATGCACTTGACTTGCGCTTTCATTATATTGATTGTGATTGATAGGACTAGTATTCCAATCTGCATGAAACCCGAACCATACCTATCTCACCCAAAATTGCGTCCGCATGAACTCTTAGCTAGGAAAATCACTCACGTTAGGTACCGAAAGGGCGTTGGTAATGACACCAACGTAACCAAGTCCCCGAACCCAAAATCTCTGGTTTCGTAGAACTGATCGATCTCTCCCAATCGGTCAGTAAGGTTTCCGGTCTACCCTCCAAGAAAGACCGGTGGCGACTCCAAATGCATGCACACGTTGCACATGCCACCACGACCACACTGAAGGTCGAAAGCGATCGACTCTTATCGTCGAATCCCCCAAAAGAAAACTCCCGCCGCGATTTGGTATGGGCCTGGGAGGGCCCGCGCCGATCCAAAGCCCGCGATCGGTAATCCATTAGCCGCGTCCGTTGATTTTCGGACAGGTCGCGACACGCTTTCATTAAAATTGATTGTGATTGATAGGAATAGTCTTCCAATCTGCATGAAACCCTGAATCAAACCTACCTCGCCTAAAATTGTGCCTGCATGAACTCTTAGCCAGGAAAATGACGCCAGCATAACCAAGGGCGTTGGTAATGACGCCAGCGTAACCAAGTCCCCGAACCCAAAATCTCTGGTTCTGCAGAACTGATCGATCTCTCCCAATCGATCAGTAAGGTTTCCGGTCTACTCTCCAAGAAAGACCGGTGGCGACTCCAAATGCATGCACAATTTGCACATGCCACCATGACCACACTGAAGGTCGAAAGCGATCGACTCTTATCGTCGAAGAATACTCCCGCAGCGATTTGGTATGGGCCTAGGAGGGCTCGCGCCGATCCAAGACCCGCGATCGGTAATCCATTAGCCGCGTCCGCTTTCGGACGGGTCGCGACAGCTGGCGACTCCACTGGGGAAGTTGCTCTAGAACATATGATTCTAGACCTCAAGTGTACTTAGGCCGTAATTAAAACGCCGAGTGATTTTTCTAACCCTGCAGGCGCTCTTGAAAGTGAGGTAAGTCCGCTCATGGTAGGTGTTATATGTTTTTGCAGATTGGAGAGATAAGGGGTGTAGTCCGTGATTAACATTGTTTTATGCAGGTTGGCGTAGGAATGTATGTTGTACGGATGATTTGAAGCGCTGATTGATAAACTGTTATGCATGACTTGCATTGTGATACTCACGACACATGAACACACACAATCGCGCCTAAAACCCCGGGCACCGCCTTTAGGAACACAATAGAAGGAATTGAAAATGGAATCTCCGTGAGGAAAAACACGGGGTAATCCACTTTTCAATTTCGCTCGCTTCGAACTATGGATCGAGTCCCAATGCAACGATAGTTGTGCAATGGAATCGGCTCTTTCTAGAACCCGAGGTGGGAACCTTGACCTTAGGTGCCAAACCCTCTGATTGTTAGAAGTTCGCCATCACTTGTCTCATGCGTATGTCTTTGGTCGGTTGGTACACCTAAAACCGCACATAAGTCGACGAGTTTGGTTGGTAAGACTCTCTATCTCTCAAATCTATTACAGTTCATATAAATATAGGCATTTCATTCATTGCATTCTGGTGATTAGATTAAATGCCATTTCGAGGATAGATATATGCGTTTTTCCCCCAACGTCCTTGATAGAAAAGGAGGAGGGTGATATCCCATGGCGAACACCGAGTGTACAACAAAAGAACCTACTATGGACATTATTGAGGTATCATCCAATGAAGATGACGAGTTGGGGCAAGCGATCCTGAAGACACAGATCGAAACTGGGGCATCCTTAAACGTTAGGATCACATTCCTCTGTTTCATTTTCCATTACTAGTCCTCTTGTATAGGGTTTATTTTTACTGAGGTTTTCTCTATCTCACCCCTTAGAGTGATTGTATTAGGGATCTATTGGTGTATACATTCAGATGGAACTTGGTTGTATTTCTTTTGACGGGTCATTGGAATGTGATAGTGGCATTTTTTCTAATCATCCGAATACTCGCAAGTCAAGTTTATAATTCCTTTAGAGGAAATTAAAATTTCTCTAGAAGGAATTATACACTTGAATTGTTTCGTGCATGTTGTACATCACTGGTAATCCACGATAATTGATCGAGAATATCGGCGTTGTTTCAAATTTAATGACGAGATAGGTGTCCAAATCACTCTCGTTCTTAGCAAACGGCCTTAATTTGGACGCCATATCTTCAATTGAATTTAAAACACGCTATCATGTCTTGCACTTTTGAATAATTCGTTCCTTTCGAAATTGATCAAAAGCGATTATCGTGAATTACATTCCTTTCAACAGTATGCTTCCCTTCGAGGAATATTGATAAAAACTTTTCGCACAAGATTAATCCTTGTAAAAGTTCTTGTCCTTATTAATCATGGGCAAGCATAGGATTGAAAGGGGTTTTTGCTTTCTTCTTTAAATTATTCCTTCTGATTCTGTCTTTTTATTTGCAGGTAAAAAAAATATAGGAGTAGAGAGAAATCTTTTCTTGGATAAGCCTGATGCTATTCTTTCTTCTGATCATGAGCGAGTTAGAAATCAGAACACATTTGCTCGACTTATTATGGATCGGCTCATCCGAGTCTGAGAGTATTCCGGCGTTCGAAGAAATGAACCGTACAGAAGTAAAAGCACACACGCGGGAGCTTTCATTCATTTTCTCTTAATCAAAAGACTTCCAAAGCAGATTAATACAGATTAGCGAGGCGGAAAAGTAAAGCCGAAGTGAGCCCTAATCAGCGACACGAAGGAGCTCAGCTGGCCCTCCATGTTATTGATCCTCTGCCTGCACTCACTGCTCCGCATATCAAGGTCCGCAAGCTGGAGAAGAAGGCGCTTGCACTCATTCTTAAGCTCAGCAACCTTGGCTCTGTGATCTTCGGCGGCGAGTTCCAGATCCCGAACTAGCTCCCTTTTTACGGGATACGTCCTCGGTAACACGATCAAGCCTCTCTTCCAGCCACTCACTTTGAAACTTCAACATGATATTACGACGGTCATGTTCATAGGTGATCAAGCACATGGCCAATCGCTCCACCAAATTTTCTCGCTCACGTAGCAATGTTGAGACCCGCTCGTTGGCTGACTCTATAAGTTTGTTGTGGTTGTCATCCACGAAGTTAATCAGCACCAAGGGCTCGCATCGGTCCTCGTAGCGGGCTCGCAAAACACGAACCACGGTAACTTCCCGATGAGCAGTGCGGTAGACCTCCAGAGAGTTTGTAAATAGGGCTGGGAAAGCTCTATATTCCCTCCCCAACGTAGTACCCTCGAGGGAAGTGATATCCAGGCCCCCAAACATGACTCGGATTTCATCCTCTGTTTCAGGATGATCAGCCATGTGAGCATAACCTCGACCCATGAGATTATAGAATTCTTCCCATTGAGCCAAAGTTTCAGCTGAAAAGGTGTGAATGGGAGAGGAGGCCATTTTGGAAGGAGAGATGCGCAGTAGAGCGACTAGAAGATGGAAGCAGGTTATATGGGAACGTTAATCTCCCAAACACTAACTCCGTGCTGTTGTAGCGTCTCGAGAGTGAAGAAAAGCCACAGCAATAATGCTTGTGGAGCCGGGGTAATTAAGTAAAGTAGGGGCCGCTCCTCCCGTGAATCACTAGACCCGCCTCGATCCGCAATTTCAGGTCTGACGAGTCTGAAAAGTTGTAAAAGCATTGTCTGTTTCACCATTATTGAAGGGGAGCGGGAGTCGAGCGCAAATATCGAAGAAGCCGCGATAGGGTTGATAGTCTTGGCATGATGAAAAGCTGAGCGGGTGGTAAACATAGTTCAGTCTTTTGGGAAACGTGGTGGGGACAAGTTCGGCTACCGAGGAAAGGAAAGTGATCTGAGGTCCCTCCACAATAGAAAAGCAAAGGAAAGGACAAAGCGAGGAATCCAAAATCTTTAAAGGAGTGCTCGCCTGGTGATCGTCTTCCATACTCGAAGGGCGTCTCCTGAATAGGAAAAGTCACTCAAAGGAAAGTTTAGAGAGAGTGAACGTACGAAGAAGATTACAAGACCCTGAGTGAATAAAAAGGACGAACAAACCTCTTCTTGATCCAGTATGTTTAATAGTCATAGTCATTTGTTGGAGATGACTGACCCAAATGTCATAGGTAATGTGCAGTTGGGAGACCTCGAAGTCTTTGGGATCGAGCCAGATGTCGAAACCATGCTACCCCCACCCTGCTGGCAACGAGGTTCAGGATCAGGGCAGCGACGATGACAGTGGTGGCGACGACGACAGTAGCAGCAACAACGACGGCAGCGGCGATGTCCCACCTCGCGGAAGAAGACGTCGCCGGCCCTGTACTGAGAAGGAAATCCGGATACTTGAAGCCGCCTTCAATAAGTGTCGTTACCCGAATATGAGACGAAGAAAAAAATTAGCCCAGAAATTAGAGATGGAACCCTTAAGGGTCAAGCACTGGTTTCAAAACAGACGGGCCAGATCAGTGGTTCGGGGAAAGTGTCAAGAGCTCGAAACTCTAAAAGAAGAATACGCCAAGCTTCGAGCAGAAAACATGTGGTATAAGGAAGTCCTCATCAGTACCGCTTGCCTTAACTGCGGTGGTCCTATCGACACTCGCGAAATGTTCCGTGATAAGTTTTCTATGAGAATCACAGGTGGTCGTCCACCACCCCACTCCCTCGAACCATCTTTTGAAAGAGGGGAGGCGCGTCACTACAATTTCCCTGACAATTGGCTTACTATCACCACAGACCAGTTCGAAGTCAACCAGCTTCCCCTACAACAACCTCTGGCACAACCAGACCCTGCCGAGAGTAAATCGAGGAATGATCGCCGAGTCATGGATGCTATCCTGAGTCGCCAAAAGAAGTTCATATGGTCTCCAGAGCTTCATAGAAAATTCCTTGATGCGGTTCACCAAATAGGGAATGACTCATTATGTCCAACACGCGTACATGAGGTCATGAATGAACCGGGGCTCGCTAGAAGGGTAGTCGCAAACCACCTTAATGGTTACCGAAGGACGCTAAGACGGCGTCATGCCGCACGGCGCCTAGAAGAGCCCGACTCGAACTTGAACATTAGGTACGGCCACAAACACAACAGCCATGCCTCAAGAAGAGCCCTGCCGAGTCTCGACACCAACCAAGCCGATAGCTCTACCACCAACTGTTGGAGAATTGGTCAAGATAGCCCTATCAGTCATCTTAATGTTCCTCAAGAATACGTGCCACATGTGCAACAAATATACACTTCCCTGCTAGAGCAGCAGCCGTCCACCGGCGCTCTTCCTGCTGCCGATCCACCCACGACGTCTAATGTTCAGGAGTTCGCCCAACTAGGGCATATGATCTCAGATGATCCAATGGGGGAATACTTCGAACAATTTTGCTTCCTTGATCCCTGAGTGAGACATGCTTTGGTAAGAAAAAGGTCGACCCTCCTCTTTTCTTCTCAAACAAAGATGGTGGTCACAGTTCGAAGAATCCATCAAGAGGAGGCTAGCAAACCTTCACGTCCATGATCTGGAGTCGATGACCGCGCACCTGAACCCAGACGTGATGGGTTGGTGATCGAACATACCCAGAGAAAGGGGGGGCTTGTACACAAGTAGAACTTATTTCTTATCTGCGCATTGTAAAGTTTCAATCGGAGCAGTTCTTTTCTTCTTTAAGGCCTAGGGTTGATTTCACACAATGATGCCTGCTAACATCATCATGTTTAGCTACAACAATCTTTTGTCATAATGGGTTCGAGGTAAATCGACCAAACACACGAAGGCAAATGTGACAACATAGGTTACGAACAGAACGTGAGCGGGCTCGAAAGCGGAAAGATCGTCAGTTGCCTCAAACACTATGATTGTGAAACCAAGGGCAATATTGAATCTTACGAAAGATAAGGGAAAATGTACATACACTCTCATTTATTGCACTCAACAGGAGACTTTACAAACAGATTACTGAGGAGGAACCGTAAATCCAAAGTGAGTTCTAATGAGCGTCACAAATGAGCTCAATTGATTCTCCATGTTGTCCATGCTCTGCCTACAACCAGCGCTTCGAGGATAAAAATCTGCGAGTTTGAAGAAAAGGAGACGACATTTCTCCTTAAGCTCATTCACCTTGGCCTCATAGTGCCCCGATTCATGCTCCAAATCCTGGGCAAGCGCTCTCCCACGGGCTATATCCACTGTCAGATCGTCAAGCGTTTCCTCCAACCATGTGCACTGGAGCCTCAGCATGAGATTGTGTTGGTCTTGCTCAAGAACGGTTTGACAGAGAGCCAGACGCTCTATCAAGTTGTCCCTCTCACGGGCTAACATTGAGACCTGGGCGTTGGCATATTCAACAACTCTCTTTTGGTTATCGGCCGTCAGCATGGCCAACACCAAGGAATCAGCTCTCTCTTGATAGCGGGCTCGCACGATGCTAGCCAAAGTGACATCCCGGCTAGCGACGTGGTATGCCTCCAAGAAATTGTTGAAGAGAGTTGGGAAGATCACAGACTCCCTTTGCAGTTTCGTACCTTCGATACACACGGTGTCTAAGGCCGGGATCAGAGTACGTACTTCAACCTCGGCTTCAGGATGATTATTTATAAAACCATAACCTCTACCCAGGAGATGATAAAATCTCTCCCATTGGGTTGAAGCTTCGGCTGAGGCGGTAGGTACAAGAGAGGAAGCCATCTACGATTAAACGACAGAGAAGAGAATGAATGATGGGGGAGTGTTTGAGAGGTTAGGTCGAAATGTTAATCTTCTCAATGTCAACCTCTCGCCCTATAGCGCTCGAACGAGAAAGGGAAAGTTATAATAATTTTTATGCGCGGCCGGGTTAATCAAGTCTCATTAATGCGTCCTATCAACCTCTCGCCCTGTAGCCCTCGAACGAAAAGGGAAAGTGATAATAATTCTTTATGCATGGCCGGGCTAATCAAGTCTCATTAATGCATCCCGGGTGAGTCACGGATCCACCTCTGTCCTGTGATCTCGGGCTTAGAAAAGGAACTAGCGCCTAAAGGCCGGCAGAACTATTACTTTAGAGACCGAGCTAAGGGAACAGGCGCAATGCTCGATAAAGCAAAAGGCGACACAGGAGGTCTTCATGCTCCACTCAGGCAAGAAAGAGTAAGAAAAGACGGGAGGGAATCACGAAGTCTCGAAAAGAACGCCTGTCAGACACTCGTTATTCGATTTCAAAGGGGCGCTTCTTGGAACACGCCTAATCTCTGATAATTACAGAGAGGGCGAACATCTGAGAAAGGGTGGAGAAAATTGAGCGAACGAAGACCAGGAAAAGACATTTCGACCCAAAATGTTCAAGGGGTACCATCATTTGTTGGAAACGCCCGGCCTAAATGTCTCCGAACTTGAACGGCTAGAGGAATTTGAAAACCTTGGAGACGAATTCGTCATGAAGGATATGGAAATTGACTCGGCCATCCAGGAGACTCAAGCCCTCAGCGACCAAAATGCCAGCGACAATGATCCGCGCCAGAAAAGAAAGCATCGCCAGTTCCACACTCCGGATGAGGTCCAGGTACTTGAAGCTATCTTCAGTGAATGCCCTTTCCCGGACACAGAACAGAGGAAGAAGTTGAGCCAAAAACTAGGGACGAGCCCTTTGAGGATCCTGAATTGGTTTCAAAATAAGCGAACCAAGCAGAGTAATCAGTACAAATGACAGGAGATCGCGTTTCTAAAGGAACAGAACGAGAAGTTTCGAACAAAGAACATGAGGTATGAGGAAGTTCTTAGCACTATTGCCTGCCCTAACTACGGTGGCCCTACCACTCTCAGTAGATTGTTTCCCGTTAAGCCTTCTACTAGGATCGAAAATACTGGTGATGTGCATGAACAAATCAATCCCACAAAGATAGTGCCAGTGCCTTCTGAAGGAGGGAATATATGTCACTATGATGAGAGTCACCACGTCAGAGCCCAAGAGTCTCCTCCACAACGACTTCTGGCAAGATCAGATCCTGCTCGAGAAGGGTTAAAGATCAGCCGTCAAGCTGTCGACGCTATTCTGAACCAAGAGAAGAAGAGTTTCACTTGGCCCCTTGAGCTTCACCGCAAGTTCTTAGACGTGGTTCGGCGAATAGGGCTCGACTCAGCACGCCCGAAGAAAGTAATGGAGGCCCTGAATGCACCAGAACTTACCAAGGCTATGGTCTCAAATCACCTTGGTTGTTACAGAAGAGCGCTAAGACAGCGTCATACTAACCTCGGTTACAAATCCAACACTTATTGGGGAATTGATCAGAATATCCATCTGAGTCATCCCAATTTTCTTCAAGAGTGTGTGCCACAGATGCAGCAGGTGCAGCACCCATCTGTCGCTGTTTTTCCGCTTACTAATAAGCTTTCTGTGCTTAGTTCTCAAGGACTTGCCGAACTAGGACATGTGATTTCAAAGGATCTAGCAGGGGAATGCGTTGAGCATTTTTGTTTCCCTAATTCCCAAGTAGGAGATGCTTATGGGGGTCAATCGGTCAACTCCCCTCTCATATTCTCGAGAAGGGATGGAGGTTCCAGTTCGAAGAACCAGTCGGGCGATACTACCCAACCCACACATCAATATTTTGAAGGATCAGATGATTTCTTCGATGATCAGTCAGTGATATTTCGATCCAAAATGTTCCAAGGATACCGTCATTTGTTGGAAACGCCCGACTTAGAAGTCTCCGAGCTTGAACTGCTGGAAGAATTTGAAGATCACGGGGCCGAATCCGGCACGATGGTCATGGAGATTGACACTTCTAACGATGAAACCCAAGGTTGTGGTAATGAAAACAATGTCCATAGCAGTGATCAGCGTCAGAAAGGAAAACATCCCCTTCACCGTACTTCAAGTCGAGACCAGGAGCTTGATTTTTTCTTCGAGGAATGCTCCCATCCAGATGAGAAGCAAAGGGCTAAGCTAGGTCGAGAGTTAGGGTGGGAGCCTTGGAAGGTCAAGAATTGGTTTTATAACAAACGAGCCCGGCTGAGGAATCTACGTAAACAGCAAGAGTTAGCGATTCTAAAGGAAGAAAATGAAAAGCTTCGAACAGAAAGCGCTAGGTATGAGGAAGCGCTGAGCAGTGCTACTTGCCTCGATTGCAGTAACCATGTTCTCATCAGGGAAATATTCTCCGAAGAGCCACTTCTAGAGATTTGTAGTGCTCATATGTTACAATGCCTTTCGCAATGTCTTCCGGCACAGTCAGATACCGTCAAAGGCTTACAAGAGCAGTTTCCAACACAATCATATCTCATAGAGATTAGTCGGCAAGCTGTTCTTGTTGGCAAGAAAGCGCGATATTCTTGGACTACTGAACTCCATCACAAATTTGTTGATACAGTTTGACAGTTGGGGATCGATACGGCACGATCAACGCGCATACACGAAATCATGAACGTACCGGGACTCTCTAAAGGTAACATCGCGAGCCACCTTGGATATTTCAAGAGGTTGCTAAAAGAGGGACGGGTGACACTAAGCTCGGATGGAGCTGGTTCGAACTTAAATGTTGGTCATGACTGCAACCACGATGATTGTAGAGCCAGGAACACCCAACCTTGTTTCAGTGTTTACGAGACCAGCAATCGTGTCACCGACTCCTCTAACCCAAATCAAAACTCTCCACCAAGCAGTCTCAATACCCCTCAAGAGTATATACCGTAGTTCCCGCAAGTAGGAACTTCCCAATTTGAGTACCAACCTGTTGCTAGTGCTCTTCCCATGGCGAATCCAACATTTACATGGGACATGTCTACAGATTTGCCGGTCAACAAGGGAGATTCCAGCTCGAGGAATCATATCATCCAAGGCGAAAGTGATTCATCGCCAGCGGTCGGTGATACTCGACTTGAGCATCAATGGCTTGGAGATTCGAGCGATTTCCTTGGGGAGGAACTCAATTTCTGGCTCGATCAGCCTGAAGCTGGCGGACTCTTGCAATAGTGATACAAAGCCGACGATCATGTGTTTGATTCAAGGCGCGATTGTAAAAAAAATGCTCGGGGAAAAGAGGTTGAATACCCTGAATGAATGTATTGGCAATTCCATTGTAAAGCTCCCATGGGAGCATTTCTCATTTACGCTTGAAACTAGTCGTACGAGGATCCGCCTTACCTTTTGAGCATCTTTAAGCTCAGGGGCGAGCTCCCCAAGCGATGATCATCGTTCACAGAACATAATGGAATCCATCCCTTCAATGCAAAATGCATCTGGCCGCGAAGCCACCCATTTGGTAAAACGATGTATCGTTCCTAAACGATCTCCAATCGGATACCGAAATAATATCTTCTTTCTTTTCCTTCTCAGATGATAAACATGGATAAATCACTCAAGGAGTCATGCGTTCAAATAACAGAACAGACGCTGCCCAGCTGGGGGCAAAGGAACCATCGATGTTGCAAACACTCCAAGCATGGATAGAAGGATTTGATAGATATTGTTCAGGAGGGAATGCATACCAAGAGTAAAGTCGTATCGTCCCAATTTGTCGGACACTTGGGAGCACGAATTGACACTTATTTTCTAATCCTTGATAGGAACTCGTCATCAAGGTGGACAGGTTTCCACAACCCTAGTGCACTCACTGAAGCACAAAACCAAGGGTAAGGTGTATCGTTCCAATTCTTGTAAAATTGGCGAACATACAATGACATGTGTCTTTCATATCTCCAGGGATCTCCAACCACGACGGACAGGTAAGTATCCCTTTTTCCCAATTCGTTGAAGATAAAAAAAAAAAAAGGTGTTAGGATTCTTTCAATCATTATGTCTGAAAAGAGGCATCGAATTTTCAAACTCATAGACATCCACAATGGAAGCTGGGAGGTTGTCTAAACATGAATGAAGCATGCATGGTACACCATAAAATTCCCTTGAAGGAAAATTTTTGGAGAAAACAAAAGAAATTTCCCCAACAAGATGTTGTCCAAAACATTCAAAAGGGCGTTTTCTCAAAAGACGAGAGGCGAAGCCAAATCCAAACACGTCCAACACACACTTGAGAGAAAAGTGGAGCGGATCGGATAGTGAAATCTGGACCTACGGAAGTGGGGACCATTCGCAGCTATTACATGGGTTGGGACGACGGGGGCATTCGTTTCTTATCCCCAAACACTACAGGTGACCGTTGACGACCCCTTTGAACGGCGGTTTTCATTCTCAACCCTGTCAAGAACCACCCCACACCGGGGCAAAATGGAGGTGAGTCCAGCAGCATCAGGAGAAATGGTTAGAAATTTTCTTGCTCGGACTAACATTAATCTTTGTGTGTTGTTTATATGGTAATCCAAGTGCCATAGGATGATGAGAAGCATTCATTTCTCTATCCCACACACCGAATCCTTTGCATAGCCAAGTTGAGCCTACAAAATCATTTCATAAACCCGTTGGTGATCATTGCACATTCCAAGACGGATGCAGCATCACTTCAAAAACGAAGGAGTTCAAGACTTAGTGTTTGCAAAAAAAAAAAAATTCTAAGTTAATGCTTAACCTTGTTAGACCTTTGATCATAGGTCTAACACGATCCCATGGAGATGAGAAAAAGTGGGATTTCAAAAATGAATGAGAAAAATCCATGGCATCGAGAAAAAGCAAAGTGCTTGGTAAAAGCAAGGCCGATGCTCGTGTAAGTTGTTTGATTGATCCGCAATGAAGCCAGATGGGAAAAGAGGAAATCCTTGAAGGAGCCAAATCCAAAAGGGCTGCTCCCCAAATGGTGCCGAGCGCAGAACAAAGACATAGAGAGAGTCGATCTCTGAACGCAACAGGAGACGTTCTCTAAGGGATTTGTGCACACCTTAAGAGCGGTTGCACACCTCAAAAACTGAAGGTGCAGAGAGGAAAGGGCATGTGATAAATTTGCAATGATCACCGATGTCAAACCCTTCGTAATTTCTGGGCAAAAAACAAGCCTTTTTCGGTCCCCAATCCTATCAATGTTACAACCCTGAAACAGTCTTCTCTGACTAAGACACTTGGGTCAACATATAGCTTAGCTCAAAGAAGTACGAGCAAGACTATTTCTTTCTCATTTTGCAGGGTTATTGACTTGTAAACCCGGAGCAGATGATGAAGACTTTCATTCAATGGCCTCGACTCCAAAGCGGGTCCCCTTTGAAAGCCAATAACCAAGCCCAACATTACGATCCCGTGGAAGACCTCCCGACCGATCAAAATGTATGCGCTGCGAATGAGCCTGAAACCTAGACATAGGTTGGTAGGGAATTGAGTGCATCCCCTATAAAAAAAACCACTATCTCAAAACAGGTGAGATGGCCACCTTGTTGAGAAATATTCCAATTGATGTTTTGAGCAAACTCTCTTTAGAATCTTCAAATTGTTGGATCCAGATTTTCCGTGCAAGGGATTTGTGATCACATTTGCATGTTGCGAGAATGCTTTGGATAACCTCCAGCATCAAAACGCACATTTCATGATTAATACTTAAATCATACGGTTTTGTCAGATGGACAACCGTCGTCTTCCCTAAGATTACTAATGTTTTCTTGGCGAAGAAAAATTTTTCAGGCTCGAACTTTTGCAGGATCCGTTGGAAATACCAATCTCCCAGAATGTCGCCTCAACAGACTCAAGTGAAGCTTTGTCAAGATAAAATCTTTCACTGCTTCAAAACTGAATTCCCGACAAATTTCGGGATCTTTCAAAAGAAGGGATGAGGATAGAGCCCTTTTTCAAAATCAGACAGTCTCATCGGACGTGGAGAACGCTCGTCATGAGATCCCTTTTCAAAATTTAGGCAGTCTCATCGGACGTGGAGAACCCTCGTCATGAGACCCCTTTTCAAAAATCAAGCAGTCCTAGCTTGACGTGGAGAACCCTCGTCCTAGGATCACTTTTCAAAAATATCAAACAGTCTCATCGGACGTGGAGAACCCTCGTCATGAGACCCCTTTTCAAAGCAAATCAAGGTAGAAACCGCTTGAAGGGTCAACTCAAGGTAGATACCGCCTGAAGGGTCAACTCAACGGTAGATACCGCCTAAAGGGTCAAATATGGTAGAAAGCGCCTGAAGGGTCAACTCATGGTAGAAACCGCCTGAAGGGTCAACTCAACGGTAGATACCGCCTGAAGGGTCAAATATGGTAGAAACCGCCATAAGGGTCAACTCATTGGTAAATACCGCCATAAGCATCGACACAAAGGTCCGATCCACCATACGGATCAAAATCCTTGGCAAATCCCAAAACATGGGATGCGCCTTCCTTAGGTTCCTACCAGTTAGGAATCTCATAATGGTATGACCTACCATACAGGTCAGAGCTTAATCTCCCTAGGATATTCTGAATGACAAGTCCTAGGTATCTACTTGAAAGTCGTCGCAACCGGCAGCATCCGACAGGTGAGCTTCAGGTAACCTCTCTCATCCCAGCCCATGTTCCAATGGTTAGAGCAAACCAGGGATTAATTTGAGTTTTTTTATCATGAGCCTTAAAGATTCAACGTCGTAGCATTTCTTCACTCATTTTCCCAGTCGAGTCGGTTAGGAATCAGGCGCCACCTTATCTTTGAGAGAAACCTCTGACGAGATTCATCTCAAAGAGGGGCAGTTGTTGACACCTGATTTTTGACCATCTATTATTGTGATTTTTATTCTTTAAAATTAATTAAAAATAACAAAAAAGGTCATAAAATCACAAAATAAACTTTGGAAGCCTTGGCCTGGCCTTAGGAACCAATTTTGAACAAAAAATATTTTTTGGTATTTTTTTAATATTTTTCGAATTTATTTAATTATTAAAAATACACAAAAAAATCATAAAAATACCATTCATGCTCAGAAAAATACAAAACAATATTCAATAATTTTTTTTAATTTCCTCTTCAAGTGTGTCATTTTAAATCTTAAAAATTAGGCTTGGGTCACTATGTTCCTTCACAAACATAAACCCGAATCGGGCACAAAAAATCCTTTTCGAGTCTTTCAATTTTCAATTCTCACTTTTTATAAGCTATGACATTGGATTCTAAAGTCTCGAAGTGCAATTATGTCAATTTACCCTCCAATTTGATCAATTTTAACCAAAATGGCTTAATTGCATAAAAATCTTTCAATTTAGTCCCCGGTTTCGCAATTCTTGAAATTAAATTTCATACGATCGTACCCATTGAAATTAAACATCTCTACCCTATGTTTTTCATCATGATGAATCCATTGGTGGCCTCAATTTTGACTAATTTGGTCATTTAGGTCATCGATTAAGCAAAAATCATTTTCGGATCCTAGGGACAATTTGGGGTTTTCACTAAATTTCAATCAATTGATTCATGAAAATACCCCTATTTGATAGACAACATGTCAAGGAGTCCGATTTTGCCATCAATTTCATGAAAATGGGTCGATTTGTGACCTAATTGGGCAAAATTGGTCGAATCGGGCCGTTGGGTCAGACTCGACCCGACCCGGTCCGACCGGGTCTGCAACTAAGTTGCAGACCCGCACGGTCAGAGGAAAAGGGAAGCAGGGGAGATGGAGCAGGAGGATTTTTCTAAGAAAAAGGGCGACCAAAGTGGGAGACAGCGGCAAGTGGACGATGGGCAGCCTTTTGAGGTGAATGGGCGCAAAATGGTGGTCGGCCATAGACCAAAAGGAGGCCGGGGGGAGAGAGAAAAAAGGGAGAATTCGGCCGTGAGAGGGAGAGGATTTTTAGAGAAATTTGAGAAGAAGACCGGGGAAAAACTGGCAACCCCGGACTCTCAGCGACATTCATAGATCACCAACGGAGCTTGGTGGCCGTCGGTGAACTCCAAAAAGGTCGGTATCCTCGCCCGACTCTCATTTCTTGAATGCACGTAACCTGTTCGATGAAATGCCTCAATGAGTTTATATTTTTTTGGCTCTCGGTCGTGCCACCCCCGAGCTTCATTTGCACACTAGGGACCTTAAATCTTCATTAGAACCACTTCTAAGCCCGACTTACCTTTGTTTTTGCATTGAAACCGCGCCGGAAGCCATAGCCGGAGCTCGAGCGTGCTCGGACCGAGCTGGGAGCTCTCACCGGCGCAGCGGCGGTCTTCGAGGTCTAAACAACCTCAGGTAAGCTACCCTAACTTCATTGGATGCGTTGTGATAGAATGAAGTTGAGTTCAGATAGAAAAAAAATCTAGGCGAATGGGCTCGCCGGCGCCGGTTCGGGGTTGGTCTATTTAGGGCAGTTTCGGGCGTTGTTTCGGCTATGAAATGGTCGGTTGTTGATTTGGGTCTGGTGAAGATTGATTTGGTATCAAAATATGTGGGATTCGGCGACGTTTCTACGTCGGTTTGGGCTCCCCGGCGAGGGTCGCCGGAATTTTGCACTATTCATCATCTTCCCCGGCGACCCTCCGGCCGGTCAACGGCCAACGATGACGTCGCATGCCACGTCAGCAGCCACGTCAGCGTGGTGGGGCCGGGCCGTTCAAAAATAAAATCCAGATCCGACGGTGGACAATGTGCCACGTGTCGAGATCTGGGAATTTTGAAAAATAAAAAAAAAAGATTTTCGGAATTTATAAATGATTTTCGAATAATATAAAAAAGATGCAAATCGGACGGCTCAGACTGAGCCAAGTGGCTCTCCGAGGAGCGTCTGATCTTGTCTGAGATCGGACGCACTAGGAGTCGCCACGTGGCACAATCTGGCGCGTCCGTTTAGAGGGTTTTTCTAAAAAAGAAAATAAATTAATCTTAATCCGACGGTTGTGATTTCGCCGTGTTGTTCTCTTCGGACCGTCCGACCTAGCGAAAGATCGGGCGTCCGAGACGAAGCCACGTGGCGCGTTTTGGGCTATCCGATCTTTGTTTTTCGGATAATAAAAAAAATGTAAAAAAAAATTAGAAAATTCTCAAAAAATCAAAAATGGCGTCGTTTTAGGCCGGTTGCGACCCGTAGGGTCGGGCCGGGCGCCCGCGAGGCGCGGGCCGGGTCAGACCCGGCCCGGAAAATATTTTAAAATATTAAAAAATTCAGAAAATAATAAAAAAATAATAAAAATTTGCAAAATCAATAAAAAATGGAAAATCATAAAAAATTCAAGAAAATTCGGAAAATTCAGAAAAATTCTAAAAAATTCCAGAAAATAGGAAATGGCCACATTCAAATGGCCACGACCTGTTTCGGGTCACTTGACCCCCGATCTTTCCAGAAATGACGGTTTTTCCCTTCCGGCAAACCGTCTTCCAAAAAAATTCTAAACAAATCCAGGAAAATCCAAAAAAATAGGAAATGGCCACAATCAACTGGCCAAGACTCATCCCGGCCGTTTTGAACCCCGACCCTTCTTAAAATGACGATTTCGCCCTTTGGGCGAATCGTCTTCCAAAAATTGAAGAAAAATCAAGAAATTCCAAAAAAATTCTCAAGAATGGGAAATGGCCACAATCAACTTGCCATGGAATACTTTGGGTAATTCGGTATCCAAATCTTCCAAAAATTGATGATTTTGCCCTTCGGGCTAATCGTTCCCAAATCTTCCCATTTTGCCCATGGTCCTAAATCACGCCTTCCCTAAGCCCTTATGGCTATACTAGGAGGCCATTGACTTGATTTGATGTGCATCGATGTGGTTTATTTATGCACTTGATTGCGCTTTATTAAAATTGATTGTGATTGATAGGAATAGTCTTCCAATCTGCATGAAACCCTGAATCAAACCTACCTCGCCTAAAATTGCGCCTGCATGAACTCTTAGCCAGGAAAATCACTCGTGTTAGGTACCGAAAGGGCGTTGGTAATAACGCCAGCGTAACCAAGTCCCCGAACCCAAAATCTCTGGTTCTGCAGAACTGATCGATCTCTCCCAATCGATCAGTAAGGTTTCCGGTCTACTCTCCAAGAAAGACCGGTGGCGACTCCAAATGCATGCACAATTTGCACATGCCACCACGACCACACTGAAGGTCGAAAGCGATCGACTCTTATCGTCGAAGAATACTCCCGCCGCGATTTGGTATGGGCCTGGGAGGGCCCACGCCGATCCAAGACCCGCGATCGGTAATCCATTAGCCGCGTCCGCTTTCGGACGGGTCGCGACAGCTGGCGACTCCACTAGGGAAATTGCTCTAGAACATATGATTCTAGACCTCAAGTGGACTTAGGCCGTAATTAAAACGCCGAGTGATTTTTCTAACCCTGCAGGCGCTCTTGAAGGTGAGGTAAGTCCGCTCATGGTAGGTGTTATATGTTTTTGCATATTGGAGAGATAAGGAGTGTAGTCTGTGATTAACATTGTTTTATGCAGGTTGGCGTAGGAATGTATGTTGTACGGAAGATTTGAAGCGCTGATTGATAAACTGTTATGCATGACTTGCATTGTGATACTCACGACACATGAACACACACAATCGCGCCTAAAACCCCGGGCACCGCCTTTAGGAACACAATAGAAGGAATTGAAAATGGAATCTCCGTGAGGAAAAACACGGGGTAATCCACTTTTCAATTTCGCTCGCTTCGAACTATGGATCGAGTCCCAATGCAACGATAGTTGTGCAATCATATGTTTATTTTTACTGAGGTATCCCATGGCGAACACCGAGTGTACAACAAAAGAACCTACTATGGACATTATTGAGGTATCATCCAATGAAGATGACGAGTTGGGGCAAGCGATCCTGAAGACACAGATCGAAACTGGAGCATCCTTAAACGTTAGGATCACATTCCTTTGTTTCATTTTCCATTACTAGTCCTCTTGTATAGGGTTTATTTTTACTGAGGTTTTCTCTATCTCACCCCTTAGAGTGATTGTATTAGGGATCTATTGGTGTATACATTCAGATGGAACTTGGTTGTATTTCTTTTGACGGGTCATTGGAATGTGATAGTGGCATTTTTTCTAATCATCTGAATACTCGCAAGTCAAGTTTATAATTCCTTTAGAGGAAATTAAAATTTCTCTAGAAGGAATTATACACTTGAATTGTTTCGTGCATGTTGTACGTCACTGGTAATCCACGATAATTGATCGAGAATATCGGCGTTGTTTCAAATTTAATGACGAGATAGGTGTCCAAATCACTCTCGTTCTTAGCAAACGGCCTTAATTTGGACGCCATATCTTCAATTGAATTTAAAACACGCTATCATGTCTTGCACTTTTGAATAATTCGTTCCTTTCGAAATTGATCAAAAGCGATTATCGTGAATTACATTCCTTTCAACAGTATGCTTCCCTTCGAGGAATATTGATAAAAACTTTTCGCACAAGATTAATCATTGTAAAAGTTCTTGTCCTTATTAATCATGGGCAAGCATAGGATTGAAAGGGGTTTTTGCTTTCTTCTTTAAATTATTCCTTCTGATTCTGTCTTTTTATTTGCAGGTAAAAAAAATATAGGAGTAGAGAGAAATCTTTTCTTGGATAAGCCTGATGCTATTCTTTCTTCTGATCATGAGCGAGTTAGAAATCAGAACACATTTGCTCGACTTATTATGGATCGGCTCATCCGAGTCTGAGAGTATTTGGGCGTTCGAAGAAATGAACTGTACAGAAGTAAAAGCACACACGCGGGAGCTTTCATTCATTTTCGCTTAATCGAAAGACTTCCAAAGCAGATTAATACAGATTAGCGAGGCGGAAAAGTAAAGCCAAAGTGAGCCCTAATCAGCGACACGAAGGAGCTCAGCTGGCCCTCCATGTTATTGATCCTCTGCCTGCACTTACTGCTCCGCATATCAAGGTCCGCAAGCTGGAGAAGAAGGCGCTTGCACTCATTCTTAAGCTCAGCAACCTTGGCTCTGTGATCTTCGGCGGCGAGTTCCAGATCCCGAACTAGCTCCCTTCCACGGGATACGTCCTCGGTAACACGATCAAGCCTATCTTCCAACCACTCACTTTGAAACTTCAACATGATATTACGACGGTCATGTTCATAGGTGATCAAGCACATGGCCAATCGCTCCACCAAATTTCCTCGCTCACGTAGCAATGTTGAGACCCGCTCGTTGGCTGACTCTATAAGTTTGTTGTGGTTGTCATCCACGAAGTTAATCAGCACCAAGGGCTCGCATCAGTCCTCGTAGCGGGCTCGCAAAACACGAACCACGGTAAATTCCCGATGAGCAGTGCGGTAGACCTCCAGAGAGTTTGTAAATAGGGCTGGGAAAGCTCTATATTCCCTCCCCAACGTAGTACCCTCGAGGGAAGTGATATCCAGGTCCCCAAACATGACTCGGATTTCATCCTCTGTTTCAGGATGATCAGCCATGTGAGCATAACCTCGACCCATGAGATTATAGAATTCTTCCCATTGAGCCAAAGTTTCAGCTGAAAAGGTGTGAATGGGAGAGGAGGCCATTTTGGAAGGAGAGATGCGCAGTAGAGTGACTAGAAGATGGAAGCAGGTTATATGGGAACGTTAATCTCCCAAACACTAACTCCGTGCTGTTGTAGCGTCTCGAGAGTGTAGAAAAGCCGCATCAATAATGCTTGTGGAGCCGGGGTAATTAAGTAAAGCAGGGGCCGCCCTCCCGTGAATCACCAGACCCGCCTCGATCCGCGATTTCAGGTCTGACGAGTCTGAAAAGTTGTAAAAGCATTGTCTGTTTCACCATTATTGAAGGGGAGCGGGAGTCGAGCGCAAATATCGAAGAAGCCGCGATAGGGTTGATAGTCTTGGCGTGATGAAAAGCTGAGCGGGTGGTAAACATAGTTCAGTCTTTTGGGAAACGTGGTGGGGACAAGTTCGGCTACCGAGGAAAGGAAAGTGATCCGAGGTCCCTCCACAATAGAAAAGCAAAGGAAAGGACAAAGCGAGGAATCCAAAATCTTTAAAGGAGTGCTCGCCTGGTGATCGTCTTCCATACTCGAAGGGCGTCTCCTGAATAGGAAAAGTCACTCAAAGGAAAGTTTAGAGAGGGTGAACGTACGAAGAAGATTACAAGACCCTGAGTGAATAAAAAGGACGAACAAACCTCTTCTTGATCCAGTATGTTTAATAGTCATAGTCATTTGTTGGAGATGACTGACCCAAATGTCATAGGTAATGTGCAGTTGGGAGACCTCGAAGTCTTTGGGATCGAGCCAGATGTCGAAACCATGCTACCCCACCCTGCTGGCAACGAGGTTCAGGATCAGGGCAGCGACGATGACAGTGGTGGCGACGACGACAGTAGCAGCAACAACGACGGCAGCGGCGATGTCCCACCTCGCGGAAGAAGACGTCGCCGGCCCTGTACTGAGAAGGAAATCCGGATACTTGAAGCTGCCTTCAATAAGTGCCGTTACCCGAATATGAGACGAAGAAAAAAATTAGCCCAGAAATTAGAGATGGAACCCTTAAGGGTCAAGCACTGGTTTCAAAACAGACGGGCCAGATCAGTGGTTCGGGGAAAGTGTCAAGAGCTCGAAACTCTAAAAGAAGAATACGCCAAGTTTCGAGCAGAAAACATGTGGTATAAGGAAGTCCTCATCAGTACCGCTTGCCTTAACTGCGGTGGTCCTATCGACACTCGCGAAATGTTCCGTGATAAGTTTTCTATGAGAATCACAGGTGGTCGTCCACCACCCCACTCCCTCGAACCATCTTTTGAAAGAGGGGAGGCGCGTCACTACAATTTCCCTGACAATTGGCTTACTATCACCACAGACCAGTTCGAAGTCAACCAGCTTCCCCTGCATTAACCTCTGGCACAACCAGACCCTGCCGAGGGTAAATCGAGGAATGATCGCCGAGTCATGGATGCTATCATGAGTCGCCAAAAGAAGTTCATATGGTCTCCAGAGCTTCATAGAAAATTCCTTGATGCTGTTCACCAAATAGGGAATGACTCATTATGTCCAACACGCGTACATGAGGTCATGAATGAATCGGGGCTCGCTAGAAGGGTAGTCGCAAACCACCTTAATGGTTACCGAAGGACGCTAAGACGGCGTCATGCCGTACGGCGCCTAGAAGAGCCCGACTCGAACTTGAACATTAGGTACGGCCACAAACACAACAGCCATGCCTCAAGAAGAGCCCTGCCGAGTCTCGAAACCAACCAAGCCGATAGCTCTACCACCAACTGTTGGAGAATTGGTCAAGATAACCCTATCAGTCATCTTAATGTTCCTCAAGAATACGTACCACAGGTGCAACAAATATACACTTCCCTGCTCGAGCAGCAGCCGTCCACCGTCGCTCTTCCTGCTGCCGATCCACCCACGACGTCTAATGTTCAGGAGTTCGCCCAACTAGGGCATATGATCTCAGATGATCCAATGGGGGAATACTTCGAACAATTTTGCTTCCTTGATCCCTGAGTGAGACATGCTTTGGTAAGAAAAAGGTCGACCCTCCTCTTTTCTTCTCAAACAAAGATGGTGGTCACAGTTCGAAGAATCCATCAAGAGGAGGCTAGCAAACCTTCACGTCCATGATCTGGAGTCGATGACCGCGCACCTGAACCCAGACGTGATGGGTTGGTGATCGAACATACCCAGAGAAAGGGGGGGCTTGTACACAAGTAGAACTTATTTCTTATCTGCGCATTGTAAAGTTTCAATCGGAGCAGTTCTTTTCTTCTTTAAGGCCTAGGGTTGATTTCACACAATGATGCCTGCTAACATCATCATGTTTAGCTACAACAATCTTTTGTCATAATGGGTTCGAGGTAAATCGACCAAACACACGAAGGCAAATGTGACAACATAGGTTACGAACAGAACGTGAGCGGGCTCGAAAGCGGAAAGATCGTCAGTTGCCTCAAACACTATGATTGCGAAACCAAGGGCAATATTGAATCTTGCGAAAGATAAGGGAAAATGTACATACACTCTCATTTATTGCACTCAACAGGAGACTTTACAAACAGATTACTGAGGAGGAACCGTAAATCCAAAGTGAGTTCTAATGAGCGTCACAAATGAGCTCAATTGATTCTCCATGTTGTCCATGCTCTGCCTACAACCAGCGCTTCGAGGATAAAAATCTGCGAGTTTGAAGAAAAGGAGACGACATTTCTCCTTAAGCTCATTCACCTTGGCCTCATAGTGCCCCGATTCATGCTTGTTGACACCTGATTTTTGACCATCTATTATTATGATTTTTATTTTTTAAAATTAATTAAAAATATAAAAGAAGGTCATAAAATCACAAAATCAACTTTGGAAGCCTTAGCCTAGCCTCAGGAACCAATTTTGAACAAAAAATATTTTTGGTATTTTTTTAAATATTTTTTCGAATTTATTTAATTATAAAAATACCGAAAAAATAAGAAAAATACCATTCATGGTAAAAAAAAATACACAAAAATATTCAATAATTTTGTTTGAATTTCCTCTTCAAGTGTGTCACTTTAAATTTTGAAAAATCGGCTTGGGTCACTATGTTCCTTCACAAACATAAACCCGAACTGAGCCTAAAAAATTCTTTTCGAGTCTTTTAGTTTTCAATTCTCACTTTTTATAAGCTATGAAATTGGATTCTAAAGTCTCGAAGTGCAATTGGGTCAATGTGCCCTCCAATTTGACCAATTTTAACCAAAAAGGCTTAATTGCAGAATTTTCTTTCAATTTAGTCCCCGATTTCACAAATCTTGAAATTAAATTTCATGCGAACATACCCATTAAAATTAAACACCTCTACCCTATAGTTTTCATCATGCTGAATCCATTGATGGCCTCAATTTGGGCTAATTAGATCATTTGGACCCTCGATTGAGCCAAAATCATTTTCGGATCCTAGGGACAATTTGGGGTTTTCACTAAATTTCAATCAATTGATTCACGAAAATACCCATACTTGATAGAAAATATGTCAAGGAGTCCGATGGTGGCATCAATTTCATGAAAAGAGGTCAATTTGGGGTCCAATTTGGTGAATTGGTCGAACCGGGGCGGTCGGGTCAGACCCGACCCGACCCGGTCCGACCGGGTCCGCAACTCAGTTGCAGACCCGCGTGGCGCCGAAGCAAAAAAAAAAGGGATGGTGGGGGCACGTTTTTGTCGAACAGCAAGACCGGTCGAGCGTTGGTAGACGACAAGGATGAGTGGAGAGGACTCATCCTCCATTAACCGACGGGGGCGGCGCCACTGAGATGAGGACCAGTCGGCCATGTGAGTAGAAAAGAAAGGGGAGAGCTCGGGTGAGAAAAAAGGAAGAGGAGTTCGGGCGAAACGGAGAGAGCAGCGACCATCCTCGATCTTCAACGCACCCCACCGATCACCACCGTGAGCTTGGTCGCCGTCGACAAGCCACGAACAGGTCGGTATCCTCGCCAGACCCTCATTTCTTGAATGCACATAACCTGTTCGACGAAATGCCTCAATGGGTTTGTATTTTTTGGCTCTCGGCCATGCCACCTCCGAGCCTCATTTGCGTACTAGGGACCTTAAATATTCATTAGAATCACTTCTAAGCCCGACTTGCCGTTTATTTTGCATCGAGCACGCCTGAGGACGCAAGCCGGAGCTTCGTCGGCCACCACTCGGACCGCGAGCTCGACGGGGAGGTACACGCTGTCGCCGACCCTTAAAGAGGCTCAGGTAAGTCTCAAGACCTCTATTGGATGCCATGTGAATGAATGAAATCAAGTTTAAACGTTAAAAAAAAAATTCTGCAAATCCCTCGCCGGAGTCGGGTTCGGAGGGGTTCGGTTCGCCGGTTTGCGGACATGCACGATGCCATGTTTTGTTTGTATGTTGATTCTGGGCATGAGGGGAGTCGAATGGTGAAAAGTGGACAAAAAAATATTGAGTTTTGGTCACGGTTTGGGCATTTTTCGGCGAACTCGCCGGAAAAATCACTGTTCCGGCGAGTCGCCGGTCGTCTTCTCCGGCGGGTTGATGTCGGTCAACGAGTCAAAGGCTGACGTGGCATGCCAACGTCAGCAGACACATCGGCAGGGTGGGGCCGCGGCCTTAAAAATAAAACGCCCAGATCGGACGGTCGTGGCTTCGCCACGTGTCGCGATCTGGGATTTTTGGAAAATTAAAAAGATTTTCAGAAATAATAAATGATTTTCAAAAATAATAAAAAAATTCTGATCCTACGGATCATACTGTGCCAAGTGGCACTCTGAGGATCGTCCGATCTAGTCCAAGATCTGACGCACCAGAGGAGGCCATGTGGCACTTGAGCCGTCGGATGAGAGGCTAGTTTTCAAAAATTATAAAAAAATCGGTTCCGATCGAACGGTCATATTTACGCCACGTGGGACATTCTGGACCGTCCAATCGGGGGTTTTTTCGGATAATAATTTAAAAATGATAAAAAATTGTTAAAAAATTATAAAAATTTTCAAAAAAACAAAACGGTGTCGTTTTAGGCCGGTGTCGACCCGTAGGGTCAGACCGAGCGTCCGAGAGGCGTGGGCCGGGTCTGACCCGACCCGGAAAATATTTTTAAATAATAAAAAAAATTCAGAAAATAATAAAAAAAATTAATAAAAGATTCAAAAATTCAATAAAAAATGGAAAATCATAAAAAATTAAAAAAATCGAAAAATTCAGAAAAATTCTAAAAAAATTTCGAAAAATAGAAAATGGCCATATTCAATTGGCCATGACCTGTTCCGGGTCTTTCGACCCCCCGGTCTTTCCAAAAATGACGGTTTTGCCCTTCCGGCAAACCGTCTTCCAAAAAAATTCTAAAAATTTTAGAAAAATCCCAAAAAATAGTAAATGGCCACAGACAACTGGCCAAGACTCATTCTGGGTGTTTTGAACCTGATCATTCTTAAAAATGACGATTTCGCCCTTTGGGCGAATCGTCTTCCAAAAATTGACGATTTTGCCCTTCGGGCTAAATCGCCTCCAAATCTTTCCATTTTACCTCGGTCCTAATTCACGCCTTCCCTAAGCCCTTATGGCTATACTAGGAGGCCATGTGATGTGAATTGACGTGCATTGATGTGATTTATTTATGCACTTGATTGCGCTTTCATTTAAATTGATTGTGATTGATAGGAATAGTCTTCCAATCTGCATGAAACCCTGAATCAAACCTGCCCCACCCAAAATTGCGCCTGCATGAATTCTTAGCTAGGAAAATCACTCGCGTTAGGTACCGAAAGGGCGTTGGTAATGACATCAGCGTAACCAAGTCCCCGAACCCAAAATCTCTGGTTCCGCAGAACTGATCGATCTCTCCCAATCGGTCAGTAAGGTTTCCGGTCTACCCTCCAAGAAAGACCGGTGGCGACTCCAAATGCATGCACAAGTTGCACATGCCACCACGACCACACTGAAGGTCGAAAGCGATCGACTCCTATCGTCGAATCCTCAAAAAATACTCCCGCCGCGATTTGGTATGGGTCTGGGAGGGCCCGCGCCGATCCAAGGGCCCGCGATCGGTAATCCATTAGCCGCGTCCGCTTCCGGACGGGTCGCGACAGCTGGCGACTCCGCTGGGGACCTTTGCTCTAGAACATGTGATTCTAGCCCTCAAGTGGACTTAGGCCGTAATTAAAACGCTGAGTGATTTTTCTAACCCTACAGGCGCTCTTGAAGGTGAGGTAAGTCCGCTTATGGTAGGTGTTATATGTTTTTGCAGATTGGAGAAATAAGGGGTGTAGTCCGTGATTAACATTGTCTTATGCAGTTTGGGCGTAGGAATGTATGTTGTGTGGATGATTTGAAGTGCTGATTGATAAACTGTTGTGCATGACTTGCATTGTGATGATCACGACACGTGGACACACACAACCACGCCTAAAACCCCAGGCGCCGCCTTTAGGAACACAATAGAAGGAATTGAAAATGGAATCTCCGTGAGGAAAAACACGGGGTAATCCACTTTTCAATTCCACTCACTTCGAACTATGGATCGAGTCCCAATGCAACGATAGCTGTGCAATGGAATCGGCTCTTTCTAGAACTCGAGGTGGGAACCTTAACCTTAGGTGCCAAACCCTCTGATTTTTAGAAGTTTACCATCACTTGTTTCCTGCGCATGTCTTTGGGCGGTTGGTACACCTAAAACCGCACATAAGTCGACGAGTTGGGTTGGTAAGACTCTCTATCCCCCCAAATCTATCACCGTTCATATAAATATAGGCATTTCATTCATTGCATTCTGGTGATTAGATTAAATGCCATTTCGAGGATAGATATATGCGTTTGTCCCTAACGTCCTTGATAGAAGACGAGGAGGGTGATATCCCACGACGAACACCGAGTGTGCGATAAGGAGCATACTATGGACATTATTGAGGTATCATCCAATGAAGATGACGAGTTGGGGCAAGTGATCCTGAAGGCACAGATCAAAACTGGGGCATCCTTAAACGTTAGGATCACATTCCTTTATGTCATTTTCCATTACTAGTCCTCTTGTATAGGGTTTCTTTTTACTGAGGTTTTCTCTATCTCACCCCTTAGAGCGATTGTATTAGGGATCTATTGGTGTATACATTCAGATGGAACTTGGTTGTATTTCTTTTAACGGGTCATTGGAATGTGATAGTGGCATTTTTTCTAATCATCCGAATACTCCCAAGTCAAGTTTATAATTCCTTTAGAGGAAATTAAAATTGGAAGCCTTGCACGACCTTTTGGTCGTGTGAGGTGATCCAACCCCAATTTCGCTAGAAGGAACTACACACTTGAATTGGTTCATGCATGTTGTACACCACTGGTAATTCACGATAATTGATCAAGAATATCAGCGTAGTTTCAAATTTAATGACAAGATAGATGTCCAAACTACTTTCGTTCTTAGCGAACGACCTTAATTTGGATGCCATATCTTCAATTGAATTTAAAACACGTTATTATGTCTTGCACTTTTGAGTAATTCATTCCTCTCGAAATTAATCAAAAGCGATTATCGTGAATTACATTCCTTTCAATAGTATGCTTTCTTTCGAAGAATATCGATAAAAACTTTTCGCACAAGATTAAAACCCTTGTAAAAGTTCTTGTCCTTATTAATCACGAGCAAGCATAAGATTGAAAGGGGTCTATGCTTTCTTTTTCAGATTATTCCTTCTGACTCGGTCTTTTCATTTGCAGGTGAAAAACAAGTAGTATAGAGAAATCTTTTCTTGGACAAATCTGCAACTATTCTTCCATCTGATCATGAGCGAGTTATAAAATCAGGACATATTTGCTCGGCTTATTGATATTATGGTTCGGCTCACCCAAGTTGAAGATGTTCGGATGCTCGAAGAAATGAACCATACAGAAGTTAAAACACACACATTTATTTTGCTCAGTGAAGGGTTTTCAAAAGCAGGTCATACAATTTGGGGTGGAAAAGTAAAGCCAAAGTGAGCCCTAATTAACGACACAAAGGAGCTCAACTGACCCTCCATGTTGTTAATGCTCTGCCCGTACTCACGACTTCGCATGTCCTGGTCCGCAAGCTTGAGGAGAAGGTTTCTGCATTCGCCCTTAACCTCAGTGACCTTGACCTCGTGTTCCTCGGTGATTATTTCCAAGTCCCGAACTAATCCATTCCCGTGAGCTATGTCTGCGGTTATTTTGTCGAGCCGTTCTTCCTGCCAGTCGCTTTGCAGCCTCAATAGGACATTGTGGCGGTCGTGCTCGCCAGCGGTCAGGGATATGGCCAATTGATCTACCAGGTTTCTCCTCTCGCGAAGCAACGTCGCGACCCTCTCATTGGCAAACTCGACGGCCTTTTTGTGACTATCGGCCAGATAGTTGGTCAGCACCAAATGATCAGACCGATCCTTGTAACGAGCCCGCAAGACGCGAGCCACGAGAACCTCCCGATCAGCAACACGGTAGGCCTCTAAGGAGTGTGCAAAGAGGGTCGGGAAAGTTCTATATTCCCTCCCCAGCGTAGTACCTTCGAGGGAAGTGGTATCTAAGTCCTCGAGCAGGACACGGATTTCATCCGCGGTTGCAGAATGATCGGTTATGTGCGCGTAACCGCGACCCAATAGGTTATAAAGCTTTTCCCATTGGGCCAAGACATCAGTCGAAAAAGTGCGCACGGGAGAGGAGGCCATTTGCGTTGGGTTGGCTTGAGAATAAGACGAGGCTAATAGGGAGATTAGAAGGAAGAAGCTGATTATGCGAGAACGTTAACCTTCCATACATTAATTCCTCATTTTATAGCAACTCGAGGATGATGAAGGGTCTCAGTAATAATGCTGGTGGAGCCCAGTTAGGGGGTAAAGCAGGAGGTCCCCTCACGAGAACCATTGGATTCGTTTCGGTCCGCGATTTCCGGCTCATCAATTAAAAGATGTAAAAGATTTGTCGGGATCACCATTATTAGAGTTAGGTGGGAGGTAAGCGCAACTATCGAAGAGAGCCCTAACAGGATTTGGCAGTCCCATCACGTTGAAAAGCTAAGCGAGAAATTCAAGGTCTTGATGGGGAACGTTTGCCTAATGATGCTGAAAGAGCGTCTCCTGAACATGCAAAGTCACTCGAAGAAAACTTTATAGGGAGTGAGCATACAGGAGAGAGTGGAGAACTCTGAGTGGGCAAGAACCAATCAAACATTTCTCAATCCAACATATTTAAGAGGTTACTGTCAGCTGCTAGAGGCGACTGACTCAAAAATCTCAGAAATTGAACCACATAGGGATCTCGAAGATTCCAAGATCAAGTCTAACGCCAAAACCATGGAGCCCAACACTTCTGGCAACGGGAATCAAGATCACGGCGACGACGACAACGACATCCACGATGCTCAACTCGGGAAAAGAAGACGTCCTCACCAATACTCTCAGGAGGAAACCCAAATGCTGGAAACCCTTTTCAGTAAAAGCCATTACATGAAAAAGAAGTGGAGAATTGAATTGAGCCGGGAGTTGGGGATTAATCAGTCGAGGATCCAGTTTTGGTTTCAAAATAGGAGATCCAAATCGAGGGCTCAACGCAAACGTCAGGTGGTCGAGATTTTAAAGGAAGAAAACCAAAAGCTGCGAACAGAAAACATGAGGTATGAAAAAGCTCTCAATATTACCGTTTGCCCTCATTGCGATAACCTCATCGCCCGCGGTAAGATATTCCCCGATAAGCCTCACGCAATGATTGAAGACGTTCACTTACCACCCTACTCCCTCGGGGCATCTCCTGCTCACCCAGATTTTGCCGGAGTCACGCATGAGCAGGATGATCCTACGAAGATGATACAAATGCCTCCTGGGGGATGGGATTTGCATCGCTTTGATTGGAGTTACAGTTTCAAGGAGCTGGATGTTACCGCCGACCAGCTCAAAGCATATCAGTCTCATGCACAACAATTTTCGATAGGGTCGGGTCCCGCTGGAGATGAGTTAATCAGTCGTCAAGCCATCGATGCAATTTTGGGCCACGATAAGAGGAGGTTCGCTTGGCCCCCTGAACTGCATTCCAGATTCCTAGACGTGGTTCACCAAATGGGGATCGATTCAGCAACTCCGACGCGCATATTTAAGGCCATGAATGTACCGGGGCTTAGTAAGGAACTGGTCAAGAATCACCTTGCTGCCTACAGAAAGCTATTAAAACAACGTCGAGCGGAGCTAAACCGGGAGGAATCCGTCTCGAGCTCAAAAGCTAGGGGCGACCGCCATTGTAATGCTCAGGCATCAAGAGATACCCGGCCAAATCTAAGCATCAATCAAGCTAGCAACCCAACCACCGGCAAACTGAAAGCTGATCAGAATGTCCTCCCGGGCCATTTCAACACTTTTCAAGAGCACGTGTCACAAGTACAGCGAGTGCGCGCTCCTCCATTCGAGCAGCAGTCGGCTGGTGCTCTGCCTGCCGCTAGTCAACCCACAACAGACGATTTCTTCGATGAGGGGCTCGATGCCTTGTTCAATCAGTGGGAAGCTGGCATGCTTGGACAGCCATGATCTAGCACCTGACTCGGGGCACGATGGGTTGGTCGCTACGATCACCCATGGAAAGAAGAGCATGTTCACGAGTGGATCACTCTTTTTATCCATTGTAAAGTTCCTATGGGAACATTTTTCTTTAATGGCTATAGTTAATTCTATATTAAAACCAACGCTATCGACGAACATCGTCATGCTCAGTTGTGATGATCCCTTGTTAGATTAAGTCTGAAACCAGAGACGGTCTTTAAAATTTTGAGTGGCCACGAACTCATTCCTCACCAAGCGCCCGAGATGCTGAAAAGAAGAGTAACAGCATGCACAGGGAAAATGCCACTTTCGTTTGAACGATGAAAAGGGGTTGAGAGAAGATCATAGCGTTAATTCCCATGGAGCTAAATGAATTAAACGGAGTCATTAATTGCGGGCCCACCGCTGCTCCCCACGTTCTCGGGCCTAGCAAATCATAAAAGGCGCCGAAAGATTGTAGACCCACCACTTTGAAGACTGAACTAGGGGACGAGCGCAATACTCGATGAAACCGAATCAATGCAAGAGAGTTTGTGATCCTATCACGAGGAAAAAGAAAGGGGAATACAGACGATGAGTAATTACAGGGTCTCGGGAGGAGCGCTTGCTTGCTGGTCTTCATATGCAGCCTGAAGGATGGTTCTAGGACACGCACAATCACTTGAGAAAATTTCTAGAGTGAGCAAACACGTAAGAGCGAATAGAGAAAGCTGAGTGAACTAGATCAGCCCGAGATACTCCGATCCATCATGTTTAAAAGCTATTCCCATCTGCTAGAAACGCCCGACCTGGACATTTCTGAGCACGAACTGCTGGGAGACTTCGAAGATCCTGGAGCTGAATACTGCCCAAAAGCCATGGAGACTGACTCCTCTAACGATGAAATTCTAGGTTTCAGCTACGAAGAAGGAGTATACAATGATGACCGGAGTCGGAAAAGGAAGCAACTACAATGCCACACTCCAGGCCAAATCCGAGAGCTCGAAGCTTTCTTCAATGAATGCCCCACTCCAAGTAAACAACAGAAAATGGAGCTGAGCCGAAAGATAGGATTGGAGCTTTCGAAGGTCAAGTTTTGGTTCGCCAACAAACGAACCCGGGTGAAACAGCAATACGTAGACCAGGAGTTACTGGTCCTGAAGGAGGAGAATGAGAAGCTTCAAGCTGAAAGCGCGAGATATAAGGAAGCTCTGACCAAGGCCACCTGCCTTAATTGTGGTAATCCTGTTGTCCTCGGCGAGGTGTTCCTCGATGAACCATCCCTGTTGACGAATAACGCTCAGCTGTTACCGTATTCTCCACAGCATTTTCCGACACAGCCAGATACCGCCGGAGATCTGCATGAGCAAGTCAACACCATAGGATCAACACCAACATCCTCTGAGAAATGGGATATGAATCATCACAGGGGGAGTTCTCTCAATGACGAACTCGCTGTCGCAGCCAGCCAATCCAAAGTCGGTGAGTCCCTCCCTGGACAACTTTTGAAACGACTAGATCCCGTAGAGAATAGCTACCGAAGTATTGACGATATTTTGGGTGATAAGAGAACAAGGTTTTACTGGACCTATGAACTTCACACCAAATTTGTTGATGCAATTCGAGAGCTGGGAGTTGATTCGGCTAGCCCACTACGCTTACTCGAGATTATGAATGTGCCGGGGCTCTCTAGAATTAACGTTGAGTCTCACCTCAAGTACTATAGGAGATTGCTAAGGGATGGAAGGATAGCGTTAAACCATCATAAAGCCAGTTGGAGCTCAAGTGCTGGGCAGAGTTACAACCATGATGATTGGAGAGCCAAGAGCACCCAACCGTGTTTCAGCAATGACGGGACCGGCAGTCGTGTCAGCGACTCCTCTGACCCAAATCAGAATGCTCCGCCGAGCTATCACAATACTCCTCAAGAGTATATGCCACAGTTCCAGCACATAGAGATTCCTCGGTTTGAGCGCGAATCAGTCATTAATGCTGTCCCTGAAGCGGATCTGGCATTGGTAGAGAGTGCACATATGAACCTGCCGGTCATTGGAGGAAGTTCCAATTCGAGGGGTCAAATTGCTCACGGCAAGAGCAAAGAGAGGAATCCTTCGCCTGCAGTCGACGACACCCAATCTGGGCACCAAGGGCTAGAAAGAACAGGTGATTTCCTTGATGAGGAGCTGGACACTTGGATCAATACTCTTCAGGAATGTATGTCTCAACCCCAACAAGGCAATGATGAAGGTTCCAGCTCAAAGACTCCAATCCCTCACAACGAAGGCAATGAAAGAAATCTGCCCCCAACAATCGTTGATACCCAACTTGAACATCAATGGCTCGAAGACCCGAGCAATTTCCTTGGCGATGAGTTCAATCTTTGGCTCGATCAATTTGGAGCCGGAGGGCCATCGCAGTGGTGACGCAAGGCAGGTGACCAAACGTCTGATGCAAGGCATGGTTACTCGATGAAGAATGCTTAGACGAAAGGGGTGGAACACTCCTATTGAATATGTTGTTGATCGCACTGTAAGGTTCCCACGGGAACATCTTTCATTAATGTCTAGAACTAATTGCACGTGAGTGTCAACATCACCCTTTGAGCATCTTCAAGCCGAGGGCCGTGGATTAATCACTTAATCCGTGGAGCAAGTTCCATGAACAATGACTATCACCCGCGGAGCATAATGGGATCTACCCATTCAATACGAAATACGTTTGGCCGCGAAGCCACCTATTTGGTAAAACGATGTATCGTTCCAAAACGATCTTCAATTGAATACCGAAGTAATGTCTCCTTCCTTTCCCTTCTCAGGTGATAAACGTGGATAAATCACTCAATGAGCCATTTGTTCGAATAACAGAACAGACGTTGCCCAACCGGGGACAGCTGAACCATTAATGTTGCAAATATTCCAAGCATGGATAGGCGGATTTGATAGACGTTGTTCATATCAATACGCAACATCAGAACGGGATGAGAGCCAAGAGTAAAGTTGTATTGTCCCAATTTGTCTTGAATTTGAGAATATGAATTGATACTCGTTATTTATCCTTGACAGGGGAATCGCCTTACAGACGAACAGGTTTTCACATCCCATGTATTACCCGTTAGAATACATGACCAAGGGTAAATTGTATCGTTCTAATTTTTTGAAAAATTCGTGAACGTACAATAACATGTTTCTTCCGCATTTTCAGGATCTCCAGCCGCGGGGGACAGGTAAGTATCCCTTTCCCCAATCCATTGAAGATGTTAAATAAAAAACAGAGAGAAAAAGAAAAGCTTTCAGAATCTAATGTCTAGAAAAGACATAGAATTCAAACTTCATTGGCATTCATGTCTTAAAACAGGAGGTTATCTGAACATGAATAAGAACATGCATGGTGCATCATAAAATCCCCTTGACGGGTAAAATTTTTGGAGAAAATGAAAGAGATTTTTTCCAATCAAAAGTTCAAAACTTTTAAAAGGACGTTTTCTCAAAAGAAAAGAGGCAAAGCCTAGTCCAAACACGTCCTACACACACTGGAGAGAAGTGGAGCGGATCAGATAGCAAAATCTGGACCTACGGAAGTAGGGATTATTCGCAATGATTACATGGGTTGGGATGACGGAGGCATTCGTTTCATATCCCTCAAACACTACAGGTGACCGTTGATAAACCCTTTGAACGACGGTTTTCATTCTTAACCCTATCAAGAACCACCCCACATCGGGGCAAAATGGAGGTGAGTCCAGCGGTATCAGGAGAAAATGGTTAGAAATTTTCTTGCTCGGACTAACATCAATCTTTGTGTGTTGTTTATATGGTAATCCAAGTGCCATAGGATGACGAGAAGCATTCATTTCTCTATCCCACACACCATATCCTTTGCACAGCCAAGTTGAGCCTGCAAATTCATTTCATAAACCCCTGTTGGTGATCATGGGATGTTTCAAGATAGAAACTGCATCACTCCAAGAACGGAAGAAATCAAGAGATGGGATTTATAGAAAAATTTCATATCGGCGTTTAAATGTGCTATGATTCAAGTTGTATATCTAGCACAATTTTCTGAACATCGTAGTTCCAAAGGAAAAGAAAAGGCGGGATTTCAACAAAGAAAAAATCCCCAGCATCAAGAAAAAGCAAAGTGCCTGGTAAAAGCAAGGCCGATGCTCGTGAAAACTGTTTGATTGATCCCCAATAAAGCCTAGTTGGGAAGAGAGAAAAACCCATAAAGGAGTCAGATCAAGAAGACTGCTCCCCAAATGATGTCAGCCGTGGTGCAAAAACACGGACAGAATTGTCAATCTCTTAATACCACAATAGACGTTCTCTAAAGGACTTGTGCACACCGCAAAAGCGGTTGCACACCTCAAAAATGGAAGATGCAGAATGGAAAAGACATGTGACAAATTTGCAATGATCACCAATGTCAAATCCTTCATGATTTCTGGGCCAAAAACAAGCCTTTTTCGGTCCCCAATCCTACCAATGTTACAACCCTGAAACAGTTTTCTCTGACTAAGACACTTGGGTTAACATATAGCTTAACTCGAAGAAGTACGAGCAAGACTCTTTCTTTCTCATTTTGCAGGGTTCTTGACTTGTAAACCCGGAGCAGATGGTGAAGATTTTCATTCGATGGCCTCGACTCCAAAGCGGGTCCCTCTTGAAAACCAATATCCAAGCCCAACATTACGGTCCCGTGGAAGACCTCCCGACCGATCAAAATGTATGCGCTGCGAATGAGCCTAAAACCTAGGCACAGGTCAGTAGGGAATTGAGTGCATCCCCTAAAAATCATCACCTCAAAACAGGTGAGATGGCCTCCTTGTCGAGAAATATTCCAATTGATGTTTTGAGCAAACTCTTTTTGGAAATTTTCAAACTGTTGATCCAGATTTTCCATGCAAGGGATTTGTGATCACATTTGCATGTTGCGATAACCTCCAGCATCAAAATGCACATCTCATGACTAAAACTTAAGTCATAAAATTTTGTCAATTGGACAATTGCTGTCTTCTCAAAGATTACCAATATTTTCTTGGGGAAGCAAAAACCCTTTTAAAAAAAAAAGAAGTCCTATCAGACGTGGAGAACCCTCGTCATGAGACCCGTTTTCAAAAATCAAGCAGTCTCATCGGACGTGGAGAACCCTCGTCATGAGACCCCTTTTTAGAATTTAGGCAGTCTCATCGGACGTGGAGAACCCTCGTCATGAGACCCATTTTCAAAAATCAAGCAGTCTCATCGGACGTGGAGAACCCTCGTCATGAGATCCCTTTTCAAAATTCAGGAAGTCTCATCGGACGTGGAGAACCCTCGTCATGAGACCTCTTTTCATAATTTAGGCAGTCTCATCGGACGTGGAGAACCCTCGTCATGAGACCCCTTTTCAAAGTCAAAACTGATGGTAGACACCGCCTGAAGGGTCAACCAAAGGTAGATACCGCCTGAAGGGTCAACTCAGAGGTAGATACCGCCTGAAGGGTCAAACAAAGGTAGAAACCGCCTGAAGGGTCAAACAAAGGTAGATACCGCCTGAAGGGTCAAACAAAGGTAGAAACCGCCTGAAGGGTCAAACAAAGGTAGAAACCGCCTGAAGGGTCAAACAAAGGTAGATACCGCCTCAAGGGTCAAATCAAAGGTAGAAACCGCCTCAAGGGTCAAACAAAGGTAGAAACCGCCTAAAGGGTCAAACAAAGGTAGAAACCGCCTAAAGGGTCAAAACAAAGGTAGAAACCGCCTAAAGGGTCAAACAAAGGTAGAAACCGCCTAAAGGGTCAAAACAAAGGTAGAAACCGCCTAAAGGGTCAAACAAAGGTAGAAACCGCCTAAAGGGTCAAAACAAATGGTAGATACCGCCTGAAGGGTCAACTTGAAGGTAGAAACCGCCTGAAGGGTCAAAATCAAAGGTAGAAACCGCCTGAAGGGTCAACTTGAAGGTAGAAACCGCCTGAAGGGTCAAAATCAAAGGTAGAAACCGCCTGAAGGGTCAACTCAAGGTAGAAACCGCCTGAAGGGTCAAATCAAAGGTAGAAACCGCCTGAAGGGTCAACTCAAGGTAGAAACCGCCTGAAGGGTCAACTCATGGTAGATACCGCCTGAAGGGTCAAACTTAAGGTAGAAACCGCCTGAAGGGTCAAATGAAGGTAAAAACCGCCTAAAGGGTCAACTCTTGGTAGATATCGCCAGAAGGGTCAAACTATGGTAGATACCGCCTGAAGGGTCGACTCAAGGTAGATACCGCCTGAAGGGTCAAACTTAAGGTAGAAACCGCCTGAAGGGTCAACTCATTAGTAGATACCGCCATAAGGATCAACACAAAGGTCCGATCCACCATACGGATCAAAATCCTTGCCAAATCCCAAAGCGTGTGATGCGCCTTCCTTAGGTTCCTACCAGTTAGGAATCCAATAATGGTATGACCTACCATACATGTTAGAGCTTAATCTCCCTAGGATATTCTGAAGGACGATTCCTAGGTATCTTTTTGAAATTCATCGCATCGTGAATCCCCACAAGACGGGATTTGTCGTTTCATAGAACCCCCTTTGTTGGGAGTTCTATTATGGGTTGACCTACCATACGGGTCAGAACCTAAATCTCCCTAGGATATCCTGAATGACGAGTCCTAGGTATCTTCTTGAAAGTTGACGCAACCGGCAGCATCCGACAGGTGAGCTTCAGGTAATCTTCTCTCACTCCGGCCCATGTTCAAATTGTTAGAGTAAACCGGGGATTAATTTGAGCTTTTATCAAGAGCCTTAAGGATCCGATGTCATAGCATTTTTCTTTCCTTTTCCTAATTAAGTCGGTTAGGAATCAGGTGCCATCTTATCTTTGAGAGAAACCTCTAACGAGATTCCTCTCAAAGAGGGGCAGCTGTTGACACCTGATTTTTGACCATCTATTATTGTGATTTTTATTTTTTAAAATTAATTAAAAATATAAAAGAAGGTCATAAAATCACAAAATCAACTTTGGAAGCCTTAGCCTAGCATCAGGAACCAATTTTGAACAAAAAATATTTTTGGTATTTTTTTAAATATTTTTTCGAATTTATTTAATTATAAAAATACCCAAAAAATAAGAAAAATACCATTCATGGTAAAAAAAACAAATACACAAAAATATTCAATAATTTTGTTTGAATTTCCTCTTCAAGTGTGTCACTTTAAATTTTGAAAATTTGGCTTGGGTCACTATGTTCCTTCACAAACATAAACCCGAACTGAGCCTAAAAAATTCTTTTCGAGTCTTTTAATTTTCAATTCTCACTTTTTATAAGCTATGACATTGGATTCTAAAGTCTCGAAGTGCAATTGGGTCAATGTGCCCTCCAATTTGACCAATTTTAACCAAAAAGGCTTAATTGCATAATTTTCTTTCAATTTAGTCCCCGATTTCACAAATCTTGAAATTAAATTTCATGCGAACATACCCATTAAAATTAAACACCTCTACCCTATAGTTTTCATCATGCTGAATCCATTGATGGCCTCAATTTGGGCTAATTAGATCATTTGGACCCTCGATTGAGCCAAAATCATTTTCGGATCCTAGGGACAATTTGGGGTTTTCACTAAATTTCAATCAATTGATTCACGAAAATACCCATACTTGATAGAAAATATGTCAAGGAGTCCGATGGTGGCATCAATTTCATGAAAAGAGGTCAATTTGGGGTCCAATTTGGCGAATTGGTCGAACCGGGGCGGTCGGGTCAGACCCGACCCGCCCGGTCCGACCGGGTCTGCAACTCAGTTGCAGACCCGCGTGGCGCCGAAAGCAAAAAAAAAAAAGTAATGGTGGGGGCACGTTTTTGTCGAACAGCGAGACCGGTCGAGCGTTGGTAGACGACAAGGATGAGTGGAGAGGACTCATCCTCCATTAACCGACGGGGGCGGCGCCACTGAGATGAGGACCAGTCGGCCATGTGAGTAGAAAAGAAAGGGGAGAGCTCGGGTGAGAAAAAAGGAAGAGGAGTTCGGGCGAAACGGAGAGAGCAGCGACCATCCTCGATCTTCAACGCACCCCACCGATCACCACCGTGAGCTTGGTCGCCGTCGACAAGCCACGAACAGGTCGGTATCCTCGCCAGACCCTCATTTCTTGAATGCACATAACCTGTTCGACGAAATGCCTCAATGGGTTTGTATTTTTTGGCTCTCGGCCGTGCCACCTCCGAGCCTCATTTGCGTACTAGGGACCTTAAATATTCATTAGAATCACTTCTAAGCCCGACTTGCCGTTTATTTTGCATCGAGCACGCCTGAGGACGCGAGCCGGAGCTTCGTCGGCCACCACTCGGACCGCGAGCTCGACGGGGAGGTACACGCTGTCGCCGACCCTTAAAGAGGCTCAGGTAAGTCTCAAGACCTCCATTGGATGCCATGTGAATGAATGAAATCAAGTTTAAACGTTAAAAAAAAAATTCTGCAAATCCCTCGCCGGAGTCGGGTTCGGAGGGGTTCGGTTCGCCGGTTTGCGGACATGCACGATGCTATGTTTTGTTTGTATGTTGATTCTGGGCATGAGGGGAGTCGAATGGTGAAAAGTGGACAAAAAAATATTGAGTTTTGGTCACGGTTTGGGCATTTTTCGGCGAACTCGCCGGAATAATCACTGTTTCGGCGAGTCGCCGGTCGTCTTCTCCGGCGGGTTGATGTCGGTCAACGAGTCAAAGGCTGACGTGGCATGCCAACGTCAGCAGACACATCGGCAGGGTGGGGCCGCGGCCTTAAAATTAAAACGCCCAGATCGGACGGTCGTGGCTTCGCCACGTGTCGCGATCTGGGATTTTTGGAAAATTAAAAAGATTTTCAGAAATAATAAATGATTTTCAAAAATAATAAAAAAATTCTGATCCTACGGATCATACTGTGCCAAGTGGCACTCTGAGGATCGTCCGATCTAGTCCAAGATCTGACGCACCAGAGGAGGCCATGTGGCACTTGAGCCGTCGGATGAGAGGCTAGTTTTCAAAAATTATAAAAAAATCGGTTCCGATCGAACGGTCATATTTACGCCACGTGGGACATTCTGGACCGTCCAATCGGGGGTTTTTTCGGATAATAATTTAAAAATGATAAAAAATTGTTAAAAAATTATAAAAATTTTCAAAAAAACAAAACGGTGTCGTTTTAGGCCGGTGTCGACCCGTAGGGTCAGACCGAGCGTCCGAGAGGCGTGGGCCGGGTCTGACCCGACCCGGAAAATATTTTTAAATAATAAAAAAAATTCAGAAAATAATAAAAAAATTAATAATAGATTCAAAAATTCAATAAAAAATGGAAAATCATAAAAAATTAAAAAAAAATCGAAAAATTCAGAAATATTCTAAAAAAATTTTGAAAAATAGAAAATGGCCATATTCAATTGGCCATGACCTGTTCCGGGTCTTTCGACCCCCCGGTCTTTCCAAAAATGACGGTTTTGCCCTTCCGGCAAACCGTCTTCCAAAACAAATTCTAAAAATTTTAGAAAAATCCCAAAAAATAGTAAATGGCCACAGACAACTGGCCAAGACTCATTCTGGGTGTTTTGAACCCGATCATTCTTAAAAATGACGATTTCGCCCTTTGGGCGAATCGTCTTCCAAAAATTGACGATTTTGCCCTTCGGGCTAAATCGCCACCAAATCTTCCCATTTTAGCTCGGTCCTAATTCACGCCTTCCCTAAGCCCTTATGGCTATACTAGGAGGCCATGTGATGTGAATTGATGTGCATTGATGTGATTTATTTATGCACTTGATTGCGCTTTCATTTAAATTGATTATGATTGATAGGAATAGTCTTCCAATCTGCATGAAACCCTGAATCAAACCTGCCCCACCCAAAATTGCGCCTGCATGAATTCTTAGCTAGGAAAATCACTCGCGTTAGGTACCGAAAGGGCGTTGGTAATGACACCAGCGTAACCAAGTCCCCGAACCCAAAATCTCTGGTTCCGCAGAACTGATCGATCTCTCCCAATCGGTCAGTAAGGTTTCCGGTCTACCCTCCAAGAAAGACCGGTGGCGACTCCAAATGCATGCACAAGTTGCACATGCCACCACGACCACACTGAAGGTCGAAAGCGATCGACTCCTATCGTCGAATCCTCAAAAAATACTCCCGCTGCGATTTGGTATGGGTCTGGGAGGGCCCGCGCCGATCCAAGGGCCCGCGATCGGTAATCCATTAGCCGCGTCCGCTTCCGGACGGGTCGCGACAATGCTCCAAATCCTGGGCAAGCGCTCTCCCACGGGCTATATCCACTGTCAGATCGTCAAGCGTTTCCTCCAACCATGTGCACTGGAGCCTCAGCATGAGATTGTGTTGGTCTTGCTCAAGAACGGTTTGACAGAGAGCCAGACGCTCTATCAAGTTGTCCCTCTCACGGGCTAACAATGAGACCTGGGCGTTGGCATATTCAACAACTCTCTTTTGGTTATCGGCCGTCAGCATGGCCAACACCAAGGAATCAGCTCTCTCTTGATAGCGGGCTCGCACGATGCTAGCCAAAGTGACATCCCGGCTAGCGACGTGGTAAGCCTCCAAGAAATTGTTGAAGAGAGTTGGGAAGATCACAAACTCCCTTTGCAGTTTCGTACCTTCGATACACACGGTGTCCAAGGCCAGGATCAGAGTACGTACTTCAACCTCGGCTTCGGGATGATTATTTATAAAACCATAACCTCTACCCAAGAGATGATAAAATCTCTCCCATTGGGTTGAAGCTTCGGCTGAGGCGGTAGGTACAAGAGTGGAAGCCATCTACGATTAAACGACAGAGAAGAGAATGAATGATGGGGGAGTGTTTGAGAGGTTAGGTCGAAATGTTAATCTTCTCAATGTCAACCTCTCGCCCTATAGCGCTCGAACGAGAAAGGGAAAGTTATAATAATTTTTATGCGCGGCAGGGTTAATCAAGTCTCATTAATGCGTCCTATCAACCTCTCGCCCTATAGCCCTCGAATGAAAAGGGAAAGTGATAATAATTCTTTATGCATGGCCGGGCTAATCAAGTCTCATTAATGCATCCCGGGTGAGTCACGGATCCACCTCTGTCCTGTGATCTCGGGCTTAGAAAAGGAACTAGCGCCTAAAGGCCGGCAGAACTATTACTTTAGAAACCGAGCTAAGGGAACAGGCGCAATGCTCGATAAAGCAAAAGGCGACACAGGAGGTCTTCATGCTCCACTCAGGCAAGAAAGAGTAAGAAAAGACGGGAGGGAATCACGAAGTCTCGAAAAGAACGCCCGTCAGACACTCGTTATTCGATTTCAAAGGGGCGCTTCTTGGAACACGCCTAATCTCTGATAATTACAGAGAGGGCGAACATCTGAGAAAGGGTGGAGAAAATTGAGCGAACGAAGACCAGGAAAAGACATTTCGACCCAAAATGTTCAAGTGGTACCGTCATTTGTTGGAAACGCCCGACCTAAATGTCTCCGAACTTGAACGGCTAGAGGAATTTGAAAACCTTGGAGACGAATTCGTCATGAAGGATATGGAAATCGACTCGGCCATCCAGGAGACTCAAGCCCTCAGCGACCAAAACGCCAGCGACAATGATCCGCGCCAGAAAAGAAAGCATCGCCAGTTCCACACTCCGGATGAGGTCCAGGTACTTGAAGCTATCTTCAGTGAATGCCCTTTCCCGGACACAGAACAGAGGAAGAAGTTGAGCCAAAAACTAGGGACGAGCCCTTTGAGGATCCTGAATTGGTTTCAAAATAAGCGAACCAAGCAGAGTAATCAGTACAAACGACAGGAGATCGCGTTTCTAAAGGAACAGAACGAGAAGTTTCGAACAAAGAACATGAGGTATGAGGAAGTTCTTAGCACTATTGCCTGCCCTAACTGCGGTGGCCCTATCACTCTCAGTAGATTGTTTCCCGTTAAGCCTTCTACTAGGATCGAAAATACTGGTGATGTGCATGAACAAATCAATCCCACAAAGATAGTGCCAGTGCCTTCTGAAGGAGGGAATATATGTCACTATGATGAGAGTCACCACGTCAGAGCCCAAGAGTCTCCTCCACAACGACTTCTGGCAAGATCAGATCCTGCTCGACTCAGCACGCCCGAAGAAAGTAATGGAGGCCCTGAATGCACCGGAACTTACCAAGGCTATGGTCTCAAATCACCTCGGTTGTTACAGAAGAGCGCTAAGACAGCGTCATACTAACCTCGGTTACAAATCCAACACTTATTGGGGAATTGATCAGAATATCCATCTGAGTCATCCCAATTTTCTTCAAGAGTTTAGGCCACAGATGCAGCAGGTGCAGCACCCATCCGTCGCTGTTTTTCCGCTTACTAATAAGCTTTCTGTGCTTAGTTCTCAAGGACTTGCCGAACTAGGACATGTGATTTCAAAGGATCTAGCAGGGGAATGCGTTGAGCATTTTTGTTTCCCTAATTCCCAAGTAGGAGATGCTTATGGGGGTCAATCGGTCAACTCCCCTCTCATATTCTCGAGAAAGGATGGAGGTTCCAGTTCGAAGAACCAGTCGAGCGATACTACCCAACCCACACATCAATATTTCGAAGGATCAGATGATTTCTTCGATGATCAGTCAGTGATATTTCGATCCAAAATGTTCCAAGGATACCGTCATTTGTTGGAAACGCCCGACTTAGAAGTCTCCGAGCTTGAACTGCTGGAAGAATTTGAAGATCACGGGGCCGAATCCGGCACGATGGTCATGGAGATTGACACTTCCAACGATGAAACCCAAGGTTGTGGTAATGAAAACAATGTCCATAGCAGTGATCAGCGTCAGAAAGGAAAACATCCCCTTCACCGTACTTCAAGTCGAGACCGGGAGCTTGATTTTTTCTTCGAGGAATGCTCCCATCCAGATGAGAAGCAGAGGGCTAAGCTAGGTCGAGAGTTAGGGTGGGAGCCTTGGAAGGTCAAGAATTGGTTTTATAACAAACGAGCCCGGCTGAGGAATCTACGTAAACAGCAAGAGTTAGCGATTCTGAAGGAAGAAAATGAAAAGCTTCGAACAGAAAGCGCTAGGTATGAGGAAGCGCTGAGCAGTGCTACTTGCCTTGATTGCAGTAACCATGTTCTCATCAGTGAAATATTCTCCGAAGAGCCACTTCTAGAGATTTGTAGTGTTCATATGTTACAATGCCTTTCGCAATGTCTTCCGGCACAGTCAGATACCGTCAAAGGCTTACAAAAGCAGTTTCCAACACAATCAGATCTCATAGAGATTAGTCGGCAAGCTGTTCTTGTTGGCAAGAAAGCACGATTTTCTTGGACTGCTGAACTCCATCACAAATTTGTTGATACAGTTCGACAGTTGGGGATCGACACGGCACGATCAACGCGCATACACGAAATCATGAACGTACCGGGACTCTCTAAAGGTAACGTCGCGAACCACCTTGGATATTTCAAGAGGTTGCTAAAAGAGGGACGGGTGACACTAAGCTCGGATGGAGCTGGTTCGAACTTAAATGTTGGTCATGACTGCAACCACGATGATTGTAGAGCCAGGAACACCCAACCTTGTTTCAGTGTTTACGATACCAGTAATCGTGTCACTGACTCCTCTAACCCAAGTCAGAACTCTCCACCAAGCAGTCTCAATACCCCTCAAGAGTATATACCGCAGTTCCCGCAAGTAGGAACTTCCCAATTTGAGTACCAACCTGTTGCTAGTGCTCTTCCCATGGCGAATCCAACATTTACATGGGACATGTCTACAGATTTGCCGGTCAACAAGGGAGGTTCCAGCTCGAGGAATCATATCATCCAAGGCGAAAGTGATTCATCGCCAGCGATCGGTGATACTCGACTTGAGCATCAATGGCTCGGAGATTCGAGCGATTTCCTTGGGGAGGAACTCAATTTCTGGCTCGATCAGCCTGAAGCTGGCGGACTCTTGCAATAGTGATACAAAGCCGACGATCATGTGTTTGATTCAAGGCGCGATTGTAAAAAAAAATGCTCGGGGAAAAGAGGTTGAATACCCTGAATGAATGTATTGGCAATCCCATTGTAAAGCTCCCATGGGAGCATTTCTCATTTACGCTTGAAACTAGTCGTACGAGGATCCGCCTTACCTTTTGAGCATCTTTAAGCTCAGGGGCGAGCTCCCCAAGCGATGATCATCGTTCACAGAATATAATGGAATCCATCCCTTCAATGCAAAATGCATCTGGCCGCGAAGCCACCCATTTGGTAAAACGATGTATCGTTCCTAAACGATCTCCAATCGGATACCGAAATAATATCTTCTTTCTTTTCCTTCTCAGATGATAAACATGGATAAATCACTCAAGGAGTCATGCGTTCAAATAACAGAACAGACGCTGTCCAGCTGGGGGCAAAGGAACCATCGATGTTGCAAACACTCCAAGCATGGATAGAAGGATTTGATAGATATTGTTCAGGAGGGAATGCATACCAAGAGTAAAGTCGTATCGTCCCAATTTGTCGGACACTTGGGAGCACGAATTGACACTTATTTTCTAATCCTTGATAGGAACTCGTCATCAAGGTGGACAGGTTTCCACAACCCTAGTGCACTCACTGAAGCACAAAACCAAGGGTAAGGTGTATCGTTCCAATTCTTGTAAAATTGGCGAACATACAATGACATGTGTCTTTCATATCTCCAGGGATCTCCAACCACGACGGACAGGTAAGTATCCCTTTTTCCCAATTCGTTGAAGATAAAAAATAAAAAAAAAGGTGTTAGGATTCTTTCAATCATTATGTATGAAAAGAGGCATCGAATTTTCAAACTCATAGACATCCACAATGGAAGCTGGGAGGTTGTCTAAACATGAATGAAGCATGCATGGTACACCATAAAATTCCCTTGAAGGAAAATTTTTGGAGAAAACAAAAGAAATTTCCCCAACAAGATGTTGTCCAAAACATTCAAAAGGGCGTTTTCTCAAAAGACGAGAGGCGAAGCCAAATCCAAACACGTCCAACACACACTTGAGAGAAAAGTGGAGCGGATCGGATAGTGAAATCTGGACCTACGGAAGTGGGCACCATTCGCAGCTATTACATGGGTTGGAACGACGGGGGCATTCGTTTCTTATCCCCAAACACTACAGGTGACCGTTGACGACCCCTTTGAACGGCAGTTTTCATTCTCAACCCTGTCAAGAACCACCCCACACCGGGGCAAAATGGAGGTGAGTCCAGCTGCATCAGGAGAAAAGGGTTAGAAATTTTCTTGCTCGGACTAACATTAATCTTTGTGTGTTGTTTATATGGTAATCCAAGTGCCATAGGATGATGAGAAGCATTTATTTCTCTATCGCACACACCGAATCCTTTGCATAGCCAAGTTGAGCCTGCAAAATCATTTTATAAACCCGTTGGTGATCATTGCACATTCCAAGACGGATGCAGCATCACTGCAGAAACGAAGGAGTTCAAGACTTAGTGTTTGCAAAAAAAAAATCTAAATTAATGCTTAACCTTGTTAGACCTTTGATCATAGGTCTAACACGATCCCATGAAGATAAGAAAAAGTGAGATTTCAAAAATGAATGAGAAAAATCCATGGCATCGAGAAAAAGCAAAGTGCCTGGTAAAAGCAAGGCCGATGCTCGTGTAAGTTGTTTGATTGATCCGCAATGAAGCCGGATGGGAAAAGAGGAAATCCTTGAAGGAGCCAAATCCAAAAGGGCTGCTCCCCAAATGGTGCCGAGCGCAGAACAAAGACATAGAGAGAGTCGGTCTCTGAACGCAACAGGAGACGTTCTCTAAGGGATTTGTGCACACCTTAAGAGCGGTTGCACACCTCAAAAACTGAAGGTGCAGAGAGGAAAGGGCATGTGATAAATTTGCAATGATCACCGATGTCAAACCCTTCGTAATTTCTGGGCCAAAAACAAGCCTTTTTCGGTCCCCAATCCTATCAATGTTACAACCCTGAAACAGTCTTCTCTGACTAAGACACTTGGGTCAACATATAGCTTAGCTCGAAAAAGTACGAGCAAGACTATTTCTTTCTCATTTTGCAGGGTTCTTGACTTGTAAACCCGGAGCAGATGATGAAGACTTTCATTCAATGGCCTCGACTCCAAAGCGGGTCCCCTTTGAAAGCCAATAACCAAGCCCAACATTACGATCCCGTGGAAGACCTCTCGACCGATCAAAATGTATGCGCTGCGAATGAGCCTGAAACCTAGACATAGGTTAGTAGGGAATTGAGTGCATCCCCTATAAAAAAAACCACTATCTCAAAACAGGTGAGATGGCCTCCTTGTTGAGAAATATTCCAATTGATGTTTTGAGCAAACTCTCTTTAGAATCTTCAAATTGTTGGATCCAGATTTTCTGTGCAAGGGATTTGTGATCACATTTGCATGTTGCGAGAATGCTTTGGATAACCTCCAGCATCAAAACGCACATTTCATGATTAAGACTTAAATCATACGGTTTTGTCAGATGGACAACCGTCGTCTTCCCTAAGATTACTAATGTTTTCTTGGCGAAGAAAAATTTTTCAGGCTCGAACTTTTGCAGGATCCGTTGGAAACACCAATCTCCCAGAATGTCGCCTCAACAGACTCAAGTGAAGCTTTGTCAAGATAAAATCTTTCACTGCTTCAAAACTGAATTCCCGACAAATTTCGGGATCTTTCAAAAGAAGGGATGAGGATAGAGCCCTTTTTCAAAATCAGACAGTCTCATCGGACGTGGAGAACCCTCGTCATGAGATCCCTTTTCAAAATTTAGGCAGTCTCATCGGACGTGGAGAACCCTCGTCATGAGACCCCTTTTCAAAAATCAAGCAGTCCTAGCTTGACGTGGAGAACCCTCGTCCTAGGATCACTTTTCAAAAATATCAAACAGTCTCATCGGACGTGGAGAACCCTCGTCATGAGACCCCTTTTCAAAGAAAATCAAGGTAGAAACCGCCTGAAGGGTCAACTCAAGGTAGATACCGCCTGAAGGGTCAACTCAACGGTAGATACCGCCTGAAGGGTCAAATATGGTAGAAACCGCCTTAAGGGTCAACTCATGGTAGAAACCGCCTGAAGGGTCAACTCAACGGTAGATACCGCCTGAAGGGTCAAATATGGTAGAAACCAAGGGTCAACTCATTGGTAAATACCGCCATAAGCATCGACACAAAGGTCCGATCCACCATACAGATCAAAATCCTTGGCAAATCCCAAAGCATGGGATACGCCTTCCTTAGGTTCCTACCAGTTAGGAATCCCATAATGGTATGACCTATCATACAGGTCAGAGCTTAATCTCCCTAGGATATTCTGAATGACTAGTTCTAGGTATCTGCTTGAAAGTCGTCGCAACCGGCAGCATCCGACAGGTGAGCTTCAGGTAACCTCTCTCATCCCAGCCCATGTTCCAATGGTTAGAGCAAACCAGGGATTAATTTGAGTTTTTATCTTGAGCCTTAAAGATTCAACGTCGTAGCATTTCTTCACTCATTTTCCCAGTCGAGTCGGTTAGGAATTAGGCGCCTCCTTATCTTTGAGAGAAATCTCTGACGAGATTCCTCTCAAAGAGGGGCAGCTGTTGACACCTGATTTTTGACCATCTATTATTGTGATTTTTATTCTTTAAAATTAATTAAAAATATCAAAAAAGGTCATCAAATCATAAAATCAACTTTGGAAGCCTTGGCCTGGCCTTAGAAACCAATTTTGAACAAAAAATATTTTTTGGTATTTTTTAATATTTTTCGAATTTATTTAATTATTAAAAATACCCAAAAAATCATAAAAATACCATTCATGCTCAGAAAAATACAAACAAAATATTCAATAATTTTTTTTAATTTCCTCTTCAAGTGTGTCACTTTAAATATTGAAAATTAGGCTTGGGTCACTATGTTCCTTCACAAACATAAACCCGAATCGGGCACAAAAAATCCTTTTCGAGTCTTTCAATTTTCAATTCTCACTTTTTATAAGCTATGACATTGGATTCTAAAGTCTCGAAGTGCAATTATGTCAATTTGCCCTCCAATTTGATCAATTTTAACCAAAAGGGCTTAATTGCATAAAAATCTTTCAATTTAGTCCCCGGTTTCGCAATTCTTGAAATTAAATTTCATACGGTCGTACCCATTGAAATTAAACATCTCTACCCTATGTTTTTCATCATGATGAATCCATTGGTGGCCTCAATTTTGACTAATTTGGTCATTTAGGTCATCGATTAAGCAAAAATCATTTTCGGATCCTAGGGACAATTTGGGGTTTTCACTAAATTTCAATCAATTGATTCATGAAAATACCCCTATTTGATAGACAACATGTCAAGGAGTCCGATTTTGCCATCAATTTCATGAAAAGGGGTCGATTTGGGACCTAATTGGGCAAAATTGGTCGAATCGGGCCGTTGGGTCAGACCCGACCCGGTCCGACCGGGTCTGCAACTAAGTTGCAGACCCGCACGGTCAGAGGAAAAGGGAAGCAGGGGAGGTGGAGCAGGAGGATTTTTCTAAGAAAAAGGGCGACCAAAGTGGGAGACAGCGTCAAGTGGACGATGGGCAGCCTTTTGAGGTGAATGGGCGCAAAATGGTGGTCGGCCATAGACCAAAAGGAGGTCGGGGGGAGAGAGAAAAAAGGGAGAATTCGGCCGGGAGAGGGAGAGGATTTTTAGAGAAATTTGAGGCGAAGACCGAGGAAAAACTGGCAACCCCGGACTCTCAGCGACATTCATAGATCACCATCGGAGCTTGGTGGCCGTCGGTGAACTCCAAAAAGGTCGGTATCCTCGCCCGACTCTCATTTCTTGAATGCACGTAACCTGTTCGATGAAATGCCTCAATGAGTTTATATTTTTTTGGCTCTCGGTCGTGCCACCCCCGAGCTTCATTTGCACACTAGGGACCTTAAATCTTCATTAGAACCACTTCTAAGCCCGACTTACCTTTGTTTTTGCATTGAAACCGCGCCGGAAGCCATAGCCGGAGCTCGAGCGTGCTCGGACCGAGCTGGGAGCTCTCACCGGCGCAGCGGCGGTCTTCGAGGTCTAAACAACCTCAGGTAAGCTTCCCTAACTTCATTGGATGCGTTGTGATAGAATGAAGTTGAGTTCAGATAGAAAAAAAATCTAGGCGAATGGGCTCGCCGGCGCCGGTTCGGGGTTGGTCTATTTAGGGCAGTTTCGGGCGTTGTTTCGGCTATGAAATGGTCGGTTGTTGATTTGGGTCTGGTGAAGATTGATTTGGTATCCAAATATGAGGGATTCGGCGACGTTTCTACGTCGGTTTGGGCTCCCCGGCGAGGTTCCGGCGAGGGTCGCCGGAATTTTGCACTATTCATCATCTTCCCCGGCGACCCTCCGGCCGGTCAACGGTCAACGATGACGTCGCATGCCACGTCAGTAGCCACGTCGGTGTGGTGGGGCAGGGCCGTTCAAAAATAAAATCCAGATCCGACGGTGGACAATGTGCCACGTGTCGAGATCTGGGAATTTTGGAAAATAAAAAAAAAAGATTTTCGAAATTTATAAATGATTTTCGAATAATATAAAAAAGATGCAAATCGGACAGCTCAGACTGGGCCAAGTGGCTCTCCGAGGAGCGTCTGATCTTGTCTGAGATCGAACGCACTAGGAGTCGCCACGTGGCACAATCTGGCGCGTCCGTTTAGAGGATTTTTCTAAAAAAGAAAATAAATTAATCTTAATCCGACGGTTGTGATTTCGCCGTGTTGTTCTCTTCGGACCGTCCAACCTAGCGAAAGATCGGGCGTCCGAGACGAAGCCACGTGGCGCGTTTTGGGCTATCCGATCTTTGTTTTTTCGGATAATAAAAAAAATGTAAAAAAAAAATTAGAAAATTCTCAAAAAATCAAAAACGGCGTCGTTTTAGGCCGGTTGCGACCCGTAGGGTCGGGCCGGGCGCCCGCGAGGCGCGGGCCGGGTCAGACCCGGCCAGGAAAATATTTTAAAATATTAAAAAATTCAGAAAATAATTAAAAAAATAATAAAAATTTGAAAAATCAATAAAAAAATGGAAAATCATAAAAAATTCAAGAAAATTCGGAAAATTCAGAAAAATTCTAAAAAATTCCAGAAAATAGGAAATTGCCACATTCAACTGGCCACGACCTGTTTCGGGTCACTTGACCCCCGATCTTTCCAGAAATGACGGTTTTGCCCTTCCGGCAAACCGTCTTCCAAAAAAATTCTAAACAAATCCAGGAAAATCCAAAAAAATAGGAAATGGCCACAATCAACTGGCCAAGACTCATCCCGGGCGTTTTGAACCGCGACCCTTCTTAAAATGACGATTTCGCCCTTTGGGCGAATCGTCTTCCAAAAATTGAAGAAAAATCAAGAAACTCCAAAAAAATTCCCAAGAATGGGAAATGGCCACAATCAACTGGCCATGGAATACTTTGGGTAATTCGGTATCCAAATCTTCCAAAAATTGATGATTTTTCCCTTCGAGCTAATCGTTCCCAAATCTTCCCATTTTACCCCTGGTCCTAAATCACGCCTTCCCTAAGCCCTTATGGCTATACTAGGAGGCCATTGACTTGAATTGATGTGCATCGATGTGGTTTATTTATGCACTTGATTGCGCATTCATTAAAATTGATTGTGATTGATAGGAATAGTCTTCCAATCTACATGAAACCCTGAATCAAACCTACCTCGCCTAAAATTGCGCCTGCATGAACTCTTAGCCAGGAAAATCACTCGCGTTAGGTACCGAAAGGGCGTTGGTAATGACGCCAGCGTAACCAAGTCCCCGAACCCAAAATCTCTGGTTCTGCAGAACTGATCGATCTCTCCCAATCGATCAGTAAGGTTTCCGGTCTACTCTCCAAGAAAGACCGGTGGCGACTCCAAATGCATGCACAATTTGCACATGCCACCACGACCACACTGAAGGTCGAAAGCGATCGACTCTTATCGTCGAAGAATACTCCCGCCGCGATTTGGTATGGGCCTGGGAGGGCCCGCGCCGATCCAAGACCCGCGATCGGCAATCCATTAGCCGCGTCCGCTTTCGGACGGGTCGCGACAGCTGGCGACTCCACTGGGGAAGTTGCTCTAGAACATATGATTCTAGACCTCAAGTGGACTTAGGCCGTAATTAAAACGCCGAGTGATTTTTCTAACCCTGCAGGCGCTCTTGAAGGTGAGGTAAGTCCGCTCATGGTATGTGTTATATGTTTTTGCAGATTGGAGAGATAAGGGGTGTAGTCCGTGATTAACATTATTTTATGCAGGTTGGCGTAGGAATGTATGTTGTACGGATGATTTGAAGCGCTGATTGATAAACTGTTATGCATGACTTGGATTGTGATACTCACGACACATGAACACACACAATCGCGCCTAAAACCCCGGGCACCGCCTTTAGGAACACAATAGAATGAATTGAAAATGGAATCTCCGTGAGGAAAAACACGGGGTAATCCACTTTTCAATTTCGCTCGCTTCGAACTATGGATCGAGTCCCAATGCAACGATAGTTGTGCAATGGAATCAGCTCTTTCTAGAACCCGAGGTGGGAACCTTGACCTTAGGTGCCAAACCCTCTGATTGTTAGAAGTTCGCCATCACTTGTCTCATGCGTATGTCTTTGGTCGGTTGGTACACCTAAAACCGCACATAAGTCGACGAGTTTGGTTGGTAAGACTCTCTATCTCTCAAATCTATTACAGTTCATATAAATATAGGCATTTCATTTATTGCATTCTGGTGATTAGATTAAATGCCATTTCGAGGATAGATATATGCGTTTTTCCCCCAACGTCCTTGATAGAAAAGGAGGAGGGTGATATCCCATGGCGAACACCGAGTGTACAACAAAAGAACCTACTATGGACATTATTGAGGTATCATCCAATGAAGATGACGAGTTGGGGCATCCTTAAACGTTAGGATCACATTCCTTTGTTTCATTTTCCATTACTAGTCCTCTTGTATAGGGTTTATTTTTACTGAGGTTTTCTCTATCTCACCCCTTAGAGTGATTGTATTAGGGATCTATTGGTGTATACATTTAGATGGAACTTGGTTGTATTTCTTTTGACGGGTCATTGGAATGTGATAGTGGCATTTTTTCTAATCATCCGAATACTCGCAAGTCAAGTTTATAATTCCTTTAGAGGAAATTAAAATTTATCTAGAAGGAATTATACACTTGAATTGTTTCGTGCATGTTGTACGTCACTGGTAATCCACGATAATTGATCGAGAATATCGGCGTTGTTTCAAATTTAATGACGAGATAGGTGTCCAAATCACTCTCGTTCTTAGCAAACGGCCTTAATTTGGACGCCATATCTTCAATTGAATTAAAAACACGCTATCATGTCTTGCACTTTTGAATAATTCGTTCCTTTCGAAATTGATCAATGTCGCGACCCTCTTGAGATTGTCGGGCTCTCGAGGGCTAATGGGCCGTCCTGTCTGGTCGGACGCAAGCCTCTCCCAAGGCCCATTACCCAAATCGCAACGGAGGTATGCGTGATCGACTTTCAGTGTGGTCTAGTGACATGTGCTAAGTGTGCATGCCATGGAGTCGCCACCAATCATTTTTTTAGGGTATGATTGGACAACCCAATTGAATAGTTGGGAGTTTCTATTCAATTCTGCGAGAACCAGAGAAATGGTTTCGGGGACTTAGTTACACCAACTGTTAGAGTTGACGCCCTTTCGGTACCTAAATTGACTGAATTTTCTAGCCTGAGATTCATGCGGATGAGTAAGGTATGAACCCTAAATCTAGAAATTCATGCAGATAGGAGTGATTATCCTAGCAATCACAATCAGTAATAAAATGCCCAACTCAAGGAATCTAGATATGCAAATAAATCACATGGCATTCCTAGTAAGGCCATATTTATCAATCACAGCTCAAGAATGATTTAGCTGTCCTAGCCATTCTACACACGATCTAACCTAAGAAAAGCATTAGGAAGCATCGAAGAAGTTCGAGAGTACTCACATGGGGTTCGCCGTGCCCTGGTTTGGTCTTGGACGAGCTATCGAGCTCATGCCAGCCCGATTATATTTGGGGATCCACTCGGCGTTTTACACCATGAAATCATGTGAAACAAAAACGAAAATATTCAGCAAGGGGCATTTATTGTAGATGGTGGTCGATCTAATTGGACGTCAAGACTAAAAAAGATGTAGAAATTTACAAATTAAAATACTCGAATGACATTTTTTTGCTAAATTCAACTCTATGCGTCGTGAAGAAACACATGCAATTGAACTTGAATTTTGACTATTTATGAGTTCAAAATGTAAAAGAAATTAAAATAAAAATATTGACTATTTTTCTATATTTTTACGACAGCGAACGCTATTTTTCTTCATTTTTCATGTATTTTTCTATTTTTGGAAAATATTAAAAAATATTAAAAAATATGAAAAATTATTTTTTTATCAAAAATGGTTCCTTTAGCTTGGTCAAGGCTACCAAAGATGATTTTTTAATTTTTTTAACTTTTTATAGATTTTTTATGAATTTTTTAAAAATAAACTATGAAAGACTGATCAAAAATCAGGTGTCAACAGCTGCCCCTCTTTGAGAGGAATTTCGTCAGAGGTTTCTCTCAAAGACAAGATGACACCTGTGTTCCGATCAACTCGACTGGGAAAAGAAAAGAAATCATGACATCCAATTTTCATGCCCATCAATGTGTGCTTTTCCTTAAAAAGAGATGTGCTCATGCAATTCCCTGATATGATGTAAGAAAGTTAAGGAGTAGATAGACTTCCCTGCCCCTTACCTGCCGAATGCTTGCGGCATTTGCTGTGTCTGATGGGTTCAAGTAGATTCCTAAGGACTTGTCATCGGAGTGTCCTGGGGATGTTAAGCTCTGACCTGTATGGTAGGTCAAACCATAATGGGATTCCTAACTGATAGGAACCTAAGGAAGACGCATCCCACATTTGGGAATTTGCCAAGGGTTTTGATCCGTGTGGTGGACTAAACTAGAAATGGCTTGCCTAATGTAAGGCTTATTAGGGAAAACGACTCCTCCCTCGTTCGGGATTCATCAAGGTTTTGATCCGTATGGTGGATCGGACCATTGGGTTGATCCTTCAGGCGGTCTCTACCAGTCCTTTGACCCTTCATGCGGTTTCTACCATTCATTGACCCTTCATGCGGTTTCTACCATTGAGTTGACCCTTCAGGCGGTTTCTACCATTGGTTGACCCTTCAGGCGGTTTCTACCATACATTGACCCTTCAGGCGGTTTCTACCATTGTTTTGACCCTTCAGGCGGTTTCTACCATACATTGACCCTTCAGGCGGTTTCTACCATTGTGTTGACCCTTCAGGCGGTTTCTACCGTTGATTGACCCTTCAGGCGGTTTCTACCATTGAGTTGACCCTTCAGGCGGTTTCTACCATTTATGAGATTCCAAATTGATATGAATCAAAGGATGACGTACCCGCTCTTCGGGGCTAGTCGGAGACTCGATCATTCTGTGGATCGGTCTTAGAAAAGATTTGCCTACTAAAAGGCTTCACCTAAGGATGACGCACCCAGTCTTTGGGGTGGCCAAAAGTCCTGCAAAAAGCTTAGACCTGAAAAAATTTTCCTCGCCAAGAAGATATTAGTAATCTTTGGGAAGACAATAATTATCTAACTGACAAAATTCTACGACTTAAGTTTTAGTCATGAAATGTGCATTTTGATTGTTGGAGGTTATCCAAAACATTCCTGCCATATACAGATGTGATCATAAATTCCTTGCACGGAAACTCTAGATCAAACAATTTGAAAATTTCAAAAAGAGTTTGCTCAAAACATCCATTGGAGTATTTCTCACCCAAGAAGGCTCCTCACTGCTCTGTGATAATGATCTTTAATAGGGAAAGTGCTCAATTTCCTACCGACCTGTGCCTGGGTTTCAGGATCATTCGCAACGCATACATTTCGACCGATCAGGAGGTCTTTCACGGGACCGTAGTGTTAGGCTTGGATATCGGTTTCCAAGGGGGACTCACTTTTGAGTCAAGGCCGTTGAACGAAATTTTTCACTATCTGCTCCGGGTTTACAAGTCAAGAACCCTGCAAAATGAGAAAGAAATAGTCTTGCTCGTACTTCTTTGAGCTAAGTTATACATTAACCCAAGTGTCTTAGTCAGATAAGACTACTTCAGGGTTGTAACATTGGAAGGATTGGGGACCGAAAAAGGCTTATTTTTTGCCCAGAAATTGTGAAGGGTTTGACATTGGTGATCATTGCAAATTTGCCACATGTCATTCGAAGAACATCTCCATTTCTTGAAGTGTACACTCCTCTTTTAGAGCGCACAAGGATGTTTAAAAGCGTCTCTTGTTACATTAAGAGACCGTCTGTTTGTGTGTTTGCAATTTGAGCACGACATCATTTGGAGAGTAGTCATCTTGATCTAACTCCTTTGCAGGGTCTTTTCATCGTCTCTCTAGACTTTACTGGGGATATTTTGAATAGACATCAGCCTTGCTTTTTACCAGGCACTTTGCTTTTTCTTGATGTCTAGGGATTTTTCTTTTCCCCCTTTTTTTAATCTTGTGTTTTTCTTTTCTTTTGGAGCTAGGATTTTCGGCAATCATGCTAGATATGCAACTTAAACTTTGGCACGCTTCCATTCCTAGAGTGATGTTGCCTTTGCTTTGGAATATGCAATGATCACCAATAGGTTGATGAAATGAATTTGCTGGCTCAACTTGGTTGTGCAAAGGATAACAGTGTGTAGGATAGAGAAATGAATTATTCTCATCATCCTATGACACTTGGATTATCATATAAACAACACACAAAGATTTATGTTAGTCCGAGCAAGAAAATTTCTAACCGTTTACTTTCTGATACTGATGGACTAACCTTCATTTGCCCCAATGTGGGGTGGTTCTTGACAGGGTTGAGAATGAAAATCGCCGTTCAATGGGGTTCTCAATGGGCATCTGTAGTGTTTGGAATGAAGAAATAAATGCCTCTGTCATCTCGATCCATGTAATCGTTGCGAATGACCCTTATATCCATAGGTTAAGGTTTCGCTATCATTTCCAATCTCCTCATCTCTCAAGTGTGTATGGGACGTGTTTGGATTAGGCTCGCTTCTCTTATGAGAAAATACCCTTTTGAACAGTTCAAACGACTCTTGTTGGAAAAATTCATTTCATTTCATCAAGATTTATCCTTCAAAGGGATTTTATGATGCACCATACATGTGTAATTCATGTTCAGACAATCTCATGTTTTAAAACATGAATGTCAATAAAGTAAGAATTCTATGTCTTTTTAGATGTGAGAATCGAATTAATTCTGAAAGTTTTTAATCTCCAATGAATTGGGAAAAGGGATACTTACCTGCCCATCGAGGCTGGAGATCCTGGAGATATAAAAGGGATATGTCATTGTATATTCTAAAACTTTACAAAAATTGGAACGATACATCTTACCCTTGGTCATATGCTCCAACGAGTGTACAAGGGTTGTGAAAATCTGCACTTCACATAGTAACACAAGATTGTTGGGTGTTCTAAAGTTCTTTCGACTTCTTGGTTTTTGGAGAAAAATGAAACTTACATGTCTGCCCTGATGGCGAGCTCCTGCCAAGGATAAATATTAAGCATTATTTTGGGTTTCCAAATTCAAAACAAATTGGGACGATACTACTTTACTCTTGATTTGAATTCCATTCTGCATGCCAATGTGCGGATTGTAGAAGCCGGCCCTTAAGCTTGTGGCCATGATTTCTTTGTCTGGTTGGGCAACGAATCCACCTCGAGGATTTACGTCGGAGAAGATTCATTCATCTTTTTGGGCGTGTTTCATGCACTGTTTTGTTATTTGAATGCATGGCTTCTTGGGTGCCTCATCTCTGTTCATCACCTGAGAAGAAAATGAGAGAACATTATCCCCGCATCTAATTGAAAATCATTTAGGAACGATACGTTCTTTTTACCAAATGGGTGGCTCCGCGGCCAAATGTGTTTTACATTGAAAGGATGGATTCCATTACGCTCTGCGGATGATAAATATCGCTTCGGGGACTTGCCCCACGGATCAAACGATGAATTTGATGTCTTCGGCTTCGACATGCTTTCCAGATGTAGGAATGGTTTGCCCCCATTTTCAGTGGAGATGGGTTTTGTCGAGTGGGCAAGATCAAAAACTCATCCTAGATTTGGCTTTAGTCGAAGGTTGAAATCCCGACCTTGGATAAGCGAATCATGATTCATCTCCTTCTGCTTCGGATTTGTCATTTGCATGCTTCACATTTTACAATACCAACTTCGCCGCTTGATGAAAATGAATCAATGATTTTCGAATTGCCCCAAGTTCTATAGTCATCTGCGTCGAATCTCTTTGAACTTCATCGGGTGATAGACAAACTGATAAAATGATTTTTCAATCCTGAGATCGAACTCTTGACGTTTCGTACCACTTCCAGTTCACTGACTACCAGGACACAGCACTATTGGCGTCCCTAACTGGTTCGTTTTTTGTTATAAAATTCTTGAAGCAGTTAGCGACCCCCATCGAGAATGAAACAAGCTCAATTTAGAGTTCATAACGACTAAAGGTCCCTTAGAACGATACAGAGCTAACCGTCTTTGAGCTCGCTCGGGCTTTTGCTCGCATTTTCCTATGTGAAGCCTTTAAATGTTTTTCTTCGTGGCGTTCAATTGATTCGCCTCGACTCTAATCTAACAAGGGATTGTCGCACTCAAGCATGATGATGCTCGCAGGTAGTACTGATTGCTGCCCCAGATTAACTCTAGGCATTAAGGAAGATTATCTTGCATGGAAGACTTTATGACAGAAAGATTAATGATACATCCAGTCACATGTGCCTAGTTCCCTTGAGGATTCTCGGTGATCAGCCAGTTACACCATGAATCAGACATATAATCGTCATTTTGGATCATAACTTCATAAGTCCATCAGTTTTAAACTGATCGATCCAGATATGGAGCTCCTCATCAAGGAAATCTTTTGATTCTTCGAGCAACTGATATTCGGGTTGACCATCATCGCTTGGCGTTGAAGGATTCCTGTTTCTGTTGTGAGCGATCTGATTCTTCGAGCTAGAACCTTCGTCGTTGCTCGAGATTATAAGAGGATGATTGATCGGTTCACTATCAAAAGCACCTTCCATTTGGGAATGGGAGAAACAAAAATCCTCAAAGCATCCGCCCGCTTGATCTTCCGAAATCATATGCCCAAGCCGGGCAGATCTTTGAACACTAGGCGCAATATGTTGATCGGGGATAGGAAGAGCACTAGCGAAAAGTTGCTGCTCAAACCAAGGAGTTCGTACCTGCTGCACTTGTGGCATATACTCTTGAGGGGTGCTGAGATGATTCGAGGGAATATTTTGATTAGCGCCCAAGTAGTCGATGGTGCTGCTACCAGCTTGGTCGGTGCCTAGATTCGGCAGGGTATTTCTTACTTCAGGGGCATTGTAGTTATAGCCATGCCTAGTGTTTAGGCACAAGTTGAGTTCTTTCAGGTTCAGTGCTGTGTGGCGCTGTCTTAGCGCCCTTCTGTAGCTCTTGAGGTGACTCGCGACTCCATCTTTAGTGAGTCCTGGTATGTTCATGATCTCAAGTATGCGCGTTGGATATGCTGAGTTGATCCCTAGTTGCTGAACCGCACTAAGGAACTTGAGATGAAGCTCGGGGGACCAATTGACCCTCGTCTTCTTGCGACCCGGAACAGTGTTGACAACTTGGCTATTGCTCTCTGGCCTATTTCCAGTAGAATTTGATCGAGCCGGAAATTGTTGTGGAGGGAATTCATCAGCTTTGGATTGGTCGGTCGTGATAGTAAGCTCATCGTTAAGGAAACTCCAATCATGGTGACGCATATCACATCCTTTAGAAGGCATCGATATTGACTTCGTAGAATTGATTTGTTCATGCATATCTCCAACAAAATCCGATTGTATCGAAGATGGTTCGAGGGAGTGGGGTGGTGAATGAGCATTTTCAATCCTCATATAAGGCTTATCAAGGAACATTTCGCCGAGAGTGATAGGGCCACCGCAATTAAGGCAAGCGATAGTGCTGGGAGCTTTCTTATACCTCATGTTCTCCGCTCGAAGCTTTTCGTTTTCCTCCTTTAGAATCGCAAGTTCTTGACGTCTGTGTTGAGCCCTCAATTTGGCTCGCTTATTTTGAAACCAAAACTTGACCCTCAAAGGTTTCATCCCTAGCTTCTGGCCCAATTCATTTCTTTGTTTCATGTTCGGGAGAGGGCATTCACTAAAGAAAGCTTCAAGCTCTTGGATTTCATTCTGAGTGTGGCACTGGCGACGTTTCCTTTTCCGGGATTGACCATCGCTGCTGCTGTTGTCGTCGCTGCTGAGATCCTGAACTTCGTTGCCGAAAGGGTTGGGTTCTGTGGTTCTGGTACCAGACGCCATCCTGGAATCTTCGAGATCTCTCAGTAGTTCATTTTCTGAGATTTTTGGATCAGTCGCCTCTAGCAACTGATGGTAACCCTCAAACATGTTGGATCGAAAAATGTTCGATCAATTTTTGCTCACTCAGGTTTCTCTACTCTCTCATGTATGCTCACTCTCTCTAAATTTTCTTTTGAGTGGTTCTGAATGCCCATGAAACGTTCTTTAAACATGGATGAAGATCATCAGGCAAGCGTTGCTCCCAAGATTTCGTATTTCCCGCTTTGTCGTCTTCTTTCTTCTTTTCAACGTGGAGGGACACCAAATCGATTTCCTTTTCTCGATATCCATGTCTGTCTCCCACTTATTTTCAAAAAGGTGGAACTACGCTCGCCTCCTGCTCAGTTTTTTAATATGATGGGACCGCCAAATCCTTTCGCAACTTTTTTCGATAGTTGCGCTTAACTCCCGCTCAATTTTAATATGGTGACACCGACATATCTTTTTACAACTTTTTTAGGTTTATCAAGCCTGAAATCGCGGACTGGGACAGATCTGATGGTTCACCGAAAGAGCCACCACTGCTTTACCCAATTAACTTGGCTCCACGAGCATTATTGCTGTGCCTTTCTTCATTCTCGAGTTGCTATAAAATGAGGAGTTAATGCAGAGAAGATTAACACTCTTACATAATTGCCTTTTCTTATTTTAATCACTCTACCACACTCATCTTCTTATCCCTCACTCCAACGAAAATGACCTCCTCTCCTATTCGCGCTTTCTCGGCCGAAATTTTGGCCCAGTGGGAAAAACTCTATAACCTCCTCGGTCGAGGCTATGCTCATATAGCCGATCACCCAGAAACTGAAGATGAAATCTGCATTTTGCTCGTGGAAATAGACACCACCTCCATCGAGGGCACTAATTTAGAGAGGGAATATAGAATCTTCCCAACCCTCTTTATAAACTTTTTAGAGACTTACCGTGTCGCTCATCGAAAAGCTACCGTGGCTCACGTTTTGCGAGCTCGCTATGAGGATCGGTCCAACTGCTTGGTGTTGGCCAACCTTGTGGCCGATAGTCACAGAAAGGCTGTTGAGTTCGCCAACAAGCGAGTCTCGATGTTGCTTCGCGAGAGGGGAAATTTGGTGGAGCGCTTGGCCTTATCCCTGACCACCTATGAGCACGACCGTCGTAATGTCGTGTTGAAGTTTCAATGTGAGTGGCAGGAAGAAAGGCTTGACAGCATTACCGCGGATATAGCCCATGGGAGAGGACTAGTTCGGGACCTGGAAATAGCCGCCGAAGATCACGGGACCAAGGTTGCCGAGCTTAAAGGGGAATGTAAACGCCTTCTTCTTAAGCTTGCAGATCTCGAGTCTCGAGATGGTGAGTATAAGCAAAGCATCAATAATATGGAGGGCCAACTTGGTTCCTTTGTGATGCTAATTAGGGCTCATTGCGGTTTTATGTTTCCACCCCGATGATTTGTATGATCTGCTTTTAAGGTCCCTCGATTGAGCGAAATGAATGAAAGCTCTAATGTGTGTGTTTCAACTTCTGTATGGCTGACTTTCTCGAACACCTGACCACTCTCAACCTAGGCAAGCTGCGCTTTGACATTGATGATTCGAGCGTGTACATCTTGATTTTTTAATCTTGCTTATGATCGGATAAAGGAACCTCCCACCGCGATTATCCACAAAAAGACTTCTCTTCTCTACTTGTTTTTAACCTGTTTCAAATGAAAAGGCAGAATCAAAAGAAAGAATTTGAAAAATAAAGCATAAATCCTTTCAATTTTATGCTTACTTGTGATTAATAGGGATAAGAGCATTTACAAGGGTTTTGGCCTTGTGCAAAAGCTTTTATCAATATTCCTCAAAGGAAAGCATATCATTGAAAGGAATGTAATTCACGATAATCGCCTTTGATCAATTCCAAGAAAATCAATGGAATGTTCAAAAGTACACAATTACGATGTGTTTTAAATTCAATTGAAGATACGGTATCCAAATTAAAGCCGTTTGTTAAGAACGAGAGTAATTTGGATATCTATCTTTTCATTAAATTTGAAAAACACGAATATTCTTGATCAATTATTGTGGATTACCAATGATGCAAAACATGCATGAACCAATTCAAGTTTATAGTTCCTTCTGGCGAAATTGGGATTGTATTGCCCTATACGGCCAAAAGGTTGTATAAGACTTCCAATTTCAATTTCATCCAAAGGAATTATAAAATTGATTTTGGAGTATTCGAGTGATTAGAAGAAATGCCACTATCACATTCCAATGACAAGTCAATAGAAATACAACAAATTTCAATCTTAATGTATATAAACACAAATAGATCCCTAATACAATCAATCTAAGGGATCAGATAGAGAGGATCTCAGCAAAATAAATCCTATACAAGAAGGCTAGAAATGAAAATTAAAACAAAGGAATGTGATCTTAATACTTAGAGATGCCCCAGTTTCGATCTTTGAGACGTGACTTCAGGATCACCTATTCCAAATCGTCATCTTCATTAGATGATACCTTAATGATGTCCATAGTAGGCTCTTCTTGTCCACTTGGCGCTCGTAATGGGATGACACCATCTTCATCTTCCATCAAGAACATTGGGAGGAAAACACACCTATCTATCCTCAAAATGGCATTTAATCCAATCACCGAAATTATGCAATGAATATAATGATTAAGAGCTGTAACAAATTCGAGGGATAGAAAAGTCTTACCAACCAAACTTAAGAGAAAATCAAGCTTCTCTGTATTTTTAGCAGTGTTAGGTATACTAACCTTCCATAGACAAACGCATGAGACAAGTGAGGGAAAACTCCTAAAAATCAAAAGATAGGGCTTGGTACCTAAAGCCAAGGTTCTCACCTCGAATTCTGGGAAGAGCCGATTCCATTGCACAACTATCGTTGCATTGGGACTCAATCCATAGTTCGAAGTGAGCGGAATTGAAAAGTGGATTACCCCATGTTTTTCCTCACGGAGATTCCATTTTCAATTCCTTCTATTGTGTTCCTAAAGAGGGCGCCCGGGGTTTTAGGCGCAATTGTGTGTATTCATTGTGTCGTGCTAAAGCAATAGACATGCATTTTATTTAACAATCACCGCTTCAATATAAACATCCACACAATCATACATCTAAAACTCCTGCCTGCATAAAACAAAGTTAACAAGCACTTCACCCCTTATTTCTCCCGTCTACAAAAACATCTAACACATTCGTTAGCATATACACCTCACTTTCGAGAGCATCTGCATAAAATTAGGTTAGAAGAATCAATCAACTTTTTAATCGGCTCAAGTCCACTAAATGGTTAAGAACCAGTCCCCAGTGGAGTCGCCAGTCTGTCGCGACCCTCTTGAGATTGTCGGGCTCTCGAGGGCTAATGGGCCGTCCTGTCTGGTCGGACGCAAGCCTATCCCAAGGCCCATTACCCAAATCGCAACGGAGGTATGCGTGATCGACTTTCAGTGTGGTCTAGTGACATGTGCTAAGTGTGCATGCCATGGAGTCGCCACCAATCATTTTTTTAGGGTATGATTGGACAACCCAATTGAATAGTTGGGAGTTTCTATTCAATTCTGCGAGAACCAGAGAAATGGTTTCGGGGACTTAGTTACACCAACTGTTAGAGTTGACGCCCTTTCGGTACCTAAATTGACTGAATTTTCTAGCCTGAGATTCATGCGGATGAGTAAGGTATGAACCCTAAATCTAGAAATTCATGCAGATAGGAGTGATTATCCTAGCAATCACAATCAGTAATAAAATGCCCAACTCAAGGAATCTAGATATGCAAATAAATCACATGGCATTCCTAGTAAGGCCATATTTATCAATCACAGCTCAAGAATGATTTAGCTGTCCTAGCCATTCTACACACGATCTAACCTAAGAAAAGCATTAGGAAGCATCGAAGAAGTTCGAGAGTACTCACATGGGGTTCGCCGTGCCCTGGTTTGGTCTTGGACGAGCTATCGAGCTCATGCCGGCCCGATTATATTTGGGGATCCACTCGGCGTTTTACACCATGAAATCATGTGAAACAAAAACGAAAATATTCAGCAAGGGGCATTTATTGTAGATGGTGGTCGATCTAATTGGACGTCAAGACTAAAAAAGATGTAGAAATTTACAAATTAAAATACTCGAATGACATTTTTTTGCTAAATTCAACTCTATGCGTCGTGAAGAAACACATGCAATTGAACTTGAATTTTGACTATTTATGAGTTCAAAATGTAAAAGAAATTAAAATAAAAATATTGACTATTTTTCTATATTTTTACGACAGCGAACGCTATTTTTCTTCATTTTTCATGTATTTTTCTATTTTTGGAAAATATTAAAAAATATGAAAAATTATTTTTTATCAAAAATGGTTCCTTTAGCTTGGTCAAGGCTACCAAAGATGATTTTTTAATTTTTTTAACTTTTTATAGATTTTTTATGAATTTTTTAAAAATAAACTATGAAAGACTGATCAAAAATCAGGTGTCAACAATCAAAAGCGATTATCGTGAATTACATTCCTTTCAACAGTATGCTTCCCTTCGAGGAATATTGATAAAAACTTTTCGCACAAGATTAATCCTTGTAAAAGTTCTTGTCCTTATTAATCATGGGCAAGCATAGGATTGAAAGGGGTTTTTGCTTTCTTCTTTAAATTATTCCTTCTGATTCTGTCTTTTTATTTGCAGGTAAAAAAAATATAGGAGTAGAGAGAAATCTTTTCTTGGATAAGCCTGAAGCTATTCTTTCTTCTGATCATGAGCGAGTTAGAAAATCAGAACACATTTGCTCAACTTATTATGGATCGGCTCATCCGAGTCTGAGAGTATTCAGGCGTTCGAAGAAATGAACTGTACAGAAGTAAAAGCACACACGCGGGAGCTTTCATTCATTTTCGCTTAATCGAAAGACTTCAAAAGCAGATTAATACAGATTAGCGAGGCGGAAAAGTAAAGCCGAAATGAGCCCTAATCAGCGACACGAAGGAGCTCAGCTGGCCCTCCATGTTATTGATCCTCTGCCTGCACTCACTGCTCCGCATATCAAGGGCCGCAAGCTGGAGAAGAGGGCGCTTGCACTCATTCTTAAGCTCAGCAACCTTGGCTCTGTGATCTTCGGCGGCGAGTTCCAAATCCCGAACTAGCTCCCTTCCACGGGATACGTCCTCGGTAACACGATCAAGCCTCTCTTCCAGCCACTCACTTTGAAACTTCAACATGATATTACGACGGTCATGTTCATAGGTGATCAAGCACATGGCCAATCGCTCCACCAAATTTCCTCGCTCACGTAGCAATGTTGAGACCTGCTCGTTGGCTGACTCTATAAGTTTGTTGTGGTTGTCATCCACGAAGTTAATCAGCACCAAGTGCTCGCATCGGTCTTCATAGCGGGCTCGCAAAACACGAACCACGGTAACTTCCCGATGAGCAGTGCGGTAGACCTCCAGAGAGTTTGTAAATAGGGCTGGGAAAGCTCTATATTCCCTCCCCAACGTAGTACCCTCGAGAGAAGTGATATCCAGGTCCCCAAACATGACTCGGATTTCATCCTCTGTTTCAGGATGATCAGCCATGTGAGCATAACCTCGACCCATGAGATTATATAATTCTTCCCAATGAGCCAAAGTTTCAGCTGAAAAGGTGTGAATGGGATAGAAGGCCATTTTGGAAGGAGAGATGCGCAGTAGAGCGACTAGAAGATGGAAGCAGGTTATATGGGAACGTTAATCTCCCAAACACTAACTCCGTGCTTTGTAGCGTCTCGAGAGTGAAGAAAAGCCGCAGCAATAATGCTTGTGGAGCCGGGGTAATTAAGTAAAGCAGGAGCCGCTCCTCCTGTGAATCACCAGACCCGCCTCGATCCGCGATTTTAGGTCTGACGAGTCTGAAAAGTTGTAAAAGCATTGTCTGTTTCACCATTATTGAAGGGGAGCGGGAGTCGAGCGTAAATATCGAAGAAGCCGCGATAGGGTTGATAGTCTTGGCATGATGAAAAGCTGAGCGGGTGGTAAACATAGTTCAGTCTTTTGGGAAACGTGGTGGGGACAAGTTCGGCTACCGAGGAAAGAAAAGCGATCCGAGGTCCCTCCACAATAGAAAAGCAAGGGAAAGGACAAAGCGATGAATCCAAAATCTTTAAAGGAGTGCTCGCCTGGTGATCGTCTTCCATACTCGAAGGGCGTCTCCTGAATAGGCAAAGTCACTCAAAGGAAAGTTTAGAGAGAGTGAACGTACGAAGAAGATTACAAGACCCTGAGTGAGTAAAAAGGACGAACAAACCTCTTCTTGATCCAGTATGTTTAATAGTCATAGTCATTTGTTGGAGATGACTGACCCAAATGTCATAGGTAATGTGCAGTTGGGAGACCTCGAAGTCTTTGGGATCGAGCCAGATGTCGAAACCATGCTACCCAACCCTGCTGGCAACGAGGTTCAGGATCAGGGCAGCGACGATGACAGTGGTGGCGACGACGACAGTAGCAGCAACAACGACGGCAGCGGCGATGTCCCACCTCGCGGAAGAAGACGTCGCCGGCTCTGTACTGAGAAGGAAATCCGGATACTTAAAGCCGCCTTCAATAAGTGCCGTTACCCGAATATGAGACGAAGAAAAAAATTAGCTCGGAAATTAGAGATGGAACCCTTAAGGGTCAAGCACTGGTTTCAAAACAGACGGGCCAGATCAGTGGTTCGGGGAAAGTGTCAAGAGCCCGAAACTCTAAAAGAAGAATACGCCAAGCTTCGAGCAGAAAACATGTGGTATAAGGAAGTCCTCATCAGTACCGCTTGCCTTAACTGCGGTGGTCCTATCGACACTCGCGAAATGTTCCGTGATAAGTTTTCTATGAGAATCGCAGGTGGTAGTCCACCACCCCACTCCCTCGAACCATCTTTTGAAATAGGGGAGGCGCGTCACTACAATTTCCCTGACAATGGGCTTACTATCACCACAGACCAGTTCGAAGTCAACCAGCTTCCCCTGCAACAACCTCTGGCACAACCAGACCCTGCCGAGAGTAAATCGAGGAATGATCGCCGAGTCATGGATGCTATCCTGAGTCGCCAAAAGAAGTTCATATGGTCTCCAGAGCTTCATAGAAAATTCCTTGATGCGGTTCACCAAATAGGGAATGACTCATTATGTCCAACACGCGTACATGAGGTCATGAATGAACCGGGGCTCGCTAGAAGGGTAGTCGCAAACCACCTTAATGGTTACCGAAGGATGCTAAGACGGCGTCATGCCGCACGGCGCCTAGAAGAGCCCGACTCGAACTTGAACATTAGGAACGGCCACAAACACAACAGCCATGCCTCAAGAAGAGCCCTGTCGAGTCTCGACACCAACCAAGCCGATAGCTCTACCACCAACTGTTGGAGAATTGGTCAAGATAGCCCTATTAGTCATCTTAATGTTCCTCAAGAATACGTGCCACAGGTGCAACAAATATACACTTCCCTGCTCGAGCAGCAGCCGTCCACCGGCGCTCTTCCTGCTGCTGATCCACCCATGACGTCTAATGTTCAGGAGTTCGCCCAACTAGGGCATATGATCTCAGATGATCCAATGGGGGAATACTTCGAACAATTTTGCTTCCTTGATCCCTGAGTGAGACATGCTTTGGTAAGAAAAAGGTCGACCCTCCTCTTTTCTTCTCAAACAAAGATGGTGGTCACAGTTCGAAGATTCCATCAGGAGGAGGCTAGCAAACCTTCACGTCCATGATCTGGAGTCGGTGACCGCGCACCTGAACCCAGACGTGATGGGTTGGTGATCGAACATACCCAGAGAAAGGGGGGGCTTGTACACAAGTAGAACTTATTTCTTATCTGCGCATTGTAAAGTTTCAATCGGAGCAGTTCTTTTCTTCTTTAAGGCCTAGGGTTGATTTCACACAATGATGCCTGCTAACATCATCATGTTTAGCTACAACAATATTTTGTCATAATGGGTTCGAGGTAAATCGACCAAACACACAAAGGCAAATGTGACAACATAGGTTACGAACAGAACGTGAGCGGGCTCGAAAGCGGAAAGATCGTCAGTTGCCTCAAACACTATGATTGCGAAACCAAGGGCAATATTGAATCTTGCGAAAGATAAGGGAAAATGTACATACACTCTCATTTATTGCACTCAACAGGAGACTTTACAAACAGATTACTGAGGAGGAACCGTAAATCCAAAGTGAGTTCTAATGAGCGTCACAAATGAGCTCAACTGATTCTCCATGTTGTCCATGCTCTGCCTACAACCAGCGCTTCGAGGATCAAAATCTGCGAGTTTGAAGAAAAGGAGACGACATTTCTCCTTAAGCTCATTCACCTTGGCCTCATAGTGCCCCGATCCATGCTCCAAATCCTGGGCAAGCGCTCTCCCACGGGCTATATCCACTGTCAGATCGTCAAGCGTTTCCTCCAATCATGTGCACTGGAGCCTCAGCATGAGATTGTGTTGGTCTTGCTCAAGAACGGTTTGACAGAGAGCCAGACGCTCTATCAAGTTGTCCCTCTCACGGGCTAACAATGAGACCTGGGCGTTGGCATATTCAACAACTCTCTTTTGGTTATCGGCCGTCAGCATGGCCAACACCAAGGAATCAGCTCTGTCTTGATAGCGGGCTCGCACGATGCTAGCCAAAGTGACATCCCGGCTAGCAACGTGGTATGCCTCCAAGAAATTGTTGAAGAGAGTTAGGAAGATCACAAACTCCCTTTGCAGTTTCGTACCTTCGATACACACGGTGTCCAAGGCCGGGATCAGAGTACGTACTTCAACCTCGGCTTCAGGATGATTATTTATAAAACCATAACCTCTACCCAGGAGATGATAAAATCTCTCCCATTGGGTTGAAGCTTCGGCTGAGGCGGTAGGTACAAGAGAGGAAGCCATCTACGATTAAACGACAGAGAAGAGAATGAATGATGGGGGAGTGTTTGAGAGGTTAGGTCGAAATGTTAATCTTCTCAATGTCAACCTCTCGCCCTATAGTGCTCGAACGAGAAAGGGAAAGTTATAATAATTTTTATGCGCGGCCGGGTTAATCAAGTCTCATTAATGCGTCCTATCAACCTCTCGCCCTATAGCCCTCGAACGAAAAGGGAAAGTGATAATAATTCTTTATGCATGGCCGAGCTAATCAAGTCTCATTAATGCATCCCGGGTGAGTCACGGATCCACCTCTGTCCTGTGATCTCGGGCTTAGAACAGGAACTAGCGCCTAAAGGCCGGCAGAACTATTACTTTAGAGACCGAGCTAAGGGAACAGGCGCAATGCTCGATAAAGCAAAAGGCGACACAGGAGGTCTTCATGCTCCACTCAGGCAAGAAAGAGTAAGAAAAGACGGGAGGGAATCACGAAGTCTCGAAAAGAACGCCCGTCAGACACTTGTTATTCGATTTCAAAGGGGCGCTTCTTGGAACACGCCTAATCTCTGATAATTACAGAGAGGGCGAACATCTGAGAAAGGGTGGAGAAAATTGAGCGAACGAAGACCAGGAAAAGACATTTGACCCAAAATGTTCAAGGGGTACCGTCATTTGTTGGAAACGCCCGACCTAAATGTCTCCGAACTTGAACGGCTAGAGGAATTTGAAAACCTTGGAGACGTATTCGTCATGAAGGATATGGAAATCGACTCGGCCATCCAGGAGACTCAAGCCCTCAGCGACCAAAACGCCAGCGACAATGATCCGCGCCAGAAAAGAAAGCATCGCCAGTTCCACACTCCGGATGAGGTCCAGGTACTTGAAGCTATCTTCAGTTAATGCCCTTTCCCGGACACAGAACAGAGGAAGAAGTTGAGCCAAAAACTAGGGACGAGCCCTTTGAGGATCCTGAATTGGTTTCAAAATAAACGAACCAAGCAGAGTAATCAGTACAAACGACAGGAGATCGCGTTTCTAAAGGAACAGAACGAGAAGTTTCGAACAAAGAACATGAGGTAAGAGGAAGTTCTTAGCACTATTGCCTGCCCTAACTGCGGTGGCCCTACCACTCTCAGTAGATTGTTTCCCGTTAAGCCTTCTACTAGGATCGAAAATACTGGTGATGTGCATGAACAAATCAATCCCACAAAGATAGTGACAGTGCCTTCTGAAGGAGGGAATATATGTCACTATGATGAGAGTCACCACGTCAGAGCCCAAGAGTCTCCTCCACAACGACTTCTGGCAAGATCAGATCCTGCTCGAGAAGGGTTAAAGATCAGCCGTCAAGCTGTCGACGCTATTTTGAACCAAGAGAAGAAGAGTTTCACTTGGCCCCTTGAGCTTCACCGTAAGTTCTTAGACGTGGTTCGGCGAATAGGGCTCGACTCAGCACGCCCGAAGAAAGTAATGGAGGCCCTGAATGCACCGGAACTTACCAAGGCTATGGTCTCAAATCACCTCGGTTGTTACAGATGAGCGTTAAGACAGCGTCATACTAACCTCGGTTACAAATCCAACACTTATTGGGGAATTGATCAGAATATCCATCTGAGTCATCCCAATTTTCTTCAAGAGTGTGTGCCACAGATGCAGCAGGTGCAGCACCCATCCGTCGCGGTTTTTCCGCTTACTAATAAGCTTTCTGTGCTTAGTGCTCAAGGACTTGCCGAACTAGGACATGTGATTTCAAAGGATCTAGCAGGGGAATGCGTTGAGCATTTTTGTTTCCCTAATTCCCAAGTAGGAGATGCTTATGGGGGTCAATCGGTCAACTCCCCTCTCATATTCTCGAGAAGGGATGGAGGTTCCAGTTCGAAGAACCAGTCGGGCGATACTACCCAACCCACACATCAATATTTCGAAGGATCAGATGATTTCTTCGATGATCAGTCAGTGATATTTCGATCCAAAATGTTCCAAGGATACCGTCATTTGTTGGAAACGCCCGACTTAGAAGTCTCCGAGCTTGAACTGCTGGAAGAATTTGAAGATCACGGGGCCGAATCCGGCACGATGGTCATGGAGATTGACACTTCCAACGATGAAACCCAAGGTTGTGGTAATGAAAATAATGTCCATAGCAGTGATCAGCGTCAGAAAGGAAAACATCCCCTTCACCGTACTTCAAGTCGAGATCGGGAGCTTGATTTTTTCTTCGAGGAATGCTCCCATCCAGATGAGAAGCAGAGGGCTAAGCTAGGTCGAGAGTTAGGGTGGGAGCCTTGGAAGGTCAAGAATTGGTTTTATAACAAACGAGCCCGGCTGAGGAATCTACGTAAACAGGAAGAGTTAGCGATTCTGAAGGAAGAAAATGAAAAGCTTCGAACAGAAAGCGCTAGGTATGAGGAAGCGCTGAGCAATGCTACTTGCCTTGATTGCAGTAACCATGTTCTCATCAGTGAAATATTCTCCGAAGAGCCACTTCTAGAGATTTGTAGTGCTCATATGTTACAATGCCTTTCGCAATGTCTTCCGGCACAGTCAGATACCGTCAAAGGCTTACAAGAGCAGTTTCCAACACAATCAGATCTCATAGAGATTAGTCGGCAAGCTGTTCTTGTTGGCAAGAAAGCGCGATTTTCTTGGACTGCTGAACTCCATCACAAATTTGTTGATACAGTTCGACAGTTGGGGATCGACACGGCACGATCAACGCGCATACACGAAATCATGAACGTACCGGGACTCTCTAAAGGTAACGTCGCGAGCCACCTTGGATATTTCAAGAGGTTGCTAAAAGAGGGACGGGTGACACTAAGCTCGGATGGAGCTGGTTCGAACTTAAATGTTGGTCATGACTGCAACCACGATGATTGTAGAGCCAGGAACACCCAACCGTGTTTCAGAGTTGACGAGACCAGCAATCGTGTCACCGACTCCTCTAACCCAAATCAGAACTCTCCACCAAGCAGTCTCAATACCCCTCAAGAGTATATACCGCAGTTCCCGCAAGTAGGAACTCCCCAATTTGAGTACCAACCTGTTGCTAGTGCTCTTCCCATGGCGAATCCAACATTTACATGGGACATGTCTACAGATTTGCCGGTCAACAAGGGAGGTTCCAGCTCGAGGAATCATATCATCCAAGGAGAAAGTGATTCATCGCCAGCGGTCGGTGATACTCAACTTGAGCATCAATGGCTCGGAGATTCGAGCGATTTCCTTGGGGAGGAACTCAATTTCTGGCTCGATCAGCCTGAAGCTGGCGGACTCTTGCAATAGTGATACAAAGCCGACGATCATGTGTTTGATTCAAGGCGCGATTGTAAAAAGAATGCTCGCGGAAAAGAGGTTGAATACCCTGAATGAATGTATTGGCAATCCCATTGTAAAGCTCCCATGGGAGCATTTCTCATTTACGCTTGAAACTAGTCGTACGAGGATCCGCCTTACCTTTTGAGCATCTTTAAGCTCAGGGGCGAGCTCCCCAAGCGATGATCATCGTTCACAGAACATAATGGAATCCATCCCTTCAATGCAAAATGCATCTGGCCGCGAAGCCACCCATTTGGTAAAATGATGTATCGTTCCTAAACGATCTCCAGTCGGATACCGAAATAATATCTTCTTTCTTTTCCTTCTCAGATGATAAACATGGATAAATCACTCAAGGAGTCATGCGTTCAAATAACAGAACAGACACTGCCCAACTGGGGGCAAAGGAACCATCGATGTTGCAAACACTCCAAGCATGGATAGAAGGATTTGATAGATATTGTTCAGGAGGGAATGCATACCAAGAGTAAAGTCGTATCGTCCCAATTTGTCGGACACTTGGGAGCACGAATTGACACTTATTTTCTAATCCTTGATAGGAACTCGTCATCAAGGTGGACAGGTTTCCACAACCCTAGTGCACTCACTGAAGCACAAAACCAAGGGTAAGGTGTATCGTTCCAATTCTTGTAAAATTGGCGAACATACAATGACATGTGTCTTTCATATCTCCAGGATCTCCAACCACGACGGACAGGTAAGTATCCCTTTTTCCCAATTCGTTGAAGATAAAAAAAAAAAAAAAGGTGTTAGGATTCTTTCAATCATTATGTCTGAAAAGAGGCATCGAATTTTCAAACTCATAGACATCCACAATGGAAGCTGGGAGGTTGTCTAAACATGAATGAAGCATGCATGGTACACCATAAAATTCCCTTGAAGGAAAATTTTTGGAGAAAAAAAAGAAATTTCCCCAACAAGATGTTGTCCAAAACATTCAAAAGGGAGTTTTCTCAAAAGACGAGAGGCGAAGCCAAATCCAAACACGTCCAACACACACTTGAGAGAAAAGTGGAGCGGATCGGATAGTGAAATCTGGACCTACGGAAGTGGGGACCATTCGCAGCTATTACATGGGTTGGGACGACGTGGGCATTCGTTTCTTATCCCCAAACACTACAGGTGACCGTTGACGACCCCTTTGAACGGCGGTTTTCATTCTCAACCCTGTCAAGAACCACCCCACACCGGGGCAAAATGGAGGTGAGTCCAGCAGCATCAGGAGAAAATGGTTAGAAATTTTCTTGCTCGGACTAACATTAATCTTTGTGTGTTGTTTATATGGTAATCCAAGTGCCATAGGATGATGAGAAGCATTCATTTCTCTATCCCACACACCGAATCCTTTGCATAGCCAAGTTGAGCCTGCAAAATCATTTCATAAACCCGTTGGTGATCATTGCACATTCCAAGACGGATGCAGCATCACTTCTGAAACGAAGGAGTTCAAGACTTAGTGTTTGCAAAAAAAAAAAATTCTAAGTTAATGCTTAACCTTGTTGGACCTTTGATCATAGGTCTAACACGATCCCATGAAGATGAGAAAAAGTGGGATTTCAAAAATGAATGAGAAAAATCCATGGCATCGAGAAAAAGCAAAGTGCCTGGTAAAAGCAAGGCCGATGCTCGTGTAAGTTGTTTGATTGATCCGCAATGAAGCCGGATGGGAAAAGAGGAAATCCTTGAAGGAGCCAAATCCAAAAGGGCTGCTCCCCAAATGGTGCCGAGCGCAGAACAAAGACATAGAGAGAGTCGGTCTCTGAACGCAACAGGAGACGTTCTCTAAGGGATTTGTGCACACCTTAAGAGCGGTTGCACACCTCAAAAACTGAAGGTGCGGAGAGGAAAGGGCATGTGATAAATTTGCAATGATCACCGATGTCAAACCCTTCGTAATTTCTAGGCAAAAAATAAGCCTTTTTCGGTCCCCAATCCTATCAATGTTACAACCCTGAAACAGTCTTCTCTGACTAAGACACTTGGGTCAACATATAGCTTAGCTCGAAGAAGTACGAGCAAGACTATTTCTTTCTCATTTTGCAGGGTTCTTGACTTGTAAGCCCGAAGCAGATGATGAAGACTTTCATTCCATGGCCTCGACTCCAAAGCGGGTCCCCTTTGAAAGCCAATAACCAAGCCCAATATTACGATCCCGTGGAAGACCTCCCGACCGATCAAAATGTATGCGCTGCGAATGAGCCTGAAACCTAGACATAGGTTAGTAGGGAATTGAGTGCATCCCCTATAAAAAAAAACCACTATCTCAAAACAGGTGAGATGGCCTCCTTGTTGAGAAATATTCCAATTGATGTTTTGAGCAAACTCTCTTTAGAATCTTCAAATTGTTGGATCCAGATTTTCCGTGCAAGGGATTTGTGATCACATTTGCATGTTGCGAGAATGCTTTGGATAACCTCCAGGATCAAAACGCACATTTCATGATTAAGACTTAAATCATACGGTTTTGTCAGATGGACAACCGTCGTCTTCCCTAAGATTACTAATGTTTTCTTGGCGAAGAAAAAATTTTCAGGCTCGAACTTTTGCAGGATCCGTTGGAAACACCAATCTCCCAGAATGTCGCCTCAACAGACTCAAGTGAAGCTTTGTCAAGATAAAATCTTTCACTGCTTTAAAACTGAATTCCCGACAAATTTCGGGATCTTTCAAAAGAAGGGATGAGGATATAGCCCTTTTTCAAAAACAAACAGTCTCATCGGACGTGGAGAACCCTCGTCATGAGATCCCTTTTCAAAATTTAGGCAGTCTCATCGGACGTGGAGAACCCTCGTCATGAGACCCCTTTTCAAAAATCAAGCAGTCCTAGCTTGACGTGGAGAACCCTCGTCCTAGGATCACTTTTCAAAAATATCAAACAGTCTCATCGGACGTGGAGAACCCACGTCATGAGACCCCTTTTCAAAGCAAATTAAGGTAGATACCGCCTGAAGGGTCAACTCAACGGTAGATACCGCCTGAAGGGTCAACTCAACGGTAGATACCGCTTGAAGGGTCAAATATGGTAGAAACCGCCTGAAGGGTCAACTCATGGTAGAAATCGCCTGAAGGGTCAACTCAACGGTAGATACCGCCTGAAGGGTCAAATATGGTAGAAACCGCCATAAGGGTCAACTCATTGGTAAATACCGCCATAAGCATCGACACAACGGTCCGATCCACCATACGGATCAAAATCCTTGGCAAATCTCAAAGCATGTGATGCGCCTTCCTTAGGTTCCTACCAGTTAGGAATCTCATAATGGTATGACCAACCATACAGGTCAGAGCTTAATCTCCCTAGGATATTCTGAATGAAAAGTTCTAGGTATCTGCTTGAAAGTCGTCGCAACCGGCAGCATCCGACAGGTGAGCTTCAGGTAACCTCTCTCATCCCAGCCCATGTTCCAATGGTTAGAGCAAACCAGGGATTAATTTGAGTTTTTATCATGAGCCTTAAAGATTCAACGTCGTAGCATTTCTTCACTCATTTTCCCAGTCGAGTCGGTTAGGAATCAAGCGACACCTTATCCTTGAGAGAAACCTCTGACGAGATTCCTCTCAAAGAGGGGCAGCTGTTGACACCTGATTTTTGATCATCTATTATTGTGATTTTTATTCTTTAAAATTAATTAAAAATATCAAAAAAGGTCATAAAATCACAAAATCAACTTTGGAAGCCTTGGCCTGGCCTTAGGAACCAATTTTGAACAAAAAATATTTTTTGGTATTTTTTTAATATTTTTTGAATTTATTTAATTATTAAAAATACCCAACAAATCATAAAAATACCATTCATGCTCAGAAAAATACAAAAAAATATTCAATAATTTTTTTTTAATTTCCTCTTCAAGTGTGTCACTTTAAATCTTGAAAATTTGGCTTGGGTCACTATGTTCCTTCACAAACATAAACCCGAATCGGGCACAAAAAATCCTTTTCGAGTCTTTCAATTTTCAATTCTCACTTTTTATAAGCTATGACATTGGATTCTAAAGTCTCGAAGTGCAATTATGTCAATTTGCCCTCCAATTTGATCAATTTTAACCAAAATGGCTTAATTGCATAAAAATCTTTCAATTTAGTCCCCGGTTTCGCAATTCTTGAAATTAAATTTCATACGGTCGTACCCATTGAAATTAAACATCTCTACCCTATGTTTTTCATCATGATGAATCCATTGGTGGCCTCAATTTTGACTAATTTGGTCATTTAGGTCATCGATTAAGCAAAAATCATTTTCGGATCCTAGGGACAATTTGGGGTTTTCACTAAATTTCAATCAATTGATTCACGAAAATACCCCTATTTGATAGAAAACATGTCAAGGAGTCCGATTTTGCCATCAATTTCATGAAAAGGGGTCGATTTGGGACCTAATTGGGCAAAATTGGTCGAACCGGGCCGTTGGGTCAGACCCGACCCGACCCGATCCGACCGGGTCTGCAACTAAGTTGCAGACCCCCACGGCCAGAGGAAAAGGGAAGCAGGGGAGGTGGAGCCGGAGGATTTTTCTAAGAAAAAGGGCGACCAAAGTGGGAGACAGCGGCAAGTGGACGATGGGCAGCCTTTTGAGGTGAATGGGCGCAAAATGGTGGTCGGCCATAGACCAAAAGGAGGCCGGGGGGAGAGAGAAAAAAGGGAGAATTCGGCCGGGAGAGGGAGAGGATTTTTAGAGAAATTTGAGGCGAAGACTGGGGAAAAACTAGCAACCCCGGACTCTCAACGACATTCATAGATCACCATCGGAGCTTGGTGGCCGTCGGTGAACTCCAAAAAGGTCGGTATCCTCGCCCGACTCTCATTTCTTGAATGCACGTAACCTGTTCGATGAAATGCCTCAATGAGTTTATATTTTTTTGGCTCTCGGTCGTGCCACCCCCGAGCTTCATTTGCACACTAGGGACCTTAAATCTTCATTAGAACCACTTCTAAGCCCGACTTACCTTTGTTTTTGCATTGAAACCGCGCCGGAAGCCATAGCCGGAGCTCGAGCGTGCTCGGACCGAGCTGGGAGCTCTCACCGGCGCAGCGGCGGTCTTCGAGGTCTAAACAACCTCAGGTAAGCTTCCCTAACTTCATTGGATGCGTTGTGATATAATGAAGTTGAGTTCAGATAGAAAAAAAATCTAGGCGAATGGGCTCGCCGGCGCCGGTTCGGGGTTGGTCTATTTAGGGCAGTTTCGGGCGTTGTTTCGGCTATGAAATGGTCGGTTGTTGATTTGGGTCTGGTGAAGATTGATTTGGTATCAAAATATGTGGGATTCGGCGACGTTTCTACGTCGGTTTGGGCTCTCCGGCGAGGGTCGCCGGAATTTTGCACTATTCATCATCTTCCCCGGCGACCCTCCGGCCGGTCAACGGTCAACGATGACGTGGCATGCCACGTCAGCAGCCACGTCAGCGTGGTGGGGCCGGGCCGTTCAAAAATAAAATCCAGATTCGACGGTGGACAATGTGCCACGTGTCGAGATCTGGGAATTTTGGAAAATAAAAAAAAAAAGATTTTCGGAATTTATAAATGATTTTCGAATAATATAAAAAAGATGCAAATCGGACGGCTCAGACTGGGCCAAGTGGCTCTCTGAGGAGCGTCTGATCTTGTCTGAGATCTGACGCACTAGGAGTCGCCACGTGGCACAATCTGGCGCGTCCGTTTAGAGGGTTTTTCTAAAAAAGAAAATAAATTAATCTTAATCCGACGGTTGTGATTTCGCCGTGTGGTTCTCTTCGGACCGTCCGATCTAGCGAAAGATCGGGCGTCCGAGACGAAGCCACGTGGCGCGTTTTGGGCTATCCGATCTTTGTTTTTTCGGATAATAAAAAAAATGTAAAAAAAAATTAGAAAATTCTCAAAAAATCAAAAACAGCGTCGTTTTAGGCCGGTTGCGACCCGTAGGGTCGGGCTGGGCGCCCGCGAGGCGCGTGCCGGGTCTGACCCGGCCCGGAAAATATTTTAAAATATTAAAAAATTCAGAAAATAATAAAAAAAAATAATAAAAATTTGAAAAATCAATAAAAAATGGAAAATCATAAAAAATTCAAGAAAATTCGGAAAATTCAGAAACATTCTAAAAAATTCCAAAAAATAGGAAATGGCCACATTCAACTGGCCACGACTTGTTTCGGGTCACTTGACCCCCGATCTTTCCAGAAATGACGGTTTTGCCCTTCCGGCAAACCTTCTTCCAAAAAAATTCTAAAAAAATCCAAGAAAATCCAAAAAAATAGGAAATGGCCACAATCAACTGGCCAAGACTCATCCCGGGCGTTTTGAACCCCGACCCTTCTTAAAATGATGATTTCGCCCTTTGGGCGAATCGTCTTCCAAAAATTGAAGAAAAATCAAGAAATTCCAAAAAAATTCTCAAGAATGGGAAATGGCCACAATCAACTGGCCATGGAATACTTTGGGTAATTCGGTATCCAAATCTTCCAAAAATTGAAGATTTTGCCCTTCGGGCTAATCGTTCTCAAATCTTCCCATTTTGCCCCTGGTCCTAAATCACGCCTTCCCTAAGCCCTTATGGCTATACTAGGAGGCCATTGACTTGAATTGATGTGCATCGATGTGGTTTATTTATGCACTTGATTGCGCTTTCATTAAAATTGATTGTGATTGATAGGAATAGTCTTCCAATCTGCATGAAACCCTAAATCAAACCTACCTCGCCTAAAATTGCGCCTGCATGAACTCTTAGCCAGGAAAATCACTCGCGTTAGGTACCGAAAGGGCGTTGGTAATGACGCCAACGTAACCAAGTCCCCGAACCCAAAATCTCTGGTTCTGCAGAACTGATCGATCTCTCCCAATCAATCAGTAAGGTTTCCGGTCTACTCTCCAAGAAAGACCGGTGGCGACTCCAAATGCACGCACAATTTGCACATGCCACCACGACCACACTGAAGGTCGAAAGCGATCGACTCTTATCGTCGAAGAATACTCCCGCCACGATTTGGTATGGGCCTGGGAGGGCCCGCGCCGATCCAAGACCCGCGATCGGTAATCCATTAGCCGCGTCCGCTTTCGGACGGGTCGCGACAATGATCAGTTGAGGAGGACAGTTGAGGGGAACGGCAATCGGTTAGGGGGCGTTCGCCAACAGACGTGCGAAAGAAAAGAAAAAGGGAGAGAAAAAAGAACGAGGACAAGAAAAAAAAAGGCGAAGAACAGAGAGCTCGCGGGGAGGAAGAGAGAGGGCTCAGAGCGAAGAGAGAGAGAGAGAGAGAAAGAGCCGCAAGAGGAGCTGGCGGAGGACGAGCTCGCGAGGAGAGGAAGAACAGAGAGCTCGCGGGGGAAGCGAGAGAAAAGAGAGAGAGAAAGAGAGAGGGAGAGCGCTTCGAACGGCCATAACCGTCGCCATAGGAGGGAGAAGTCGCGAGCTTCGAAAGCTCGACCACGGCGAGCGGTGCGAAACCGAAGCTTCGGGTACATCCCCCGAGCTTCGTGACACCCCAAGGAACCTTCTGAACCGGGCGGCGTCTCATTTCATCGCCAAATCAGGTGAGACTCCTTCCCGAGCTTCCTCTCGGTCATTAATGGCAACTCGGGTTCTACTTGTTTGTTTTACGAATTATCGATCTAGAATTGTTCCTTGCACCTCCCTAATCATTCTCCAACTCGTCTTTCGCATTTTCGTCGTGTAAAACCTCGCGTCGGCCTCCACCTATCCGCGACTGGACATGAGCTCGTGAGCTCACCTTGAGCTACGTCGACCTTCCCTGATGGCCAGGTAAGTCTCTTCAATCTCCTGTAATGCTTCTTGATCGATTTATAGGCCCAGAAATCTCTAGAAACGGTTAAGACGATAGCCCGCCGGAGATTAGCTTCGGCCTTGAGTTGCAGGTTCACCAAACTTGTTTCTGCTATGCTGAGTATGACATATGCTGTAGAGCTCGTCAAGACGAATCATTTGCCGTTGATTTCGCGTCAATCCGATGTCGGGAGGCTGAGAAATCGTCCTCCGACGAGGCGCCGGCGAGGGAGCGCCGGCGCCTTCGTCTTCTTCGGCGAGGTTGTTGACCGGTCAACGCCTACGTGGCGCTGACGTGGCGCCCACGTGGCAGCCACGTCAGCGCATTCGGTTAAAACCGAATAAAAAATAACAAACTTGATCGGACGGTGGTAGACATGCCACGTGTCGCGATCTCGCTTTTTTTGGGAAATTAAAAATGATTTGCAGAAATTAAAAATCCCTTAGATCGAACGGCTGTAGTTCGATCAAGCATTATAATCAGGACCGTCGGTTCATCATGAAGATCAGGCCGTCCACAGGTCCGCCACGTGGCGAAATCAGGGCCGCTCATTTGATTTAGGCGGGAAGTTGAAATTAGAAGCGGGAAGGCCCAAAATGACGTCGTTTTGGACGTGGGTCGCGCGGGTCCGGATCCGGGCCGGGTCGGTCGCCCGCGGGTCGTGGGTCGGGTCACCCGACCCGGCCCGAATAACATTTTTTAAATAAAAAAATCAGAAAATAATTTTAAAAATAAAAAAAAAAATCGGAAACATTTCAGAAAATCCAAAAAAATGCTAGAAAATGCCAGAAAATTCCAAAACAAATGTGGAAAAAATGTGGAAAAATCCTAGACACTCTAGAAATCCCCAAAAATCAAGGATTGACCACAGACAACTGGTCAACCCTATTTTTGGGGTTTCTTATCTATTTTTTCGAGACTTGACGATATTACCCTTTAGGGGTAAGTCGCCTCAGCTGTGTATGCAAGATAAGGCCGATAATGCCAAGGTAAGAATTAGGATCGATTAGACAACTAATTCTTAAGTTTGGGTTTCGAGTCCTGCATCTTTTCTCAAAATGACGATTTTGCCCTTCAATAGGAAAATTGTCTTTCTCGTCTCAATCGAGTTCTGAAAATTGCTTAAAATTAGGGTTTGGGTCAGGTGGACGACCAACTCTAATATTTGAGATTTTCAGTTCTCATCTTTGTCCAAAATGACAATTTTACCCCTCTGAGGGTAAAATCACTTTTAAATTCCAGAAAAATCCTAGAAATTCCCGAAAAATAGGAAATGGACTGGATTGATGGCCAATCCTATTTCCCCCGTCTTTTGACTTCCCAATTCATATGAAATCATAAATTTTCCCTTTTTGAGGTGAATTGTCCCTGAATTATCCAAAATTACGATTTTGCCCCTCTTTGGCAAATCATGCCAAAATCATTCCTAAGCCTTGATTGATATTTCTCTAGGCTAATAGGGCCTCATTAGGGATGCCATGCTGCTTTCATGTGTTTTATCCGCATGTGTTGGATCCTTGATTTGCGCACCTATTTATTGATTGTGATTGATAGGGTAGCCATTCCCTTCTGCATGAACTCCTAGATTTAGGATCCGTACCCCACTCATCTGTATGAAATCCTAGGATCAGATAAACCATTCAGCTTAGGTACCGAAAGGGCGTCAACTTTGACAGTTGGCGTAACTAAGTCCCTGAACCTACTTCTCTGGTTTCCGCAGGATCGAATGGACCACTCCCAACTATTCGATAGGGTTTCCGATCGTACCCTCCACGAAACGATTGGTGGCGACTCCTTGGCATGTACACTTATCACATGTCACTAGACCACACTGAAGGTCGACCACGTATATCCAGCAGTTGCGACTTGGGTAATGGACCTTGGGAGAGGCCCGCGTCCGATCAAGCCAGTGATCGGGCGGCCCATTAGCCCTCCGCTCGAGAGGGTCGCGACAGCATCCATGTCCCAGGAGTGCTCGGCCATGAAGAATTCTTTTTTCAACAAAGTTTGACCGAAGGCTGACTTCTGATTTGCAACTCAGTGGAGTGCTCGGCCGTGAAGAATTCTTTTTGCAACAAAGTTTGACCGAAGAACAAATAAGGAGCACTTTCCTTCGTGATTTTGTGGCAGTGGCAATTGGATTTCACCTTCCTGCAATTTCGTGGCGTCTTCTCAGTGGACTCAATTTTTCGTTTGGCATCTTCAATAGCCAATAAATCAGATTGCTCGTGTTCGTGCCACGATAACCAAAAAGGAAACTTTCTGCACGTTGAGAACTTTATTGCGTTGAATATTCAACGTGTCCATGCCACAATAAAGCAGATTCGAAAGAAGAGATTCGACGAAGCTCCTGGACTTGCACGATTTTCTTCACTTATCGGTCCAAGTAGCTTGCTCGAAGTTCAAAATTTTGGTTTAGCGTCAACTTAGGTTTTTTTCGATTCGTATTATCCGAGGAGTTCGTGAGGGTTTCTTCAATTTGGGATAAGTTATGGCTTCGAGTTCGGCAACGAAATTCGATATCGAAAAGTTTGATGGGAGCGGCAGTTTCAACCTATGGCAAGTTCGTATGTTAGCCGTTCTGACGCAGCAGGGTTTGAAGAAAACTTTGTTTACTAAAGGGAAGAAACTGGACACGACAGATGAAGTATGGGAAGAATTGGATGAGAAAGCTTTGTCCACTATTCAGTTGTGCCTCACGAACGAAGTTTTGTAGGAGGTACTAGATCAAAAAATAGCCGCAAGTTTATGGACAAAGTTGGAGAGTATTTTTCTGACAAAGTCTCTCACAAATCGATTGAGGCTCAAGCAACGACTCTTCACTTTTCGTATGGCTGAAGGTACTTCTCTCAAATCCCATATTTCTGAGTTCAATGCTCTTATCGCTGAATTAAGAAGTATTGATGTTAACATTGAAGATGAGGATCAAGCTCTTTTATTGCTAGTCTCACTACCTGCCTCTTATAAGAATTTTAGAGAGACCATGATTGTTAGTAGAGAAACTATTGATTTTGAAGATGTCAAGACTAGTATGCTAAATAAGCAGAAACTCGATACAGAATTGACTTCTGATGGTAGTAATAATCATGGGGCTGGTTTAGTTGCTCGGGGAAGGTCTGTTGAGAGAAGAAATAGTGGCAGGAGCAGGTCAAAGTCTAAGCATAGAGATATGATTTACAACTATTGTAAGTCTCCAGGGCATATCAAGATAAATTGCCTAAAACTGAAGGCAAAGGAGCAAAGAGAAAATAATTCGAATCAACAAAATCATGGGAATGTCAATCGTCATAACAATCGCAACTATCAGAATAGACAGAATAGGCGAAATGAAAATCATGTTCAAGCTGATGTTGCTAAAGAAGAAGACAAAGATTGGCTATTGATTGCAGATAATAAAGATAAATTCTGTGATAGTTGGATTCTTGATTCAGGCTGCTCATATCATATGTGTCCTCGTCGAGATTGGTTCTCTACGTATAAAGAACATGATGGTGGAGTTATTCTCATGGGTAATGATGCTAGATGCAAAGCTATTGGGATTAGCACAATTAATATTAAGATGCATGATGGCATGATCAGAACTTTAGATAATGTCAGGCATGTGCCTGATTTGAGGAAAAATCTAATTTCATTGGGTACACTTGACGCCAATGGTTGTAGATTTACTGCTGAGGGTGGAGTTCTGAAAATTTTGAGAGGTTCACTTTTGTTGATGAAAGGGCTTAAAATTGGTACTTTGTATCAGCTGCAAGCCTCTACTGTTACTGGTTCAGCTGCGGTCTCTTCTGATCTGACAGATTCAGATAATACTAAATTATGGCATATGAGATTAGGCCATATGAGTATCAGAGGGATGGAGGAGCTCAATAGAATAGGTCTCTTGTGTGGTCAGAAAATTGGAAAACTGGATTTCTATGAACATTGTGTTTTTGGGAAACAGAAAAGAGTCAGTTTCAAAATAGGAATTCACAACACAAAGGGCACTCTGGATTACATTCATTCTGATCTCTGGGGGCCTGCTAGAGTTCCATCGAAAAGCCTTGGTTCCAGGTATGTACTCACTTTTATTGATGATTTTTCAAGAAAAGTTTGGGTATTTTTTCTCAAGGCAAAAAGTGATGTTTTCGTTACATTCAAGCAATGGAAAACATTAATTGAGAATCAGACCGGTAAGAAAATCAAGCGGTTGAGAACAGATAATGAGCTAGAATTTTATGGAAGCGAATTTAATGAGTTTTGCAAGAATGAAGGAATTGTGAGACATCATACTACAGTGTATACTCCGCAGCAGAATGGTATTGCAGAACGTATGAACAGAACCTTATTAGAAAGAACAAGGTGCATGTTGTCTAATGCTGGTTTGGGTAAGGAATTCTGGGCTGAAGCAGTCAATACTGCTTGTTGGTTAATAAATCGTTCTCCTTGCATACCTATTGAGAACAAGACGCCTGAGGAGGTATGATCAGGTAAACCTGTTAATTATTCTTCTCTTCGAGTTTTTGGATGTCCAGCATATGCACATGTTAGTGAAGGAAAACTAGAGCCTAAAACGAAAAAATGTATTTTTCTTGGTTATGCTTCTAGTGTAAAAGGTTATAGGCTTTGGTGCTCTGATTTATCTAAGATTATAATTAGCAGAGATGTTACTTTTGATAAGTCTGTTATGCTTCATCCTGTTAAGAAATCATTAGATACTTGCCAGGAAAATCTACAAAGTGCACCAAAGAAGGTGGAGTTTGAAGTATCTTCTTCACAACCAGTTCAGTCAGTGACTGATAATATTGAGATTGAAGAATCTGAAGAAGAGAATTATTCCATTGCCAAAGATGGACCGAGAAGAACAGTGAAACCTCCACAGATGTATGGATACTCAGATTTTGTTGCTTATGCTCTTTCAGCTGCAGAATCAATAGAATATGCTGAGCCTAAAACGTACAAGGAAGCTATTTCCTCCAAAGATTCAATAAAGTGGTTGTTGACACCTGATTTTTGACCACCTTTTATTTTAGTTTTTATTTCTAAAATTAATTAAAAATAGCAAAAAAAAAGGTCAAAAATTGCAAAATCAACTTTGGAAGCCTTAGCCTAGCCTTGGGAACCAATTTTGAACAAAAAATATTTTTTTGTATTTTTTAATATTTTTTGTTATTTATTTAATTATTAAAAATAACCAAAAAATCAGAAAAATACCATCCGTGGTCAGAAAATTACAAAAAATATTCAGAAATTTTATTTTAATTCCCTCTTTAATATTTTCACTTTTTATTAGGGAAATTTGGCTCGATTCATGGGGTTCCTTCACAAACCTAAAATCGAAACGAGCCTAAAAAAATCCCTTTCGAGTCTTTTAATTTTTAATTCTTGGTTTTCATAAGCTATGACATTGGACTCTAAAGTATTGAAATGCAATTGGGTCAATTTGCCCTCCAATTTGATCAATCTTAATCAAAAGGGCTTAATTGCATAAAAATCTTTCAATTTAGTCCCCGGTTTTACAATTTTCGAAATTAATTTTCACACGGGCACACCCATTAAAATTAAACACCTCTGCCCAATAGTTTTCATCATGCTGAATCCATTGGTGGGCTCAATTTTGACTAATTCGATCGTTTAGATCTTCGATTAGCCAAAATGCATTTTCGGATCCTAGGGACAATTTGGGGTTTTCATAAAATTTCAATCAATTGATTCACGAAAATACACATATTTGATAGAAAACATGTCAAGGAATCCGATTTTGCCATCAATTTCATGAAAATAGAACAATTTGGGGCCTAATTGGGCCGATTTGGCCGAACCGGGCCGGTCGGGTCAGACCCGACCCGACCCGGTCCGGCCGGGTCTGCAACAAAGTTGCAGACCCACCGCAGCAAGAACGTGAAAGCAGGGGGACGTGGGGGCTGACGATTTTTTTAAGAAAAGGGAAGCCGAGAGCGGGGGACAAGATTCGGTGGTCCTTGCACGCCAGTTGGAAGGCGATACGCACCGATGGCGCACCGGTCGGCCACAAAAAAAGGGGGGGTTGTACTCGGTTTTGGAGAGGAGGCCGAAGGAGAAAAAAAAAGTTCGAGCAAAACCGTGGGTAAGGGAGGATCCCGAGACCTGTGACGACGTCCACCGATCATCATTGGGGACTCAGTTGCCGTCGGCGAGCTACAAACAGGTCGGTTCTTCTTCCCGATCTCCATTTTTCCAACGCACGCCGACTGTTCGACTAAATGCCCGATGAACCTCTTACTCTTTTGCTCTCGGTCACGCCATTCGCGGGCCTGTTTCGTGTAAGTTTGGTCTTGAAATGTCTACATAACCGACTCTAAGCATATTGTGATCTTTGTTTTGCATCGAGAAACGCCGTGGATGCGGGCCCGAGCTTCGCCGGCCACGGTTCGGACCGGGAGCTCGACGGGGGACTTCGAGCCGTCGCCGAGGATTGGAAGACCTCAGGTAAGCTTCCTGGCCCTTCATGTATGCGCCCTGAACGATTAGAATCAAGTTTAAATCAAAAAAAGATTTCTGTAAATACCTCACCGGAGTCGGCTCGGTGGCCGCCGGTTCGAGGCCTTTCCGACGTCCCATTTGCCATGTTTTTATTGTAACTTGATGTGGAGTCGATGGGGAGTCGAACGCCAAAGGAACGGGCGAAAAATACCAAGTTTTAGGGGCGGTTCGCGATTTTCCGGCGAGATTTCCGGCGACCTCGCCGGAAATTCCACTGTTCATCGTCTTCTCCGGCGAGGTCGCCGGCGGTCAACGGTCAACGGCTGACGTGGTGTGCCACGTCAGCAGCCACGTCAGCCGGGTGGGGGGCGCGTCGGTTAAAATAAAATCCAGATCGGACGGTCGTGGCTTCGCCACGTGTCGCGATCTTGTGCGTCCATTCTTAATCCGTGAAACGGCGCCGTTTTGGTCCTGGGGAAGGCGGGCCGGGCCTGGGTCGCGGGTCCGGGTCGTGGGCCGAGTTCAACCCGGCCCGGATAACAATTTTAAATAATAAAAAATCAGATAATAATTTTAATAATAATAAAAAAATTCAAAAAATCAATAAAAAAAATAGAAAATCATAAAAAAATTCAAAAAATTCGGAAAATTCAGAAAAATTCTAAAAAATTCCAGAAAATAGAAAATGGCCACATTAAACTGGCCACGACCTGTTTCGGGTCTTTTGACCCCCGATCTTTCCAGAAATGACGGTTTTGCCCTTCCGGCAAACCGTCTTCCAAAAAAATTCTAAAAAAAATCCAAGAAAATCCCCAAAAATAGGAAATGGCCACAAACAACTGGCCAAGACTCATTCCGGGTGTTTTGAACCCCGACCCTTCTTAAAATGACGATTTCGCCCTTTGGACGAATCGTCTTCCAAAAAAATAAAAAAAAATTCCAAAAAATTCTCAAAAATGGGAAATGGCCACGATCAACTGGCCATGGATTATTTTGGGTAATTCGATGTCCCAATCTTCCAAAAAATTGACGATTTTGCCCTTCGGGCTAAATCACCTCCAAGTCTTCCCATTTTACCCCGGTCCGAAATCACACCTTTCCTAAGCCTTTATGGCTATGCTGGGAAGCCATTGACTCGAATTGATGTGCATCGATGAGATTTATTTGTGCACTTGTTTGCGCTTTCATTTAAATTGATTGTGATTGATAGGAATATTCGTCCAATCTGCATGAAACCCTGAATCAAACCTACCACACCCAAACTTGCGCCTGCATGAACTCTTAGTCAGGAAAATCACTCTCGTTAGGTACCGAAAGGGCGTTGGTAATGACACCAGCGTAACCAAGTCCCCGAACCCAAAATCTCTGGTTCCGCAGAACTGATCGACCTCTCCCAATCGGTCGGTAAGGTTTCCGGTCTACCCTCCAAGAAAGACCGGTGGCGACTCCAAATGCATGCACAAGTTGCACATGCCACCACGACCACACTGAAGGTCGAAAGCGATCGACTCTTATCGTCGAATCCCTTAGAAAAATACTCCCGCCGCGATTTGGTATGGGCCTGGGAGGGCCCGCGCCGATCCAAAGCCCGCGATCTGCACCCTTGTGCGGGGGAAGGCCCGCGATCGGTAATCCATTAGCCGCGTCTGCTTCCGGACGGGTCGCGACAGCTGGCGACTCCGCTGGGGATTTTTTGTTCTAGAACCTATCGTTCTAGATCTCAAGTGGACTTAGGCCGTAATTAAAACGCTGAGTGATTTTTCTAACCATGTAGGCGCTCTTGAAGGTGAGGTAAGTCCGCTTATGGTAGGTGTTATATGTTTTTGCAGATTGGAGAAATAAGGGGTGTAGTCCGTGATTAACATTGTCTTATGCAGGTTGGGCGTAGGAATGTATGTTGTGTGGATGATTTGAAGTGCTGATTGATAAACTGTTGTGCATGACTTGCATTGTGATGATCACGACACGTGGACACACACAACCGCGCCTAAAACCCCGGGCGCCGTCTTTAGGAACACAATAGAAGGAATTGAAAATGGAATCTCCGTGAGGAAAAACACGGGGTAATCCACTTTTCAATTCCGCTCACTTCGAACTATGGATCGAGTCCCAATGCAACGATAGCTGTGCAATGGAATCGGCTCTTTCTAGAACTCGAGGTGGGAACCTTGACCTTAGGTGCCAAACCCTCTGATTTTTAGAAGTTTACCATCACTTGTTTCATGTGCATGTCTTTGGGCGGTTGGTACACCTAAAACCGCACATAAGTCGACGAGTTGGGTTGGTAAGACTCTCTATCCCCCCAAATCTATCACTGTTCATATAAATATAGGCATTTCATTCATTGCATTCTGGTGATTAGATTAAATGCCATTTCGAGGATAGATATGTGCGTTTGTCCCTAACGTCCTTAATAGAAGACGAGGAGGGTGATATCCCACGACAAACACCGAGTGTGCGATAAGGAGCGTACTATGGACATTATTGAGGTATCATCCAATGAAGATGACGAGTTGGGGCAAATGATCCTGAAGGCACAGATCAAAACTGGGGCATCCTTAAACGTTAGGATCACATTCCTTTATTTCATTTTCCATTACTAGTCCTCTTGTGTAGGGTTTATTTTTACTGAGGTTTTCTCTATCTCACCCCTTAGAGCGATTGTATTAGGGATCTATTGGTGTATACATTCAGATGGAACTTGGTTGTATTTCTTTTAACGGGTCATTGGAATGTGATAGTGGCATTTTTTCTAATCATCCGAATACTCCCAAGTCATGTTTATAATTCCTTTAGAGGAAATTAAAATTGGAAGTCTTGCACGACCTTTTGGTCGTGTGAGTTAATCCAACCCCAATTTCGCTAGAAGGAACTACACACTTGAATTGGTTCATGCATGTTGTACACCACTGGTAATTCACGATAATTGATCAAGAATATCAGCGTAGTTTCAAATTTAATGACGAGATAGATGTCCAAACTACTTTCGTCCTTAGCGAACGACCTTAATTTGGATGCCATATCTTCAATTGAATTTAAAACACGTTATTATGTCTTGCACTTTTGAGTAAGTCATTCCTCTCGAAATTAATCAAAAGCGATTATCGTGAATTACATTCCTTTCAATAGTATGCTTTCTTTCGAGGAATATTGATAAAAACTTTTCGCACAAGATTAAAACCCTTGTAAAAGTTCTTGTCCTTATTAATCACGAGCAAGCATAAGATTGAAAGGGGTCTATGCTTTCTTTTTCAGATTATTCCTTCTGACTCGGTCTTTTCATTTGCAGGTAAAAAACAAGTAGTATAGAGAAATCCTTTCTTGGACAAATCTACAACTATTCTTCCATCTGATCATGAGCGAGTTATAAAATCAGGACGTATTTGCTCGGCTTATTGATATTATGGTTCGGCTCACCCAAGTTGAAGATGTTTGGATGCTCGAAGAAATGAACCATACAGAAGTTAAAACACACACACGAGAACTTTCATTTATTTTGCTCGGCGGAGGGTTTTCAGAAGCAGGTCATACAATTCGGGGGGGAAAAGTAAAGCCAAAGTGGGCCCTAATTAACGACACAAAGGATCCCAACTGACCCTCCATGTTATTAATGCTCTGCTCATACTCCCAACTCCGCATGTCATGGTCGGCAAGCCTGAGGAGAAGACTTCTGCATTCTCCCTTAACTTCGGCGACCTTGGCCTCGTGTTCTTCGGTGACTATTTCCAGGTCCCGAACCAGTCCATTCCCGCGAGCTATGTCCGCGGTTATCTTGTCGAGCCGTTCTTCTTGCCAGTCGCTCTGAAGCCTCAACAGGACATTGCGGCGGTCATGCTCGCCGGTGGTCAAGGATATGGCCAATTGATCCACCAGATTTCTCCTCTCGCGAAGCAACGTCGCGACCCGCTCATTAGCAAACTCGACGGCCTTTTTGTAACTATCAACCAGATAGTTGGTCAGCACCAAATGATCAGATCGATCCTCATAACGAGCTCGCAAGACGCGAGCCACGAGAACCTCCCGATTAGCAACACGATAGGCCTCTAAGGAATGTGCAAAGAGAGTCGGGAAAGTTCTATATTCCCTCCCCAGTGTAGTACCTTCGAGAGAAGTGGTATCAAGGTCCTCGAGCAGGACACAGATGGCATCCTCGGTTGCAGAATGATCGGTTATGTGCGCGTAACCGCGACCCAGTAGGTTATAAAGCTTTTCCCACTGGGCCAAGACATCAGTTGAAAAAGTGCGTACGGGAGAGGAGGCCATTTGCGTTGGGTTGGCTTGAGAATAAGACGAGTTTAACAGAGAGATTAGAAGGAAGAAGCTGATTATGCGAGAACGTTAACCTTCCATACATTAATTCCTCATTTTATAGCAACTCGAGGATGATGAAGGGTCTCAGTAATAATGCTGGTGGAGCCCAGTCAGGGGGTAAAGCAGGAGGTCCCCTCACGAGAACCATTGGATTCGTTTCGGTCCGCGATTTCCGACTCATCAATTAAAAGATGTAAAAGATTTGTCGGGATCACCATTATTAGAGTTAGGTGGGAGGTAAGCGCAACTATCGAAGAGAGCCCTAACAGGATTTGGCAGTCCCATCACGTTGAAAAGCTAAGCGAGAAATTCAAAGTCTTGAGGGGGAACGTTTGCCTAATGATGCTTGAAGAGCGTCTCCTGAACATACGAAATCACTCGAAGAAAACTTTATAGGGAGTGAGCATACAGGAGAGAGTGGAGAACTCTGAGTGGGCAAGAACCAATCAAGCATTTCTCAATCCAACATATTTAAGAGGTTACTGTCAGCTGCTAGAGGCGACTGACTCAAAAATCTCAGAAATTGAACTACAGAGGGATCTCGAAGATTCCTAGATCAAGTCTAACGCCAAAACCATGGAGCCCAACACTTCTGGCAACGGAAATCAAGATCACGGCGACGACGACAACGACATCCACGATGCTCAACTCGGGAAAAGAAGACGTCCTCACCAATACTCTCAGGAGGAAACCCAAATGCTGGAAACCCTTTTTAGTAAAAGCCATTACATGAAAAAGAAGTGAAGAATTGAATTGAGCCGGGAGTTGGGGATTAATCAGTCGAGGATCCAGTTTTGGTTTCAAAATAGGAGATCCAAATCGAAGGCTCAACGCAAGCGTCAGGTGGTCGAGATTTTAAAGGAAGAAAACCAAAAGCTGCGAACAAAAAACATGAGGTATGAAGAAGCTCTCAATGTTACCGTTTGCCCTCATTGCGATAACCACATCGTCCTCGGTAAGATATTCCCCGATAAGCCTCACGCGAGGATTGAAGACGTTCATTTACCACCCTACTCCCTCGGGGCATCTCCTGCTCAACCAGATTTTGCCGGAGTCACGCATGAGCAGGATGATCCTACGAAGATGATACAAATGCCTCCTGGGGGATGGGATTTGCATCGCTTTGATTGGAGTTACAGTTTCAAGGAGCTGGATGTTACCGCCGACCAGCTCAAAGCATATCAGCCTCATGCACAACAATTTTCGATAGGGTCGGGTCCTGCTGGAGATGAGTCAATCAGTCGTCAAGCCATCGATGCAATTTTGGGCCACGATAAGAGGAGGTTCGCTTGGCCCCCTGAACTGCATTCTAGATTCCTAGACGTGGTTCACCAAATGGGGATCGACTCAGCAACTCCGACGCGCATATTTAAGGCCATGAATGTACCGGGGCTTAGTAAGGAGATGGTCAGGAATCACCTTGCTGCCTACAGAAAGCTATTAAAACAACGTCGAGCGGAGCTAAACCGGGAAGAATCCGTCTCGAGCTCAAAAGCTAAGGGCGACCGCCATTGTAATGCTCAGGCATCAAGAGATACCCGGCCAAATCTAAGCATCAATCAAGCTAGCAACCCGACCACCGGCAAACTGAAAGCTGATCAGAATGTCCTCCCGGGCCATTTCAACACTTCTCAAGAGCACGTGTCACAAGTACAGCGAGTGCGCACTCCTCCATTCGAGCAGCAGTCGGCTAGTGCTCTGCCTGCCGCTGGTCAACCCACGACAGACGATTTCTTTGATGAGGGGCTCGATGCCTTGTTCAATCAGTGGGAAGCTGGCATGCTTGGACAGCCATGATCTAGCACTTGACTCGGGGCACGATGGGTCGGTCACCACGAACACCCATAGAAAGAAGAACATGTTCACGAGTAGATCACTCATTTTATCCGTTGTAAAGTTCCTACGGGAACATTTTTCTTTAATGACTATAGTTAATTCTATATTAAAACCAACGCTATCGACGAACATCGTCATGCTCAGTTGTGATGATCCCTTGTTAGATTAAGTCTGAAACCAGAGACGGTCTTTAAAATTTTGAGTGGCCACGAACTCATTCCTCACCAAGCACCCGGGATGCTGAAATGAAGAGTAACAGCATGCACAGGGAAAATGCCACTTTCGTTTGAACGATGAAAAGGGGTTGAGAGAAGATCATAGCGTTAATTCCCATGGAGCTAAATGAATTAAACGGAGTCATTAATTGCGGGTCCACCGCTGCTCCCCACGTTCTCAGGCCTAGCAAATCATAAAAGGCACCGAAAGATTGTAGACCCACCACTTTGAAGACTGAACTAGGGGACGAGCGCAATACTCGATGAAACCGAATCAATGCAAGAGAGTTTGTGATCCTATCACGAGGAAAAAGAAAGGGGAATACAGACGATGAGTAATTGCAGGGTCTCGGGAGGAGCGCTTGCTTGCTGGCCTTCATATGCAGCCTGAAGGATGGTTCTAGGACACGCACAATCACTTGAGGAAATTTCTAGAGTGAGCAAACACGTAAGAGCAAATAGAGAAAGCTGAGTGAACTAGATCAGCCCGAGATACTCCGATCCATCATGTTTAAAAGCTATTCCCATCTGCTAGAAACGCCCGACCTGGACATTTCTGAGCACGAGCTGCTGGGAGACTTTGAAGATCCTGGAGCTGAATCCTGCCCGAAGGCCGTGGAGACTGACTCCTCCAGCGATGAAATTCTAGGTTTCAGCTACGAAGAAGGAGTATACAATGATGACCGGAGTCGGAAAAGGAAGCAACTACAACGCCACACTCCAGGCCAAATCTGAGAGCTCGAAGCTTTCTTCAATGAATGCCCCACTCCAAGCAAACAACAGAAAATGGAGTTGAGCCGAAAAATAGGATTGGAGCTTTCGAAGGTCAAGTTTTGGTTCGCCAACAAACGAACCCGGGTGAAACAGCAATACGCAGACCATGAGTTACTGGTCCTGAAGGAGGAGAATGAGAAGCTTCAAGCTGAAAGCGCGAGATATAAGGAAGCTCTGACCAAGGCCACCTGCCTTAATTGTGGTAATCCTGTTGTCCTCGGCGAGGTGTTCCTCGATGAACCATCCCTGTTGACGAATAACGCTAAGCTGTTACCGTATTCTCCACAGCATTTTCCGACACAGCCAGATACCGCCGGAGATCTGCATGAGCAAGTCAACACCATAGGATCAACACCAACATCCTCTGAGAAATGGGATATGAATCATCACAGGGGGAGTTCTCTCAATGACGAACTCGCTGTCGCAGCCAGCCAATCCAAATTCGGTGAGTCCCTCCCTGGACAACTTTTGAAACGACTAGATCCCGTAGAGAATAGCTACCGAAGTATTGACGATATTTTGGGTGATAAGAGAACAAGGTTTTACTGGACCTATGAACTTCACACCAAATTTGTTGATGCAATTCGAGAGCTGGGAGTTGATTCGGCTAGCCCACTACGCATACTCGAGATTATGAATGTGCCGGGGCTCTCTAGAATTAACGTCGAGTCTCACCTCAAGTACTATAGGAGATTGCTAAGGGATGGAAGGATAGCGTTAAACCATCATAAAGCCAGTTGGAGCTCAAGTGCCGGGCAGAGTTACAACCACGATGATTGGAGAGCCGAGAGCACCCAACCGTGTTTCAGCAATGACGGGACCAGCAGTCGTGTCAGCGACTCCTCTAACCCAAATCAGAATGCTCCGCCGAGCTATCTCAATACTCCTCAAGAGTATATACCACAGTTCCAGCACATAGGGATTCCTCAGTTTGAGCGCGATTCGGTCATTAATGCTGTCCCTGAAGCGGATCTGGCATTGGTAGAGAGTGCACATATAAACCTGCCGATCATTGGAGGAAGTTCCAATTCGAGGGGTCAAGTTGCTCACGGCGAGAGCAAAGAGAGGAATCCCTCGCCTGCAGTCGACGACAGCCAATCTGGGCACCAAGGGCTAGAAAGAACAGGCGATTTCCTTGAGGAGGAGCTGGACACTTGGATCAATACTCTTCAGGAATGTATGTCTCGACCCCAACAGGGCAATGATGAAGGTTCCAGCTCAAAGACTCCAGTCCCTCACAATGAAGGCGATGAAGGAAATCTGCCCCCAACAATTGTTGATACCCAACTTGAACATCAATGGCTCGAAGACCCGAGCAATTTCCTTGGCGATGAGTTCAATCTTTGGCTCGATCAATTTGGAGCCGGAGGGCCATCGCAGTGGTGACGCAAGGCAGGTGATCAAACGTCTGATGCAAGGCATGGCTACTCGATGAAAAATGCTTCGAGAAAAGGGGTGGAATACTCCTATTGCATATGTTGTTGATTGCACTGTAAGGTTCCCACGGGAACATCTTTCCTTAATATCTAGAACTAATTGCGCGTGAGTGTCAACATCACCCTTTGAGCATCTTCAAGCCGAGGGCCGTGGATTAATCACTTAATTCGTGGAGCAAGTTCCATGAACCATAATTATCACCCGCGGAGCATAATGGGATCTACCCCTTCAACACGAAATACGTTTGGCCGCGAAGCCACCTATTTGGTAAAACGATGTATCGTTCCTAAACGATCTTCAATCGAATACCGAAGTAATATCTTCTTTCTTTTCCTTCTCAGATGATAAACATGGATAAATCACTCAATGAGTCATGCGTTCAAATAGCAGAACAGACGCTGCCCAGCTGGGGCAGATGAACCATTGATGTTACAAACACTCCAAGCATGGATAGGCGGATTTGATAGAGGTTGTTCATATCAATACGCAACATCGGAATGGGATGAAAATCAAGAGTAAAGTTGTATCGTCCCAATTTGTCTTGAATTTGGGAATATGAATTGACACTTATTGTTTATCCTTGACAGGGGAATCGCCTTGGAGACGAATAAGTTTTTACATCCCACGTACTACCTGTTAGGGTACATGAGGGTAGGATGTATCGTTTCGATTTTCGAAAAATTCGTGAACATACAATGATATGCTTCTTTTACATTTTCAGGGATCTCCAGCCACGGTGGACAGGTAGGTATCCCTTTCCCCCAATCCATTGAAGATGTTAAACAAAAAAAAAAACAGAGAGAAAAAGAAAAAGCTTTCAGAATCTGATGTCTAGAAAAGACATAGAATTCTAACTTCATTGGCGTTCATGTTTTATGAGGTTGTCTGAACATGCATTGTGCACCATAAAATCCCCTTGACGGGTAAAATTTTTGGGAAAACGAAAAAGATTTTTCCAATCAAAAGTTGTTCAAAACTCTCAAAAGGATGTTTCCTCAAAAGAGAGGCAAGCTCAAATCCAAATACATCCTACATACACTTGAGAGATGAGTGGAGCGAATCAAATAGTAAAATCTGGACCTACGGAGGTAGGGACCATTCGCAGCGATTACATGGATTGGGACGACGGAGGCGTTCGTTTCATATCATAAACACTACAGGTGACCGTTGACAACCCATTTGAACGGCGGTTTTTCATTCTTAACCCTGTCAAGAACCACCCCACACCGGGGCAAAAAGGAAGTAAGTCCAGCAGCATCAGGAGAAAATGGTTAGAAATTTTCTTGCTCGGACTAACATTAATCTTTGTGTGTTGTTTATATGGTAATCCAAGTGCCATAGGATGACGAGAAGCATTCATTTCTCTATCACACACACTAAATCCTTTGCACAGCCAACTTGAGCCTGCAAATTCATTTCATGAACCCATTGGTGATCATTCCAAAACGGATGCAGCATCACTTTAGAAACGGAAGAGCTTAAGACTAAGGGATTACAAAGAAATTCCTGGATTTATGGTAAAAGTATGTTTAGACTTTCGATCATATGTCTAAAGTGATCTCCTGAGGATGAGAAAAATGGGATTTCAAAAGAAAAATAAAAAAAAAAGAGAAGATGAAAATGAGAAAAATCCCGGCATCAAGAAAAAGCAAAGTGCCTGGTAAAAGCAAGGCTGATGCCCGTGCAAGCTGTTTGATTGACCCACAATAAAGTCTAGATGGGAAAAGAGGAAATCCCCGAAGGAGCCAAATTCCAAAAAGGCTGCTCGCCAAATGGTGTCAAGCGCGGAATAAAGGCGCGAAAGAGAAAGGACAGGTAGCAAATATGCAATGATCACCAATGTCAAACTCTCCAAGAATTTTCGGCCAAAAACAAGCCTTTTTCTGTCCCCAATCCTACCAATGTTACGACCCCGAAGGAGTCTTCTCTGACTAAGACACTTGGGTGGACATATAGCTTAGCTCGAAGAAGTACGAGCAAGACTATTTCTCTCTCATTTTGCAGGGTTCTTGACTTGTAAACCCGGAGCAGATGGTGAAGACTTTCATTCAATGGCCTCGACTCCAAAGCGGGTCCCCTTTGAAAGCCAATATCCAAGCCTGACATTACGGTCCGTGGAAGACCTCCCGATCGATCAGAATGTATGCGCTGCGAATGATCCTAAAACCTAGGCACAGGTTAGTAGGAAGTTGAACGCATCCCCTATAAAAACCGTTATCTCAAAACAGGTGAGAAAACCTCCTTGTCGAGAAATATTCCAATGGATGTTTTGAACAAACTCTTTTTGGAAATTTCAAATTGTTGATCCAGATTGGCCTTGAAAGGAATTTGTGATCACATCTGTATGTTGCAAGAGTGCTTTTGATAACCTCCAGCATCAAAATGCACATTTCATGACTAAAACTTAAGTCATAAATTTTGTCAATTGGACAATTGTTCTCTTCCCAAAGATTATTGATGTTTTCTTGGTGAAGAAGAATCTCGCAGGTTTCAGCTTTCTGCAGGATAATTGGAGTCCCCAAATCCCAGAAAGGTACCTCACATGTCGAAAGGACAATTCAGCATCTGCGAGATTTCAGGTAACCCCTAAATCCCAGGATAACCTGTAGGTGAAGCCTTTTAGTAGGCAAACCTCTTCCAAGACCGATCTACAGAACGATCGAGTCTCTGACTAGTCCCAACCAGACAGGGTATGTCAGCCTTAGATTCCTATCAGTTTGGAGTCAAAGTCAACTTAAGGTAGAAACCGCCTGAAGGGTCAAACCAAAGGTAGAAACCGCCTGAAGGGTCAATCCAAAGGTAGATACCGCCTGAAGAGTCAAACTTAAGGTAGAAACCGCCTGAAGGGTCAAACCAATGGTAGAAACCGCCAGAATGGTCAATGTGTGGTAGAAACCGCCAGAAGGGTCAACCAATGGTAGATACCGCCTGAAGGGTCAACTCAAGGTAGATACCGCCTGAAGGGTCAGCTCATGGTAGAAACCGCCTGAAGGGTCAACAAAGGTAGAAACCGCCTAAAGGGTCAAAACAAAGGTAGAAACCGCCTGAAGGGTCAAATCAAAGGTAGATACCGCCTGAAGGGTCAAATATGGTAGAAACCGCCATAAGGGTCAACTCATTGGTAAATACCGCCGTAAGGATCAACACAAAGGTCAGACCCACCATACGGGTCAAATTCCTTGGCAAATCCCAAAGTGTGGGGATACGCCTTCCTTAGGTTCCTACCAGTTAGGAATCCCATAATGGTATGACCTACCATACAGGTCAGAGCTTAATCTCCCTAGGATAAAATGATGAGTCCTAGGTATCTTCTTGAAAGTTATCGCAACCGGCAGCATCCGACAGGTGAGCTTCAGGTAAACCTCTCTCAATCCGACCCATGTTCGAATTGCAAGAGTAAACCGGTGATTAATTTGGGCGTTCATCAAAAAGGCTTAAGGATCCGATGTCATAGCATTTCTTTTCCCCAGTCGAGTCGGTTAAGATTCAGGTGTCATTTTGTCTTTGAAAGCAACCTCTGACGAGCTCACTCTCAAAGAGGGGCAGCTGTTGACACCTAATTTTTGACCACCTTTTATTTTAGTTTTTATTTCTAAAATTAATTAAAAATAGCAAAAAAAAAGGTCAAAAATTGAAAAATCAACTTTGGAAGCCTTAGCCTAGCCTTGGGAACCAATTTTGAACAAAAAATATTTTTTTGTATTTTTTAATATTTTTTGTTATTTATTTAATTATTAAAAATAACCAAAAAATCAGAAAAATACCATCCGTGGTCAGAAAATTACAAAAAATATTCAGAAATTTTATTTTAATTCCCTATTTAATATTTTCACTTTTTATTAGGGAAATTTGGCTCGATTCATGGGGTTCCTTCACAAACCTAAAACCGAAACGAGCCTAAAAAAATCCCTTTCGAGTCTTTTAATTTTTAATTCTTGGTTTTCATAAGCTATGACATTGGACTCTAAAGTATTGAAATGCAATTGGGTCAATTTGCCCTCCAATTTGATCAATCTTAATCAAAAGGGCTTAATTGCATAAAAATCTTTCAATTTAGTCCCCGGTTTTACAATTTTCGAAATTAATTTTCACACGGGCACACCCATTAAAATTAAACACCTCTGCCCAATAGTTTTCATCATGCTGAATCCATTGGTGGGCTCAATTTTGACTAATTCGATCGTTTAGATCTTCGATTAGCCAAAATGCATTTTCGGATCCTAGGGACAATTTGGGGTTTTCATAAAATTTCAATCAATTGATTCACGAAAATACCCATATTTGATAGAAAACATGTCAAGGAATCCGATTTTGCCATCAATTTCATGAAAATAGATCAATTTGGGGCCTAATTGGGCCGATTTGGCCGAACCGGGCCGGTCGGGTCAGACCCGACCCGACCCGACCCGGTCCGGCCGGGTCTGCAACAAAGTTGCAGACCCACCGCAGCAAGAACGTGAAAGTAGGGGGACGTGGGGGCTGACGATTTTTTTAAGAAAAGGGAAGCCGAGAGCGGGGGACAAGATTCGGTGGTCTTTGCACGCCAGTTGGAAGGCGATGCGCACCGATGACGCACCGGTCGGCCACAAAAAAAAGGGGGGGTTGTACTCGGTTTTGGAGAGGAGGCCGAAGGAGAAAAAAAAAGTTCGAGCAAAACCGTGGGCAAGGGAGGATCCCGAGACCTGTGACGACGTCCACCGATCATCATTGGGGACTCAGTTGCCGTCGGCGAGCTACAAACAGGTCGGTTCTTCTTCCCGATCTCCATTTTTCCAACGCACGCCGACTGTTCGACTAAATGCCCGATGAACCTCTTACTCTTTTGCTCTCGGTCACGCCATTCGCGGGCCTGTTTCGTGTAAGTTTGGTCTTGAAATGTCTACATAACCGACTCTAAGCATATTGTGATCTTTGTTTTGCATCGAGAAACGCCGTGGATGCGGGCCCGAGCTTCGCCGGCCACGGTTCGGACCGGGAGCTCGACGGGGGACTTCGAGCCGTCGCCGAGGATTGGAAGACCTCAGGTAAGCTTCCTGGCCCTTCATGTATGCGCCCTGAACGATTAGAATCAAGTTTAAATCAAAAAAAGATTTCTGTAAATACCTCACCGGAGTCGGCTCGGTGGCCGCCGGTTCGAGGCCTTTCCGACGTCCCATTTGCCATGTTTTTATTGTAACTTGATGTGGAGTCGATGGGGAGTCGAACGCCAAAGGAACGGGCGAAAAATACCAAGTTTTAGGGGCGGTTCGCGATTTTCCGGCGAGATTTCCGGCGACCTCGCCGGAAATTCCACTGTTCATCGTCTTCTCCGGCGAGGTCGCCGGCGGTCAACGGTCAACGGCTGACGTGGTGTGCCACGTCAGCAGCCACGTCAGCCGGGTGGGGGGCGCGTCGGTTAAAATAAAATCCAGATCGGACGGTCGTGGCTTCGCCACGTGTCGCGATCTTGTGCGTCCATTCTTAATCCGTGAAACGGCGCCGTTTTGGTCCTGGGGAAGGCGGGCCGGGCCTGGGTCGCGGGTCCGGGTCGTGGGCCGAGTTCAACCCGGCCCGGATAACAATTTTAAATAATAAAAAATCAGATAATAATTTTAATAATAATAAAAAAAATTCAAAAAATCAATAAAAAAAAATAGAAAATCATAAAAAAAAATTTCAAAAAATTCGGAAAATTCAGAAAAATTCTAAAAAATTTCAGAAAATAGGAAATGGCCACATTCAACTGGCCACGACCTGTTTCGGGTCTTTTGACCCCCGATCTTTCCAGAAATGACGGTTTTGCCCTTCCGGCAAACCGTCTTCCAAAAAAATTCTAAAACAAATCCAAGAAAATCCCCAAAAATAGGAAATGGCCACAAACAACTGGCCAAGACTCATTCCGGGTGTTTTGAACCCCGACCCTTCTTAAAATGACGATTTCGCCCTTTGGACGAATCGTCTTCCAAAAAAATAAAAAAAAAATTCCAAAAAATTCTCAAAAATGGGAAATGGCCACGATCAACTGGCCATGGATTATTTTGGGTAATTCGGTGTCCCAATCTTCCAAAAAATTGACGATTTTGCCCTTCGGGCTAAATCGCCTCCAAGTCTTCCCATTTTACCCCGGTCCGAAATCACACCTTTCCTAAGCCTTTATGGCTATGCTGGGAAGCCATTGACTCGAATTGATGTGCATCGATGAGATTTATTTGTGCACTTGTTTGCGCTTTCATTTAAATTGATTGTGATTGATAGGAATATTCGTCCAATCTGCATGAAACCCTAAATCAAACCTACCTCACCCAAACTTGCGCCTGCATGAACTCTTAGTCAGGAAAATCACTCTCGTTAGGTACCGAAAGGGCGTTGGTAATGACACCAGCGTAACCAAGTCCCCGAACCCAAAATCTCTGGTTCCGCAGAACTGATCGACCTCTCCCAATCGGTCGGTAAGGTTTCCGGTCTACCCTCCAAGAAAGACCGGTGGCGACTCCAAATGCATGCACAAGTTGCACATGCCACCACGACCACACTGAAGGTCGAAAGCGATCGACTCTTATCGTCGAATCCCTTAGAAAAATACTCCTGCCGCGATTTGGTATGGGCCTGGGAGGGCCCGCGCCGATCCAAAGCCCGCGATCTGCACCCTTGTGCGGGGGAAGGCCCGCGATCGGTAATCCATTAGCCGCGTCCGCTTCCGGGCGGGTCGCGACAGTGGTTAGTTGCTATGAATGAAGAGATAGAATCTTTTGAAAAGAATCAAACTTGGGAGCTTGTCAAACCACCAAAAGGAAAGAAGATTGTGGGTTGCAAGTGGGTTTTCAAAAGAAAGGAAGGTACTCCTGGAGTTGAAGACATTAGATTTAAAGCACGTCTAGTCGCTAAGGGCTATAGTCAGATTGAGGGAGTTGATTTTAATGATGTGTTTTCACCCGTCGTTAAACACAGCTCTATTCGGGTCTTTCTTGCGTTAGTTGCTATGCATGATTTAGAGTTGGAACAACTCGATGTGAAAACAGCTTTCTTGCATGGTGAACTTGAAGAGAAAATCTCTATGGGTCAACCAGAGGGTTTTCAGTTTAAAGGTAAGGAAGATCATGTATGTTTATTGAAAAGATCTATCTATGGCTTGAAGCAATCACCTAGACAATGGTATAAGAGATTTGATTCTTTTATGATGCAACTTTGCTATTGTAGAAGCAAATATGACAGTTGTGTATATCTGTGCAAACTTCCAAATGGATCTTATATTTATCTGCTCTTATACGTTGATGACATGTTGATTGCAGCAAAAGATAAATTTGATATACATAATTTGAAGGCACAGTTGAGCGCTGAATTTGATATGAAGGATTTAGGTTCTGCGAAGAAAATTCTTGGCATGGAAATTCAGCGAGATCGAAAGAGAGGAAAATTGTATCTTTCACAGAAAAGCTACATTGAGAAGGTGTTAGATCGTTTTGGCATGAAAGATGCCAAACCAGTGAGTACTCCTCTTGCTGCTCACTTTCGATTATCAGCTGATTTATGTCCACATACATATGATGAATCAAAGTATATGTTAGGAATTCCATATTCTAGTGCAGTTGGTAGCGTTATGTATGCTATGATTTGCACTCGACCTGACATATCACATGATGTTAGCGTGGTAAACAGATATTTATCATGCCCAGGTAAAATTCATTGGCAAGCAGTGAAGTGGATTTTGAGATATCTGAAGGGTACTTCAGATTATGGTTTAGAGTTTGGGAAAACTTGTGAAACTCTTACTGGATATGTTGACTCTGATTATGCTGGTGACATTGATAAAAGGAGGTCTTTGACAGGATACATCTTTACTGTTGGGGGTTGTGCAGTCAGTTGGAAAGCTTCTTTGCAGCATACAATTGCTTTGTCTACTACAGAGGCAGAATATATGGCTATTACAGAGGCAATCAAAGAAGCTATATGGTTAAGAGGCTTATTTGGAGAGCTCAGTGTGGATGATGATGTGACTGTTGTGCATTGCGATAGTCAGAGTGCTATACATCTTACTAAAGATCAGATGTATCATGACAGAACAAAGCACATTGATGTGCGGTATCATTATATTTGAGACATTCTTGCTGATGGCTATATTAAGGTCTTGAAGATTGGTACAGAAGACAACCCAGCTGATATGTTGACAAAGTCATTGCCCTTTACTAAATTCAAGCATTGCTTGGATTTGGTTAATGTTTGCAGCAGCTGAGTTTTATGCTGGTGGGAGGAGAAGATTGACTTAATATTTATGTCTACTTGGGAATTCAAGTCAAGGTGGAGATTTGTTATGTATGCCTTGAATAGTTAGGGGCTTAAGTTATGGGCATTGGGCCAACATTAGGGTTTGAGGGGCAATACTATAAATATTGCTCTTTACTCATTCTGTCTGATAAAGAAGCTTATGTTGCCTATTTTGTAATCCCTAATTCTCATAGTAGATTTTGCTTCTCCTCTCCCCCGTGGTTTTTCCCGCAAGGGTTTCTACGTAAATCTTGGTGTTCCATTCTTCGTCTCTGTCTCAATTTCGTCTTAGTTTCCACAATTGTCGTAACAGAATGGAAGAAAAAATTTGCTAAATAGAAGACACGAAGGTGTAATTAACTACGAGTATTTGAAACCATGAAGATGTGAAATTTAACCAGAACAAAGCGGGAATGACGACAATGATGAGGATGGGAAGATTGCAGCTAAGCAGTGATGGTCTATAATATGGATTTGGCCTTGAAGAGTTTATCTTTGAAAATGGGTGGAGGTGGAAAAAGATAGCAATTACTAAGAAAGCGGTATGACTCACGCTATAAATAGATTTGATCACAGTTCACTTTTCTCAACGCAAGATGATAAGACAGCAGTTGGAAAGCAATTGTTCAAAATGAATTAACAAAAACTGAACGGATGAAGAGAGCTGAAAGCCACTGCCAGCACATATGGAAAAAAAAAAAAGAACTGCAAGGATAGAATAGGGTATGACAGGAAAACCTACCAGCCTTGCACTTCTCCTGAGCTTGGGTTGGGATGAAGAAGAGAAATTTGAGTGACCTCTAAGGAACATGCTTCGTCGATTGCACCCTCGTTCGATGATAATGCCACCGATTTGCGAGTTTTTCCTTCGATGTTCTCTCAACTTCCACCTCAGACGAAGAAGAAACATATGGGGCAAATCGTAGATGAAGAAGAGTACTCGCATGAAGGAGAGATTTCAGACCTGGAAGAGACCGCAGATGAAGAAGATGACCGGATTAACAAGAGATCTCTAGTTTCTTCATTTCCGTTCAATTTAGGGCTTTCACGACCGATTTGCTTCAATTGGGGCTGGGAAAAAATGACACCATTTTAGGTTAAGGAATGCTCTAAACCGCTTCGTTTTGCATACGTAAAGCTTACCAATCAGTAAAGGGGTCGTCTAACCTTTCCTTAGAAGGTTAGGCCCTAACCTTGCAATTCGGGCCGTCCGCGTTATGAATGGATGGTCCAAATTATTACTAACAAAAAAATATATAAAAAATTTAAAAAATTACCCTATAAAAATAGGAGATCTGGGCCGTCTATCCAAAAATGGACGGCCCGGATTAGAAGGTTAGGTATCTAACCTTCTAAGGGAAGGTTAGGTATCTAACCTTCTAAGGGAAGGTTAGGCTACTAATTAAGTTACTTGCCATTTTGAATAGAGAAATGAATAAAGAAAGCGGCGTCACCTTTTTTCGTTAGCCAAATTGAATGGAGTTAACTAAAGAATTTGATTGCGCCAACTTCACAAATTTTAGGACTCAATTACACTTTTTACTAATTTTAAGACTTAATTGCATTTTATCCACAAGTTTTAGGATTTCTAGTACACTTATCCATTTATTTTGTTTCCTCTAGCTTGCCCTACTCAACCCCACAACACAGAATTATATAATAGGATAGTGGGCCCCCGTTCTTTACGCTATTAAAACAGAAGAGTTCAATATTCAGCAGGACCGGTTCGAGTGCGTAGAACTCGATCTTGATTTTTTTTATTTATCGAAAAACTTGATATTGATTAAACTGATCAACGGGCCAGTTTCGGTTGGTCAACGGGCCTATCTTGGGCTGATTTCGGGCCCAAATCGACCCGTGGCCACCTCTAGTCTAATATACCATTATTTTTTCAAATAAAAACCTAAAGTGGATATTGTTTCAAATAAAAACACAAGAGTTGAAATAAGGGTCTAAAGTAGCAATGTAGTATTCAAAAAAAGGGCCCCACCTCAAAGACATATTGGTCATTTACTTTTTTTTTTAATTTTTCTTTCTTTTTTCCTTTTTATTTTTAATTAAAAAATATAAAAGAAAAATAATAATAATAATAATAATAATAATAATAATAATAATAATAATAATAATAATAATAATAATAATAATAATAATAATAATAAGGGCGAAGGGCGTCGACGATGGTCGATGGGGTCATTGGCATCTCGACGAGAGTCCACAACCACATCGACCTGAGGCGAGAGCCAGCAGGCCCCGATTGCAGCAATTACAATAGATTTAAGACTGAATTGACAAAAAAAAAAAAGAAAAGCTTAAGGCTGAATTGCACAATTGTAATACGTTTAAGACTTTTTCTTCGCAAATAATCTCATATGTTTAGGCCATTTTGTTAAGTTATGGATCAAATTTTATGTGGTCCTTAATTAGTTATTCTATAATACTTGCCTAATTTTCCAATGTAGGCATCCATTTCCTGAAGTTATGGCATCTCAACAGAAAATTGATTGCCCACACCACATCAATGAGTTTTGTCTTCAACCCACATTCAGTCATGGCACTCAACAAACTTCTCTCGTGCACTGAAAATATTTGAAGTCTTCAAATTTAAAGGATTAGAGAGCAAATTTGATGCCATATAAATCCATATGCTCGTAATTTCATGTGCTGATTGTGGCAGGAGTGAATAAAAGGAAGGGTTTTGACCAAAAAAAAAAAAAGAAAGGGTTAATATCGTGAAAAACCTCAAACTGATACACCTGTGACAAAATTACCCTCAAACTATTTTTTTGACCACAAAAAACCCTAAATTGGTATAACTGTGACAAATTTACCCCAAACTATATTTTTTTACCATAAAAAATTTCAAACTAGTACACATATGACAAATTTACCCTTTGTTACTTTCCGTTACATTGAGCTAATATTACGAAAAATTTCAAATTGATACACCTATAACAAATATAGGGTAACGTATACACCCGATAATAGCCACGTGTCATCCAACTTTGTAATTTGACGGTAAAATTTAACGAAAACTAACGGATGGTAAATTTGTCACGGATGTACCAGTTTGGGGTAAATTTGTCACAGATGTAACAGTTTGGGTTTTTCATGCTAAAAAAAATAAGTTGGGTAAAATTGTACCAGTTTGAGGTTTTTGGTGACATTAACCCTAAAAGGAAAGATGCCTAGACTTTTCTTTTAAGAGATGCATGAGAAAGGATAAGTCCCAGTTTTGCGGAGCTTTGCATGTCATCTTTTGATTATGTAGAATCTGAACAATCAGTTTCTACTTAGACTTCATCAAAAAAAGGCAGGCCAAAACATAGTATAACATTCCGAAAAAGTTATCAATGCAAACCATATTGAGATAAGAAGTATTTTGTGTATCCACCGCACGACATGGTATAATTAATGCAAGGTTTCAACATTAAAATTTGCCTTTAGCCAGTTAGACAAAAGTACGATTTTCCAAAGGAAATACCAATATAAGATCCCTTGTCGGCACAGAAAGAAGGAACTGTCTCCCTCAGCAGCTGCAGCTCAATCCCGTCGGTGCTGTTTCAACTTCTTCCTCCATCGAAGACAGCAACATGGACAAAGTGAAGTCTGTTTTTGTGGTTTGTCTTGTGTTGGGGTTGTTTGTGGGGCAGCCCAGTGCTGGCGGCATTAAGCCTTGCTACAAGCGTTGCTACTTTCATTGTGTTGTTAATCCTCGTCGCAGTCTACCCTATTGCCATGACAAGTGCATGAAGCACTGTCTACCTCCTTCATCAGACAACCTCAAAGATGCCCAGTACTTTTGCAAGCTTGGATGTGCCTACTCCTCGTGCACAACTTTCAGTTCGAAGGATGATCCAATTACTCGCATGTCTGTTTTGCCAGGTAAAGAAGAAGTTGCAGGTTGCGTGGATTCTTTCTCGGAGAGACGTACCAAGCATCAGGATGGGTAGCTAGCCATCAGAGAATTTTGGTTCCTGATGTTTGTACAAAGTGCAATAATATGATTGGTGAATTGGAATGAACAAAGCAGCAATCTTATTTCTCTTTGTGATATCATCTTCCCAGAGGATTAAATGCAAAGATAAACGAGCTTCGTCGTCTACCAACACTTAGAAGACGCACTAAAAAGACAACGCTATCTGGTGCATGATGCAACAGACCCCAAAATGAATCCATTGCTCCTATCTTTGCGCGCGCGCGAGAGAGAGCGCGCTATAATTCTGACCTTACCACGAATCCCACCTCCAAGCATGTACACATTTAAATTTTTGCTTTGAACTCGATAGACAATAAGAACATAATTTCCCGCAAATCCTCAAATCTAGACGTGAATGGCCTGTTTTTGATCAGACCGGAGAGATGGTCCGGAGTACCAGCGATGACTAACGCAAGAAACTATTTTGCATTATGATTCGGCACACTTGAACAGGATGCATTCCCACCAGCACATGATATAAAAATTTTTCAGTTCCGTTCATTAAATAATCTGCTTTTGTGTTCTATTCAAGATATTCATTGTCACCAACGAGTTAAACAGCTTATTTGACTTGAACATTCGTGTTTCTAGCCCGATTGGTCAAATCATGAATAACCGGTTGTCCACTCCCTTTTTTTGGCCAAACGGAGGTTTCAAATCTTGCTTAAGTAGTTAATTAGACTTTGTCTTTCGTTGAAGTAGTTTATTAGGTTTGAAGACTTGTGTTGCCGGCCGGACTGGTAAATCATAAATAACCGTCTGTCCACTTTCATTTTTTGGCGAAATGGTGCTTACATGATTTGTATAACAGCCTTTTTTTTTTACGTTGCTGCAAAATACTGGATTTTTATGAATACCATTGCTCTTCCTCGAATTGAAGCAAATTAGAATTCTTAATTCTCTACGTCCTTTAATGGATAAAACTTTTTCGGGAACAAACAACAAATCATAATGATTTTTGTATCTATTTTCAGCCATTCTTTGATGTCTTGCAATGGACCTGCTCCATTTCGAGCAACGACCAACTGCTGAACAGACTTACCTCCGAACACAACTTCATTTCGACCTTCCCGTACATGCCGACGGACAAGGGCTCATTTTTCTTAGCAGATACTTCCTGCTCCCGTTTTATTAAATGCTAATTATCAAAAACCTTCCCGTATATGCCGACCAATAATTCGCTTTCTATAATCGGCAGAATTCACGATTAAGTATCAAATGCTCAACACATTCAATATCAAAACAAACCACACACGAGCAGGAGAAAAATCTTTATCTTTATAATTAGGTTAATACTAGGGGTGATCGGTTCTCTGTTCGGTTCGATCCCACCCAGGAATCGAAAATCGGACCAGTAAGGCCGGTTCCCAATTTTTAGGATTAGGAACCGGACCACCTCTTCCTGGGACTGACCTGTCTGGTTCGATTCTCGGGTAGTCCAATGAAACCGGTGGTAGAGAGATGGGAGATATTCAACCATTAAGGTTGGGAATAGGCTTCCCATCTCTTCCGAAAGAACAATTAAGAATGCAAATGATGCATCAACAACAAAAGAGAGATGATCCATCATCAAGATGGTACTTTGTTCGCGTCTAAATTCACATGGTAGAGGAAAATCATGCACCGAGGCGTGAGAGAGGAGAAGGGAAGAGGAGGAGTGCACGTGAGGCTGAGGTTTGAGCTATCGAGATCGATTACTAGGTTTAGGTTGAAAAATAAGCTTAAGAAATATACTTGTTTGGTTTGGGCGGTCCGCTTCCCCCCTCCCCTCTCGGAACCTAGAATCGGATAAAAAATCACCGGTTCGGTCTATCTATCTTGCTTACCTTGATTAACATCATGAAAAATTCAAAACTTGTACATCTACGATAGATTTACCATAAACTAATTTTTTGAGCACAAAAAATATCAAATGGGTACACCTATGATAGATTCATTATTTGTTAATTTCTGTTAAACTTTTACCTTCTAACTGCTGAGTTGGATGACACGTGATATTTGATGGATGTACTAGTTGAGGATTTTTACCCTCTATTTGTTACACATGTACTTGTTTCGAGTTTTTCGTGGAAATAACTTAATTTAACTGGGCAAAGAATGAGATTTTGGCGATTGAATCTGTGGAATTTAAGAAATGGGAAACAGAGAATTGTTGGAGTGATAATTATTCATGTTTTCCTTATTCTATTCAAACTCCATCAGGCTAGAGATGATTATGATATTTATATATTCTAGAAAAGAGAAGCCTTATTTGACGCAAGGGAAAGAATTAAAAAGGAAAGAAGGAAAAGGATAAAGATGAACAAATAACCGCAAAAGAACAAAAAATGAGATAAAAGAAAAGAACAAGAGAAAGTCAGAAAAATCACAGAATAAGGCAAAATTACCTAGTTTCATCACGTTAGAACACCAGCTTTCAAGCGAAAATTGATAGGAATGTTTGGTTTCATTGTATGTGAAAGATACAGAATTACATCAGAATTCACACAATAGATTTGAGATTGAACTGGTTACTTTCCGAAAATATCTGGATTAAAAAATGATACTTACTCAAACTAGTAATCCAACTTAAATTAGTAAGCCACTCAAATTGGGAACCTATGGATCCAGTCTCCTTTGTAAGCTTAAATTGGAGACATATCTTCAACAAACATGATGAATTACATGTAACTGGGCCTATCCTATTGTGCTGGCCCTCAAAGAAGGCCCATTTATGCACTCTTGGTTGGAGCACAAAAGGACCGTCGCTCAGCCAAATTTTGTCAAACCGTCAGCGCTCCTTCTAATTCTCCCTCGTTGTAAGAGAAGAACATGGACAGAGTGAAGTCTGCATTTGTGGTTTGTCTGGTGTTGGGTTTGTTTCTTGGGCAGTCCGGAGCCAACTTTGAGGATTGCTACGAGAGCTGCTTCATCCTGTGCGCCATCACGCCCGGTAACTCTCTCTTCTCATGCTCTGTCAAGTGCTTGAAGGACTGTGTAATTCCTCCTCCAGACAGACCCGGAGATGCGCAGTACTACTGCAAGCTCGGGTGTGCCGCCTCCTTGTGTACCAACCTCAGTTCAAAGGATAACCCTGGTAATAAATCTCTCTCTCTCTCTCTCTCTCTCTCTCTCTCTCTCTCTCTCTCTCTCTCTCTCTCTCTCAGTGGAAGCTCACATTTCTCTCTGCTCATGTTTATGTTGCTCAGGTGAGAAAAGAGTTGCAGGTTGTGTGGATTCTTGCTCGGAGACATGTGCCCATCATGTGTAGCTTGCCCTCTGAGAAATTATGAACAAATTTTGGGATCCTGAAGTGGAACAATACATCAATCAATTGAATGAAACGTCAGGGAGTCTTGAGCCATTTTCAAATCCAGCAAAATTTCTTGTCTACTTTGCTATGGTGAATGTAAGTTTATTCGGATCCAATATTTACTCAAGGTGCCTATCATGGAGTGCGCACTAGGACGCGTTGTATTATATGACAAAAGGTTCACGGGTTCACAGAAGCACTAGAAGTTAGTGCTCAAGTGGGTGAAGCCATATACATATCAGAATGTTCAGTTTCCTTAATCAGCCATCTTGTCTTGAATAGAAAAGAATTGAACTGGTGGCCAGCAATAGACGTGACTTACCGATAAAAATGTCACCTTCCGATTTACAGTGTCAGACCCGTGATCGGTTAACAAGGCTTGGACAAGAAAGTGTCTGGTCGAGGAAAGTCGGCCTGCATAGTGAAGCATTGTCATTTATGACCAGGAACGAATCATAATGTCTTCGCGAAGATTAGTTACATGTCGGGCGAGAAAAGTGGATTTGATCAGACCAATCGATCCTTTTACGATATTTAGCGCTATAAATATGAAGACAATCCTTAAACATTTTAAGGCAAACAAAATATTAGGCCCCTTCCAGTTAGATTGTTTGGAGTATTTACCTGAAGAAAATTTTCTGAAATAACTTGCCTAAACGATGGCACCAAAATTCAAAAGCATTCATGAATGAGCAAGCAGCCCCTTTAACACATAATTCCTTCGTTGTTTTTCAAAAGCGTGTTTTTGCGTTTTCAAATTGAGAAAAGAGGAAAGCAAAAATGCATTTAGGATGTATTTTGTTTAGGGAAACACTTTATGATAAAGAAAAATGCTTTTCAAAAAAATTATTTTTCAAGAAAATGTTTTCTGCTTTTCACTTTAGGAAATTCATTTTCCAAACTACAAACATTGCATATTTTTTTCATCATAAATGGTTTTCTATTGACTAATAATTTTCCCCCACAAAAGACACGTTAAAGTTCATAAAATTAATTCGGGAAAACAGACATGCCCTTAAATCACAAACAGCTTCAATGGCTTCTTCACATGGATCACTTGAAAATAGCATGTTATCCTACCGCACCTGTTTCTCACGATTGCGCTTTGCCGAAGCCAACCATGCCGATTACTCCGCCAACTCCATAAAAAGCCGGCTGCCAATTGGCCAACATGGCCTTCGAGCCGAACCGACTGTCTCATTGAGACCAACAAGGCCAATAAACGATCACGTAAGAGTAGATCACATCATATCCGTCCATGTTATGTCCACGTTCAAAGTCTATTTCATGCGCGGCAAATTCAATAGACTTGTGGAGAGGAAAGTCGAAAGCAAAATCCCATGGAATAGCGCAAAAGATGATCTTTCCCCCTTTCTCCAGACTAGAATACTGAAAAGGAGAGAATGCAGACTCAGAAGACCCGCTAATTACGGACTAATTAACCTGTGCCCACGTCATTGCGTCTACACAAAGTTTGGCACCACCTCGGAAGCCATCTCCCGAACAGGTTTGACACCCGATCATAAAATGCTTGAAGCATATAAAAAAGAAGCGACCGCAGTCCATAAAATCGAGTAGAGAAAATCTGTCCACGTGATGACAATACTTTTCACCCCCTCCAAAAACCTGGGGAATTGGAGCATGAAAGTCTGAAACTCTACTTACAACGGACCAACATTCTTAATGGCTGCTCAAGCTTATGGAACAAAGGTGGAAAGGCCTCGAAAACTTAGCCGAAGAAAGGCGAAAGAACAACTAAAGAAACCTTACCCCAAAAAAAAAAAAAAAAAAACAACTAAAGAAAGGAGGTTTTGTGCTACTTTCTCTATGGCAATTATTACATTATATATTTTCCAAAATAATGGGGAAAAAAAAAATCAACTCACTGAATTGGCAAACACCAGAAATGGAGGCTATGGATCCCGGTCATCTCCTGAGCTACCTCCTGGAAAACTAGTGAAAATCAGGAAAGATAGTGGAAAAGAGCTGCAATTGATACGGCATGGAAGTAAAAGCAAAATTTCAGAGTTATCTCAGCATGTGGAGTAAGAATTCAAAAGCAAAGTGATGCCTAAAAGCAGTAGCTGTCATTATAGTTAAGCTTGCTTGGTCAGCTGAAATTCTCCTCATGGTGCACTGGAAGTATTCAACAACACAATTTAAGTGTTTAACCATTTTCCTCTGCAACATCACTCAACCTATAAGATTATAACTTGTACAACAATTCTTTTAAGTCCTAAAACGTTTCTGCAATTTTTGAAGGAGCCCTACATCGTGCCGAGCCAGCTATTTTCACTTGGATCCTAATAAAAGAAGATGCAGTCTGAATACATTCACTGCTCCAGGTTCCTGCACCTAGGACAAACAACACAAGTATTTGCAGGAGCTTATAACAAAGACAGCCAAAGATGAATAACCGGATTCACCACCACCTTGGTTTCACGAATGACCAGCAATATTGTATCTTCACATGATCCGCACTAAGCTATAAAAGTGCATTCAAGGTAGCAGTGGAACTACAGCCCCTAAGTCCACAAATATGGTTCAAGTAACCAAGTCATATCATATGTCTGAAAGGTAGGTCCAACAGGAACTGTAATAGGCACCTGGACAAAGGGCTACTTTCTTCAGATAACCAAAGGTTATATTGTGAAGCTAGCTTGACTGGTTCGCAAAGAGTTATACTGGCTTACCAGAAATAGGATTCTAGACTTATGCAGAGGTCAGGTACTTGAAGGAGATATAAAGTGATAGTGGATTGAAATAGAAATGTGGTTCATCATGTCTCCATCCACCTCCTAATTGTTACTTCTCAATGTCTCGGAAGATGTATTGTCATTCTTCCCCATTAGGGCTTGTGCTTGAATAAATTCTTAGACGTGCAAAAAGTATAACCGTGACCCTCCAAAGATACACTCGATCCATACATATCAACACCTCTGTTAAATTTTGTCTCACCTTGAAAGAGAATTAACAGAAATCCGACTTGGTTCTCTTGAGTCACTCTTGGAGGTATTGCTTATGAACTGTCAACACAGAAAATGTGAACTTTAAAAACAAATAATGAACAGGGATTCACTTTTTAAACAGCATAAGAGCAAAGAAAAAGTGAACAGCATTGGTAATTAGAACAAATGGAGTAAAAGATGTTAATAACACAACATATAACAAACGAAGTATGGGCTGTAATAAAAAATTGAAATCAAGTGCAAGAGGCTATGAGAAAAGAAATCGACTTCCATAATTGAGGACACGGTGTTGACCTGGAATGACAAACTGTAAAAGTGGAACTTGTGCAACCAGTTCAGTCAACATGAACAGTACATTCTAAGTGGTTATGTTGAAATATATAGGAAGACCAAGAAAGATACTGAAAACAAGATCCACTTTAAGTTCTTATTTCAAACTCAAATGATCGAACATAATTTATACAGCTTTATGAGATGGAGTAGCACATATATAGCATGCCATATATTTGGCCATGAAGGTCAAGATGTAAAATGGCTCATTTTGTAGAGAATAAATCAGATCCAGCTTTCTTTGTTAGAATCAACCATGTGCCATTATTTACCATTGCTATAGGGATGCAGTCTGTACTTCTCATTCTGGCAATTTAGTGAACTTTTCCTTGATACCCATTTGATTAGACACTTTGAAACATTATATACATGTCTTCTGCTATTTATTTGTATAAAAGTGCCACTTTGCTAAGTAAAAGAGAACCTTGTAAATCTGCCATTGCATTTTGGGATTTAAAAAATGAACAGGAAATAAGTTCATGAGATATTATACGAGGCCCATATGAATGAAACGTTTCCATAACAGGAGATGGTTACTGTAATTTTATTTGTTTGCTAGTTTTAAGAGATCAGCTCAACCAAATTTTGAAGCATCACAGTACATTGGCTTTATTAAGTCCAATAAAAGTGAAATCTATGGTAACGTCTCATGGAAATGGGAGTAAGAGATTCTTAGAATCAAGTAATCACCATCAGACAAAATTTGGATATTCACACTGGCCCCACAATTGTCTTTCAGGCCGATGGGGTTCCTTCATCATTCACACCCAACTCTTCTTTCACTTCATTACCATTAATGAGTATGGCACCATCAGTAGAATCAGCTTCCACCACTACACCCACTTCCTGGCTTTCTTCTTCTGCATCCTCTTCCTCTCCATTTTGTTCATCAGCCTACGTGGAGATGAAAAGAAAATATAACACGAAATGGAAGTTCCTGGCCATTCATGACTATCACTTGGAAAGAGAAAGCAAATGGGTCACATGGTTTCCTATTGGTATTTTATTGCGTATCTGTAATCTCCTTTGCTCTAGGCATGGTACTGCAAACTGGTCCTTATTGCTTAATGGAAGAAAATGAGTAAAAAGTGGGAAGAGATGACTTACAATGAACTTGGTTAGGAACATTACCTCGTGACTCTGGTCACCATTTTCAAGAGTTACATTTTCTTCCTCAACTTGCATTCTAAAAGCCTCAACAAGATTATTTTGCGATCTATCAGAGTACTTTGTGTATTCTTCTGCAGGAGGATAAACACCCCTAGGGAACAATTAGAAGTTCAGAGTGAGCAAACTATAACAAATGATGTACTAGAGAACCTCTCAAATAAGCATCAACAACTCGAGCTCTTTAAAAGAAACGCCGAAAAGCATAGGAATGACACGTCAACAGCAGTGATAGAAACTGTTGTAATTCAGAAGCAATATAATCAACGAGAGAGAGCATAAAACAGTGGAAAAGACAGTATCATTTTAAAGCATAGATGAACTAAGAAATTGTTTTCCAGTACCTTGTCCCAGCAATCTTAGATTCGACAGAAAGAGCCACTTGCCAATCGTCAAATAAATTTGGGTATTCTTCAGGGTCAGCCAAAGAATCTGCGGCTTTTGGATTTACCTGCATAAATATAGAGGTGCTTATGTGACTACCCATTTTTATATGAACCTTTAAAATATCTGGGAAAATGATTGAGAGATCACACAACTAAAAAAGGACTTGATTTTGTCCATTAACATATTATATTTAAAGTATAAGCGTGAAAATATAGAAGGTACAGGAGAACTAGAATGGTCCTGAAAGTAGAGAAGTAACCTATTTCAGGTGGGAACATACTTAACATCAAGAAAATCAGTTTCATGAATTGGAAGTTGCCCAACATAATCTGATAATAGCAAGGGAATATGACTTACCTTGTGGAGGTCTTTTCTCCAGATTGCAGTAATCTCTGAAACTTTGCTTGGTAGATAAGATCGTGCCATCAAAGCAGCCTCGGGTATGCGATTGCTGGAAAACATAAAGATGAGAGAGAGAGAGGTATTTAGTATCGCATGATGTAATGTTCTTTTATTCCATAGGAAAACGAAGTAATAGCTAACTTACCTATCCACCAACAGCTGGAGACAGTCTTCTAATTTACCCAACGTAAATAAACAGAGGAATGCAACATTGTTCTTTCCTTGCTCTTTAGCAAGGGATGCAAGTGTCGAGATCCCTTCAGCATCACCTAAGGAAGAATAGAGCAGTAACAAGCCACTCAAATCCATAGCCTGTTTCATACATTCTTCAGCCATTTCCAACTGCATGAAATCAAATATGCAAATGATAAGGACGACATACAAGCACTGATTTGAGAATATATGAGATTAAGATGCATTTGCTAATATGTTGACCTTAGCAAACTATTCTAAGTTAAAATCCAAAAAAATGATATTATTACAACTTTCTCTTGAAAACCCGATATTTTTAACATAGAAAGGCATGACTATCGAGTTGAGTAGATGGAACACCTTTCCTTTTGACATAGCTAATTCTCCCAACTGCTTCCACTTTGACTCACTCGGCACTTCCATTGCAATTTCCTGTCATAAAAAGATTCAGCTTATTCTTGATGTCCAATAACCATCAATGACTCTCCAACCAAAAAGAAACAACTAGACATGTACCATATTTGGCTAAAAACCAACACAAATCACCTTTGCAATCCCCAACCTCCCGAGCTGTATGGCTAATTCAAACCTGTAATCCGGGTCCGTAGCCACTTCAAGTGCATCCTCTATCATACCTCGTGCTTCCAAGAAACGAGCCACACTAATGATTGGAGATAAGTTAACTTCTCAAAAGAACATTACATTGTCAAATTTACAATGATCAAGTGGTGCAGCATTTTAACAGATTTACCAGACTTTATTTAAAGAGAACTGACAGTATGGTGTACATGCAACCCTTAATATCCAAAATTCAACGACAAGCACTAAGAAGAAGTTGTCCCTTAAATTTATGAAAGATAACTTAAACAAAAGTTTCACCAGGAAAACAACAGATGCAAGCCAAAGCTATACCATGACACCCAAAAGGCAACAAAATTCTAATCTACCAAATAGCCAGATCCACAAGCAGACTGATACCGATTTCACATTCATTGTAAGAGAAAAGATGAAATTACCAGAAAAGATGGTTAATGAATACTGTAGAAGGAATAATATTAGCAGTAGCCTCCAGATAGAAGGATAAAGCATTTCAAAAACTATGATATCGTCAGTTTGATTTTAGTTGTTCCAACAATAGTTGCATTCCGCAATTTCTTCTCCAATTAAATAAATTCCAAATAAACAAAATAAGCTTCACGTCCATCACTAAAGTTCTCCCTCTGCAAAATATTATCTACTAGCCATCCTTTTCTCGAGAAAACCTCAACATTACCCTGCCCCCCAACCTTATATATATATATATCATCATTTGCCTAAGTGGAGAATCCTGATCATTTGGCAATCCCATATATACCTATCATGATGCTCTCTGGGAATTGAAGGTAAAAGTGCATTGGCCCTTTCCAGATCTCCACGCATAACCAGAGTTTGGTATTCGATCAAGCTGAGAAGTAATGTATACCCCATAACACTGCATTTAAAGTCACGCAAATAAGATTCAAGTAAACATGAATATTTAAGCTGCAACATAATGACCTGTTGTCAAATAATAAATGCTAAAACCTTACTCACTTGAATTCTTTATCAATTAGGTATACCCGGCTTTGACTGGCAAGATATCCCAACAAGTACATCGGCCGGTCCAAATGGAACATTGTTGTCACCTGAAGTTGTCAAGTTATTATTCAAGCGATTCCCATAGAGCAATAACAGTACATGGAGAAATCACAAAGAAGATGAAAAGGAAAAAATTGAGTATCATACCTCCCCACCTACACAGTAATTGAGCCTCCAAGAAGAGTTGTTGTAAATGAAACAATCACCAACCCAAGTACCAGTCCTGACACGCTCATTGGTTTCATGGAGAAGTTCAAAAGCATCCTCTACTCCTTGTTCCTCTTCTGGTTTTCCACTCTCCAAATAAGAAGTAACTACATCTCGCTGAATACAAAATCCCGGATGACCATGTAAGCTCACTGGTTATGTCATCGATGGCATAACAAGAAAATTCTAAAGAATTGAAAGTAGTCAAGTCTGAGATATGAGCTGAAATGACACTCACATCATATTTGAGGATGTAGAAAGATGCATCACTAGCAATTGCCACTAAATCACCACTATCAGCCCAGTATACGTTCTGACACGATAGAAAATTATATGCCATCAAAAAAGCATTCACTGAAAATAAGCTAACTCTGTGTATGTGTCGTAAAACAAACTTACCTTCACGCTAACATCAATTCTTCGAATCAACCTGCATTCAACCCAATCATAGAAGCAAATGAAGTCATTTGAGCACATGGCCAACAGAGTGCCACCATAGATATGTTCAGCCGAATAGGTTGGTCGAATACTCTTTTTCTCCTGAAAAATACCACCACTATTAAACTTGCCACATCCTCTGAACAATGTCACAGGGTTTTCACCTCTAGTATTGATGTTGACCAAGGGTACTAAAAAATGCACCCAACTAGCTAAAAATCTTCAAACATATGGGCGAGTGTGTCTATTATGAAAGGTAAAAAACAGATCATATACATGGCATCAAGGTGGTGCAAACCCATTACCAAAAAGAAAAAAGAAAAACTGTGGCCATGTGAGAAACTTATGGATGTAGAAGAGCCATGGTAGCTGTGGCCATGTAATATAGCTCCAAAGTGCAAAGAGAGTACTCATCGGTCTATGGAGCATCAAGTGTAGAGAGAATGACAGATGAGGAAGGTGATATCCTTGGGCTATACTGGCTTGTCTTTAATTGTCATACAAATACACAAATAAAAAGTAAAAAATAAAAAGCAATCTACATCTATAGGAGACGCAAAACTGTACATGCAAAGGCAACTAGATTAGCCAACACCGCCTAATCATTTGAGAGCAAAAGGAATATGCAAGCTCCCATTTTCCTTTTAAGAAAACATACTTAGGACAACAGAAAACTACAGCAAGCACTTTTGTAAACCACAGAAACTGAAACTTATGGAATGTACAATGTAAATAGACCAACCTGGAAATTTTTACTGAAGATTTTGATCTTCGAGGCACTTTCTTTAACAGCATATTCCCCATCAGAAGACCAAACAAATTCAAGTGCTGAACCGAAAGAGCGATTCCTCCATGCCAATGCAGTATATGTAATGTACTCACCATCTCCACAGACTACAACAAACCTCCCATTTGGATTGTGCTTTAAGCTCTGAAGAAAAATCAACAACACAAATTGGAGGTTTGTAGATAACTTCATATGTAACGAGTTTAAGACTCCTCAAAGTCAATTGCTTTAATAGTAGCATAATCTCTGACAAAAAAATAACAGTAGCATAATCAACAAAGTGTTATCCAGGCAGATCTTTCATGTTGATGTCCCAATCAAAGTCCTTAGAAGAATTAGTTAAATCCTAGTACCCTATAAAAACATCTATCAATATGAACAAACTTGTCCACTTCCTTTCAGAGGCATCCTTAACTATGTCTAAAACTAAATGCGAAATTTATAATTTCAAGAAGAGAACCTCCACGAACATGTGATCACACATATAGGCAGAATCACTGCATGGAGCACGTCAACTCTTTTAGCAAGCAGCAAAACCACTACTTTCAAATCCAAAAGAAATACTCCACAGATTCAAGTTTAAGGAAAGAACGTAAAAAGGACAACGGGCAGTAAAATCTCCTTGCCATAATATGGACCTTGTGGAAGTAGAACCTCAGGCCCCATTTATCCTCAAATGTCCATTACAATAGATAGCTTGCCAAAACAAGAAGCATGTTCAAACACAGCTAGCACAACAATGAGAAGTTGATGACAAGTATTCCTTACGAACACATATCTCGAATCTTAATACGTCATTAGAAACTAATCCAGGCAAAACAAGAGGCCAAGAAGATGAAAACTCACTTGGGGGTAAAGATCACAAGTTCCCAACTCCTTAACAGCCAACGGCAACCTTTCTCCATCAGTAGCCTACAAAAAGAAAGCAAGATGTAATCGGTAAGGAACCTTCATAATTAAGTTGTCATTCTACAACAATAAATCAGTCTAGTTAGTTTCAAACCTCAAAACCTGCTCCGACGCTCTTAATATTTACAGTTTGAATCTCATTATGCTTAGCCCAGATGATTTTTCCACTACTGTCCATGCTAGCTACAGGAACTTCACGACCAAGTTTAACCATAACAGTTCCTTCATCATAACCGATCACAACTCTGTACAGAGAAAACCAACAATGACCAGTCCAATCATTTACTAATATGAGAGAAGTTAACGTAAGGTTGCAATTATAGTCTGGAAGTTGCAACATGAAGATTACAGATGAAAACAAGAAAAGTACCAGTAAGTATTATCGAAACATCTTCTAGTAGAGGAAATATGAACAAGATAGTAAGAAAACATGTTTAAGAACAAACCTTCGTGAACTTTTCACATTGCCAATAGCCCAGACTCTTTCAAGACCGTAATTCAATGTATTTTCCAGCCTGGTTTGAAATGGAGAACTATTAGAAGATTCTTAAAATGTAATGTGTTGGAAAAATTTAAGCTAGAAAAAATGGGAAATACAAGATAAATTGATTCATATACTGCACATTCGCATGAAATCAACAAAATCCCACTGAAAAAAAAAATTCCACTGACTACTACATTGGCATATATTCAACTCATTCAGATAAACTACATGAAATTTCTATAAGCATCTGTCTGAACGCTGGAATGTAATAAAAATATAATTAATCGATGCTCAGTCCACTTTGTCCCTAAGCAGACAATGCAAATTAATTTCATAATTCACCTCATATTCAACATGAACACAGTCAGATACGCAATAATTGGACCGTGACCTCTTATGATGTTTGTAAGACATAAACCATTGGTAAAGTACATGCAGACTGGATCATCAATGATAACCTATACTAAAGTAAGACACAAAAGCACTGATTCATTGGGGACAATGAAAGGCTCTCATGTAAATTGTTTTCATCCTTCTCAGCAAACTTTTGAGGTTTTATATACGTTAACATCAACTCCCTGCCACCAGGCTGAGTGTCTAATGGCATGAAAACTGAAGCTCATTTTTTTCTTTACTGTGCTTTACAATACCAGCATACAATCATGGCTTGTCCTGCAACAGACCAGTCTAATAGAGACATGTTCAATCAAGCAGACCACCAGCAAAACCATATGATTGCCAAGATACGGACATAGGGAATACCACTGAACATATCATAAACATCTTTGGAAACATAACACAAGCTCATACGCTTAATTATCATCCCATACAAGAACTCAAGGTCAGTGTTATCAAGTCGTCGCCTAGGCGACAAGGCGACCTCGGATGCCCAAGGCGTCCTGCCGCCTTGCTGGTTCTCCTCAAGGCGGGCGCCTTGGTCGTCTAGGCGTCACCTTGTGGACGCCTTGGGCGCCTTGGGACAAGAGAGGCCCACGAATTCTAGCCCAACTTCAATACACATTAGAGAAAAATGAAGATGAAGTGATGTTTGATGACACTATTTGAGTTACCACTTTTGTATGTTTAAGACATTTCTTTATATTTGAAACTTATTTAGTAGAGCATGTTAGACTATTTTGAAATTATTGAACTTATAGTTACTTAATCTCGATTACCTACTCCATTTTATGATTATTATATGTCTTAAATATATTTGATAGCTGTTTATTTTTAATAATCTTTCATGCATATATTTGCTAGTTTTGAAGTACAAATATATATATATATATATATATATATATATATATATATATATATACATTGTCGCCTTATCACCTTGTAGGCGACTAGGCGGGCGCCTAATCGCCTAGGCGTTTTAGAGGCCTCTAGCTCGCCTTGTCGCCTTAACAACTATGCTCAAGGTGTCTAGGCAATACTAGATGCCAGAAAGGGAAAGTGAATGTGCCACAGAATATCAGTAAAACATCGAGGAACTACATAACCTATAAGTAGTAGAATGCCATATCCGCACTGTGCCATCCTCTGAGCCAGTAATTATGATGGGCAGATCCGGATGATAACAGACAGTTGAGACATTGTGTGTGTGACCTTCCAATGTCTGGACACAGCTCTTGGTTTGATAGTCCCACACCTGCATTCATAGGAATGATTAGATAAATCCAAATTGATAGGCCTATGCAATGCAACATCTTGACGGACCTTAGCGGTGTGATCATCAGCACCAGTGATAAGAAATGGTTTATCACCACCTGTGAAGTAATCTACGCAATTAACTCCTTTTTGATGGGCATCTAATGTGAAATTTGGATCAGAAGAGCCAAGATTCCAAATCTGTAAAGTAACAAAGAGAAGAAAAGAATTAGCATGAATTGCAGTCACAAGCGAGAAAGCAGTGGAACAATGAAAGCCACACAAAAGAAGCCCAACTATACCTTTATCGTGCGATCAAGTGATGCACTTGCAAACGTATTTGTGTCTTTTGGATTAAAATTGACTTGCATCACATAATGTGAGTGTCCCTCAAATATCTGAGTACAAACCCAACCCTTCTCCCAATCCCAAAGTTTAATTAGCATGTCATCAGATGATGAGAGCAAATACGGGAGTGTGGGATGGACAGCCACGGATCGGATGTAGTCTGTGTGGGCCTCAAAAACTTTCACTTTATCCATGGTGTTGTAGTTGTATACACGAACGAACATGTCATCAGCTCCAGCGACAACCCATTGCTTGCGCGCGATAAATTTTGCTGACCTAACTGCCAGACATGATTTAAATTTAACATGAGGAGAGGAAAGAAAGATGAAACTATTATGCAGGCCACTGACTGTTTTAGAGCCCAAGCAAGCAGAATGCACGCACACACTGATTTATGCGTAGTAAAGCACCTGGCAGATCAGTGACCTCAAAAGACTTAACCATCGTCTGCAGTAATATTAGAAATGTCCGAATCAGTTCAAGATGCAACCAAATAGCCTATTTTATCAAGATAGTACTGTTGTATTCATCCTATTGAATCTCCATCCATGATCCATACCTGCGACTGGTAATTCCATATACAAACAGTTCCTGCATACAAACTTGCTAGGATCCTGCATCAACAACAATTAGAGTCAAGCAAATAGCGTTGTTCATCTAATTATGCAATTTGATTTCCAACACAGAATATAATTTATATGAAAGTTGAAAGAGTTGAAAGAACAGAGTCATGCCGACCATGGTTCTGTTGGATGCAGGTCTACAGACTTCACTCTCTCTGATCGTTGAGCAAATTTCTTCTGGCAAGGATACAGTTAATTGAAGAAATGAATACGTAATGCATGTTAAAAAGACAATGTAAATCCACTGGTCCAGAAACAAACCTTAATTTCCAATCTGAGCGGCTGTCGAACAAGTTAACAAACAAAATAAAAATCAGTCCCAAATCAAATCCCGGAGAATAGAATACACGTGCAATCTTCTTTTTTCAGTTCATTGTCAACTAACTATACAAGATGAAGGATTAGCGAACTCCATTTACTTCATAAAGAAAAGAGTTCTAACTTAATTCTAGCAATTGAAAAGAATCTAAATATCCTACTACTTTGCAAGAGAATTCTGATTTCCTGGAAAAAAGATCTATTGAACATGACAAATCCAAAACCTCGGCCTGCCTTCACATACCACATCTCAAATAGGTTAAAAAATCAAAAGCCAATGTGTAAAGTTATTACAACTACGTATTTCAAAGTTTGAATCCAACACGTCATGTTCTCGGCACCCGAAAAAGGAAAAAGCACACAAACAAACGGGCAGTAATCCTGAGGCTAGCATTTGCGAGCTCAAAATCAGTAAAAACGAAGTCTAGAAAGCTAGAAGCGAGGCGACACGTCGAAATCAGACGAAGACGCACATTCGCGCAGATCCTTCGACGCATTCAACAGCGGAAGAAACGAGTTTCGAGATCACGCGTAAACCGAAGAGCGTACCATTTTCTTCTGGTGGAGATCGCCGCTAAATCACTGTCAGCAAGAACCAGAGATCAAGCTGCGACCAATGGCGATCTTGACGACCCCTCTTCGTGTGCTTCGAATTTGGGAGGGAGGGAGGGAGGGAGCCCAGCTTCTTCGTCTGTAGTACTGGAATCCAGACTCGCACTTTGCGGTTAGAAACTTGGAACGAACATGAATCCCCCCGGCTTGCCACTTGCCTGACGCTTCAGCTCAGCGGGAGAACGGTGGGGAATCGGGCCGGGTTGGCTCCGACCCAAGGCATAAGCCGGTCAACGGGCCTAGTCCCATGGTCCGAGCCCGCTCATGTACCTTCACTTCACGTGTATTAATTGAAAAGGAAATTCCGAAATTAAATGCATCCTTCCTCGCACGCTGGCATCGTTTAATTTTTACTTGCGCTATTTCCACCTCTTTATTGATTCCTTGACACCCCATCCCTATCATAATGAATTGACTATATTAACCTTTGCGAGTCCTGCACTTGATTTAAGATTAATTCTTACCATTTTTCTTACTTTTCTTTTGTTTCCATGTTTTACTGGAACGAAACTAAGCCACGCTCCTCTCTTGATTTAAGTCTGTTTCTTGGCTTCCTTTTTTGTTTGTTTTCCCTTCTTTTCTCATTTGGAATGAAATCGGCGTTTGTCTTTTCCAAAAAATAATAATAATAATAATAATTTATTTGGTAGATTGCTTAATTATTGTGTTAATGAGTTTTATGTTACTCTTTCTTTTTATACTAGGAAATTATTATTCAACAAACCTACGTACAAGTAAGAGTGAATAGAACTAACTGCCATTTTTATATCGTATTTCATTTAGTTATAAATTTAATATGTATCGTTACGTTGTAGCGATAGATTGAACATTGGACTTACTTTGTCTCAACTTTCAAGGAAGATAGATTTGGCGAGGTATATCGGTTTTAGACATCTCTTTCACACGCGAAGCGTCTTTGACTTGCAATAGAAACATTCTGTTGATCACGATAATTACCTCCCATGTCGCAGCCAAGAAGAACATATTTGTCTCTCTTTATATAGAAACAACATAACCTTGAGCAAGAAGATGTGTCTGCACGTTGGAAAATTACCTAGTATAGTTCCAAATGAATACACAATAAAAACAATATTTTCATCCATAGTGAATACACAATAAAAACAATACAATGAAAGACGAGTAAATTATGAATAAAATGAACACATCAACCATAATATTCAATTTTTGAGTAAATTCTCGTAAATGTACATAAAATAGTCGAAGTCGAAAAATTCATGATGATGAAATTAACCTAGGGAAATAAAGTAAACAATTTGCTGATAAAACTTACATTTCATTATTCAAATATATGATTAAAGTCTGACGGTACTGTTAGTTATTTCAGATCGTAGATCCGCACACCATCACCGCGTGTTTTGCATAATGCACTCATTAATTGAAAAATCGTGGGGTTATAAATAATGATAGTATTGTCATATGATTAATACTTGCTCCAGATTACTACAATGGAGAATAAGTTTCGAAGAAGACATTCCTTTTCTTATCATTTCTATTCTGATGATCTAAACCAAATATAAGTGAGCCATACATGCTTATCTATCCTCTTAAACTACTATTTCCTAAAAGCCGTATTTATAATTGGCTCGCTCAATTTCCACATTCTAAATAGTTACAACACAACTTATTGAGTTGATTAGTACATTTTCATTAAAGCACAATATATTGAGATATTGTTCGTCTTAGTCAAAACAACGTTATTTTACTTCACCACTTGATGAGATTTTCCGTTTGTTTTTTTCTTTATACAAACATCATTTCCTCTCTTATACTCACTAATGTGCTTAAGTTGAATTCTCTGTGAGATTTTCTGCAATGAGTTTGAACTTATTGGTAATCTTTACTGATTAACGTATCTCAGATCTAAATTACAATCATATTGAGTGCACAACTCTAACAAAAGGATTCCACTCAAAAAAGAACTCGAACCAAAGAACTGTATTTGACTGGGAGTTATTAGAGAATGAACAAGAGAGCTGGTAAATGATGAATGTTCTAAACATCATCGCTGCATTAATGTCGTTTTAATGTAGAACTCAGATCATAAATTTATTAAAATACATTATTATTACAGGATTTTTGTAATAAAAAGAAACGGCAACTCTATAAATTTCCAATACGAACACAAAAGAAGAAGAAACACGATTAAAGACATGTTCAGAAACATCTGGGAACTGAATACTGATTGATCCACGTTAAATGTATGTTTTCCTCCTCCATCAATCTTCCTGTGAGAGCTGTTTTGGACCGTTTAAATTTCAGAACATTGTAGGCTGCGTATTCAATCCGTATGCAGCAACCCAAAATACACACGTACAGATATACAAATCCATGTTCCATAGAGTTAAAGAATTAACACACCTTGTTTTGGATTCATCGTTCTTGATGCGGAATTGCGAGAATCCAACGCTTAAGAGCTTCTCCTCTATGAACCCCCTTGATCACTGGCTTTAATGAGACGGCCCCTCACTGTCGTTTCTGACGATTTCTATATGTGAGGTTATGTGGACATTATGGTTTAGAGGAGGGACTTAAGCACTATTTATAGAGAATGAACCCTACCCCCTCATCAAGGATAAGGATATCTCGGCCCATACTATCCAGCACCATATCCTACTTGAATTAGGAAATAATATATCTCTTTCTTATTAGACCAAATAATAATTACAGTAACAATTAATAAAGCCCACAATTAAATATTAAAACATAATATTCTAACATTCTCCCACTTGGGCTAAATTAATTGAAACTGTACTGTATATGCGCATCTTTATATTGGTCTAGAGATAATTCCCAACAGTCAATCCGATCCCATAAAGTCTTAAGTACCGGACCATGCCAGTAACTGCATCAGAAAACACAGAGCCATCCACAATCACAAATACTCTTAACTTTACTTATATGGATTTGATATGGTAGTATGGCAATCGGATAACATCTCAAATAATAGAGACGCCTTATATGTTATCCTCATTGTCAGTCACCATTCTCTCACTTTATGTGTCACAAAACCGGATGTGTCACGAGAGAACATCTTTACGGTTCCAACGAACCAACATATGTCTCACCTTTATAGTTAACTATGCTTTACGTGTAACAAGACATATGCCTTTTGGCTAAAATAAATGCCCCAACCATCACTCAAGGTTTACACAATTCCTTGAGATTTTTTAACAGATATGCATTCAATATCACATTCAAAAAACTTCAAAGAATGTAGAAGTTCAATACATATCAAAATTATTACTAAAAGTAATATAACATTGTAAACTTTATTAGAGCAAATATCGAATGCAGCTCCCACTGAATTTGCGACATGTCATCTAAATGTATATGGGAAGAGACCTTAAGTTAGTGAGTCTGCAGTCTTATCATCTGTGTAATAAGCTCTACTGTAGTGTCACCCTTTCATCTGTTACCTTTATGGTCAAAAACTTGACCGCTAGATATTTAGACCCCTTGCGACTCATGCTGTTGTTAATGAACAACACTGCAGAATTATAGTCACAATACAACTGTATGGGTCTATCCACAAAGTAAATACGGTCAACTCTTTAATGAGATTCCGGAGCCAAATAACCTGAATAGCAGCTGACAAGCATACTACAAACTTCGCTTTCTTGATTGAGGATTACATAAATTTATGTTTACGCTTTTCTGTAATATTGCACTTTTCTTTTGACATATAAATGTTTGTAGTTGTCAACTTCACATTATCCTGACAGCTAACAAAGCCTGAATCTGAATACTTTACTAATGCAGGTCCTGAATATGTCTGTAAATTAGCATATAGTCTTTTGTCCTCTTTAAGTACCTCAAAACTTTCTTAGTAATCACCTAGTGAACGTGTCCTGGATTTAACCAATACATTACAAGAATGATCCATACGAATCTCAATGCCTAGGACAAAACACTCTATATCAAGATCAATCACGTAAAAAATGCTTCGACAATATCTGCTTCATCTTATGCAATAATTCAAGAAAATTCCTTTCAAGCAAGATATCGTCTGCATAGAACACAAGGAAAATAAATTCCCCCCACTGATCTTGTAGTATATATATACTAATTTACTTTGTTCTTGACAAAACATGATAAAGCTACAATACTATGAAACTTCAAGCCACAATTGTCTAAAAGCATACTTGATCCCATAAAATAGACTTTTCAGTCTAGAATCTCCATAAATATGATCAAACTTTATTCCATGATAACTTTGTGAGATTCTTCGTTCTTTATGCACAAGTTTATTTAAATCATCTGCTGCAAAACCTTCGGGTTACATAAAAAGACTACCTCGAAGTATCCAAGTAAAAAGAAGTTTTAATACCTGTATAATAAAGCTCCTTATAATAATGAGCTATTAATACCTTAATCACTCTGAAAAACTCTTTATGAGAGACTGAATAAAAATTATTTTAAGTCTGCTCATTCTTTATGAGTGAAAAATTTCGCTACCAATCTGTCTTTAAACTTCTTAAATAAAAAAATTGATCAAAATATAATTTGATATAATAAAGTAGACAAAAAACTTTCATCTGGAGTCCCTTAAGTTATGCACACCCAATTGCAGCAGATGGACTTGTGACCTTGAGTCATACTAATAAGCTTTCAAACACCGCATGTTTTATAGTCTATATCTTATCTACCATGCACCCAATCACAATTATAATTAAAAACAAGAAATAGCAACTGTATAAATTACTAGATTATTTACATAGTCGATTTTGTAGTCATGCTCTTCCGGATAGACTATACAATGTGACTTGATACAACTGATCGTCTCTGCCTGATAGATCTTTTAGGTAGAGCTACTTTAACCTTTATTCTGCGCTTGTAGGGTTTGATAAACTTCATCAGGTATTATCTTAATAACAAGAACCTGAACCCCAATAGAATCATATTATAATGTAGAATGCTCCATGATCATCTGTATAGACAGAGAAAAACGATACAATTGTCCCTACCATACTGTTACCTTTAATAGTCTGTGAGCAACTACCATTATTCGGCTATATCAAGCTCCAGCAATTTAGCTATCTGTAATTCCACAATTCTTGTTCCTCTTTTGGGATGATAAATCAATACCCCTTTAGATGAACTGGGTAAGGAACGAAATAAAACTGAGTGGTTCTGGAATCCAACTTATCTAATGTTGGATTATGTAACTTTATTTCTGCATGAACACCTCAAATTTTAATATGGTTCAAACTATATTAACGTCCAATCCATGACTCAAAAGAAGTCAATGACATATTTTGATAAAAACATAATGGGTTATTTTAAAGTTTTACCCCACAAAAAAAAATATATATATATATATATATATATATATATATATATATATAAATTGATTTTACATATCATACTCGTCATCATATCCGTATGGTGTGATATTGCCTTTCAGTGACACCTTTCTATTGAGGAGTATCGGGCACAAAATCACAACCCAGAATCCTCTCAAATATTTGGCAAATGGCTCTTTAAGCTATCCAGCATTGCCATGTCAACCATGATACTCACCACCTTAGTCAAAAATGACATTTTTTTTATAATAAATTTATCGACTATAGTCAAAAATATGTTGAACTTGTCACGGAAATAAACATTTTCTTCAACCAAGTATGAAAAACATATAGAGAAAAATAATCGTTTAAATGTGATAAAAACTCTACACAATATTACCATATAAGATCCACTTATACTAGTATAAATGACCTTCAATAGGTCATAACTATCGACTACAGTTTCACCATTTATCTTAGTTATTTTATATCTGCTTCAATCTACGCATGTGTCTAGGTCACTTTTAAGAGTGAGCAGAATGCTTGCCTTTATCTATCTTTTCACTCTTTCTTTACTGATGTGACCAAGAAATTGATTCCATAATGCGCATGATTGTTCCTTAGGCAGATAAATTTTGTACGTAACTTTTCAGCTGTATAAATGACGTATAATTCATTGGGAGATAAACATAATCTGTACAATTCATTGGACATAGAGTGGTAACCAACTTTATTTTAAAAGAAATAGTAATTATTTTATTTGAAATCACAAAAAGGAGTAACTACACATGTCCATACTTGATACGGAAAATAAATTCCATCTTTAAGAAGAGTACATAAAATATGTTTCATAATGTCACAATAAAACCAGAATCCGGAATGACATTCCCACCAATTTAACGTCAACTTTATAAGTGTTTCCATAATGAGCTTGATTCAACCTGATTTGGTACCTTTCAGTTTATGAATTCCTATATGGTAAACGCAACACAATATGTCGCACCACTATCTAGCCATCACATAACCAGATGAGGCCTAAGACAGAATGAATTCTCAACCAATACCAAAAAATCATTACTTTATGCTCATACTTAGATAACTAAGTCTTTGTATTAACTGTAGTCTTTCTTTATGTGATCTTTCTTTTTGTAAAAGAAGTAGCAATCAACATCCTTTTCAAAGGATACTTTTCATGGATTTTAATCATCAGAATGACCGGTGGTTTAATATAATACTTTATGAGTATGATTTTAGAACTGTTCAAAATACAATTTCATCAACTTTAAGACGTAATCATTAATCTTAATAGAACCATTACACTTGATGTTGAGGAGTCATTGCAGATATTTACCACTCTTAATAATAAATGATATATAATTCCAAACCCTCCAAGGCTTCCTTTACTTACTTAGCAGTGCAGTTAACTGGCAGAAAACACTTTTCAAGTGTTCTTTAATGGACCGCTTCATATCAAATAAGCGAATCCGATCACTCTTTACCCAATAAGCAAATAATGCTCTTGAAAGTTCTCACTAATGAAAGTGAGAACTACGGGGTCTTTCTTAACAAGAGTAATACAAGTATTTATCAGTTCTTCGTAAACAGAAAATCCTCATTCAGTTCTCAATAAGTCTTAATTCTAACAGAATTGCCGTTCACAGAAACGGTGACAAAATAAAAATAATCAATGTTTTCAATCAGCACGATGTGAAATTTCACCTTGAGAGATACATACATCATCACATAATCACCTTTGGGCAGAAAACATGACATGTAGTTGTATACTCCCTACATTACAGCGGCCATGAGAACTTATTTCAATCTTCGTTAATCACCACCTTTGGGTGTATGACATGACTTAGACTAATCAATCCTCAACCATATGCTGTACATGTAACCCTCCATGAAAAAACACGCAACTACCTCCTTTGGGAGTATAACTACGCATTAGAACAAGAGACATCCCAATACTTGTAAATTGATCTTTATTAAACTCAACTAAGTATGCCGCTTTGGCGGTCACAACCCAACTGAATTTATCTGAAATTGGGATATAACTTTATATTTCACATCTACCGTATGCATGTAATTTCAGAAATTAGGGGCAATCATCCACAAAATTACACGCCGCTAATTTACATCGATACCTCAACAATTCATGTCAAACCATAAACATGAAATTGATCAAAAAATTTCCACATAATTCCACGTGATACTTTCATGTAAGCCTGTACCTGTACTTCACAAATCCTTAAAGAAATACCAGAAAATACCTCAAAAATACCCCAAAATACCCTCGTATTTGGCGCTCCGTACGTATTTCCATCCATGAAAATACCAAACATGAAAAATAAATATACCATCCTATAGAGCATGAGCATACGAGCACGCCGGTACCTGGAACACCTCCATCGGAGCCCGCACGCGCCCTCACGCGCCGCCTGAAGCTTCAGCGCGTGAAGCTCACGCGCAAACACGTGTCGCGCACGTGTTCTGTATGTCAGCCGGTTCTGAAACCGGTCCGACCGGCTCGACTGGTCCGACCGCTACGATGAACCGGTTTGGCGAACCCGGTCGAGGCGATCCGGTCGAACCGGTCAGCGACCGGTCCGACCGGAAGGTCCGAGTCAACGGTCAACCATTCCGGGTCGGGGCAACGGATCGGGTCGGGTTCCTGGTCGGGTCTGGTCTGCACCCGGCTGACTGACGTCAGGTGACGTCATCCCGCACGTGTCACGCACGTGCGGGCCGGGTCTGCGCGTGGCGTGTGTGGGGCGCGTGGCCGCCACGCGCCCGATAGCCACCGGCGAGTGGCGGCGCGTCCGGTGGATTCTGGCGGCGATCTTTATATGGTTTTGCTCGTCTCGTCGAGCCCTTTCCGAATATATAATTTTCTTTGAATTTCGATAAAAACAAAATTTCGAAAATACTCCAAGAATGCGATTCGTGACCTAATACGCGCAGGCTCTGATACCACATGTAGGCTGCGTATTCAATCCGTATGCAGCAACCCAAAATACACACGTACAGATATACAAATCCATGTTCCATAGAGTTAAAGAATTAACACACCTTGTTTTGGATTCATCGTTCTTGATGCGGAATTGCGAGAATCCAACGCTTAAGAGCTTCTCCTCTATGAACCCCCTTGATCACTGGCTTCAATGAGACGGCCCCTCACTGTCGTTTCTGACGATTTCTATATGTGAGGTTATGTGGACATTATGGTTTAGAGGAGGGACTTAAGCACTATTTATAGAGAATGAACCCTACCCCTTCATCAAGGATAAGGATATCTCGGCCCATACTATCCAGCATCATATCCTACTTGAATTAGGAAATAATATATCTCTTTCTTATTAGACCAAATAATAATTACAGTAACAATTAATAAAGCCCACAATTGAATATTAAAACAGAATATTCTAACAAACATTTGTCTAAAGCTATTCAAGAGGTAAAATCTAGTAACTGTAAAAACTTAACCAGGCGTTGAGCCTGTAAAATTCTATCCTGCATTCACCCTTTTAATACAAGGGTTTAAGAGTTTTAGCAGCTACACCTATTTTTCAAAATGCGATACCTCGGATTACAACTAAGTATTTAAATGAGCGGGTCGTGTTCGACATCGATAATAGTCTATCAAATCACTCGTATAATAATTTTGTAAATAAGTTTTAGTATCCTTAGCACTTCACGTTTAGTAGACCACCAGTGTATTCCAAAGTCATTCGGAATTCTCATGATTTCAAACAAGAACACGTGATGAATTATTTACATTTGAATAGGTGGCTAATATTTACCCATTATATGTTGTGAAACTTTTTATAATCTCTCTTGGTCGGTCGATTACATTTATCATTTTGATAACAATTTCTGCCTGTCCAAATGTACACAAGAAGTCCAACCTAGCTAATAATTCTGAGGACGTCATTTTATTTAAGAAGACCTAAGTCTGGATTTGGTTTTACTCGATCTATGGTCTTTCCATGCCTGTTATAGATTCTCCTACTATTATGTATGAATGTGGGTTTTTCTTTTGATATAGAAATTTCCATATTTCTTAAATCTAAAGTGTGATAACTTCGCTATGAAGGTGTGCATAAAGAAGTAAAAAAGTTAAGTGGCACTATGACCGCGACACCCTAAGTCCAATAGCAGTTGGTACAAGCCGTGTCTAGTAATTTACGATGAAGTTTGCATGATTTTCCGAATAATTTGACGTGGACAAATTAAGCTTATATCCCATTTCTTGTGTAGTTGCACCGCCGCATGCCGCCACCACCCATCGTCGACCATTGCCGCGAGCACCGCCGCTCCTCGCCCATTTGCCGCCCACCGCGCACAGCCGTCATTGCCCACCGTCGGCCTGCCGACTGCCGCCACCCACTACCACCCGCAGCCACCGGGTCATCCTCTCTGGTCGCCGGAGTTAAAAATAAATAATAAATTTTTATTTTTAAAAAAATTAAATAATATTCTTTAATAATAAAAGTTATTTTTAAAAAAAAATAAAAATGAAGTAGAAATTTTTTTGGCCGCCAACAATAATTTTGCGCAGAAGATTTTGCGTTAATAATGTTTCAGAAGTGGAAATTTTCAACCGTTGCCAAGCGAACTTCTGTTCCAGAAGCAGCAATTTTGTCGTGTTATCAAACGTTTTTTGCCATCAGAAATCAATTTTTGGAGCAGAAGCAGAAAAAACAGCTTCTTTCAAGGTCAATCTGATAAGATAAAAAAAACCTATTGTATGAGATTCTATGGGCGGGCATGGCAAACATTTTTGCTTCAAAAAATCAACTTTTCTAGCCCGATTCTCTGCAGCCTCCTTTGGTCCATTAAAGAGAAAGAGATTGGGACGGACCTTGCACAAGCAATGTTGCTGAGCTGGGGACATTGAGGGACTTATTTTGGCGTTCCGCGTGAATAAAGTCGGAAAATTTTTACGCGACCGTAAGTTCTTGGAAACCTCGGTAACCGACAGATTCGGTTGATAACAAAAAAGTTAATTGATAACTTGCTTGACCCGTCATGGATTCGTGATCTGCCGACACTTTAAAAAAATACCGACATTATTCGTCTGGTCGCTAGAGGAAAATGATTTCTTTCTTATCAGAAGGGAAAGTCGTTCTCCGCCGGTCTAAACTTATTGTTTGAATCCATGATAAATATTATCCATTGATCGATTAGTTTTTTGTTGTTTAATTTATTAAAATTTATGTCTCGAATTCCAGCCCGTTGATTAAACACGGTCCAAAGCGAGTATGACCGATTATAAACAAATTTTTCAAGCGCCTCTTTGATTGATTTTTGTTTGAGCCTGCAATAAATAGAGGAACTCGTTGGAAGCTCTCATCAGAACATGAAGGTAAACACCAAGAGAAGAGAGCCAAAGTAAAGAGCAATAATTGTGTCATTTTTCAGAGGTCGCTTGGTCTTCTTTTACACTTTCTTCCATTTGGAAGGGTCTCTTTGATAGAGCTTTGAATGTTGAGAGATTTGTGCCGTAGATACGGTGGGCATCGGGTGTAATCGAACGCTCTGAAGTACTCAAGAATATGTATAGTTTGTAATCGTGTAATTCTCCGATTGATTAGTGAATTATTTATGGCCGATTCTCTACATGGATGTAAGTACCGATATTCAGACATTAAAGTTTCTCTTGCTCGTGTGTTCTGATTAGAGATTGAGCGTGCCGAGCATTTTGATACTTGATCGGGAAGTCTATTTAGCAATTTCGGGTCATAGCTCGAGATGCTATTGGTCATTGACCCATCTGGCCAGCAACGCAAGTCTTCAAGTCAAATAAACTACTTAAAAGCGTGATTTGTAATCTCTGTTTGGCAAGTACTATTTGGCCCTAAAAAAAAAACAGAAATTTCATTGAATTGGTGACAGCGATCATCATTATCTCAATGTAACGCATACAAAACACAAGCCGACAGCAAATTCTATAAAGACGACGCAATTTAGCTACTTGTCCATCTTCACCTTTCATACCCAGCAAAACCTAAACCCAAGAAGAGTGTTGAACAGTCTAATCATCATGAAACGAGCCGCCTTTGATCTCTTGATAGTTTTCCTCGCAGTAACAACACTGCGCTTTGCTTCCTCCCAGACATTGCCTTCAACCAAGTGCCATAAGCAGGAGCGGTCTGCGTTGCTAGAATTCAAGCGATCTCTCTTCCGTGGAGATCGAGATACGGAGTATCGGCGGTTGTGGTGCGACCCGTCGAAGCTAAAATCGTGGAAGCCGGAAGACGGGGATTGCTGTGGCTGGGAAGGCGTGGAGTGTGATGAAAGGACGGGCTACGTGACCGGCCTCGACCTCAGCCGAAGTTGTCTCTCCGGCTCTATCCTCTCGAACGCCAGCCTCTTCCGACTCTCTCACTTGCAAAGCCTCAACCTCGCCCGGAATGACTTCGATGACTCTCGAATACCATACGCCTTAGGTGATCTCGCAGAGTTGACGAGCCTGAACCTCTCTTGGTCCGGCTTCGGAGGCCGAATCCCGCCACAACTCCTAGAGTTGACTAACTTGTCCTCCCTCGATCTCTCTTGGAACAATAGACTCGAGCTAAGGAATCCCAGCATGGAGACCGTGGTTCAGAGGTTTACCAAACTGGAACATCTCGATCTTAGCGGGTTGTCTGTGTCGGCTCCTTTTCCTGATGCCGTCGCTAATCTATCTTCGTTGACATCTCTTGTGCTCCGAGACTGCGACTTGCGGGGGACATTCCCGACGACCATCTTCGAGCTCCCGAGGCTACAAATTCTTGACTTGAGTTATAATCCAGAGCTGTCTGGTCATTTGCCAGAGTTTCCCTTGCCCAGTCCCCTTGAGTCGTTGTCTCTCGGGCTGACCAATTTTTGGGGCCCACTACCAGCTTCGCTCGGGAACTTGGCTTTCCTCAGCAAGCTCGATGTCAGTCGCTCTAATTTCTCAGGGAACATTCCATCTTCAATAGGTAACATGACTCAACTTGTCATGTTGAATTTCAATAGTAACAAACTCTCTGGTGAAATCCCATCTTCCCTAGGGAAGCTCCTCCAACTCTCTTCCTTAGATCTTAGCATAAATCAGCTCTCCGGAGGAATTCCTACTTCTTTGATCAACCTCGCCAACCTCACTTTCTTAGACCTCCACGACAATCAATTAACTGGTCAATTTCCAGCTGAGATCACTGGCCTCACCCACTTGACTTATCTCGACCTGTCATTTAACAGATTAACTGGCCCAATTCCTGAAGACATCTCTAGCCTCGAGAATCTTACTACCTTGGACTTGAAATCAAACAACCTGAATGGCACTTTACGGCTGGATTTGGTACTCAAACTTCAATATTTAACTATGTTGCTACTCTCATTCAATGAATTCTCGTCGGTTATCGAACCCGACATGAATGCTAGCCTTTCAAACCTGTCCACTCTCGGATTGGCTTCTAGCAACGTGAGTGAGCTCCCCATCTTCCTATCAAATCAAAGTAGGTTGCAATGGTTGGACCTATCCCAGAATAGCATTTATGGGCCAACACCTCCGTGGTTCTTTAATGTGAGTACGGCACAATTGGAGTTTTTGGATCTTTCCAATAATTTCATTACCAATTTCACAGCTTTTAAATGGCCAAATCGCCTGACATTAAACATCGGTCACAATGATATACAAGGCCTCCTTCCGATTCCCCCAAAGGCCATTAAAGCCTATCTTGTCTCAAATAACAAGCTATCCGGAGAAATTTCACCGGAGATTTGCCAGCTAAGCTCTATTAGCTTGCTTGATTTGTCCAAGAATGAGTTGACTGGTGTTATTCCACCATGTCTGAGCAATTTAACCAAGACCCTTTTTGTCTTGCGTTTGGATGGCAACGATTTATATGGAAGATTTCCTCAATTGCAGAATGGCATATGCGCATTCAATGTGATAGATGTGAGTGATAACCAACTACAAGGGTCACTGCCAAGGGGATTAGCTAATTGCAGCAGTCTGGAGTTTCTCAATTTCGGAAATAATCAGATCATGGACACTTTTCCTTCATGGATGGGCTCGCTTTCTAATTTGAAGCTGCTCATTTTGCGTTCCAATAGATTTCATGGAGCCGTAGGGAAACCTGAAGATCCTTTCCAGTTTTCTAACCTGCGAATTATTGATCTATCCATGAACAACTTCTCAGGTAGCCTGCCATCTGAATACTTCGATACCTGGAGATCCATGAAAGTCCATTATGCAAGTAGTGCAGACTACTATGGGAATTATGTGTTCTATTACCTCCCTCCCCAAAGTAGTGCAAAGTATGACTTCTCAATGACGATAATGAACAAAGGCATTGTCACGGAGTATAGAAGAATATGGGGATACCTCACTGTGATTGATCTTTCGAGCAACAACTTCATTGGGGATATCCCGAATTCTGTTGGAAGTTTAACCGTACTTCATCTGCTCAATCTTTCCAACAATGCTCTCACCGGCTCCATCCCTTCGTCCCTGGCGAATTTGACAGAACTAGAATGTCTTGACCTTTCAAGCAATAAGCTCTCAGGAGTGATCCCTCCATCACTGACCCAACTCATTTTCCTTGCTTCCTTCAATGTCTCGGACAACCATCTTTCTGGGCCCATACCTCAAGCTAAACAGTTCACTACGTTCCAGAATGGCTCTTATGGAGGAAACTTAGGACTGTGCGGAGTTCCTCTGACAAAGAAATGCGGAAATCCTGCTGAAGCGCCCCCGGCACACTCGGGGACATGGTTCGAAGAACTTGACTGGAAAATTGTCTTGATGGGTTTGGGAAGCGGGCTGGTCATTGGCGTGGTTATGGGGCTGAACACAACTTCTAGAATTGAGCGTTGGTTCCTGAGGTTGTATAGAGGATGGCAACAAAGACAGCAGCACCAAATAAGGTTTGTGTGATTTACAATCTGTTGCGAAAGGTCAATGACGGGATTGCTCATTTGCTAGGTGCGCGTCCGTGGCATACCTTCTCGATAGCATCCAATTATCTACCGTCTAGATATGAGATTTCGAATAAAGTGTCTCCAGTTTCATCAAACAAAAACAATAAATGTGCGATCTTTCCCACGAAATTGACTTGATGTACGCTGTCGATAGCTCTGATTACACTTTCTCGTATCGGCCAAAAATGGGTTATCGGCTTAATTCGTTTCAGAGAAACCATTATGCAGAAGTTTCCTTCCCCATGTTTCTCCAGTCTCGACCAAACAAAAGGTAATGAGTCATGGCCTCCATGTTTCGGAGGATTCGGCGTAACAAGGGGAGCTGTTTTTTATTTAACTTTCTAGTTTTCAGCTTAAATTCAAATCAAAAGCACACATCAGAATTGTGTGTGGTCACAACTGAACGGTTGTACTCAAGGATGGGGATCGAAGAACTACACTGGAAAATGCTGCCACTAGCAGGATGCAAAGAGTACGTACACACAGAGTCGCCCTTTGTGGTAAGAAACTCAGAACAAACATGAATCCTCGTCTTGGCCAGACGTTTCAGCTCAGCGAAAGCGCAGTGGAGACGGGCTCAATTCGATCGTGCCGGGTTGGGTCCGACCCAAGGCATAAGCCGGTTAACAGGCCTAGTCCCACGGTCCAAGCCCGTTCTTGCACCTTAATGTGATTAAAATACGTTAACGATTTCGGTTCAATAAATTTCTCCATAAAAATGCACCCATCGAGGTAGGTATTTTATAATCGAGATAATATATCCTCTTTTTGATTTATTTCCACATATGATTATTTTTATACACTCCTTCATTTTAACCGAATGTAATTATTTTATTTTTCTCATCTTTTTCTTCTAATATTATATCACACTGTTTTTATTTTCTTTATATTTTCATTTTTCATCTCTCTTTTAGTATAATTCGAGAACTATTTGGCCAAAAAAAGAAAGTGAGCAGCCGGGTTTTTATGATTGACCAATCCTGCCGGCAACCCAAAGTCTTCAAGTCAAATAAGCTACTTTAAGCATGGTACCGGTGTGGACGTACGTACCAACTGGAGGATCATATGTATCTAAATTTATTGAATAGAGAACAAACAGTGATATTACATAATGAACGGAATTGAAAATTTTAAATCATGTATTAGAGGCAACGCATCTTGTTCAAGTGCGACGGCAATGATCCACGACCACGAGGGATAAGCAAATTATATAACGACGACGCAATACGCAATTGCAGTACTTATCCATCTTCACCTCGCCTACCCAGAAAAACGAAAATCCAAGAAGAGTGTTGAACAATTTAATCATCATGAAGCGAACACCATTTGATCTCTCGGTGGTTTTCCTCGCAATAATTCCACTCCACTTTGCTTCCTCCGAGACATTGGCTTCGACGAGGCCAACCAAGTGCCATGAGCAGGAGCAGTTTGCCTCGATAGAATTCAAGCAATCTCTCTTCCATCCAAAGTCGGAAAATTGTTTGTTGCGGGCTCGGTCCGACCCGTCGAAGCTACAATCATGGAAGCTGGAAGATGGGGATTGCTATAGCTGGGAAGGTGTGGAGTGTGATGAAGGGACGGGCTGCGTGACAGGCCTCGACCTCAGCCGAAGTTGTCTCTTCGGTCCTATCAACTCAAACGCCAGCATCTTCCGGCTCACTCACTTGCAAAGCCTCAACCTCGCCGGCAACAACTTCGATAACTCTCAAATACCGTCCACCATAGGTGATCTTGTGGAGTTGACAAGCTGGACCTCTCTTCGAGCAGCTTCGTAGGTCAAATCCCGCCACAAGTCCTAAAGTTGACTAACTTGTCTTCCCTCGATCTCTCTTCGAACAGAGGACTGGAGTTGAGGAACCCCAGCATGCAGACCGTGGTTCAGAGTTTGACCAAATTGGAACACCTCGATCTTAGCTGAATGAATTTGTCGGTCCCAATTCCGGATGCTATCGCAAATTTATCTTTCTTGACGTCGCTTGTACTCACAGGTTGCGACTTGTGAGGGACATTCCCAGCAGCCATCTTCGAACTGCCTATTGAAATGCTAATAAAATTGATTATCTTGAAGGAGTAAATGCAATGGATCTTGAAGAGCCATTATGGAGAAGTAAATGCATCTTGAAGCATGCACCAAGGATTGGACTCATTAAGCATTAATGATGCCTTGTGAGTTTGATTGAGGTTGTCTTGTGTCTATACTCATTAAGCATTGATGATGCCTTGTGAGTTTGATTGAGGTTGTCTATTGAGGTTGTCTTGTGTCTATACTCATTAAGCATTAATGATGCCTTGTGAGTTTGATTGAGGTTGTCTTCATAAGTGTTAGAATTTCCTCTATAAATACTTGAGTGAGTTGTATTGTAAGAAGCAAGAGAGATAAGTCAAATCAAGTACTTCAATATACAGAGTTTTCTCCATCCATTTCGTGCCTCGCTTTTATTTCCGAAAGGTCACCCATATTGTGTTTTTTGATTCCAACATTTGGTATCAGAGCTAGAATGGCATCTACTAGTTCCATTCAAATGCAGCTTCCAAAGTTGAACGGAAAGAATTTCAACAACTGGGCTGTCCAGATGAAGGTTCTGTTCAAATCGCAAGATTTGTGGAATCTGGTTGAAAGTGGCTACAATGAAGTAGCCGATGCCGAAGCATTCGAGGCTTTAAGAAAGGAGGAGAAAGAATCTCTCGTGGAGTCCCTGAAGAAAGATCAGAAAGCATTATATGCGATTTTTCAAGCCGTGGAGGAAACGATATTTGAAAAAATATCGAGTGCCGAGACCGCAAAAGCTGCCTGGGATATCTTGCAGAAATCCTACAAAGGCGATGATCGTGTCCGGCGGGTGTTGACACCTGATTTTTGACCATCCGTTATTTTAGTTTTTATTTCTAAAATTAATTTAAAATATCAAAAAAGGTCAAAAAATTGCAAAATCAACTTTGGAAGCCTTAGCCCAGCCTTAGGAACCAATTTTGAACAAAAAAATATTTTTTGTATTTTTTAATATTTTTTGGAATTTATTTAATTATAAAAATACCCAAAAAATTAGAAAAAATACCATCCGTGGTCAGAAAATTACCCAAAAATATTCAGAAATTTTATTTTAATTCTCTATTTAATATTTTCACTTTTTATTAGGGAAATTTGGCTTGGTTCATGGGGTTCCTTCACAAACCTAATCCCGAACCGGGCCTAAAAAATCATTTTTGAGTCTTTTAATTTTCAATTCTTGGTTTTTATAAGCTATGACATCGGATTCTAAAGTTTTGAAATGCAATTGGGTCAATTTGCCCTCCAATTTGATCAATTTTAACAAAAAAGGCTTAATTGCATAAAAATCTTTCAATTTAGTCCCCGATTTTACAATTTGTGAAATTAAATTTCACACGGGCACACCCATTAAAATTAAACACCTCTACCCAATAGTTTTCATCATGAGGAATCCATCGGTGGCCTCAATTTTGACTAATTTGGTTATTTAGTCCCTTGATTGAGCAAAAATCATTTTCGGATCCTAGGGACAATTTGGGGTTTTCACTAAATTTCAATCAATTGATTTACGAAAATACCCATATTTGATAGAAAACGTGTCAAGGAGTCCGATTTTGATGTCAATTTCATGAAAAGAGGTCAATGCGGGGCTAAATTGGGCATGGAGAGTCGAACCGGGCCGGTCGGGTCAGACCCGACCCGACCCGGTCCGAACCAGGTCTGCAACTCAGTTGCAGACCCGCGCGGGACAAAGGTACAAAATAAAAAATGCAGCTGGGGGTGACGGGCCGGGTTTTTTTTTGCTTTTCTGAAGACTCTTTCGGCGAGAGCTGGGCAGGTGGTCGTCCACTAATGAAGGGCAAAGGTGGTCGGCCAACGACAAAAAAAAGGGGAGAGAAAAGAGAAGAAGGGATGGAGGCGAGCGACAAAAACAAAGAGAGGGGGTCTGAGCATAAAAGAAAAATCCTGCACAAAAAAAAGGCTGCGACCTCGGTCCTGCGTGACGGCTGCCTCCTACGACCTCCTCACGCCTCCAACCTCGACCACCCCCCCGACCGCTCGTCACCACCTCAAGTCACCGGAGAGCCTCGAACCCCGACGCTCCCTGTTCTGGACTTTGCGCCCTGTTTTCCCATCGGATCCTGATCCCGACGCCTCCTGTCACCTCCGGCCCGCCTCTCCGACCGTCGAAGCTTCTCTTGGACCACCTTCGACCGTCCTGCATCGCCTGGGACCACCACGAAATGATCGGAAAACCCCAAACCCGAAGTTCCAGCTCTGCTGCCCTGTTCCTGCTTCTGCCCGAGCTTCTGCTCTGCTTCGGTTCTGACGGCTCCAACGCCACCGGCCTCCTTCCTTGAGCCATCAAGGATCATTGAAGGATCCTTGAGCATTCACCACCATCAATACCAGGAATCCTCGACGTCGTTGGACCCAAAGACAGCCTTGAATCAGACCCGAAAACCCCTTCCCCGTTTCCATTATTTCTGCCCTGTTTTGCTGCGAACAGGTTCGGTTCACTGCTGTTCGCCGCCCTCGCCATCGTTTCGCCGGCCATCATCGACCACTAAAGCTTCCCTCTGACCATCTTCCCGCCCGTCTTGGTGATTCTGTTGCATTGAAATGCGCCGATGACGTGACCCGAAGCTTCGCCGGCCGAACCGAGGACCGGGAGCTCGACGGAGGATTTCGAGCCGTCGCCGGGGCTTAGGCGACCCCAGGTAAACATCTAAACCTTGCTTAGATACTAGGTGAAGGTTTGGAATCTAGTTTGAACGTAAAAAAAATTTGCGAAATTTTGGTCGCCGGCGCCGGTTCGGTGGGTGTCCGTTTGATCGATCCTCGGCGTTACTTTAGCCATTTTTAAGCTGGATATTGATGTGGGGTGTGAGGGGGATCGATAGGTGTTAAAATCGGGGCCTAAAATGATGGATTTCACGTCGGTTTGGGACCTCCGGCGAACTTTCCGGCGACTTCGCCGGAAAATGGCACTGTTCATCGTCTTCTCCGGCGAGTCGCCGGTGGTCAACGGGTCAACGATGACGTGGCATGCCACGTCAGCGACCACGTCAGCGTGGTGGGCCCTGGCCGTGAATAAAATAAAGTCAAATCGGACGGTGGAGAGCATGACACGTGTCGCGATCTTAGGCGTCCATTCAAAATGGTGAAACGGCGTCGTTCTATCATGGAGGGGGGCGGGCCGGTTCATGGGTCGCGGGCCTGGGCATGGGCCGGGTCATCCGACCCGGTCCGCATAATTTTTATATATATATTATTATTAATAATAATAAAATAATAAAAAAATAATAAAAAAAATTTAAAAATCAATAAAAAAATAGAAAATCATAAAAAACTCAAAAAAATTCGGAAAATTCTAAAAAATTCTAAAAAATTCCAGAAAATAGGAAATAGCCACATTCAACTGGCCACGACCTGTTTCGGGTCATTTGACCCCCGATCTTTCCAAAAATGACGGTTTTGCCCTTCCGGCAAATCGTCTTCCAAAAAAATTCTAAAAAAATCCAAGAAAATCCCCAAAAATAGGTAATGGCCACAAACAACTGGCCAAGGCTCATCCCGGGTGTTTTGAACCCGATCCTTCTTAAAAATGACGATTTTGCCCTTTGGGCGAATCGTCTCCCAAAAATTGAAGAAAAATCAAGAAATTCCAAAAAAATTCTCAAGAATGGGAAATGGCTACAATCAACTAGCCATGGAATTTTTTGGGTAATTCGGTATCCAAATCTTCCAAAAATTGACGATTTTGCCCTTCGGGCTAAATCGCCTCCAAATCCTCCCATTTTACCCTTGGTCCGAAATCACACATTTATTAAGCCTTTATGGTTATGCTAGGAAGCCATTGATCTGAATTGATGTGCATTAAAGTGATTTATTTATGTATTTGATTGCGCTTTCATTTAAATTGATTGTGTTTGATAGGAATAGTCTTCCAATCTGTATGAAATCCTGAATTAAAGCCTACCTCACCTAAAATTGCGCCTGCATGAACTCTTAGCTAGGAAAACCACTCGCGTTAGGTACCGAGATGGCGTTGGTAATGACACCGACGTAACCAAGCCCCCGAACCCAAAATCTCTGGTTCCGCAGAACTGATCGACCTCTCCCAATCGGTCAGTAAGGTTTCCGGTCTACCCTCCAATAAAGACCGGTGGCGACTCCAAATGCATGCACAAGTTGCACATGCCACCACGACCACACTAAGGTCGAAAGCGATCGACTGTTATCGTCGAATCCCTTTGAAAAATACTCCCGCCGCGATTTGGTATGGGCCTGGGAGGGCCCGCGCCGATCCAAAGCCTGCGATCCGCACCCCAGTGCGGGGAAAAGGCCCGCGATCGGTAATCCATTAGCCGCGTCCGCCTTTCGGACGGGTCGCGACAGCTGGCGACTCCGCTGGGGACCTTGTTCTAGAACCTATGGTTCTAGACCTCAAGTGGACTTAGGCCGTAATTAAAACGCTGAGTGATATTTCTAACCCTGCAGGCGCTCTTGAAGGTGAGGTAAGTCCGCTTATGATAGGTGTTATATGTTTTTGCAGATTGGAGTGATAAGGGGGGTAGTCTGTGATTAACATTGTCTTATGCAGGTTGGCGTAGGAATGTATGCTGTGTAGATGATTTGAAGCGCTGATTGATAAAACTGTCGTGCATGACTTGCATTGTGATACTCACGACACATGGACACACACAACCGCGCCTAAAACCCCGGGCGCCGCCTTTAGGAACACAATAGAAGGAATTGAGAATGGAATCTCCGTGAGGAAAAACACGGGGTAATCCACTTTTCCATTCCGCTCGCTTCGAACTATGGATCGAGTCCCAATGCAACGATAGTTGTGCAATGGAATCAGCTCTTTCTAGAACTCTAGGTGGGAACCTTGACCTTAGGTGCCAAACCATTTGATTTTTTTAGAAGTTTACCATCACTTGTCTCATGCGCATGTCTTTGGACGGTTGGTACACCTAAAACCGCACATAAGTCGAGGAGTTTGGTTGGTAAGACTCTCTATCCCTCAAATCTATTTCAGTTCATATAAATATATGCATTTCATTCATTGCATTCTGGTGATTAGATTAAATGCCATTTCGAGGGTAGATATGTGTGTTTTTCTCCAACATCCTTGATAGAAGACGAGGAGGGCGATATCCCATCGCGAACACCGAGTGTGCAACAAAGGAGCCTACTATGGACATTATTGAGGTATCGTCCAATGAAGATGACGAGTTGGGGCAAGTAATCCGGAAGTCACAGGTCGAACTTGGGGCATCCTTAAACGTTAGGATCACATTCCTTTGTTTCATTTTCCGTTACTAGTCCTCTTGTATAGGGTTTATTTTTACCGAGGTTTTCTCTATCTCACCCCTTAGAGTGATTGTATTAGGGATCTATTGGTGTATACATTCAGATGGAGCTTGGTTGTATTTCTTTTAACGGGTCATGGGAATGTGACAGTGGCATTTTCTCTAATCATCCGAATACTCCCAAGTCAAGTTTATAATTCCTTCAGAGGAAATCAAAATTGGAAATCTTGCATGACCTTTTGGTCGTATAGGGTAATCCAACCCCAATTTCGCTAGAAGGAATTATACACTTGAATTGATTCATGCATGTCGTACGTCCTCGGTAATCCACGATAATCGATCAAGAGTATCGGCATTGTTTCGAATTTAATGACGAGATAGATGTCCAAATTGCCCTCGTTCGTAACAAAACGGCCTTGATTTGGATGCCGTATCTTCAATTAAATTTAAAACACGTCGTTACGCCTTGCACTTTTGACTAATTCGCTCTTCTCAAAATTGGTCGAAAGCGATTATCGTGAATTACATTCTTTTCAATAGTATGCTTTCCTTCGAGGAATACTGATAAAAAGCTTTTTACACAAGATTAAAACCCTTGTAAAAAAATTTTTGTCCTTATTAATCACGAGCAAGCATAAGATTGAAAGGGGTTTATGCTTTCTTTTTCAAATTATTCCTTCTGATTCTGTCATTTCATTTGCAGGTAAAAAAATAGGTAATAGAGAGAAATCTTTTCCTGGATAAGTCTGGGGCTATTCTTTCATCTGATCATGAGCGAGTTAGAAAATCAGAACACATCTACTCGACTTATTATGGTTCGGCTCACCTAAGTTGAAGATGTTCGAACGCTCGAAGAAAGGAACCATGCAGAAGTTAAAACACACACGAGAACTTTCATTTATTTTGCTCAGCGGAGGGTTTTCAGAAGCAGGTCATACAATTCGGGGTGGAAAAGTAAAGCCAAAGTGAGCCCTAATTAACGACACAAAGGAGCCCAACTGACCCTCCATGTTGTTAATGCTCTGCCCGTACTCACGACTTCGCATGTCCTGGTCCGCGAGCTTGAGGAGAAGGTTTCTGCATTCTCCCTTAATCTCAGTGACCTTGACCTCGTGTTCTTCGGTGATTATTTCCAAGTCCCGAACTAATCCATTCCCGTGAGCTATGTCTGCGGTTATTTTGTCGAGCCGTTCTTCCTGCCAGTCGCTTTGCAGCCTCAATAGGACATTGTGGCGGTCGTGCTCGCCAGCGGTCAGGGATAGGGCCAATTGATCCACCAGGTTTCTCCTCTCGCGAAGCAACGTCGCGACCCTCTCATTGGCAAACTCGACGGCCTTTTTGTGACTATCGGCCAGATAGTTGGTCAGCACCAAATGATCAGACCGATCCTTGTAACGAGCCCGCAAGACGCGAGCCACGAGAACCTCCCGATCAGCGACACGGTAGGCCTCTAAGGAGTGTGCAAAGAGGGTCGGGAAAATTCTATATTCCCTCCCCAACGTAGTACCTTCGAGGGAAGTGGTATCTAAGTCCTCGAGCAGGACGCGGATTTCATCCGCGGTTGCAGAATGATCGGTTATGTGCGCGTAACCGCGACCCAGTAGGTTATAAAGCTTTTCCCACTAGGCCAAAACATCAGTTGAAAAAGTGCGTACGGGAGAGGAGGCCATTTACGTTGAGTTGGCTTGAGAATAGGACGAGTATAATAGAGAGATTAGAAGGAAGAAGCCGATTATATGAGAACGTTAATCTCCCAAACGCTAACTCCGCAATTTATAGCGTCTCGGGAGTGGAGAAAAGCCACAACAATAATTCTTGTGGAACCGAGGTAATTAAGTAAAGTAGGGGGGCCGCTCCTCTCGTGAATCATCAGACCCGTCTTGATCCGCGATTTCAGGTCTGACGAGTCTGAAAAGTTGTAAAAGGGCTGTCTGTCCCACCATTATTGGGAGGGAGCGGGAGCCGAGCGCAAATGTCGAAGAAGCCACGATGGGATGTGGCGGTCTTGTCATGATGGAAAGCTGAGCAGGAGGCGTACATAATGCAGTCTTTTGGAAAGATAGTGGGGGGACAAGTTCGGCTATCGAGAAAAGAAAAGCGATTCGAGATCTCTCCAACGAAAAAGAAGGAAGACGACAAAGCGGTAAAATCGAAACCTTGGGGAACGCTCACCCAATGATCTTCATCCGTGTCCAGAGAACGCCTCTTGAACACGCGGAGTCACTCAAGAGAAAACTCAGAGAAAGAGTGAACATACGAGGAAGATCACAAAACCCTGAGTGAGTAAGAATCGAGAGACTTCTTCCTGATCCAATATGTTTGGGAGATACCATCAGTTGTTAGAGGCGACTGGCCCAAACAGCCTAAATAATGTCCAATTCGAAGACCTCGAAAGGTCCATGATCGAGCCTGGTACCGAAGCCGTAGAGCCTAACGTCCCCAGAAGTGAGGTTCAGGATTCCGGCGACGACAACGACGACGACGAAGATAGCGACGGCCAACCTCGAAAAAGCAGGTCTCGCCAGCCTCATAGTAAGGAGGAAATCCAAGTGTTCGAAGCTAGTTTCAGGAAAACCCCTCGTCCGAAAGTAAAAGAAGTAGAAGAATTAAGCCAAAAGTTGGGGATGACGCCTACGAGAGTCACGTATTGGTTTCAGAACAAGCGGGCCAAAGTGGCAGATCAGTGCAGACGTCAAGAGGTCGCCACTCTGGTGGAATATCACGATAAACTGCAGGCAGAGAATGTATGGTACAAGAAGACTCTCGTTACTACCACTTGCCCCAATTGCGGTGGCCCTGTTGATCTTCGCAAGTTGCTCTATGACATCCCTTCCATGATAGTCCCGAACGTTCATCCGCAATCCTACTCCTTCGAACCAACTTTTGAAGAGCAGGATATATGTCACTATGTGGTTCCTGGCGATAGGCCTACTCTTACCCCTGATCAGCTCGAAGCCAATCGACTTCCTCTACAACAACTACCGGTACAATCAGACCCTACCGAAAATCTATCAAAGAATGATCACCCAGTCATCGATGCCATGATCAGACAAAAAAAGAAGAAGAATTTCTTCTGGCCTCCGAGTCTTCATCGCAAGTTCCTCGACGCGGTTCGGGAGGTAGGAACCAAACCAACGCGCGCAACACGCATACTTGAGATCATGAATGAACCGGAAGTCTCTATATACGCAGTCGCGAGCCACCTTGGTAGTTACCGAAAGGCGCTAAGACGACGTTCTACCATGCTGAGCCTAGAAGGGCCCGATTCGAACTTAAACACCAGGCGTGACCTCGAACGAAATCTACGTAAGTCAAGAGAGGTCTGGCCGGATCTCGACACCAACCGAGCCAACCGTTCTACTGCCGACTACGGAGAAATTGCTCATGATATCCCTTCGAATCATCTCGGCATTCCTCAAGAGTACGTACCACAAGTGCAGCAAGTAAGCACTTCTCTGTCCGAGCAGCAGCTAGCCAGCGCTCTTCCTGTTGCGGATCAGCCCACCACGCCCAGTGCTCGAGGGTTTGCCCAATCGGAGCATGTGGCTTCAGATGATCTAATGGGAGAATGCTTGGAGCATTTTTATTTCCCTAATTCCCAAGTGGGAGATGCTTGTGGTAGATCGATCAAATCTCCTCTTATAATCCCAAACAAGGATGGGGGTTCCAGTTCGAAGAACCCGTCGGGCGATGCGGCTCAACCTACACATCAATCGTTCGAGGGGTCAGATGATTTCTTCGATGAAGGACTTGATACCTGGTTCGATCAGTTGGAAGCTATTAAAGGTTGGCAACCATGATCTGCAGTCGGTAATGGCACACCGAAGCCAAGGCCAGATTGGTTAGTCATTGGACATGCCCAAAGAAAGAAGGGGATGTACGCGAGAATGATGTATCTCTTGTTGTAAAGTTCTCATCGGTGCATGCGTTTGTTTCTTCAATAGCTAGAGTTGATTTTGCATAATGTTGTCTGCGAACGTCATCTCGTGTGTATACGGTAACTCCTTGTTCAGGGTAAAATCAGCCCCGACGCGTGAAGGCAGAATTGATAGCATGAGTTGCTAGCAGAATGTGATCGAACTCGAAAGTAAAAAATTGCTAGCAGCCCCTAACGCTATGACCACAAAATCAGGGGCAATCTTTAAGTTTCGAGCAACTACAAATCTATTTCTCACGAGGCATTCAAGTCAATCAAATATAAAACGTCGGGCTGTGAGAATGATGCGTAGTCAAGCTGTTGACACAGGAGAAAAAGGAGTCGCGTAGATCCGAAAGCAAAAACCTTTCTTGGCTAGTCAACAATGCAGAATGAAAGAGCGTATATAAACAAACTCGCATTTATTTCATTCGGCAGGAAATTTTACAAGTGGATCACTGAGGGGGAGCGGTAAACCCAAAATGAGTTCTGACAACCATCACGAAAGAGCTCAATTGACTCTCCATACTATCCATGCCTTGCCTACTGCTGGGGCTCCGAGGATCAAGTTCTACAAGCTTGAAGAGGAGGAGACGGCATGTCTCCTTAAGCTCGTTCACCTTGGCCTCGTAGTACTCAGATTCATGTTCTAAGTCCTGGGCCAGCGCTCTCCCGCGAGCTATATCCACGATCAGATCGTCGAGCCTTTCCTCCAGCCATGTGCACTGGAACCTCAGCATGAGATTGTTCTGATCTTGCTCAAAGACGGTTTGACAGAGAGCTAGACGCTCCACCAAGTTGTCCCTCTCACGAACTAGCAATGAGACCTGGACGTTGGCGTATTCAACAGCTCTCTTATGGTTATCGGCCGTCAGCATGGCCAACACCAGGGAATCAGTCCTGTCTTGATAACGGGCTCGCACGATACAAGTCAAAGTGACATCCCGGCTAGCGACTTCGTAAGCCTCCAGGAAATTGTTGAAGAGAGTTGGGAAGATCACAAACTCCCTTTGCAATTTCGTACCCTCGATACACGCGGTATCCAAGGCCGGAATCAGAGCACGGATTTCAACCTCCGCTTCGGGATGAGTGTTTATGTAACTATAACCTCTACCCAGGAGGTGATAAAATCTCTTCCATTGGATCGAAGCCCCGGCTAAGGCAGCAGGTGCAGGAGAGGAAGCCATGCGCGATTGAACGTAAGGAAGAGAATGAGTTTTGGGGGGAATGCTTGAAAGGCTGAATCTGAATAGACTAAAATGTTAATCTCCGGACATCACTCTCTCACCTTTTAATACTCGAAAAAAATGAGGGTTGTATTAATTGTTTATGTGCAGCAGGGCTGAGCAAATTTCATTAACGCGTCCCCGAGGAGTCACGGATCCACCACTGACCTCATCTCGGGCTTAGCAAAATATAATGACGCCGAAAGGTTGACAGACCTGTCGCTTTGGAGACCGAGCTAGGGGGACAGACGTAGTGCTCGACAAAGCGAGATCGACGCGAAAGATCTTCAGGCTCCACTCGCATAGGACAGAGTAAGAAAAGACATGGGGGAATCACGAAGTCTCGAGAAGAGCGCTCGCCAGACAATCGTTATCTAAATCGAAAGGATGATCCTTGGAGCATGCTTAACCTCTGAAGAGTTACAGAGAGCATTCGAGGGAAAGGGGAGAAAACTGAGCGAAACGAAAATCGACTAGTGATATTTCTGTCAAACATGTCCGGGAGCTACCGTTACCTGTTAGACGCACCCGACCATGAAATCTCCGAACTTGAACTGCTAGAATGTGAAGATCTTGGAGCTCGATTTGGCACAAGGGCTATGGAGATTGGCTCCTCTAGTAAAGAAACCCAAACCCCCGGCGGCGAGAATGTCGGTGGCAATGTTCAGCGCGTGATAAGGAAACCCCACGAACCCCACACTCCATACCAACGCCAAGAGCTTAATGTTTTTTTTAGTGAATGCCCCCGTCCAACGGAGGAGCAGGAAATTGAGCTAGGCCGGAAACTAGGTATGGAGCCTGCGAGAGTCAAGATTTGGTTTCGTAACAAACGGTCCCGGTGGATGGATGGATTCAGACATCGCGAGTTGCAGATTCTACATGACAAAGTTAAACAACTCCGAATGGAAAACGCGAAGTGTAAAGAGGCTTTGAGCGTTGCTGCTTGCCTTAACTGCAACAATCCTATTCCAATCGGCGAAGCGTTCCTCGAAGGGCCGTATCCGCAGTTTAATAATGCCCACTTGGCGCAATGGCTTCCACAACATCCTCCGGAGCGGTCGGGCGCCGTTCAAGACTCACTTGAGCAAATCAACACTGGAGAGTCAATATCACTACCTATTGACGGATGGAGCCTATATCATAAGGAGTGGAACCTCCTCAGTGATGAGCTCCCCATCGAGGCCAATCAATTTGGGGGCGATGAACTTCCACCAAAGCAGATTCCAGCGCAGTCGGATCTCGAAGAAAGCAACCGTCGAGTTTCCGGTGCTACTCTGGGTAACAAAAAAAAGAGAAAGCTTCAATGGACCCGAGAGCTTCATTACAAATTTGTGGATGCAGTTCAACAACTGGGGATCAACTCGGCTCGTCCACAGCACATACTAGAGATCATGAACGTGACAGGAGTTACCAGAAGCAGCGTCATGAGTCACCTCAAGCACTACAGAAAGTGGCTAAAGAAAACCGCGACAACATCAGACCCATATGGAACCAGCTCGGACCAATACGCCAGGTATGGTTATGACTACAACACTTTCCAGGGGTACATAACACAACTCCAGCAAATGGGAAACCCCCGATTCGAGCACCAACCCGTTGCTAGTGCTCTTCCCATGGCGAATCCGACATCTACATGGGACACGTCTACAAACTTACTGGTCAACAAGGGGAGTTCCAACTCGAGAAGCCAAATTGCTCACGGCGAGGACAGTGGGAGAAGTCCCTCGCCTACAGTCAATGACACCCGGCCTGAGCGCCTAGAGCTCGAAGGAGCAATCGATTTCCTTGATGAAGAGCTAGGGGTTTGGATCAATCAGCTGAACAACCCCCAGGATTATCTTAACACCCCTCAGGAATATGAACCACAGTCTCAACAGGGCAACAATGGAGGTTCGAGCTCGGAGAATCGGATCGTTCAAGGCGAAAGTGATGAAAGAAATTCATCACTGGCAGTCGGTCATACTCAACTTGAACATACATGGCTCGGAGATTCGAGCGATTTCCTTGGGGAAGAACTCAATTTCTGGCTCGATCAGCCTGAAGCTGGCGGACTCTTCTAATGGTGACACAAAGCCGACGATCATGGGTCTGATTCAAGGCGCAATTTGCTCATAAAAAAAAAATTCTCAAGTGAGAGGGAGGTTGAATACCCTGAATGACTGTATTGGTAGCCTCATTATAAAATTCCCATGGGAACATTCCTCATTTACGCTTGAAACCAGCCGTACGAGGATTCGCCTTACCTCTTAAGCATCTTCAAGCTCAAGGGAGAACTCTCTAAGCGATGATCATCGTTCACAGAACATAAGGGAATCCATCCCTTCAATGCGAAATGCATCTGGCCACGAAGCCACCCGTTTGGTAAAAAGACGTATCGTTCCAAATTGATTTTCAATCGATCGGGGGATAAAGTTTTCTCCATTTCTCATCGCAGGTTATAAAAATAGACGAGGTCATAAAAAGTCATGCGTTCGAATAACAGAATGGACATTACCCAACCAGAACAGAGGAACCATTGATGTTGCAAACACTACAAACATGGATACGCGGATTTGATAGGTGTTGTTCACATCAATACGCAACATCAGGATAGGATGAAAATCAAGAGTAAAGTTGTATCGTCCCAATTTGTCTTGAATTGGCGAATATGAATTGACACTTACTGTTTATCCTTGACAGGGGAGTCGCCTTGGAGACGAACAAGTTCTCACTTCCCATGTATTACCCGTTAGGATACATGACCAAGGGTAAATCGTATCGTTCCAATTTTTTGAAAAATTCATGAACGAACAATAACATGTTTCTTCTGCATTTTCAGGGATCTCCAGCCGCGAGGGACAGGTAAGTATCCCTCTCCCTAATCCCTTGAAGATGTTGAATAAAAAATAGAGAAGAAAAGAAAAGCTTTCAGAATCTAATGTCTAGAAAAAACATAAAATTCAAACTTCATTGGCATTCATGTTTTAAAACAGGAGGTTGTCTGAACATGAATAAGAACATGCATGGTGCATCATAAAATCCCATTGTCGGGTAAAATTTTTGAGAAAATGAAAGAGATTTTTTCCAATCAAAAGTTCAAACTTTCAAAAGGACGTTTTCTCAAAAGACAAGAGGCAAAGCCTAATCCAAACACGTCCTATACACACTTGAGAGAGAAGTGGAGCAGATCAGATAGCAAAATCTGGACCTACGGAAGTAGGGATTATTCGCAGCAATTACATAGATTGGGATGACGGAGGCATTCGTTTCATATCCCCAAACACTACAGGTGACCATTGACAACCCCTTTAAACGGCGGTTTTCATTCTCAACCCTGTCAAGAACCACCCTACATCGGGGCAAAATGGAGGTGAGTCCAGAAGCATCAGGAGAAAATGGTTAGAAATTTTCTTGCTCGGACTAACATCAATTTTTGTGTGTTGTTTATATGGTAATCCAAGTGCCATAGGATGACGAGAAGCATTCCTTTCTCTATCCCACACACTGAATCCTTTGCACAGCCAACTTGAGCCTGCAAATTCATTTCATGAACCCATTGGTGATCATTCCAAGACGGATGCAGCACCACCTCAAAATGGAGGAGTTCAAGACTCAGGGATTACGAAGAGGATTCCGGGGCTGATATTTATGGCATGTTTAGACTTTCAGACATACGTCTGACATGATCCCATTGAGGATGAGAAGAACCGGGATTTCAAAGAAAAAATAATAATCCCTAGCATCAAGAAAAAGCAAAGTGCCTGGTAAGAGCAAGGCCAATGCTCATGTAAGTTCTTTGATTGATCCACAATGAAACCTGAATGGGAAAGGAGGAAATCCCTGAAGGGACCAAATAAAAAAAGCTGCTCCCAAATGTTGCCAAGCACAGAACAAAGAAATGGAGAGAGTCGGTCTTTGAATGCAACAAGAGACGCTCTCTAAAGAGCTGGTGCACACCTCAAAATCGGTTGTACACCTCAAAAACTAAAGATGCAGAAAGGAAAGGACAGGTGGTAAATCAACAATGATCACCAATGACAAACCCGTCATGAATTCTGGGCCAAAAACAAGCCATTTTCGGTCCCCAATCCTACCGACATCATAACCCTGAAACAGTCTTCTCTGACTAAGACACTTGGGTTAACATATAGCTTAGCTCGAAGAAGTACGAGCAAGACTATTTCTTTCTCATTTTGCAGGGTTCTTGACTTGTAAACCCGGAGCAGATGGCGAAAACTTTCATTCAATGGCCTTGACTCCAAAGCGGGTCCCCCTTGAAAACCAATATCCAAGCCCAACATTACGGTCCCGTGGAAGACCTCCCGACCGATCAAAATGTATGCGCTGCGAATGAGCCTAAAACCTAGGCACAGGTTAGTAGGGAATTGAGTGCATCCCCTATAAAAATCACTATCTCAAAACAGGTGAGAAGACCTCCTTGTCGAGAAATATTCCAATTGATGTTTTGAACAAACTCTTTTTGGAATTTTCAAACTGTTGATCCAAATTTTCCATGCAAGGAATTTGTGATCACATTTGCATGTTGTAAGAATGCTTTGGATAACCTCCAGCATCAAAATGCACATTTCATGACTAAAACTTAAGTCATAAAATTGTGTCAATTGGACAATTATTGTCTTCCCAAAGATTATTAACATTTTCTTGGTGAAGAAAAATCTTTCAGGTTTGAACTTTCTGCAGGATACCTGGAGAACCCAGCTCCCAGAATGTCGCCTCAACAGACCCAAGTGAAGCTTTGTCAAGATAAAATCTTTCACTGCTTCAAAGCTGAATTCTCGACAAACTTCGGGATCTCTAAAAAAAAGGGGAGAAGAAAAACCCTTTTAAAAGAAAAAGTCCTAGCATGACGTGGAGAACCCTCGTCCTAGGACCCATTTTAAAAAAATATCAAACGGTCCCCGCAGACGTGGAGAACCCTCGTCCCAGGACCCTTTTTCAAAATATCAAACAGTCTCATCGGACGTGGAGAACCCTCGTCATGAGACCCCTTTTCAAAAATCAGACAGTCTCATCGGACGTGGAGAACCCTCGTCATGAGACCCCTTTTCATAATTTAGGCAGTCTCATCGAACGTGGAGAACCCTCGTCATGGGACCCCTTTTCAAAAATCAGACAGTCTCATCGGACGTGGAGAACCCTCGTCATGAGACCCATTTTCAAAGTCAAAACTGATGGTAGACACCGCCTGAAGGGTCAAAACTCATGGTAAAAACCGCCTGAAGGGTCAACCAATGGTAGAAACCGCCTGAAGGGTCAACTAAAGGTAGATACCGCCTGAAGGGTCAAATTGAATGGTAGAAACCGCCTGAAGGGTCAACTCAAGGTAGATACCGCCTAAAGGGTCAAACCAAGGTAGATACCGCCTGAAGGGTCAACTCATGGTAGAAACCGCCTGAAGGGTCAACTAAAGGTAGAAACCGCCTGAAGGGTCAAATATGGTAGAAACCGCCATAAGGATCAACTCATTAGTGAATACCGCCATAAGCATCGACACAAAGGTTCGATCCACCATACGGATCAAAATCCTTGGCAAATCTCAAAGCGTGGGATGAGCCTTCCTTAGGTTCCTACCAGTTAGGAATCCCATGAAGGTATGACCTACCATACAGGTGTTGACACCTGATTTTTTATCAGTCTTTCATAGTTTATTTTTTAAAAATTCATAAAAAATATAAAAAATTAAAAAATTAAAAAATCATCTTTGGTAGCCTTGACCAAGCTAAAGGAACCATTTTTGACAAAAAATAATTTTTCAATTTTTTTAATATTTTCCAAAAATAGAAAAATACATGAAAAATGAAGAAAAATAGCATTCGATGTTGTAAAAATATAGAAAAATAGTCAATATTTTTATTTTAATTTTCTTTTCATTTTGAACTCATAAATAGTCAAAATTCAAGTTCAATTGCATGTGTTTCTTCACGACGCATAGAGTTGAATTTGGCAAAAAAAATATCATTCGAGTCTTTTAATTTGTAAATTTCTACATCTTTTTTAGTCTTGATGTCCAATTAGATCGACCACCATCTACAATAAATGCCCCTTGCTGAATATTTTCGTTTTTGTTTCACATGATTTCATGGTGTAAAACGCCGAGTGGATCCCCAAATATAATCGGGTCGGCATGAGCTCGATAGCTCGTCCAAGACCAAACCAGGGCACGGCGAACCCCATGTGAGTACTCTCGAACTCCTGCGATGGTTCCTAATGCTTTTCTTAGGTTAGATCGAGTGTAGAACGGCTAGGACAGCTAAATCATTCTTGAGCTGTGATTGATAAATAGGGCATTACTAGGAATGCCATGTGATTTATTTGCATATCTAGATTCCTTGAGTTGCGCATTTTATTACTGATTGTGATTGCTAGGATAATCACTCATATCTGCATAAATTTCTAGATTTATGGTTCATACCTTACTCATCCGCATGAATCTCAGGCTAGAAAATTCAGTCAACTTAGGTACCGAAAGGGCGTCAACTCTGACGGTTGGCGTAACTAAGTCCCCGAAACCATTTCTCTGGTTCTCGCAGAATTGAATAGAAACTCCCAACTATTCGATTGGGTGGTCCAATCATACCCTAAAAAAATTATTGGTGGCGACTCCATGGCATGCACACTTAGCACATGTCACTAGACCACACTGAAAGTCGATCACGCATACCTCCGTTGCGATTTGGGTAATGGGCCTTGGGAGAGGCCCGCGTCCGACCAGACAGGACGGCCCATTAGCCCTCGAGAGCTCGACAACCTCAAGAGGGTCGCGACAGACTGGCGACTCCACTGGGGACTGGTTCTTAACCATTTAGTGGACTTGAGCCGATTAAAAAGTTGATTGATTCTTCTAACCTAATTTTATGCAGATGCTCTCGAAAGTGAGGTGTATATGCTAACGAATGTGTTAGATGTTTTTGTAGACGGGAGAAATAAGGGGTGAAGTGCTTGTTAACTTTGTTTTATGCAGGCAAGAGTTTTGGATGTATGATTGTGTGGATATTTATATTGAAGCAGTGATTGTTAAATAAAATGCATGTTTATTGCTTTAGCACGACACAATGAATACACACAATTGCGCCTAAAACCCCAGGCGCCCTCTTTAGGAACACAATAGAAGGAATTGAAAATGGAATCTCCGTGAGGAAAAAACATGGGGTAATCCACTTTTCAATTCCGCTCACTTCGAACTATGGATTGAGTCCCAATGCAACGATAGTTGTGCAATGGAATCGACTCTTCCCAGAATTCGAGGTGAGAACCTTGGTTTTAGGTACCAAGCCCTATCTTTTGATTTTTAGGAGTTTTCCCTCACTTGTCTCATGCGTTTGTCTATGGAAGGTTAGTATACCTAACACTGTACATAGAAGCTTGATTTTCTCTTAAGTTTGGTTGGTAAGTCTTTTCTATCCCTCGAACTTGTTATAGCTCATAATCATTATATTCATTGCATAATTCCGGTGATTGGATTAAATGTCATTTTGAGGATAGATAGGTGTGTTTTCCTCCCAATGTTCTTGATGGAAGACGAAGATGGTGTCATCCCATTATGAGCGCCAAGTGGACAAGAAGAGCCTGCTATGGACATCATTGAGGTATCATCTAATGAAGATGACGATTTGGAATAGGTGATCCTGAAGTCACGTCTCAAAGATCGAAACTGGGGCATCTCTAAGTAGTTAAAAACAGGTAGAGAAGAGAAGTCTTTTTGTGGATAAACGCGGTGGGAGGTTCCTTTATTTGATCATAAGCAAGATTAAAAAATCAAGATGTACACGCTCGAATCATCAATGTCAAAGAGCAGCTTGCCTAGGTTGAGAGTGGTCAGGTGTTCGAGAAAGTCAGCCATACAGAAGTTGAGACACACATATTAGAGCTTTCATTCATTTCGCTCAATCGAGGGACCTTAAAAGCGGATCATACAGATCATCGAGGTGGAAAAGTAAAACCGAAATGAGCCCTAATTAGCATCACAAAGGAACCTAGTTGGCCCTCCATATTATTGATGCTTTGCCTATACTCACCACCTCGAGACTCGAGATCTGCAAGCTTAAGAAGAAGGCGTTTACATTCCCCTTTAAGCTCGGCAACCTTGGTCCCGTGATCTTCGGCGGCTATTTCCAGGTCCCGAACTAGTCCTCTCCCATGGGCTATATCCGCGGTAATGCTGTCAAGCCTTTCTTCCTGCCACTCACATTGAAACTTCAACACGACATTACGACGGTCGTGCTCATATGTGGTCAGGGATAAGGCCAAGCGCTCCACCAAATTTCCCCTCTCGCGAAGCAACATCGAGACCTGCTCGTTGGCGAACTCAACAGCCTTTCTGTGACTATCGGCCACAAGGTTGGCCAACACCAAGCAGTTGGACCGATCCTCATAGCGAGCTCGCAAAACGTGAGCCATGGTAACTTCTCGATGAGCGACACGGTAAGTCTCTAAAAAGTTTATAAAGAGGGTTGGGAAGATTCTATATTCCCTCTCTAAATTAGTGCCCTCGATAGAGGTGGTGTCTATTTCCACGAGCAAAATGCGAATTTCATCTTCAATTTCTGGGTGATCGGCTATATGAGCATAGCCTCGACCTAGGAGGTTATAGAGTTTTTCCCACTAGGCCAAAATTTCAGCCGAGAAAGCGCGAATAGGAGAGGTCATTTTCGTTGGAGTGAGGGAGAAGAAGATGGGTGTGGTAGAGTGATTAAAATACGAAAAGGAAATTATGTAAGAGTGTTAATCTTCTCTGCATTAACTCCTCCTTTTATAGCAACTCGAGGATGAAGAAAGGTCACAGCAATAATGCTCATGGAGCCAAGTTAATTGGGTAAAGCAGTGGTGGCTCTTTCGGTGAACCATCAGATCCGTCCCAGTCCGCGATTTCAGGCTTGATAAATCTAAAAAAGTTGTAAAAAGATATGTCAGTGCCACCATATTAAAATTGAGCGAGAGTTAAGCGCAACTATCGAAAAAAGTTGCAAAAGGATTTGGCGGTCCCATCATATTAAAAAACTGAGCGGGAGGCGAGCGTAGTTCCACCTTTTTGAAAATAAGTGGGAGACAGACATGGATATCGAGAAAAGGAAATCGATTTGGTGTCCCTCCACGTTGAAAAGAAGAAAGAAGACGACAAAGCGAGAAATACGAAATCTTGGGAGAAACGCTTGCCTGATGATCTTCATCCATGTTTAAAGAACGTTTCCTGGGCATACTGAACCACTCAAAAGAAAATTTAGAGAGAGTGAGCATACATGAGAGAGTAGAGAACCCTGAGTGAGCAAAAATTGATCGAACATTTTTCGATCCAACATGTTTGAGGGTTACCGTCAGTTGCTAGAGGCGACTGATCCAAAAATCTCAGAAAGTGAACTATTGAGAGATCTCGAAGATTCCAGGATCGTGTCTGGTACCAGAACCACAGAACCCAACCCTTTCGGCAACGAAGTTCAGGATCTCAGCAGCGACGGCAACAGCAGCAGTGATGGTCAATCCCGGAAAAGGAAACGTCGCCAGTGCCACACTCAGAATGAAATCCAAGAGCTTGAAGCTTTCTTTAGTGAATGCCCTCTCCCGAACATGAAACAAAGAAATGAATTGGGCCAGAAGCTAGGGATGAAACCTTTGAGGGTCAAGTTTTGGTTTCAAAATAAGCGAGCCAAATTGAGGGCTCAACACAGACGTCAAGAACTTGCGATTCTAAAGGAGGAAAACGAAAAGCTTCGAGCGGAGAACATGAGGTATAAGAAAGCTCCCAGCACTATCGCTTGCCTTAATTGCGGTGGCCCTGTCACTCTCGGCGAAATGTTCATTGATAAGCCTTATATGAGGATTGAAAATGCTCATTCACCACCCCACTCCCTCGAACCATCTTTGATACAATCGGATTTTGTTGGAGATATGCATGAACAAATCAATTCTACGAAGTCAATACCGATGCCTTCTAAAGGATGGGATATGTGTCACCATGATTGGAGTTTCCTTAACGATGAGCTTACTATCACGACCGACCAATCCAAAGCTGATGAATTCCCTCCACAACAATTTCCGGCTCGATCAAATCCTACTGGAAATAGGCCAGAGAGCAATAGCCAAGTTGTCAACACTGTTCCGGGTCGCAAGAAGACGAGGGTCAATTGGTCCCCCGAGCTTCATCTCAAGTTCCTTAGTGCGGTTCAGCAACTAGGGATCAACTCAGCATATCCAACGCGCATACTTGAGATCATGAACATACCAGGACTCACTAAAGATGGAGTCGCGAGTCACCTCAAGAGCTACAAAAGGGCGCTAAGACAGCGCCACACAGCACTGAACCTGAAAGAACTCAACTTGTGCCTAAACACTAGGCATGGCCACAACTACAATGCCCCTGAAGTAAGAAATACCCTGCCGAATCTAGGCACCGACCAAGCTGGTAGCAGCACCATCGACTACTTGGGCGCTAATCAAAATATTCCCCCGAATCATCTCAGCACCACTCAAGAGTATATGCCACAAGTGCAGCAGGTACGAACTCCTTGGTTTGAGCAGCAACTTTTCGCTAGTGCTCTTCCTATCGCCGATCAACATATTGTGCCTAGTGTTCAAAGATCTGCCTGGCTTGGGCGTATGATTTCGGAAGATCAAGCGGGGGGATGCTCTGAGGATTTTTGTTTCTCCCATCCCCAAATGGAAGGTGCTTTTGATAGTGAACCGATCAATCATCCTCTTATAATCTCGAGCAATGACGAAGGTTCTAGCTCGAAGAATCAGATCGCTCACAACAGAAACAGGAATCCTTCGCCGCCAAGCGATGATGGTCAACCCGAATATCAGTTGCTCGAAGAATCAAAAGATTTCCTTGATGAGGAGCTCCATATCTGGATCGATCAGTTTAAAACTGATGGACTTATGAAGTTATGATCCAAAATGGCGATTATATATCTGATTCATGGTGTAACTGGTTGATCACCGAGAATCTTCAAGGGACCTAGGCACATGTGACTGGATGTATCATTAATCTTTCTGTCATAAAGTCTTCCATGCGAGATAATCTTCCTTAATGCCTAGAGTTAATCTAGGGTAGCGATCGGTACTACCTGCGAGCATCATCATGCTCGAGTGCGACAATCCATTGTTAGATTAGAGTTGAGGCGAATCAATTGAACGCCACGAAGAAAAACATTTAAAGGCTTCACATAGGAAAATGTGAGTAAAAGCCAGAGCGAGCTCAAAGACGGTTAGCTCTGTATCGTTCCAAGGGACCTTTAGTCGTTACGAACTCTAAATTGAGCTTGTTTCATTCTCAATGGGGGTCGCTAACTGCTTCGAGAATTTTATAACAAAAAACGAACCAGTTAGGGACGCCAATAGTGCTGTGTCTTGGTAGTCAGTGAAATGGCAGTGGCACGAAACGTTCGATCTCGGGATTGAAAAATCGTTTTATCAGTTGGTCTATCACTCGATGAAGTTCAAAGAGATTCGACGCAGATGACTATAGAACTTGGGGCAATTCGAAAATCATCGATTCATTTTCATCAAGCGGCGAAGTTGGTATTGTAAAATGTGAAGCGCGCAAATGACAAATCCGAAGCAGAAGGAGATGAATCATGATTCGCTTATCCAAGGTCGGGATTTCAACCTTCGACTAAAGCCAAATCTAGGATGAGTTTTTGATCTTGCCCACTCGACAAAACCCATCTCTACTGAAAATGGGGGCAAACCATTCCTACATTCGGAAAGCATGTCGAAGCCGAAGACATCAGATTCATCGTTTAATCCGTGGGGCAAGTCCCCCAAGCGATAGTTATCATCCGCAGAGCGTAATGGAATCCATCCTTTCAACGTAAAACGCATTTGGCCGCGGAGCCACCCATTTGGTAAAAAGAACGTATCGTTCCTAAATGATTTTCAATCAGATGCGGGGATAATGTTCTCTCATTTTCCTCTCAGGTGATGAATAGAGACGAGGCACCCAAGAAGCCATGCATTCAAATAACAAAACAGCGCATGAAACACGCCCAAAAAGATGAATGAATCTCCTCCGACGTAAATCCTTGAGGTGGATTTGTTGCCCAACCAGACGAAGAAATCATGGCCACAAGCTTGAGGGCTGGCTTCTGCAATCCCCACATTGGCATGCAGAATGGAATTCAAATCAAGAGTAAAGTAGTATCGTCCCAATTTGTTTTGAATTTGGAAACCCAAAATAATGCTTAATATTTGTCCTTGGCAGGAGCTCGCCATCAGGGCAGACACATTTTCACAACCCTTGTACACTCGTTGGAGCATACGACGAAGGGTAAGATGTATCGTTCCAATTTTTGCAAATTTTTAGAATATACAATGACATATCCCTTTTATATCTCCAGGATCTCCAGCCTCGATGGGCAGGTAAGTATCCCTTTTCCCAATTCATTGGAGATTAAAAACTTTCAGAATTAATTCGATTCTCACATCTAAAAAGACATATAATTCTTACTTCATTGACATTCATGTTTTAAAACAAAAGATTGTCTGAACATGAATTACACATATATGGTGCATCACAAAATCCCTTTGAAGGATAAATCTTGATGAAATGAAATGAATTTTTCCAACAAGAGTCGTTTGAACTGTTCAAAAGGGTATTTTCTCATAAGAGAATCGAGCCTAATCCAAACACGTCCCATACACACTTGAGAGATGAGGAGATTGAAAATGATTGAGAAACCTTAACCTATGGACATAAGGGTCATTCGCAACGATTACATGGATCGAGATGACAGAGGCATTTATTTCTTCATTCCAAACACTACAGATGCTCATTGAGAACCCCATTGAACGGCGATTTTCATTCTCAACCCTGTCAAGAACCACCCCACATTGGGGCAAATGAAGGTTAGTCCAACAGTATCAGAAAGTAAATGGTTAGAAATTTTCTTGCTCGGACTAACATAAATCTTTGTGTGTTATTTATATGATAATCCAAGTGTTATAGGATGACGAGAATAATTCATTTCTCTATCCTACACACTGTTATCCTTTGCACGACCATGTTGAGCCAGCAAATTCATTTCATCAACCTATTGGTGATCATTGCATATTCCAAAGCAAAGTCAACATCACTCTAGGAACGGAAGCATGCCAAAGTTTAAGTTGCATATCTAGCATGATTGCTGAAAATCCTAGCTCCAAAAGAAAAGAAAAACACGGGATTAAAAAAAGGGGGAAAAGAAAAATCCCTAGACATCAAGAAAAAGCAAAGTGCCTGGTAAAAAGCAAGGCCGATGTCCATTCAAAATATCCCCAGTAAAGTGTAGAGAGATGATGAAAAGACCCTCCAAAGGAGTCAGATCAAGATGACTACTCCCCAAATGATGTCGTGCTCAAATAGCAAACACACAAACAGACGGTCTCTTAATGCAACAAGAGACGCTTTTAAACATCCTTGTGCGCTCTAAAAGAGGAGTGTACACTTCAAGAAATGGAGATGTTCTTCGAAGGACATGTGGCAAATTTGCAATGATCACCAATGTCAAACCCTTCACAATTTCTAGGCAAAAAACAAGCCTTTTTCGGTCCCCAATCCTTCCAATGTTACAATCCTGAAGCAGTCTTCTCTGACTAAGACACTTGAGTTAATGTATAACTTAGCTCAAAGAAGTACGAGCAAGACTATTGCTTTCTCATTTTGCAGGGTTCTTGACTTGTAAACCCGGAGCAGATAGTGAAAAATTTCGTTCAACGGCCTTGACTCAAAAGTGAGTCCCCCTTGGAAACCGATATCCAAGCCTAACACTACGGTCCGGTGAAAGACCTCCTGATTGATCGAAATGTATGCGTTGCGAATGATCCTGAAACCTAGGCACAGGTCGGTAGGAAATTGAGCACTTTCCCTATTAAAGATCATTATCACAGAGCAGTGAGGAGCCTTCTTGGATGAGAAATACTCCAATGGATGTTTTGAGCAAACTCTTTTTGAAATTTTCAAATTGTTTGATCTAGAGTTTCCGTGCAAGGAATTTATGATCACATCTGTATGTGGCAGGAATGTTTTGGATAACCTCCAACAATCAAAATGCACATTTCATGACTAAAACTTAAGTCGTAGAATTTTGACAGTTAGACAATTATTGTCTTCCCAAAGATTACTAATATCTTCTTGGCGAGGAAAATTTTTTCAGGTCTAAGCTTTCTGTAGGACTTTTGGCCACCCTAAAGATTAGGTGCGTCATCCTTAAGTGAGGCCTTTTAGTAGGCAAATCTTTTCTAAGACCGATCCACAGAATGATCGAGTCTCCGACTAGCCCCGAAGAGCGGGTACGTCATCCTTTGATTCATATCAATTTGGAATTTCATAAATGGTAGAAACCGCCTGAAGGGTCAACTCAACGGTAGAAACCGCCTGAAGGGTCAATCAATGGTAGAAACCGCCTGAAGGGTCAGCACAATGGTAGAAACCGCCTGAAGGGTCAATGTATGGTAGAAACCGCCTGAAGGGTCAACATAATGGTAGAAACCGCCTAAAGGGTCAATGTATGGTAGAAACCGCCTGAAGGGTCAACCAATGGTAGAAACCGCCTGAAGGGTCAATGTATGGTAGAAACCGCCTGAAGGGTCAACCAATGGTAGAAACCGCCTGAAGGGTCAACTCAATGGTAGAAACCGCATGAAGGGTCAATGAATGGTAGAAACCGCCTGAAGGGTCAAAGGACTAGTAGAGACCGCCTGAAGGATCAACCCAATGGTCCGATCCACCATACGGATCAAAACCTTGATGAATCCCGAACGCGGGAGGAGTCGTTTTCCCTAATAAGCCTTACATTAGGCAAGCCATTTCTAGTTTAGTCCACCACACGGATCAAAACCCTTGGCAAATTCCCAAATGTGGGATGCGTCTTCCTTAGGTTCCTATTAGTTAGGAATCCCATTATGGTTTGACCTACCATACAGGTCAGAGCTTAACATCCCTATGACACTCCGATGACGAGTCCTTAGGAATCTACTTGAACCCATCAGACACAGCAAATGCCGCAAGCATTCGGCAGGTAAGGGGCAGGGAAGTCTATCTACTCCTTAACTTTCTTACATCATATCAGGGAATTGAATGAGCACATCTCTTTTTAAGGAAAAGCACACATTGATGGGCATGAAAATTGGATGTCATGATTTCTTTTCTTTTCTTTTCTTTTCCCAGTCGAGTCGATCGGAACACAGGTGTCACCTTATCTTTGAGAGAAACCTCTGACGAAATTCCTCTCAAAGAGGGGCAGCTGTTGACACCTGATTTTTTATCAGTCTTTCATAGTTTATTTTTTAAAAATTCATAAAAAAATATAAAAAATTAAAAAATTAAAAAATCATCTTTGGTAGCCTTGACCAAGCTAAAGGAACCATTTTTGACAAAAAATAATTTTTCAATTTTTTTAATATTTTCCAAAAATAGAAAAATACATGAAAAATGAAGAAAAATAGCATTCGATGTTGTAAAAATATAGAAAAATAGTCAATATTTTTATTTTAATTTTCTTTTCATTTTGAACTCATAAATAGTCAAAATTCAAGTTCAATTGCATGTGTTTCTTCACGACGCATAGAGTTGAATTTGGCAAAAAAAATATCATTCGAGTCTTTTAATTTGTAAATTTCTACATCTTTTTTAGTCTTGATGTCCAATTAGATCGACCACCATCTACAATAAATGCCCCTTGCTGAATATTTTCGTTTTTGTTTCACATGATTTCATGGTGTAAAACGCCGAGTGGATCCCCAAATATAATCGGGTCGGCATGAGCTCGATAGCTCGTCCAAGACCAAACCAGGGCACGGCGAACCCCATGTGAGTACTCTCGAACTCCTGCGATGGTTCCTAATGCTTTTCTTAGGTTAGATCGAGTGTAGAACGGCTAGGACAGCTAAATCATTCTTGAGCTGTGATTGATAAATAGGGCATTACTAGGAATGCCATGTGATTTATTTGCATATCTAGATTCCTTGAGTTGCGCATTTTATTACTGATTGTGATTGCTAGGATAATCACTCATATCTGCATAAATTTCTAGATTTATGGTTCATACCTTACTCATCCGCATGAATCTCAGGCTAGAAAATTCAGTCAACTTAGGTACCGAAAGGGCGTCAACTCTGACGGTTGGCGTAACTAAGTCCCCGAAACCATTTCTCTGGTTCTCGCAGAATTGAATAGAAACTCCCAACTATTTGATTGGGTGGTCCAATCATACCCTAAAAAAATGATTGGTGGCGACTCCATGGCATGCACACTTAGCACATGTCACTAGACCACACTGAAAGTCGATCACGCATACCTCCGTTGCGATTTGGGTAATGGGCCTTGGGAGAGGCCCGCGTCCGACCAGACAAGACGGCCCATTAGCCCTCGAGAGCTCGACAACCTCAAGAGGGTCGCGACAACAGGTCAGAGCTTAATCTCCCTAGGATATTCCGAACGAGTCCTAGGTATCTTCTTGAAAGTCGTCGCAACCGGCAGCATCTGACAGGTGAGCTTCAGGTAAGCCTCTCTCACTCCGGCCCATGTTCGAATCGCAAGAGTAAACCGGTGATTAATTTGAGCATCCATCAAAAGACTTAAGGGTTCGATGTCATAGCATTTCTCTTCCCTAGTCGAGTCGGTTAAGATTCAGGTGTCATTTTGTCTTTGAAAGCAACCTCTGACGAGCTCACTCTCAAAGAGGGGCAGCTGTTGACACCTGATTTTTGACCATCCGTTATTTTAGTTTTTATTTCTAAAATTAATTTAAAATATCAAAAAAGGTCAAAAAATTGCAAAATCAACTTTGGAAGCCTTAGCCCAGCCTTAGGAACCAATTTTGAACAAAAAAATATTTTTTGTATTTTTTAATATTTTTTGGAATTTATTTAATTATAAAAATACCCAAAAAATTAGAAAAAATACCATCCGTGGTCAGAAAATGACCCAAAAATATTCAGAAATTTTATTTTAATTCTCTATTTAATATTTTCACTTTTTATTAGGGAAATTTGGCTTGGTTCATGGGGTTCCTTCACAAACCTAATCCCGAACCGGGCCTAAAAAATCATTTTTGAGTCTTTTAATTTTCAATTCTTGGTTTTTATAAGCTATGACATCGGATTCTAAAGTTTTGAAATGCAATTGGGTCAATTTGCCCTCCAATTTGATCAATTTTAACCAAAAGGGCTTAATTGCATAAAAATCTTTCAATTTAGTCCCCGGTTTTACAATTTGTGAAATTAAATTTCACACGGGCACACCCATTAAAATTAAACACCTCTACCCAATAGTTTTCATCATGAGGAATCCATCGGTGGCCTCAATTTTGACTAATTTGGTTATTTAGTCCCTTGATTGAGCAAAAATCATTTTCGGATCCTAGGGACAATTTGGGGTTTTCACTAAATTTCAATCAATTGATTTACGAAAATACCCATATTTGATAGAAAACGTGTCAAGGAGTCCGATTTTGATGTCAATTTCATGAAAAGAGGTCAATGCGGGGCTAAATTGGGCATGGAGAGTCGAACCGGGCCGGTCGGGTCAGACCCGACCCGACTCGGTCCGAACCAGGTCTGCAACTCAGTTGCAGACCCGCGCGGGACAAAGGTACAAAATAAAAAATGCAGCTGGGGGTGACGGGCCGGGTTTTTTTTTGCTTTTCTGAAGACTCTTTCGGCGAGAGCTGGGCAGGTGGTCGTCCACTAATGAAGGGCAAAGGTGGTCGGCCAACGACAAAAAAAAGGGGAGAGAAAAGAGAAGAAGGGATGGAGGCGAGCGACAAAAACAGAGAGAGGGGGTTTGAGCATAAAAGAAAAATCCTGCACAAAAAAAAGGCTGCGACCTCGGTCCTGCGTGACGGCTGCCTCCTACGACCTCCTCACGCCTCCAACCTCGACCACCCCCCCGACCGCTCGTCACCACCTCAAGTCACCGGAGAGCCTCGAACCCCGACGCTCCCTGTTCTGGACTTTGCGCCCTGTTTTCCCATCGGATCCTGATCCCGACGCCTCCTGTCACCTCCGGCCCGCCTCTCCGACCGTCGAAGCTTCTCTTGGACCACCTTCGACCGTCCTGCATCGCCTGGGACCACCACGAAATGATCGGAAAACCCCAAACCCGAAGTTCCAGCTCTGCTGCCCTGTTCCTGCTTCTGCCCGAGCTTCTGCTCTGCTTCGGTTCTGACGGCTCCAACGCCACCGGCCTCCTTCCTTGAGCCATCAAGGATCATTGAAGGATCCTTGAGCATTCACCACCATCAATACCAGGAATCCTCGACGTCGTTGGACCCAAAGACAGCCTTGAATCAGACCCGAAAACCCCTTCCCCGTTTCCGTTATTTCTGCCCTGTTTTGCTGCGAACAGGTTCGGTTCACTGCTGTTCGCCGCCCTCGCCATCGTTTCGCCGGCCATCATCGACCACTAAAGCTTCCCTCTGACCATCTTCCCGCCCGTCTTGGTGATTCTGTTGCATTGAAATGCGCCGATGACGTGACCCGAAGCTTCGCCGGCCGAACCGAGGACCGGGAGCTCGACGGAGGATTTCGAGCCGTCGCCGGGGCTTAGGCGACCCCAGGTAAACATCTAAACCTTGCTTAGATACTAGGTGAAGGTTTGGAATCTAGTTTGAACGTAAAAAAAATTTGCGAAATTTTGGTCGCCGGCGCCGGTTCGGTGGGTGTCCGTTTGATCGATCCTCGGCGTTACTTTAGCCATTTTTAAGCTGGATATTGATGTGGGGTGTGAGGGGGATCGATAGGTGTTAAAATCGGGGCCTAAAATGATGGATTTCACGTCGGTTTGGGAGCTCCGGCGAACTTTCCGGCGACTTCGCCGGAAAATGGCACTGTTCATCGTCTTCTCCGGCGAGTCGCCGGTGGTCAACGGGTCAACGATGACGTGGCATGCCACGTCAGCGACCACGTCAGCGTGGTGGGCCCCGGCCGTGAATAAAATAAAGTCAAATCGGACGGTGGAGAGCATGACACGTGTCGCGATCTTAGGCGTCCATTCAAAATGGTGAAACGGCGCCGTTCTGTCATGGAGGGGGGCGGGCCGGTTCATGGGTCGCGGGCCTGGGCATGGGCCGGGTCATCCGACCCGGTCCGCATAATTTTTATATATATATTATTATTAATAATAAGAAAATAATAAAAAAATAAAAAAATTCAAAAATCAATAAAAAAAAAATAGAAAATCATAAAAAACTCAAAAAAATTCGGAAAATTCTAAAAAATTCTAAAAAATTCCAGAAAATAGGAAATGGCCACATTCAACTGGCCACGACCTGTTTCGGGTCATTTGACCCCCGATCTTTCCAAAAATGACAGTTTTGCCCTTCCGGCAAACCGTCTTCCAAAACAATTCTAAAAAAATCCAAGAAAATCCCCAAAAATAGGAAATGGCCACAAACAACTAGCCAAGGCTCATCCCGGGTGTTTTGAACCCGATCCTTCTTAAAAATGATGATTTTGCCCTTTGGGCGAATCGTCTCCCAAAAATTGAAGAAAAATCAAGAAATTCCAAAGAAATTCTCAAGAATGGGAAATGGCTACAATCAACTAGCCATGGAATTTTTTGGGTAATTCGGTATCCAAATCTTCCAAAAATTGACGATTTTGCCCTTCGGGCTAAATCGCCTCCAAATCCTCCCATTTTACCCTTGGTCCGAAATCACACATTCATTAAACCTTTATGGTTATGCTAGGAAGCCATTGATCTGAATTGATGTGCATTAAAGTGATTTATTTATGTATTTGATTGCGCTTTCATTTAAATTGACTGTGTTTGATAGGAATAGTCTTCCAATCTGTATGAAATCCTGAATTAAAGCCTACCTCACCTAAAATTGCGCCTGCATGAACTCTTAGCTAGGAAAACCACTCGCGTTAGGTACCGAGAGGGCGTTGGTAATGACACCGACGTAACCAAGCCCCCGAACCCAAAATCTCTGGGTCCGCAGAACTGATCGACCTCTCCCAATCGGTCAGTAAGGTTTCCGGTCTACCCTCCAATAAAGACCGGTGGCGACTCCAAATGCATGCACAAGTTGCACATGCCACCACGACCACACTAAGGTCGAAAGCGATTGACTGTTATCGTCGAATCCCTTTGAAAAATACTCCCGCCGCGATTTGGTATGGGCCTGGGAGGGCCCGCGCCGATCCAAAGCCTGCGATCCGCACCCCAGTGCGGGGAAAAGGCCCGCGATCGGTAATCCATTAGCCGCGTCCGCCTTTCGGACGGGTCGCGACAGCGGGTGCGGCTTCAGACTCTTCGAGGTGATTTCGAGTCTTTACGCATGAATGACTCGGAAACAATATCGGCATATTTTGATCGTGTGTAGGCCATCGTTAACCAATTGAGGGTTAATGGTGAAGAACTTCAAGATGTTCGTGTCGTGGAAAAAATCTTGAGGTCTTTGACCGAAAGATTTGACTACGTCGTCGCAGCGATCGAGGAAGGACAAGACGTATCAACTCTCACGTTGGAGCGGTTGATGGGTTCATTATGCTCCCATGAGCAAAGAATGAATCAGAAGTCTACGGGTTCCGTTCCCGAGCAAGCATTGCAAAGTCGGGTCGCTCAACCAAACCGAGGAGGCTATCAAGGCGGTCGAGGTCGTGGAGGAGCCCGAGGTAGAGGTGAGAATTCAAATTTCACCAGAAAATTTAGAACACCTGACAAATCAAAAGTCAAGTGTTTTAAGTGTAATAAATTCGGACATTATAAATCCGAGTGCCATGCAAAGGCGACGTACGTGCCGGCGGAACATGCACATACCACAGATGCTGAAGAGTACATGTTACTAGCATGTGCGAAGGATGATTCAACTATCGTGGATACCAACACATGGTATCTAGATACTGGGTGTAGCAACCATATGACCGGAAGAAATGAGTTATTCTCACAGCTGGATGAGACAAGCCGTGGCGAAGTCAACTTCGGGAATAAATCAAAAATTCCCGTGATGGGCAAATGTAACATTAATATCAAATCCAAAGATGGTACTAATGTTGCTATTGCAGATGTTTACTTTGAGACAGGACTTTTTTGGAATTTGCTAAGTGTTGGGCAACTTTCCGAAAAGGGCCACAAAGTTCACATTGAAAATGGAGTTTGCACAATCAGAGGTGTAAACAACAAGTTGATCACGACGGTACAAATGACGAAAAACCGGATGTTTCCCCTGACTCTTCAGACGAAGAATCTCTTGAGCTTTCAAGCGATGACGAAAGACAGCAGCTGGCTGTGGCATCTTCGATTTGGGCATCTAAATTTTCGTGGAATGAAGCAATTAGTCCAGAAAAGGATGGTGACCGGCATGCCGTTGATTAACGATCCAGGGCGTCCTTGCGAAGGATGTCTCGTTGGAAAACAGCACCGAGACTCTTTTCCAGTTGGAAAAGCCAGAAGAGCAAACCAACCGCTGGAGTTGGTACATACCGACATATGTGGCCCTGTTGAGGTGGAATCATTTGGACAAAAAAGGTACATGCTAATTTTTGTCGACGATTTTAGCAGAAAAATATGGGTACACTTCTTGAGGGAAAAATCTGAAGCTTTTGGCAAGTTTAAAGAATTTAAAATCTATGTTGAAAAACAAAGTGGCTTTAAATTGAAAGCATTGAGATCGGATAGAGGTGGAGAATTTACCTCAAATGAATTTCACAAATATTGTAAAATTCATGGAATCAAACGTCAGTTGACTGCCAGCTATACTCCTCAGCAAAACGGTATAGCAGAAAGAAAAAATAGGACAATTTTTGAAATGGCAAGAAGTATGTTGAAAGCTAAAGATTTGCCCAAGAAATTTTGGGCAGAAGCTGTTGCTTGTGCTATATTTGTACTAAACAGATGTCCAACAGTGAGTGTTCCTGGAAGAACTCCAGAAGAAGCTTGGAGTAGAAACAAACCAGATGTTTCGTTCCTACGAGTATTTGGGTGCGTGGCATATCCCCATATACCAGACGAGCGAAGAAAGAAGCTGGATGACAAAAGCGAGAAGTGCATCTTCATCGGCTACAATGATACAACTAAAGGTTATAAACTGTATAACCCGGTCACTGAGAAAGTCATTATCAGCAGGGATGTCCAGTTTTTAGAAGATGTAACCTGGGACTGGAATCAGAAGGGTGACCAGAAAAACATCACCATCGAAGATGAACCACTGGCGGGTGAGACAGAAACACCTCCATTATCTTCAATGAGTGATCCATCTTCCTCATCATCTTCAACTGGAGGTACATCTTCACCAACAGCAGTTTCAGAACCACAACTACGTCGTTCACAACGACTGAAAGAGACGCCAGTAAAATTCAGAGATTATGTGGTCACAAGAAATAGAAACAATGATAGCGAAATCACTGATGAAACACTGGTAAACTTTTGTTTATTTGTTGATTGTGACCCTGTAGCATATGATGAAGCAGCTGTAGATGAAAAGTGGATTGAAGCAATGGATGAAGAAATTCACTCCATTGAGAAGAACGACACATGGGTGTTGACTTCTTTACCACCTGGTAAGAAGCCTATTGATGTCAAGTGGGTGTACAAGACAAAGTACAAACCCGACGGTCAGGTGGACCGTTACAAGGCCAGACTGGTTGTAAAGGGCTACAAGCAAAAGCCAGGTATTGATTATTTTGAAGTATTTGCACCAGTTGCCCGGATGGATACTATTCGGATGGTCTTAGCACTTGCAGCTCAAAACCGTTGGCAGATCCATCAAATGGATGTGAAATCAGCATTCCTCAATGGTGTCCTTGAAGAGGAAGTATATGTAGAGCAACCACAGGGTTATGAGAAGAAAGGGCATGAAAATCAGTTTTACAGACTGAAGAAGGCTCTGTATGGATTAAAACAGGCACCACGTGCTTGGTACACACGTATCGACACATACCTGTTGGAGCATGATTTTCAAAAGTGCCATTATGAGCATACATTGTATATCAAGTCAAATGCTAACGGTGACATCTTAATTGTATGCATTTATGTTGATGACTTGATATTTACAGGGAGCTGTGAAAAAATGTTTGTTGAATTCAGGGAGGCTATGACTAGCCAGTTTGAGATGACTGATTTGGGACTGATGTCCTATTTTCTTGGTCTTGAAGTGAAACAGACAGATGATGGCATATTTATTTCACAGCAGAAATATGCTAATGATATTTTGAAGCGATTTAAAATGGAATCACTCAAGCCAATCCGAACTCCGGTAGTAGAACGATTGGAGCTGAAGAAAGAAGGAACCGGTGAGCTGGTAAATCCCACTTATTTTAAAAGCATTGTTGGCAGCTTGAGATATTTGGTTTCTACAAGGCCAGATATTACCTATGGAGTGGGTATTATTAGCAGGTTCATGGAAAAACCATACCAGTCACATTTGCAAACAGCAAAGAGAATTTTACGGTATGTCAGTGGAACTCGTGATCATGGAATTTTATATTCTTACACTGACAATTTTGGTCTAGTGTGGTACACAGACAGTGATTGGGCAGGTGATACCGAGACTCGGAAAAGTACGTCGGGGTATGCTTTCTTTCTTGGATCAGGAGTATTCTCTTGGTCTTCCAAAAAGCAACAAGTTGTTGCTCTCTTGACAGCTGAAGCAGAATATATGGCATTAGCTTCAGCGGCTTGTCAGGCGATATGGCTTCGTAGGATGCTACATGAATTGATGCATGAACAAACGGGTCCTACTAAAATAATGTGTGACAATAAGTCAGCTATTGCATTAGCCAAGAATCCTGTATTTCATGGCAGGAGCAAGCACATCGACATCAAGTATCATTATATTCGCGAGCGAGTCAAAGATGGTGAAATAGAACTTAATTTCTGCAGATCAGAAGATCAACTTGCAGATATCATTGAAGGCGGATTCGTTCGAAAAATTGAAGAAGGTGCTTGGCATGGAAATCAATTTTAAGGGAGGCTATTGAAATGCTAATAAAATTGATTATCTTGAAGGAGTAAATACAATGGATCTTGAAGAGCCATTATGGAGAAGTAAATGCATCTTGAAGCATGCACCAAGGATTGGACTCATTAAGCATTAATGATGCCTTGTGAGTTTGATTGAGGTTGTCTTGTGTCTATACTCATTAAGCATTGATGATGCCTTGTGAGTTTGATTGAGGTTGTCTTGTGTCTATACTCATTAAGCATTAATGATGCCTTGTGAGTTTGATTGAGGTTGTCTTCATAAGTGTTAGAATTTCCTCTATAAATACTTGAGTGAGTTGTATTGTAAGAAGCAAGAGAGATAAGTCAAATCAAGTTCTTCAATATACAGAGTTTTCTCCATCCATTTCGTGCCTCGCTTTTATTTCCGAAAGGTCACCCATATTGTGTTTTTTGATTCCAACACTGCCGAGGCTGCAACTTCTTGATTTGGGTTACAATCCAGATTCCAGAGTTCCACCTGCACAGTCCCATCGAGTCGTTATTGATTTGGCAGACCTATTTTTCGAGCACACTACCAGCTTCCCTTGGGAACTTGGCTTTCCTCAGCGTGTAGGACATCAGTTACACCAACTTATCGGGGGAATTGGGAAAAGTACACCTGAAGTGCCTTAACTTTCGTACGGTGTGCACTTAAGTGCCTTAACTTTCAAAGTGTGCACTTAAGTGCCTTAACTTTTAAAAAGTGTTCACTTAAGTGCCTATGCTGACGTGGCCACCGGAAAAGGTGAGGTGGCCGCCGAAAATGCTGACGTGGCGCCGGTGAACAGTGTTTTTATTAATATTTAGTGTACACGTGGATTTTCAGAAACTATTAAAAAATACAAAGAAAATCCACGTGTACACTGTTCGCCGGAGTTAGCACTCAACTGCACACTTTTACTCCGATTAGGTACTTAAGTGCACACTTTGAAAGTTAAGGCACTTAAGTGCACACCGTACGAAAGTTAAGGCACTCCAGATGTACTTTTCCCGGGGAAATTCCATCTTCAATAGGTAACCTATCTCAACTTACCATGTTAAATTTTAGAGATAACAAACTCTCAGGTGAAATCTCATCTTCCCTTGGGGAGCTCGCTCAACTGTCCTCTTTGGATCTTAGCATGAATCAACTCTCAGGTGAAATCCCATCTTCCATTGGGAAGCTTATCCAACTCTCCTATCTGGATCTTGGCATGAATCAACTCTCTGGTAAAATTCCTGCTTCCTTGATAAGCCTCACAAACCTCACTTTTTTAAACCTCCGGGACAATCAATTAACAGGTCAAATTCCAGCTGAGATCACTGGCCTCACCCTGGTTGACTTATCTCGACCTATCCTTTAACAAATTAATTGGCTCAATTCCTCAAGGCATCTCTAACCTAGAGAATCTTACTACCCTGGACTTGCAATCAAACAATCTGAGTGGCATTTTGTGACTAGACGAGGTACTCAAACTTCAATATTTAACGATGCTGCTACTCTCATTCAATAAATTCTCGTCGATTATCGAGCCTGACATGAACGCTAGCCTTTCAAATCTGTCCATCGTTGGCTTGGCTTCTAGCAACTTGATTGAGCTCCCCATCTTCCTAGCATACCAAAGTAGGTTGCAATGGTTGGACCTATCCCAAAATAGCATTTATGGGCCAACACCTCCGTGGTTTTTAAATGTGAGTACGACACAATTGGTGTTTTTGAATCTTTCCAGAAACTACATTACCAGTTTCACAGCTTTTAAATGGCCAAATCTTTTGACATTGGACCTCGGGCACAACAATCTACAAGGATCACTTCCAATTCCTCCGAAGGCAATTGAGGGCTATTTTGTCTCAAATAACAAGCTATCTGGAGAAATTTCACCAGAAATGTGTCAGCTAAGCTCTATTAGCATCCTTGATTTGTCCAAGCACAAATTGACAGGTGATATTCCGCCATGTCTAAGCAATTTGAGCGAGACCCTTCACGTCATGAGTTTGCTTGGCAATGATTTACATGGAAGGTTTCCTGAGTTGCAGGACGTATGTGCTTTGAATATTATAGATTTGAGTGATAACCAACTACAAGGGTCATTGCCAAGGGGATTAGCTAACTGTAGCAGTCTGGAGTTTCTCAACTTTGGAAATAATCAGATCATCGATACGTTTCCTTCATGGATGGGCTCACTTTCTAATTTGAAGGTGCTTATTTTGCGTTCCAATAGATTTCATGGAGCCCTAGGGGAACCTGAAGCTCGTGACCAGTTTCCTAACCTACGAATTGTTGATCTGTCCATGAACAACTTCTCGAGTTACCTTCCATCTGAATACTTTAATATTTGGAGTGCCATGAAAGTCCACCATGCAGATGATGCAAACTACTATGGGAGTCATCTGCCCACTTACCTCCCGTATCAGAACGAGGAAAAGTACGACTACACAATGACAATAATGAATAGAGGCATTGCAACGGAGTACGAAAGGATATTGTCATACCTCACCGTGATTGATCTTTCGAGCAATAGCTTTCTTGGGGAAATCCCGAGTTCTGTTGAAGTTTAGATGAACTTCATCTGCTCAATCTCTCCAACAACGCTCTTACCCAAGGTTGTCAAGATCGCGATTTTACTCGTAGGATCGTACGATCCTACGATTTTTTAGATGCCAGCGATTCAAATCGTAAGCAAGATCGCAAATTGGGCAAATCGTGTGGGATCGCCGTTGTTAATCATGAAATCAGTGGGATCGTACGATCCCACCGATCCTGCCATTTCAGAAAAAAAAAAACAAAAAAACAAAAAAAAACAAGACCCGGTTCGAAAGCCCATGACCCGGTTCGAAAAAACCCCAAATTTCCTTTTCAAACCCTAATTCCCATACCAGTCGCGACTCTCTCGCCTCTTTTTTGGTTTCGAAGTTGAAAAAGAAGAAAAGGAAGTCGACCGTCGAAGAAGAAGAAGAAGTCGATCGAAGAAGTGGAAGACGAAGAAGAATGCCGAAGCCGAAGCCGAAGAAGAAGAAGAAGTCGACAGTCGAAGAAGAAGAAGAAGAAGAAGGCCGAAGCCGAAGCCGAAGAAGAAGAAGAAGTCGACAGTCGAAGACGAAGAAGAAGGTTGAAGCCGAAGCCGAAGAAGAAGCAGAAGTCGATAGTCGAAGCCGAAGAAGAAGTCAGAAGCCGAAGAAGAAGTCAGACTCGAAGAAGAAGAAGAAGAAGTCGCAAGACTCGCAAGAACGAAAAGGTGAGACCCATACCTTGTGCTCTGCTTTGCTGTTTCGTTGTGGCTTGTGGCCGTGGCTCTGCTATTTTTTTTTTGCATCCCTATTTTGTATTTCTGTTTTGTGCCTTTTTTTCTGTTCATAACTTACGATGGTCTCTAATGGCAGTAGCTGGTTGCTTGGTTTGTCCTAAGACTGCCTTCATTTAAATATGGCTTCAAGTGGTGCTTCAAGTGGTGCTATTGGTAGTAGCAATGTTGAGGCTCTTCCGGCCTCGAGTAGAGGAACTAAAATGCACAAGAATGCTGCTGGAAATAGAAGTGATATCGGATGGAAGCATGGCATTCCAATTGATGGAGATGCTAGAAAAATTTTGTTGCAAATATTGTGAAAAGGTAGTGACGGGAGGGGTTTACCGATTGAAGCATCATTTGGCGGGAACCCAAAAGGATGTTGGAGCATGTAGAGCCGTGCCCGATGATGTTAAAAAAGAAATATGGGAAATTGTAGTGGGATTGCAAGAAAAATTAATGAAGAAATCAGTCAGTCAAGTAGAAGAACAAGAGCCTAGTGGAAGTGTAAAAAGGAAATGGATTGAAGATGATGATGCTAATAGTAAGAAGAGCTCAACTAGTATTTGCAAGAGGATGGGAACTAGTCAAACAACTATCAACAACATTTTTAAGAAGAGTTTGAGAGAGGAAGCATGTAATGATGTTGCTTCTTTTATCTACAACAATGCCATACCATTCAATGTGGTAATGATGTCGCCCGTGGCCATCGTCGACCGGTCGTAGTGGACGGAGAAAGAAAAACAAAAAATTATTTAAAATTTTGATTAGTTTAGCCTGGGATAAAGCCATGACATTGAAATTATTTTGGAAATGAGAACCAAACACCAGAAAATATTTTTGGTCACATATCACCAGATATAGAAAAACTAACCATTTTCCTAGAATGATTTCCCAGAAAGCATTTGCCCTTTTCATGGAGTTTTTCCCAAATCAAGCATACCCAAGTTAGCCCACACCTTATTTTTTTATACCCTCTAAACTACTATTCCCTAAAAGCATTTATAATTTTAAGAAATTCAAATAACTCTTAAAAGCCTTTGCTTATTTTACTTGGTACTAGTATTATATAAGCTGAATCTCTACAAATTTTTACTTTTTACAGATGTCATTTCCTTCTGTATAATTTTCTTAGGATTCTTTAGCTCAGATAACCTTACTTCTGATTTGTGGTCTCTACAAATCAGAAGTAAGTCCCTTCACACATCAACTCTAAGTGATTAAACCCACCCATGGGTAGCTCAGTTGGTTAGGGCGCACTTGGGATTGTATGGTTAGGCGCACTAGTCCCAGGTTCGATTCCCCATATGAGCACATATGATTGGCAGTGGGTTCTGTGCTAGTCTCCCCTGATTTAAGTGAGGGGCCATGGCGGTGGGTTCTGTGCTAGTCTCTCCCGAGGAATAATCGAGGTGGGCGCAAGCTGGTCCGGACACCTTGGTTAAAAAAAAACTCTAAGTTATTAAAATCATAAAGACTATCCAATTAGTGGATACTGTTGAATTTATGTGACATTTGTTAGTTTTCTGTTTAGTTCAAATTGTTTTAAAGCGACGATAGTGTCTTTTGATGCTTCACCAAATTGGTATGGTGTTGATGCACAAAGGCATTACAACGAAGTACGAAAAAATATTGGGATACCTCACTGTGGTCGATCTTTCGAGCAAGAACTTTTATCAGGGAAATTCCAGACTCTGTCGGAAGTTCATCTGAACTTCATCTGCTCAATCTCTCCAACAACAATGCTCTTATCGGTTCCATCCCTTTATCCCTAGAAAATTTGACCGAGGTAGAATCTCTTGACCTTTCAAGCAATAAGCTCTCAGGAATGATCCCTCCAATACTAACCCAACTCATTTTCCTTGCTTTCTTCAATATGCTGGACAACCATCTTTCCGGGCCCATACCTCAAGCGAAACAGTTCACTACGTTTGAGAATGACTCTTATGGAGGGGAACTTAGGACTGTGTGGGGTTCCTCTGACAAAAGAATGTGGAAATCCTGCTGAAGCGCCTCCGGCACCACCACATGGTGCATTCGCCGAAGAGGACTCGAGGACATGGTTTGAAGAGCTATCTTGATGGGTTTGGGAAGCGGGCTGGTGATTGGCGTGGTTTTGGGGCTGAGCACCACTTCCACAATCGAGTGTTGGTTCCTGATGTTGTATAGAGGAAGTAAGGCTTGTGTGATTTACAATCTGCTGTAAAAATTCAATGACTGGATTGTTCATTGCTAGGTGCACATTGGCAAATCACTAAAAGATTTATATTAAATTGACTAAATTAAAATGTTAAGAACTGAATTGATATCCACACAATAGGTTTACGACTTTTTTGGGTTATTATCCTAGCTTTATCTTGTAAAGTATTTCATTTTTTATGGGCCTTTGGCTTTTGTGGTCATCCGTTCATTTCTTCCTTGGTTAAAAATAAATAAATAAATAAATAATTCGGTGTGGATTGGCATGTTGGAGGAGTTACGGTTACGGGTAATTCCGTAAATGAAGTCCAGGAAACCTTGATGATAAATTTGGACAAGTTAGGCTATGGGGAAAAATAATTTTTCGCCGATTGTGTGTGTGTGTGTGTGTTTTTTTTTTGCTGCCGCTGGCCGATCGTGGTGGAGGGAGAAAAGAAAAAAAAATACAAGGAAAGAAAAATAAAAATAAAAAAATAATGAAAACTTCAATTTTTTTTAGCATGATATTGAGGTCATTTTTCAAATGCGATCCAAACACCATAAAACGTTTCAGTCACATATCACCAAACATAAGAAAACTAACCATTTTCTTGGCGAATGATTTCCCGGAAAAATATTTTCCTTTTTCACGGTGTTTTTCCCAACCAAACGCTACCATAGATTAGGCCATACCTTATTATTTATCCTCTCTAAACTATTACTCCCTAAAAGCAGTATTTATAATTTTAAGAAATTCAAATAACTCTTGAAAGCCTTCGCTTTATTTTACTTGGTACTAGTATTATATTAGCTGAATCTCTACAAATTTTACTTTTTTGAAGTCATTCCCTTCTCTATTATTTTTTTTAGGACTCTTTAGCTCAGACAACCCTATTTCTGATTTGGGTCATCGATTGGTCAGCAACAAAATTAAGGTTTTCTCCTGCTCGTGCTCTGTTTCGAGATTGAATGTGTTGAGCATTTCATACTTAATCGTGAATGGCGCCTCTGTATATGGCTTCTTCTTTTTCTTCTTCTTCTTCTTCTTCTTGGCTTGATGTTGGAATAAGGAGAGTGTTTCCACCTTTGATCAATGGCTTATATACTTGGTCACTGCAAAGACTTTAATGAAAGGGGAACAAACAGATCTGTGCCAAAGTTTGTCGCCATCTAAGTAAAGGTCAAATTAAGCTGTGTTTGGAGGGAAGTTATTAATACCGAAAATCGGCTTGGGCCTTAAATAGTCATAGAGCCCACGGGAGACATGTTGGTAGCTGCGAGTGGGGCAAACCGACGCTTGCTTAAATGTGACCGTCAGCAACACCCTCAGTTCAGTTTGTCACACCGATAGTTATGCGAAGCAGTTAAGTTAGTGTTCTAAGGGTGTCGCGACCTAAAATAAAATCAGATTAATGGATTATCAAGTTAATTAGATTAATTAGCCTAATTCGGATTCTCCCAAATCCCACCTAATCGCAACTTAGGTTCAATTTGTGCAAAAATTATTAAATTGGAACCGCCACTAATTGTTTCTTGATAGGTCAATTAGACACCTAATATTTAGGTTCGGGAACTTGGTTACATTAATTAAAAATTAATGCCCTTTCGGTACCAGTTTCATGAAATATTCTTTTCAATTGATCGATAAGATTTTTTTTTAGTATTTTCGGATTAAATAAAAAGAAATCGAAAAGTTAAACAAGATTAAACAAAAATGTCCATAATATACCTTGATATTCCGAATTTTTTTTTTTTTTGAAAATCCACTCATCCCCAAAGATCTAGGTCAGAGAAGGAATTTTCATTCTCTACATTTTCGAAGATTCGAACCAGTATGCAGACAGAGTATAATATGATAACGTCCCTTTTGCCAAAGGAAAAGAATACGAAGTTTTATACTAAATCGCCAGCCCATTCCATAAGATCATGGCTAAGGTATGTAATTTAATTTCCGAAGGGTCTAGGTACATGAGAGCCTATATTATGGGCATGTTTGTTCAAAATTATGCAAATTTCATAACAAACGAGCAAGACAAAACATGCCAAAAATAAAATAAAAGTGAGTCAATTAAAGCTTCAATTTCGAAAATTTGAGAGGGATGGCCAAAAATATGACATTGGGTCCATCTTTCCTCATCCGAAATATTGTTCAATTTAAACATGACAAATATGCATATTTTTCAATCACCCGAACATAGATTAACAAGCAAAGTATGAAAATCTTACCTTTTTAAAATAATGTTCTAGCAAAACGCAGCTACAAGTTCCGTACCCAAAAGAGAATTCTATTCACAAGATTTGTGCCTCGCTCGAACAAAGTCGATTCTAGTTTGAATCAAATTGGACAGCAGTCGGGACGAACCGAACCTCAATGGTTTGGGCTGCGGCGATGCCTTGTGGTGGTCAGAGTGAGGTGGATTCGCAACTGAGCAACGAACGAGGAAGAGGCCGCCTGACTCTTACTTCGGCTGAATGGATCAGGAGGAGGATTGTCTCGACCGGCAGGAGACAATCGAACTCCTTGAATTTTCCTTGAGTGTTCTCTGAATTTTGAACTGTAAGTGTGCTGAGAATTGTGAGATGGCCGACCCCTAAAACCTATGCTCGAGCCTTGTATCTATAGATACATCGCCTGACTTGATGAACAAGAACACAATATTCTTTGAATATTTTATAGACATAATATTTTCTAAATATTTTCTCAAAACGAATATTACAAGAATAATGCAGATCTTTTCCTCCCCTTCGAGAAAAAAATTGAATTTTGTCACCCAATTCGGTCAAGAGAGTGTCATAGTGATAATATCCGAATTTGTCCTTGCTTGCGGGCTTGAGGTACCATCACGGGTCTAGATTGGGCTCTAATTAAAGTTTTTATGGATATTTAATCGAAAGCCCTAATTAAATAACTAAGCTTGAATGGACTGAGCATAACACAAAAGTTAACCCAACTAGCCCGTATGAAATTTGGCACACTCTATTGCTCTTAGTCGAAAATCCTAGAGTGAGTTTGGTCTAACCGCATGTCAAATTAAGTTGAATTGACTCACCTAAATGCAATGACGCAACTGACAAAAAATAAATATGCAATGCATAAGGAATTTATTTTTTGTGAGAATTTATAATTAAATCTCATTTTGTGCTTAAATGATTTTTTAAAAATTAAAATTTAGGTGTAAACAAGGGGCGCGCATGGTAACACTTTTGCTTCAAAAATAAACTTCTGACCAAAAGTAAAATTTTCTACTTCTTCTCAGAAGCAAAAGTTAATTTCTAATCATAGAAATTTGTTTGGTAACGGTGAAAAATTTCTACTTTTGAAACATTACTAACACAAAATCTTCTACGAAAAATTATTGTCGAAGGACAAAAAAATTTCCACTTCATTTTTAATCTTTTTAATTCTCTTTTGAAAATAATTTTTATTATTTAAAAATGAAAAATATTATTTATTTTTTACTCCGATAGCCAGCGGAGGGAAGTGGTCGGTGGAGGGCGGTGGTCGGGGGTGGGTGGTGGTCCGTGGCGGCGGCGGCGATCGTCGACTATCACGGCCAGCGACGGGCAATGGCGAGCAATGGTCAACAGTTAACGATGGTCGCAAGTGGCGATAGGCGGTGGTCGGCGGCAACAATGGTTAGCGGTCACGGCCGGTGGCAAACGGTAGCTATAATGGACGATGATCGACGGTTGGCGGTGGTCGTAGGCGGTGATTGGCAGCGGCCTGCGATGGTTGCGATAGCGGTGGTTGTCGACGGCAGCAGTGGGTGTCGGTGGTCAAGATGGGTGGAGTTAGAGGTCGACGGAGGTGGGCGTGGTCAAAAAAAGGGTGAGGACATAATAAAAAAAGGTAAGGGTAGCAATACTTTGTGAGTTTTTTTTTTTTGTTCAAGAAGTACTTCTTGAGTTGAGAAGCAACTTTTTTTAACTTTTAAAATCGGGGGAAAAATAACTTCAAAAGTAAAAATTCACTTCAAAAGTAGAAATTTCTTTTAGAAGTAAAATTTTTTATCAATCGAATTTCTGCTTCAGAAGTTACATTACCAAACGGATTTCTGTTGCAGATTCCAGAAGCACACTTCTGGAGCAGAAATCTACTTCCAAAAGTGTTATCATGCACACCCTAAACCATTTAAAGGATAAGGAGAGCAATTATTGAAGCCAATCCGAGAATTTAGGGACAACATGCACGAGAGTAATCGCAAATGACGACTGTGCCTTCTACTAGGCTATAAATAGTCGGAGACGATTCTTTGTTAATGACCAATCAATCATTAATTAAAAAAAATAGGGTTAATACCACCAAAAATCTCAAACTGATACATTTATGACAATTTTACCTCAAATTATTTTTTTGACCATAAAAAATCCCAAACTGGTATACCTCTAACAAATTTACCCCAAACTAATACAACTGTGACAAATTTACGCTTCATTAGTTTTTCTTAAATTTTATAATCGAATTGCTGAATTGGATGACACGTGACAATTGTTGGATGTATACGTTATCCTATATTTGCTATTGGTGTGTCAATTTAAAAATTTTCGTGGTATTAACTCAATTTAACGAAAATTAACATGGGGTAAATTTGTCTTATGTGTACCAGTTTGGGATTTTTTTGGTAAAAAAAATTAGTTTTGGGTAAATTTGTCATAATTGTACCAGTTTAGGGTTTTTGGCCATCAAAAAAATAGTTTGGGGTAAATTTGTCACAAGTGTACCAATTTGAGGCTTTTGATGGTCAAAAAAATAATTTGAGGTAAATTTGTCACGAGTGTACTAATTTGAGGTTTTTCGCAGTATTAACCCTAAAATATACTTAACTTCTGCTCTGCAATTTATCTTACTTGTGTTTATCCTTTATCGCACTTTACTTTTATCGTCAATGTTTATCTTTTCCCATGTACTTTACTTCTTGCCCGAAATCGTCATAAGAACCCATTAAACAATACATCCGAAAGCTCTACAATTTTCGATGAGAGACCTTTCGTTCCCGAGATTTCCAGCTTAACATCTTTTTAGCAATGTGGGTCATAGCTAGAGATACTATTTATCATTGACCTGTCCGGCCGGCGACACCAGTCAAGACCAATAAACTTCTTAAGCATGATTTTTGTAATCTCTGTTTTACTATAATGCAAGTACTATTTGGCCAAAAAAAGAAAGTGGACAGCCGGTTATTCATGATTGACCAATCCGGCTGGCCACCCAAGTCTTCAAGCGCAATGAACTACTTAAGCATGATTTGTGATCTTTGTTTTAATATAAGCAAGTACTATTTGGCCAAAAAAGAAGAAGAAAGTGAACAGCCGGTTATTTATGATTGACCAGTCAGGCCGGCAACACAGATTTTCCAGTCAAATATGCTACTTAAACATGCACAGCTGTGGTCATACCAACAGAACTTTTCAACTGAGTTGGTGACAATGATCATATTGCATCTAAATGTATTGAATAGAACACAAAAACAGAATTTATAATTCACCCTGTTCAAGTGTTCCTGCCATGATCCACGACCGCCAGGGATAACCAAATTATATAACGACGGCGCAATTTCAGTACTTGTCCATCTTCGCTTCGCCTACCCAGGAAAACCAAAACCCAAGAAGAGTGTTGACCAATTTGTTCATCATGAGAGGAACCGCATTTGATCTCTTGGTGGTTTTCCTCGCGATAGTTCCACTCCACTTTGCTTCGTCTGAAACGTTGCCCGCAGCGAGGCCAACGAAGTGCCATGAGCAGGAGCGGTCTGCCTTGCTAGAATTCAAGCAATCTTTCTTCCATGCAAAGATAAAAAAGTGCTCGCTTTGGGACTTGGGTGGCCCGTCGAAGCTAGAATCATGGAAGCTCGAAGACGGGGATTGCTGCAGCTGGAAAGGCGTGGAGTGTGATGTAGGGACGGGCTACGTGGCCAGCCTCGACCTCAGCCTATGTTGTCTCTCCGGTCCTATCGACTCAAACGCCAGCCTCTTCCGCCTTGCTCACTTGCGAAGCCTCAACCTCGCCTTGAACGACTTCAACAACTCCCAGATACCCTCCGCCACAGGAGATCTTGTGGAATTGACGAGCCTGAACCTCTCTCACTCCCGTTTCGGAGGTCAAATCCCGTCACAAATCCAAAAGTTGACTAACTTGTCCTCCCTTGATCTCTCCTGGAACGTAGAACTGGAGCTGAGAAATCCCAGCATGGAGAACATGGTTCAGAGATTCACCAAATTGGAACAGCTTGATCTTAGCGGGTTGAATGTGTCGGCTCCGTTTCCTCATGCTGTCGCAAATTTGTCTTCCTTGACATCGCTTGCACTCCAAGACAGCGATTTGCGAGGGACATTCCCAGCAGCCATCTTCGAGCTGCCGAGGCTACAACTTCTTGATTTGGGTTATAATCCAGAGCTGTCAGGTCATTTGCCAGAGTTCCACTTGCTCAGTCCAATAAAGTCGTTGTTTCTTGCAAGGACCAATTTTTCTGGGAACATTCCTTCTTCAATAGGTAACCTGACTAAACTTACCTTTTTGGATTTCCAAGGTAGTAAATTCTTAGGTGAAATCCCATCTTCCATTGGGAACCTCGTCCAACTCTCCCATTTGATTCTTAGCATGAATCAACTCTCTGGGGAAATTCCGGCTTCTTTGATCAACCTCACCAACCTCTCTAACTTAGACCTCCATCACAATCAATTAACCGGTCAAATTCCAGCTGAAATCACTGGCCTCACCCAGTTGGGTTATCTCGACCTATCCTTCAACAGATTAAATGGCCCAATTCCTCAAGACATCTCTAACCTCGAGAATCTTTCTATCCTAAACTTGCAATCAAACAACCTGAATGGTACTTTGCGACTGGATGTGGTACTCAAACTTCAAAATTTAAGTATGTTGTTACTCTCCTTCAACGAATTCTCATCGATTATCGAACCCGACATGAACTCGAGCCTTCCAATCCTGTTCTCTCTCGGTTTGGCTTCTAGCAACTTGAGTGAGCTCCCCATCTTCCTATCATACCAAAGTGGGTTGGAATGGTTGGACCTATCCCAAAATAGCATTTATGGGCCGACACCTTCATGGTTCTTAAATGTGAGTACGACGCGACTAGAATTTCTGAATCTTTCCAGAAACTTAATTACCAGTTTCACAGCTTTTAAATGGCTAGATCTTGTGACATTGGACCTAAGGTATAATGACATACTAGGATTACTTCCGCTTCCCCCGAAGAACATTGAAGTATACCTTGTCTCAAATAACAAGCTATCCGGAGAAATATCGTCAGAGATGTGCCTGCTAAGCTCTATTAAAATACTTGATTTGTCAAAGAACGAGTTGACTAGTATTATTCCGCCATGTTTGGGCAATTTGAGCAAGACCCTTTATGTCTTGAGTTTACATGGCAATGATTTATATGGAATGTTTCCTCAATTGGAGAATGAGGTATGTGCATTGAAGATGATAGATGTGAGTGATAACCAACTTCAATGGTCCCTGCCAAGGGGATTGGCCAATTGTACCAATATGGAGTTTCTCAATATGGGAAATAATCAAATCCTCGACAAATTTCCTTCATGGATGGGCTCGCTTTCTAATTTGAAGGTGCTCATTTTGCATTCCAATAGATTTCATGGAGACATAGGTGAACCTGAAGCTCATGACCAGTTTCCTAACCTACGAATTGTTGATCTATCCATGAACAATTTCTCGGGTAGACTTCCATCTGAATACTTTGACATTTGGAATGCCATGAAAGTCCATGATGCATATGATGCACACTACTATGGGAATTCTGCCTCCTACTCCCCAATCCTAATTGATGATTTTGAAGAGGAGTATGACTACTCGATGACAATAATGAACAAAGGCGTTGCAACGGAGTACAGAAGGATATTGTCATACCTCACCGTGATCGATCTTTCGAGCAACAACTTTATCGGGGAAATCCCGAATTCAGTTGGAAGTTTAACTGAACTTCATCTGCTCAATCTCTCCAACAATGCTCTTACTGGCACCATTCCTTCGTCCCTGACGAATTTGACCGAACTAGAATCTCTTGACCTTTCAAGCAATAAGCTCTCCGGATTGATCCCTCCAGCACTAACACAACTCATTTTCCTTGCGTTCTTTAATGTGTCGGGCAACAATTTTTCTGGTCGCATACCTCAAGCAAACCAGTTCGCTACATTCCAAAATGACTCTTATGGAGGGAACTTAGGACTGTGCGGAGTTCCTCTGACGAAGAAATGCGAAAATCCTGTTGAAGCGCCCCCTACACCACCCTCTGGTGCATTCACCGAAGAGGACTCGGGGACGTGGTTTGAAGAAAACTGGGAAGTTGTCTTGATGGGTTTTGGAAGCGGACTGGTCATCGGCGTGGTTGTGGGGCTGAGCACGACTTCTAGAATTGAGCGTTGGTTCCTGAGGTTGTACAGAGGAAGGCAACGAAGACGGATGCACCAAATAAGGTTTGCTTGATTTACAATCTGTTCTGACAGTTCAATGACTGGATTGCTCATTGCTAGGTGCGCGTCGTGGCATACCTTTGGGATGCGTTCTGTGCTTCGCGATAGCATCCAACTATCTACCGGCAAGATATGAGATTTCTGATAATGTGTCTCCAGTTTCATCCAGCAAACAATAAGTGTGCGATAGTTACTATGATATTAACTCCATGTACTCTTTTGATAGCTATGAATACAATTTCTAGTGTTGGCTAAGGACAGTTCTCAGCTTAATTCGTTTCTGATATACCATTATGCAGAAGTTTCATTCACCTCGTTTCTCCAATCTCGATCAAACAAGGTAATGAGTCATCTTGGAGGAATGGGCATGACAGGCCCTGTTTGTTAATTTTTTTTCCAGTTTCCCTTTTAAGTTCGATTCAAAAGCGCACAACAAATCGGTTTTTGGTCACAACTGAACATTTTACTCGAGGATCTGGACCAAAGATCGGGAGTGGAAAATTGTGTCGATAGGTTGCGGAATTGGACTGGTCATCGGAGAGGTTATAGGACACGACCAATCACGAGAGTCCTGCATTGGTTTGGGGAAGAAGCTTTCAGGGCAAAGGCAGAGCACCCGGGGACAAAAAGGAGAACGAAGGTTAGTATGAATTTACATCATGTTGTGAAGGTTAGTAATACACCTAAATCCCATCCGTGCTTTCTTTCGCATTATGTGAACCACTTTCATATTCCCAATTTGGTACAGATGTAATAAAACTTGTGTTAGGAAATAGGACATAAATTGAGTCAAATCCCTTAGAGCTTAAAAGTCTTAGAATAAGCAGTATCACCTGGTTGTTGGCATGAGTTAGGCAGGAGCATTCAAAGTTATTAGAGATTAGGAGTTGTTTCAAGTCATAATTATCACAGATCGCTAACGAACTTTCACCACGTTTAGGTTACACTGGAAAATCCTGCCATTGGCAGGACGCAGAGTATATACAAATATACTATTACAAAGCCACACTTTCTTCCTTTGACAGAAGAAGGATATGCGTTTTTATTTGAACTTCAAATTGAAAGTAACAGTTGTAGAGGTCGGTATCCGTTTTATTCGCCATGGAATTTGGCTTAAGGCTCCACACTATCAGCAGACTATCTCGACCACGGCTATTCCCTCGTCGCAAGCAAATGCAACCCTGAAGAGCGAAAGACAATAAAAAGTGAGACAATAGATATGGAAGTTTTTATCTTTGTACTGAAACCACAGAGCCGACATGAATGTCTCTATAGTGGCAATGGAAAACCTTGGGCCATCAAATAGCTTATCATCGTAACAGCTTGGATATAAGGAGGAAAAGAATCATTTAGAGCAGGTATGAATGTTACCTGCGCGATCCTTTCTGATATGCAATATCCCAAATCCTTCCATGACCGAATTTCAGTACGTGCTTAAGCCTGTACGTGACAAAATGTCGGAGTCATTCACAAAACAGCAGAGAGTCCAGGGACGTAAACAGTCATATCCTAAGGCAACTTTTGGAAAATCTGGAAAAGATAAGAGGTGGTATTTTGCATTCGACTGCTGTGATTAAAGCTGCATTCTAGAGCATGCTATAATCGTACAAACTCCCACAATGCATACCCGAAGCCATTTGCATCCCATACGCGAATAGTCTCATCCTCGGAACCGGTGATTAGTATAGGCAGCTCAGGATGTGCGCACACAGCGGTGACATTGTGCTCGTGTCCCTCGAGTGTTTGTACACAGCTTCTGCCTTTATCATCCCAAACCTGTACATGTTATTTAGCAAATCAAATCAATCAATCTCTTCCTAATAATGCACTCGATATATTAAATTAAGAACGATAAAGTTTGCGAACCTTAGCAGTGTAATCATCAGAACCACTCAGTAAATAGGGCATATCATCCCTAGAGAAGTAATCAACAAAGTTCAGCCCTTTCTCATGCGCATCCAGAGTGAACTTAGGTGCAGAGGAGTGAACATTCCAAATCTACAACAAATGGTAATCTGTTGGATCTTAGAGGCGCAGCACTCTGATACCTAAGTGTTTGAAGAAGGAAATTCTGGAAATGTTATTCACTCTCATGTTCTACTAAACGATTACAAAACACGCCTATTTATAGGCTGTAGGCATGACTCTACGACTTCTCTAAACAAACGAACAGACACGTCCAGATACATGACATTTAAAGCTAATAAATGAACATAATCTCCTAGATAACAACGTATAGGACTCTTCCTATTCTCTAGATAATAATTGCAACAACTTAATATCTTCCAAGACTCCACTTTACGATGAGCTTGGATTACGAAGAGTCGTGACTCTTGCGATTCCCAACAGCCTCCCTTAAACCGAGCTCATCTTGACCATGCCGATCATTCTCTTGAATTTAAGGAAGGAGTCTGTCTTCAACGGCTTCGTAAACATATCAGCCACTTGGTCTTCCGACTTGCAATACTGCAGCACAATCTCCTTGGACTTCACTAGATCTCGAATGAAGTGATACTTTATATCGATGTGCTTGCTTCTTCCATGAAAGACTGGATTCTTTGCAAGTGCTATGGCTGACTTATTATCACAATAAATCACCGTCGAATGCTCTTGCTTATGACGAAGTTCAGCGAGCATCGAACGTAGCCAAACTGCTTGAGTAGCACAATAAGCCGCTGCTATATATTCTGCTTCTGCACTGGACAAAGCAACCACCTGCTGCTTCTTCGAAGACCAGGAGAAAATCCCATTTCCTAAAGAGAAAACATAACCGGAAGTACTCTTTCTTTCTCCAATATCACCTCCCCAATCACTGTCTGTATATCCCACAAGCTGAAAATCATTAGAAAAAGTGTAGAATATACCATCATCCACAGTACCTTTAATGTACCGAAGAATCCTTTTTGCCGCCTGCAAGTGTGATTGTCTAGGAACTTCCATAAATCTGCTTATCATCCCAACACTATAAACAAGATCTGGCCGAGTAGAAGTCAAATATCGTAGACTCCCAACTAACCTCTTGAAATAAGTGGGATCGACTTCAGAACCACTTCCGTCTTTTGTCAACTTCAATCTTTCCTCCATGGGAGTGCTAATTGGTTTACAAGTAGCCATCTTGAAACGCTCAAGAATATCCTTGGCATACTTCTGTTGACAAACAAAAATACCATCCTCCGATTGAGTAACTTCTAGGCCAAGAAAATAATACATGAGACTCATATTTGTCATCTCGAACTCACGGGTCATGGCCTCCCTGAAGTCACAAATCATTTCTTGACAATCTCCAGTAAATATGAGATCATCGACATATAAGCAAACAATGAGTATTTCACCATTCAAGCCAACCTTGACATATAAAGTATGCTCATAAGGACAGCGGATAAAACCATGAGTCAAGAAATAAGAATCAATTCTGGTATACCAGGCTCGTGGTGCTTGTTTGAGGCCATAAAGAGCTTTCTTCAATCTGTAGACTAAGCCCTCTTGTCCTGTTTTGACATAGCCCTCCGGTTGATCCACATACACCTCCTCCTCAAGTACGCCATTGAGAAATGCGGACTTGACATCCATTTGGTGTATTTTCCAGCGCCTTTGAGCTGCTAAAGCAAAAATCATACGAATAGTATCCATTCTTGCAACCGGAGCAAATACCTCAAAATAGTCAATCCCGGGTTTCTGTTTGTAACCCTTGACTACAAGACGAGCCTTCAACCGATCAACATCACCATTAGGCTTACGCTTGGTTTTGTAGACCCATTTTACACCGATGGACTTCTTGCCTTCTGGAAGAGACGTGAGTTCCCACGTATCATTCTTCTCGATCGCATATATCTCATCATCCATGGCATGAATCCAACCACTATCTTGGGAAGCCTCCTTAAAGTGTGTCGGATCACAATCTGCAAAAAGAGCATAATTGACAATTTCTTCATCAGATGGGTCATCATTATTCGACAGAGAATAATCCCTCAAACGAGCAGGTAAAACTCGTTCTCGCCGTGGACGGGAGGAACTTTCGACACGATCTTCGACAAGATTTTCAACAGGATTTTCGACAGGATCTGCTGTCGAAGTAGGCTGCATCGAACTCGTTGCTGGTTCAGATTGAACTGACTCCTCCTCATCGAAGACAAAATGAAACTGCTTCTTCTCTTCCCTGTTCCACATCCACTCAGCTTCCTCGTCGAAGGTGACATCTCGACTGATAACCACCTTCTTCGATATAGGATTATACAACCGATAACCCTTCGTCTCATTGTTGTAACCAAGAAAGATGCATTTCTCACTCTTCTCATCAAGCTTTTTGCGAAGTTCATTAGGCACATGGGCGTAAGCAATACACCCAAATACACGAAGATGCTGAACTGAAGGGATTTGACCACTCCACACCTCCGTCGGTGTCTTGAACTCAAGACCTTTAGTTGGACAGCGATTCAACAAGTAAATAGTACAAGCAACCGCTTCTGCCCAGAAATGCTTAGGCAAATGTTTGGAATGGAGCATAGTACGTACCATATCAACAATAGTGCGATTTTTTCTCTCCGCTACTCCGTTCTGTTGAGGAGTATATCGTGCTGTCAACTGATGTTTGATGCCGCACTGCTTGAAGAAACCATCTCCAACCAAATATTCCGTGCCACGATCAGTTCGGAGAATCCGAATTCCATGCCCACTTTGCTTCTCTACATAGGCTTTGAACTCCTTAAAAGCATTTATGGCATCTGACTTTTGCTTCAAGAAATAAACCCATGTTTTCTTGCTAAAATCATCGATGAAGGTAACAAAATACCTGTACCCCCGATTCGACGACTCACCGAGCGGTCCACAGAGGTCGGAGTGCACCAACTCCAACGGTCTTGACGCTCTCCATGATTTTCCCGAAGGGAAGCTTTCTCTGCACTTCTTCCCAACAACACATGGTTCACAAATCTCCTTCGGAGAAGAAATTTCAGGTAGTCCATGTACCATCTTCTTCTGAGACAACAGCTTTAAGCTGTCGAAATTCACATGCCCGAACCGCTTGTGCCAAAGCCATGTCAAATCTTGCACCGAGGCACTAAAACATGACGTAGCATAGTTAATATACAAAGGAAAAAGTCGATTTCGAGCCATTTTTACCTTTGCAATCAATCCTCCTTTGCCATCATGAACCGTGCAAATCTCATCCTTAATGGTCATGAGATAGCCTCGCTCGGACAACTGTCCCATACTTAGAAGATTTTCTCGAAGACCGGGAACATAATGGACGTCGGAAATGCTTTGAACCGACCCATCCTTCGCCTTGATTTTAATAGTTCCCTTTCCCATGATAGGAACTTTGGTATTGTTCCCAAATCTCACCTCCGAATGAAAGGTGTCATCGAAGTTTGAGAATAACTCCTTCTCGCCACACATGTGATTGCTACACCCGGTGTCTAAGTACCAAACATTCTTCTGGTTCTCCACCGCAGAATTACATGTGAATTAAAGAGCATTACCTTGCTCACCATCTCCATCGACATGTCTATCGACGGATCTTGCTACCTTAGCATTGAACTTTTGACCACCAGTCTTCTTGCTCCGACATTCAGATTTATAGTGCCCATACTTTTTACAATTAAAACACTGAATAAAGGACTTATCTTTTTGTTGTCCGGCATACTTCTCTTGCCGCTTTGGATCTTTCCTTTGATTAGAAAGATTCTTCTTTTCATCAGGCAACACCAACTGGCTTTGCAAAGCTTCCTCCACCGTCTTGGATTTCTCCTTGATTCGTTGCTCGTGCATTTGTAGAGAGCCCACCAACTCATCGACGGACAAGACAGAGAGATCTCGTGACTCTTCGATGGAAGTCACAATATATTCGAACTGCAAAGTTAGAGTTCGAAGAATCTTCTCAACAATCTGTTGATCCCGAATAGTCTCACCATTGGCCTTCATTTGATTGACAAGAGCCAACGTCCGTGAGAAATAATCGGAAATGGACTCCGACTTTTCCATCTGAAGGAGCTCGAACTGTCGTCGAAGAGTCTGAAGCCGAACCTTCTGGACCTTCTCAACGCCTTTGTAAATGTTGATGAGAGTGCCCCAAGCTTCTTTCGCCGTCTTCGAATTCGCCACTTTCTCAAAGATTGACGAATTTATCGCTTGAAAGATGTAAAAGAGAGCCTTACAATCTTTCTTACGATTCTCTTTTAGCGTCTTCTGCTCCTCCGTTGTCAAATTTGCTGCCGTTTCTGGCTCCTCGAATCCTTCTTCCACAATCTCGGTCAGCTCCTGAAACCCGAATAGCACCTCCATCTGGATCTTCCAATGCTCAAAATTCTTCCCATCGAACCTCGGGAGTTGAGGTTGGACCATCCCAGTACCACTCACAGAAGCCATCTGACTCGAGAGAAAAAACTTAGCCAAACTGGCTCTCACTGGCTCTGATACCAAATGTTGGATCTTAGAGGCGCAGCACTCTGATACCTAAGTGTTTGAAGAAGGAAATTCTGGAAATGTTATTCACTCTCATGTTCTACTAAACGATTACAAAACACGCCTATTTATAGGCTGTAGGCATGACTCTACGACTTCTCTAAACAAACGAACAGACACGTCCAGATACATGACATTTAAAGCTAATAAATGAACATAATCTCCTAGATAACAACGTCTAGGACTCTTCCTATTCTCTAGATAATAATTGCAACAACTTAATATCTTCCAAGACTCCACTTTACGATGAGCTTGGATTACGAAGAGTCGTGACTCTTGCGATTCCCAACATAATCGTATCAAGAGTATGAATAGCGTACTTGGAAATTGAAATATGTATTTTACGAAGAGCAAGACCTACACAAAGACATTACCTTTATAGTTCCGTCTAGTGATGCACTTGCAAAAGCATTAGGATCTTGAGGATCAAACGCCACTCGCATCACATAATGTGAATGTCCTTCAAATGTCTGAGTACACTCCCAGTCCTTTTCCCAGTCCCAGAGCTTTATAACCGCATCGTCCGACGCTGATAGCACGTAGGGAAGGGTGGGATGGACACCCACGCATCTGATATAATCATTATGCGCTTGGAATTCTTTGATCTTTTCCATCGTGCCATAGTCGTACACACGAATAAATGCGTCGTCCGATCCAACAATTACCCAGCGCTTGCTCGGGATAAACTTGGCTGACCTCGCTGCAAATATGATCAGCACTATAGGTTAGGATGGAAATTTCTCTGGTCTGGCATCATGAAATGTCAAAGAAATCGGAGTACGTCTCAATTTAATCTGGTGTTTTCTGAAATTTACCTGGTGACTCGGCCACCTTGAATGTTTTCTCAGTAGTCTGAAATATCACCAAACAATGTTGAAGTCAATTAGTAACATAAGATCAAGATAATTACTTCTTGTCAACAAAAATACATTGGAGGTTTCTTGAATGTGAGCAGCGAAAGCAGAGAAAGCTGTTCTTTACCTGGGATTGGTAGTTCCAAATGTAGACAGTTCCTGAATGCAAGCTCACAAGAATCCTACATTGCAACAAGCATCATTCTGGTAAGACAAGCTTCCTTTATAACCACACTAGAAGCAATGAAACATATCACCAAAAGAAGCATAAGCAATTCTCGTTACCATGGTTCCGTCGGATGGAACTCGACAGATTTAGCACGCTCCGACCTTTGAACGATCTCATTCTGGTGCAGGAGTGACATTAATTAGTTTCTCAGACAGCGAAGAGCGCATAATATCGATGAAGCTAAACAAATCCGCAAATGCACAAAGGGAATGCAAAGTGGGGGAACTAAGGATCAGGAATTGTGTACCTCAAACTTGAACGCGGTAGACTGATACATGCCGAACAACAGAAGCCAAATCAGTACAATGAAAACTTCGGGCGCAAATATAAACATAAACCGAGATTATTAAAGCTTGTTTCGAGGTGAGTTTCTTTTTTTAGTAAATTGAGAGAAGAGAAAAGAAAAAAAAAAAAAAAGATGGCCGTAGATGACTCACCATTTTCTTTTCTTGTGTAATGATCAAAATGGATGTATTGCTCGAAGTGTGCTGCTGCAATCCTGGACGTAAATTAATGAGTGTTGGGACATATTTATATGCAAGAGTTGCTTGTCGATGAAGGATGTTCCTGCAACTTTACTCTCTCTCTCTCTCTCTCTCTCTCTCTAGCCAAGAAAATTCTTCTGCATGTTGTTGTCATTAGATGCCTCCACAGCCGTCCATTCAGCTGACGTGTCGAAATAGACGCTGTGATCAGAGTCCAATGATTGCCAATCAAGGGAATCACGTGAACGCGTTTTACTCTCCTATCTCCTGCGTTGTCATCCGCGACTCCTCAACCGTTGATCTCCACTGTTGTGTCGCAATACACGGTGGAGATCGAAGTCCAAAGGTTGTCCGGTCAAAATGGATTACGGCAACGTAGTCTCATTAAGAAGATTCAGAGGGCGGTCTCTAACTGGTCAAAGTCAAAGTTGGACAGTGAAATACTCATTGTGGATCAATGTCATCAGCACCGTTGACAACATAAATCTCCCCGTGATGTCCGCTCGATTAACGGCCCGGATGGATTTGAGCTGCGTAATTACAAACAACTCGGTATTGTCTTTATATATTTTTCATATCATCACGTGTTCAAATGAGGAGATTAAAGCTAACAATTTGCATCCTGACGATAGAAGCTGCCATTATTTTCCCTTCTTATATTTTTTTTGGGCGATGTTAGTAATCTTCGAGAGACATTCATTCCTACTATGCGCATAATACACCATAGATCTTAGAATTTAGATCACCTAACATTAGGGTTTCCATGATATGCTTACCATTACTTAAATCAGGCCTTTCATCCAAATGAAAATGGACGGTCAAGAATGTCAGATGATTCGGATCCTAGATCTTTAACCAAAATTCACCGGGACATGCCATAGAAGGAAAGTGTGGTGTCTTTGGATTACACTGAAAAATCCTGCTAATGGCAGGATGCAAAAGAGTATACAAGGTGGTGCTTTGTAGTTGATAACTCAGAACAAACATGAATCCCCGACTTGGCCGGATGTTACATGTAGTTTAGCTGAATGGTGGAGGAGACCAGCTCGATTCGATTCGGCCGCGATGGCTCGGACCCAAAGCATACACTACAAAAAAAAATACTGATTTAGCCACGAAATTTGTGACGAAAATTTTGCCAAGAACGAAAATAGACGGCCAAGAATGTTAAGTGATCCAAATCCTAGATCCTAAACCATAATTCACCAGGACATGCCATAGAAGGAAAGTATGGTGTCTTTGGATTACACTGGAAAATCCTGCTAATGGCAGGATGCAAAAGAGTATACAGGGTCGCGCTTTGTAGTTGAAAACTCAGAACGAACATGAATCCCCGACTTGGCCAAATGCTACATGCAGTTCAACTGAATGGTGGAGGAGACCAGCTCGATTCGATCCGGCCGCGATGGCTCGGACCCAAAGCATAAGCTAGTCAATGGGCCTGGGCCTAGTCCATGGTCCATGCCCGTTCTTTTACCATAACGTGATTAATATAAAAAAAAAAATCCATTAACAATTTCTGTTCAACAAATTTCTCCATAAAAAATGCATCCTTCGATGTAGATATCTTACATTTGTGATAATATATTTTCTTTTGGTTTAATTCCACATATCATTATGTTATACAATTCTTCATTTTAACGGAATGTAATAATTTTATTTTTCTCATCTTTTTCTTCTAATATTATATCACACTGTTTTTATTTTCTTTATATTTTCATTTTTCATTTTTCATCTTCTCTTCAGAACGTAATTGGTTAAGCTTCTTCCAATTTCTCTTCAATGCTTCATCCACATCTAAACCCAAACTAAGTTAGGCCATACCTGATTATTTATGCCCCTAAACTACTATTCCCTAAAAGCAGTATTTAAAATTTTAAGAAATTTAAATAACTCTTGAAAATTTAAATATTAAAATATTTGATCGCCAGCCGAATGGCGTCCATGTCAGCGCCAGCAACTCAAAATTCGACGGATGGATTGAAATGGCATAATTACAAAAGGTTTAGAGCTGAATTAGCATAATTGCAATAGGTTTATGACTTTTTTTATAATTCCCCCTATTGGAATATATGAGTCAAATCTTTATTAACTTTGTTTTTTTTTTCATATCGTTCACTTCTTTATAATTCTTTTAGGATTCTTCAGCTCAAATAACCTTATTTCTGCTTTGCGGCATCTATTTGGTCAGTAACAAGTTTCATCCCTTCACACATCTAATCGAAGTAATTGAATCGATAGGACTATCCGATTGGAGTGTATTGTGGTGTTTTATGTAACTATTTTGCTAATTTTTTATTTACCTCAAATTGTTTCTAAAGCGGTGATAGTCCTTTTGGCTGCGTTTGGTAACACTCCAGGGATTGTGTTTCTGTTCCAAAAGTGTTCTGGGAACACTTTTGGAACAGAAACGCGTTTGGCAAAAAACTGTTCCAAAAGTGTTCCGAAGAACACTTTTAAGAAAAAGAACACTTTTTGTCCTAAAAAAAGAAACAAAAAACTGACGTCGGTCACCGCAGCCCCCGGTCGCCGCCACCGGTCGCGGTCGCCGCCGGTCGCCGCAGTCGCCGCCGATTATTGCAGCCGCCGGTCGCCGCCGGTTGCCGCCACCCGCCGCCGCCGATCCTTTCTTTTGGCGAGAAAAGTGTTTTTTTTTAATTTAACAAACGCGTTTCTGTTCCCAAAAATCGTAGCTGGGAACAGAAACACAAAAAAATGTTTCTGTTCCAAATATGTTCCCAGGAACAGAAACGTTACCAAACGCAGCCTTAGATGCCACACCAAATTGGCATGGTGTTGATGCACGGAAACCTAAGAGAAAAGAAAGTCACAAGGAAAGAGAGAGCCAAGCTCATAGATGAGAGAGAACTGAAACTCCATGATAATGAAAATTATTTTCAAGGAAAATAATAAATTCCATTTGTCTGATGATTTCGGGAAAATAATTTCCTTCTTGCCAGAAGGAGAAATCAATTTCCCTTAATTTAAGACTATAGTTTTCAGTCCACCGAAAATATTTTTCATTGATTGATTAGCTTTCTTTAATTCAAACTCTTAAAATTGTGTCTCAAGTTTAAGCCCGTTGATTAAACACGGTCCAAAGCGAGTCGGGCCGAATAAACAAAATTCAAGCGCCTCTTTGATTTTTGTTTGAACCTGCAATGAATTCCTTGGATGCGGGGTCGGCTGCAGCACATGAGGTTTGTTGTATTAGCAGCAAAAGAGAGATCTCCTGCCACCTTACAGTCTTACACTAGGCGTGCTGGAGACCTGAATTCATTCATGCGTCCAAACGTAGATGGAGAACATCACAAGCCACGACATTTATCAATGTAGCCCACAAGCTCGTCTTTTGGTGAATTCTACAAAAAGGAACAGGAGGAGTTTTTTTTTTCAGACAAAGTCTTGTCTTCCATTTTTACCATGAAGAAACATCAACTAAAGTCTAGACCCTTAAGCTCTCAAACAATTGATGGTTTAGATTTGCAAGTTAGAATGGAGTATTGACTATCCTTCCAAGATAGCACACTTCTTCTGGCGACTTTGCTCAAATGTTATGCCTGCTGCTGCTAGTTTGTCCAAAATAAAACATTTAAGGGTTCTCCTGCTCGTGTGTTCAGCTTCGAGATTGAATGGGTAGGGCATTTGATACTTAATCGTCAATGGTGCCGATATATATAGTTTTTTTGCTTGGAATTGGATAAGGAGAAGGTTTCCACCTTTGATCAATGGGCTTATAGACTTAATCGTCGCAAAGTCTTCAATAAAAGAGGAACAAAAGGATTTGTTAAGAAAAGTGGACATTGTTCGTTGGGGAAAAATTATTCAAAAAGTTTTAAATTTATTGCTCTTTTGTCCGTTCAGTCCTAGACCTTTTTCATGTTTTGCCAATTGAGTCCATCCGGGCAATTTTGCCAAGAAATCATTGATGTGGACGCCAGCCGTCCTTCATGGCTCGATTGACATGGATAATTCTTGATAATACTTTAATATTTTTCCAATACATAGTTGTTGTGAAAATTCTCCTATATTTTGAATCTGACAAAACTATCAAAATGATTTGTATAATGTTTTATGATGCAGAAAGAATGAGTAAGCAGCAGGTTGTGTGGATTTATTTCTGTCACGTGGACGAAGGGTCAGATGGAGTGCTTCTGGACGTAGGGTCAGATGGAAGTGCTTCTGACGAGGTTAGATAGAAGTGCTTCTGACGGGGTCAGATGAAAGTGCTTCTGACGGGGTCAGATGGAGTGCTTCTGAGGACCTTCAGATGGAGCTGCTTCTAAGGGTCAGATTCAAGATGATCTACTATCATTTGAGCAACGATCTACATGCAGTGACAGATGGACCTCATCAAATCTCCGAATTACTTTTCTTGATAACTGTTCTAATTCAGGAAAATCGTTATGAAGACGAAACTTGATTCTAGTCAGTTTCTGCATCTTCAAAACATGAAGACCCACGTATGGCGGGTTTCCGACCAAGACAAGGTTCCTTATGAAAATTTGTGATATTTGATTGACATGATGCCCCTTCTAAACAATCAAGGGATTTTCTACAATTGATTATTACTTTCCTAGAATATCTCTTCGGGGACCAATACGGATTTACTACACTTATGGAAACTGTAGATTTAATTGTATGAGCGATTAAATCAGAAGGGTTCGATATCTTCTTCAACGGATCTCATATCTTCTAAGATACAGTCTCGTTCAATCACGATTGATGACGTCCAAACAATGATTAAAGAGCGATCTCTTGGCCGGGTATCCAACGGCTAGTTTGGAGGTAGGGGAGTATAAAAGAAGAACAATGACGATCTGAGAAGAGGTGCACGAACAACAATCCAAAAGTGCAAGCGTGATTCGAATTGTACCCAAAATCATTCTGAGTGCTAAAAATCTCATTCATTGTGAGAATCTGTAAGAGAGAAACCAAGTGGTTGAGTGATTGTAATTCTCTTGATTCTTCATAGTGAAATCCAGTCAATCGGCTGTCATCGTGGGAGAGTGGACGTAGGCTTGACAAGTCGAATCACTATAAACTCAGCGTGCTCTCTTCTCTTCCCTACTTTATTGCTTCGTTAGAATTATATACTATCTCATGCTAATTGCATATTGAAATTTTTCATTAATTCCACAAGAAATTTCAATTTAGTTGTCGATTCACATATTCACCCCCCCTCTAGGTGATATTGCTAGATTCAACAATTGGTATCAGAGCAGGTTGCTTACTTTTACGAAGTGTTTATTAACTTCAGAACTAACGATCTACTATGTCTAGCAATCATTCTTCAGGAGCAGGCGATTCGTACTTTGCTAATAAGACAACATACTTTGATGGGAAGGAATACAATATGTGGAGCAACAAGATAAAATGGTTCTTTAAAGCATATGATGATTTGATGTGGGATGTTGTAACAAATGGTATTGTACCAAATGCTGCTGCAAGTACAATATCTGAAAATGAAGTAAATCTCACCTCGACCATGATTGAGACTGAAAAAGCCAAAAGACGTAGCTTGGATTCTAAAGCCGTCAATGCATTATTTTGTGCTTTATCAACTCTTATTTATAACCGTGTTTTAGAGGAAGAATCTGCCAAAGCAATATGGGATAGGCTTCATAGCACCTTTCAAGGAACAAATAGAGTGAAGTAAACAAAACTCAGCATTTTACTGAGTGAGTATGAAGCATTTCAAATGAAATCTGACGAATCTATTGCTGATATGATAGACAGGTTTCAAAGTCTAGCAAGTGGACTTGCAAGACAAGGTGCACCAGTTGCTGAGGCGATGCAAGTGAGAAAAATACTAAGAGGACTCACAGACGAATGGAACTATATCAAACCATCCATACAAGAATGTCAAACAATCAGACAGTTTTCGATGGATGAGCTAGTTGGGATACTACAATCCTATGAAACAGAGCGAGCAAGCAAAAAGGGATATCAAAAAGGTAAGAAATCAATTGCATTGAAAACTGAAATTGCTCAATGTTTGTCTGACACAGATGATGAAGAACTTGCACTCATGGTGAAGAAATTTAGAAAAATGGCTCGAAAGGCTAGAAACTTCAAAGGAAAGAAACCTTTGAAGATGTTTGATCAAAAATTCTCTCAAACTGAATCTCAAGAAAGCAAAGATGTAATATGTTTTCACTGCAAGAAAGCATGACATATCAAGCCGAATTGTCCAACGTTAAAGAGAGACAAGCTCAAGTATGAGAAGTACAAGAAAGCTTTAAAGGCAGAGATATTGAGTGATTCTGATGAAAATGAAGACTATGCAAACATTTGTTTGATGAATAAGTCAGACTCAGAATCAAATTCAAGCTCAGATTCAGAAACTGAGGTAAGTCCATCTAATCTCCCTGATGAAGTTACTGAATAAATTGATGAGCTCTGCAAAAGTTACAAGGAAACTCTTGAAAAAGTTTCTGTTTTGAAAAAGGAAAATTCTTCTTTGAAACAGCAAAATATTTCTCAAAAAAAAAATTTGAGTTTTTACAACACAAATTTCATCAATTGAAAGAAAGTCATGATCTCATTTCAAAAGAGAATGATTCTCTTAAAGAAAAAATTAATGTGACTTCAAAAAGGTTTTCACAAAGTTAAAAAACTTTGGACAATATTATCTCTAAACAAATACCTTTTAATGATAGATCTGGTTTGGGTTTTAAACAGGGAAGTGTTCTCAAAAACTATTTTTCTAAAACGAATTTCTACAAACCTACTATTACTGTTTATAGAAGGAATTTTTACAAACAGTTTACCAAATCTCACATACATCAGCCTTGTATAAATTGTGGTGATACTAGCCACACTAAAAATTCTTGCAAGAAAGTATGTAGACTTGTTAAAAGGTCAAATCCCACTAACACAGAAGGACCCAAGAAAACATGGGTACCAAAGAAACAGTGAACAGCTCATTTCTTGCAGGTACCAAAGAGAAAGAAAAATAAGTGGTTTCTGGATAGTGGTTGCTCGAGTCACATGACCGGAAATCCAGATGTATTCATATCTCTTTCAAAATGTGATGGTAGAAGTGTGTTATTTGGAGGTAAGAACAAAGGAAAGGTCATTGGAAAAGGCAATGTCAAGATTGGAAATCTAACGATTAAAGATGTATCTCTTGTCAAAGGACTGAATTACAACTTGATATATGTAAGTCAACTCTGTGACTCTGGTTATGAAATATGTTTTCAAGAATTAAAGTACACAGGTATGAGAAAAGACAAGAAGCAATCCTTCACGGGTCAAAGACATGGAAATATTTATCTGTTAGATATTGACTCTGACCCTGAGAATGCAAAATGTCTTATTTCTATTAAGGATGAATCTGATCTTTAGCACAGAAAGTTAGGTCATATTAGTGTAAAGCATATGTCGAAGCTTTCCAAAAAGGGACTTGTTCGAGGGTTACCTCAAACGAAGTTTGAAAAAGGAGGACTATGTCATGCTTGTACACTAGGTAAGCAGGTAAGAAGTTCTTTTAAGTCTGTAAATCAAATTTCCTCTAAGCAATGTTTGCAGTTGCTTCATATGGATATTTTTAGACCAAACAGAACCTTAAGCCTTGGAGGTAAGAAATATTGTCTTGTCATTGTTGATGATTTCTCTAGATTTACATGAGTGTTGTTTCTTGCTCACAAAAGTGGGGCTTTTATATCTTTTTCAAAATTGGCAAAAAGAATTCAAAATGAAAAAGGATGTACCATTTCTTCTTTAAGAACGGATCATGGGGGAGAGTTTGAAAATCAAGGTTTTTCAGATTTTTGCAATGAATTTGAAATTCAGCATAATTTCTCTGCTCCGTATACTCCTCAACAGAATGGGGTAGTAGAAAGGAAAAACAGATCTTTGCAAGAAATGACAAGAACTCTTTTGATTGAGAGAGTAAGATTGCATCTCATTTTTGGGCAGAAGCTGTTTCCACAGCTTGTTATATTTTGAACCGGATTTCTCTCAGACCTCTCACTGAGAAAACCCCCTATGAAATCTTCAAAGAAAGAAAGCCTGTTGTTGCATACTTTCATGTATTCGGTTGTAAATATTTTATTCTAAAGAATGCTAATGATCGAATTGGAAAGTTTGATGAGAAATCAGATGAAGGAATTTTTCTGGGATACTCAACAACAAGCAAAGCCTACAGAGTCTACAACAAAAATACTCGTGTTGTTGAAGAGTCGGTGAACATTAAGGCTCCGTTTGTTTCACGGAAAATATCTTTTCGGAAAATATTTTCCCTAATTTCTAGCGTTTGGAGGGCAGAAAATATAGAGTCAAAGAAAATATTTTTTGGTCAACGAAAAACTTACTCTTAAAAATAAGGAAAATGATCTCCTCTTTTAAAAAGCTGAGATCATTTTCCTCCTCCTCCTCGCGCGGTGCTTCTCTCTCTCCTCTCAACACCTACGCTCTCACATCTCCCAACGCCTCCCTTCTCTCTTGCTTGCTCTGTTCACAAATCGGCGAAACCGTAATCTGTGGATCTCTCTCGCCTCGCCGCCTCCCGCTTTCCTCCATCGCTACCCCCCCCCCGATCGTCGAAGCTTCTCCGGTAGCCTCCCTATCTCAATCGATCGGCTGATCCCTCTTCTCTTCGTCCATCGAAGCAACCGTCGGCATCAGGTTTGTCTCTCGTCCCCTTTGTTTGATCCGCCTCTGCGACGGTTTTATTAGATGGGCATTTGCTGTGGCTGGTAGTGGATCTGGCGACTGCCTTGCGCTTGTGGGCTCCTCCGTCTCCTCCGAGTTACGGCTACTGCAATCGCATGGGTCGAAGCTAAAGCGAGAAACCAAACTGTTGTAGAGTAGCTCGTCATTGCTAATATGCAGATTAGCATCGAGGGCTCGCTAGATTTGGTATGGAGGGGCGGCCCTCGCTTAGGCCCTCACCATCTAGTTGAGAACGAAAAAATTGCAAACGCATTCATGGTGAAGAGTGTAAATCTTCGGAAAGTGTGGATTGAGAAATTTCTAAGCAAATGAGAACAAGTAATACATTTTATTGAGCTTTGTTGCCAAAAGACTCATATGTGTTCTTTCTTTTTTATTGTGTTATCGTCAACACTTTGGGAATTTTTGTGGTGTGGATTTTATTGGACCAATTCTGTGTAGTTTTCATATGTGCTACTGCACTTTACGTTGCTTCAAGAAGCTCTTTGTTGGACTGGGTTTGAATGTACAGGGAAGGATAGTTTGGCATGATGGTGACTTTGTCTAGTTGAGGTAATGAGTCTGGTTAAGGCATGGTAGCTCTGTGCTTTTTTGCTTCTGTGGCGCCGAAAGATGATCAATGATGATCAAATGACTGAGAAGGCAGTCGAGACATTCTGAGCTGCTATTTGCGCGCTCGGAAGCAGGATGAAAGTCACCTTAGAAAGGTTTTTGGTCCCCCGCAATGAACGAAACTAGAATGCATACATTAGTTTGCAGAAATAGAATCCCCTGTTAGTGAGAGTGGAATCTGTCTATGTTCACTTCCACCAGTTTCCCTTGTTTTGCAATTTCTCATGCTTCTCTGTCAAACCATTTCTGGTGCCATGGAGGTTGCTTCTAGGCTGAGATGCAGCAATCCAGTTTGTAAAAATAAGATTATGTGCTTTGAAAATGATCCTATAGTAATAGTTTTGGGACACGTTTGAGCTCGTGCGTTCTTCATAATCTAGGTTCTTGTCGTGTCTGGAAATTGTCTTAGCAGGAGAATTTGTTGGATGGCGTTTTTTTTTAATCCAAGAACAGAGAACATTTATGGGGCTTTCTTGGAAGTGAGGTAAAATGATTGAGCAGAACTTGATTGAGCCACTATCATTGCTTTGGTAGGACATAATCAGCTGTACTTCTTGTATAGCCACTTGCTTTTCTAATAGTTAGTAGCAGAATCTGGGTTCTAGGGAGATGTACTTTTGTCATACACAATACACAACAGATTATGTGATTTGATACCTCTATATGTATGATACATCTTTATAGTTGAATTTTCTCATGCATACCTGGCGATAAATGATGCAGCTTGGTTTATTACGTTACTTGTATTCAACTCTCAAACTGTTTTGCCAGGATTGTGCATTATTGTCTGACTGATGTGGGGTCGAATTAGTTCTTAATGGGGCCTGAGATGAACAATCCTCCATGTATATGCTCTTCATTTTGATGAAATGGGATCTTCTTAATCCCTGTCGTTGCCCATACTCTTCCTGCTATGCTTATTCTCGATCGCATTGGTTGACGATCGGCCAAAGGCTCGAGCTCGTTTACAACTGATCGTCGGCAGTTGCCGTAGCCGGCGACTAGTTGAAATCAAAAGAAAAAAATAAAAATAAAAAAGAAAGGAGAAAAAGGAAAAAGATAAATAATTAAAAGAATTTTAAATATTAAGAAAATTTTAAAAAATGCAATAAAGAAAAAAAATTAAAGAAGTTTATGAGAGAAAATCAAATCTAATTTTCCACACCAAACGGCGGAAAATATATTCTAGGCCATTTTTAAATTTCACCCAAACATCGGAAAATAATGTCATTTTCCTGAAAAATGACTTCTTGGAAAATATTTTCTGAAAATGTCATATTTTCCGCGAAACAAACGGAGCCTAAGTTTGATGAGAATTGTCAAAATGATGAACTCGAATCCAGTTATGTACTTCCTCAAGTCTCAGATTTACATGAAGAATCAGAAGAAAAGTAAGACTCAGATGCGTATACTGGTTCGGAGAATGTTCAGAAGGAAGCTCACTCAAATGAAGAAATGCCAGTAGATGAACAGAATGAACCTACAACTTCTTCAAATGATTGCTTCAACAAAAACTGGAAACATAAGTCAAGTCATCCAAAGGAACTCATCATGGGAAATATAAGTGATGGCATCAAGACAAGATCCAAGTTTAAGCATTCAATGAGTAACATAGCATTGGTATCTGAATTGGAGCCAAAAAGAATTGAAGATGCACTAGCAGATGAAAGCTGGATAAATGCAATGCAGGAAGAGGTACATCAATTCAAAGTCAACAATGTTTGGGAATTAGTCAACAGACTCAAAAATCGTCCAATAATTGGAACAAAATGGGTATTCAGAAACAAACTAGATGACAAAGGAAAAGTTGTAAAAAACAAAGCAAGACTTATAGCAAAAGGCTACTCTCAAGAAGAATGAATAGATTATGATGAGACTTACGCATCTGTTGCAAGGTTAGAAGCTATCAGGCTATTACTTGCTTATGCTTGTTACAATGACTTCAAACTCTTTCAGATGGGTGTGAAAAGTGCATTCCTCAACAGCTACATCAAAGAAGATGTCTATGTTGAGCAACCTCCTGGCTTTGAAGAACCTAGAGAAAAGAATATGGTTTATGTGTTAAAAAAGACACTATATGGATTGAAACAGGCACATCGTGCTTGGTATGAAAGGTTGAGTAACTTTCTATCCAAACACAACTTCACTAAAGGTAATGTAGATACTACCATTTTTATCCAAAGACAAGGTAAGGATATTCTTCTAGTCCAAATTTATGTTGATGATATAATTTTTGGTTCTTCTAATGAGCTACTTTGCAAGAAATTCTCTAAAGTGATCCAGGATGAATTCGAAATGAGTATGATGGGAGAATTGTGTTTCTTTCTTGGACTTCAAATTCATCAATCTCAAAAAGGAACATTCATATTTTAAGAAAAATATGCACTGGAAATAGTGAAAAAGTTTGGTTTGGAAAACTACAAGAAGACAGAAACTCTCATATCTCACTCCTCCAAATTTGACAAAGATGAAGATGGAAAAGAAGTTGATCCCAAGCTATATCGAAGCATGATTGGATCACTACTCTACCTCACAGCTTCAAGACCAGACATCCTATACAGTGTCTGCTTGTGTGCAAGATTTCAGTCAAGCCCAAAAGAATCACACCTTTCAACCGTCAAAAGAATAATCAAATACATTGGGACCTATCCCAACTATGGTTTGTGGTATTCTAAAACTTCTGATTTTACACTAAGAGGTTACTCAGATACAGATCTTGCAGGTTGCAAAATTGATAGGAAAAGCACAGCTGGAACTTGCCAGCTCATGGGAAACATGCTTATATCATGGTATTCCAAGAAGCAAAGTACAGTGGCACTCAACACAGCTGAAGCAGAATATGTATCACTTGGAAGCTGCTGCGCTCAAATTCTTTGGCTAAAACAGCAACTCAAAGATTATGGTGTCGAAGATACAAATGTGGAAATTTAGTGTGACAACACAAGCGCCATAAATCTTACAAAGAATCCCATACTTCATTCAAGAGCAAAGCACATTGAGATTAGACATCATTTCATACATGATCATGTTCAGAACGGTGATGTTAATATTCAATATATTGATACAAAAAAATAAGCTTGCAGACATTTTCACAAAACCCCTGGATAAGGATTCTTTTAATTTTATTAGAAACAAATTAGCCATCATTAACTCTCTATCTTAAGCATATTTTAGTCAGAAGGAGCGTCAGAAGGAGACTCAGAAGGAGCGTCAGAAGGAGACGAAGAAGGAAAGTCAGCAGGAACATAAAAAGCAAATCATAATTTTTTTTTAAATCAAAGGTCAATCATCTCTTAAAACTGTTTTTAAGGTAAGTCTCTTATATATCTGCGTATATTTGATTGACGGTGATTAATTGATTTATTAAAGGAATTTTCATATTTCTCTTTTAAATTGATTTTGTTTCTAAAAATAACCGCCACTTTTATAAAATACCGAATCGTCACCCCTGCTTTCTCACTTTCAAACCATTCTCAATCGAAACCCTAAACTGTGTTCAACATCTCTCTCGCTCTCGATTTCTCTTTCAAATCAACACACTATTTTTCAAAGTTTCAAACTTTCTCATCCAAATGGCTCCGAAATCAGTCTCTGACTCGAAGAAGACTCCTCAGACGAAAAGAAAGTTCTCCTCCTCAACTGCAAGCACCACCGAGCCTACGGAAACTGAAATCGACGAATAGCGCGAGGCATTCCGTTTGGCAAAAGGTTTGTCTTTATCTGTTTTCGAAGAGAAAGAAGCCATGGCACACACTGTTAAGCCAATGTACGATAGCATTAAGGCAGCAGGGGATTTTGGTGACCAACTTAGAAAACTGCTGGATATTCACAAATTTGCTAGTGAGAGCGAATTGCTAGAGTTCTTTAGTTTGCCTGAAAAGGTCGTTGAACCAATTGCTGTTAAAGAACCTGAATCTGCCTCTAGAAAAGGAAAGGAGAAAGTAGCAGAGCCCAGTTCGAAAGCAACTACACGAAAACCCTCTCCAATTAGGCCTGGCGGCACTAAGGCAAAGGTCGAAGATGATGATGATATCATGTTCAATGACTTTGTGAAAAACATTGGGTTTATTATAGATAAAAGCTTTCCTGATCCTGACTTTCAAAGTCAAGCACATAAGGACAAATTCCAGTCCTTGAAACAGAGAGACATCATACCACACAGGGTATTTGATTTAAAGTACTTCGACAGGAATGGCATTCCTCTTAGGAAACATCTTCAGAAGGTTAACCTAGAGCACTTTGTAACCCAAATGAGTTTCACCTTTCTTGACTTGGTAGTCTATTTCTACTCCAATCTTCATTTGCCAACTTCAACACTATGTTTTTCACTGTACAGAGAAAGCAATATGTGTTGCATGTTGATGAATTGGCATCCATTATGGGAACCAGAAAAAGGGCTTTCCAACCTTTGGATATTACTGCTGAAGAAGCTTTCTGCTTTCTCACTGGAAAAACAAGTTTCTCCAGAGAGTCCAAATCTCACATAGCCTACAGTGAATTTCCTTTGAAGCACACCATGATGCACAAGGTTGTCATTGAAAGCCTCAGACCAAATGCGGCCTCCAAAACAGACATCTCAAAGTATGAGGAAAAATTGTTGTGGGGTATCCTGCAGGGAAAGAAAATTTCTTTTGCCCACATAGTTCTACTTCACATGTACAGATCAGTTCTCAAGCCAAAGGGACATCTACCTTATGCCGGTTTGATTTATAAAATAATATATTATTTTAAGATCAAGGCTTTTGGAGAACTTATCAAAAAAGATATTCCCTTGATGACTGCTGGTGAAATTATGGTTGGAAAAATGGGTTTCAAAATGACACATGCTGGATGGAGAACCAAGAACAATGAATCAGTTCTTGTAGAGTTTGAGGATGAGTCAAAACAGAAGTAGCCAAAAAGGAGGAAAGATATGGCTATCAAAGGCCAACAAGAAGACACTTCAGATGATGAGCATTCAAGAGAAAGAGAAGCAGGAATAGAGGAATCTGACTCTGAAGCTACTCAGTCACTGGATGCATCTAATGAAGTAAGCAAATCTGGAGCAACTGAAAGTCAAAGTGCTCATGATATAGAATGAGGAGGAGAAGTCCCTGAGAAACAGCCAAAAGAAAAAATTGTGTACACTTGTGTTTTAACTGAGGAAGAACTCCTTATAATGTGGAATGATGAGGATGCTGCAAGAATAGAGCATGAAATAGAGTATGGTGATACTCTTTTATCTTTGATTATGAGCAGTGATCAGCACAGGTAATTGCACAGATGACCTCAGAAGAACAAGTAGCAGAACCAGATGATGTTGAGACCTACTCCATATCCTCTACCCGATTGATTGTTCATAAAGGAACCTCAAGCTTGGCAACAGCAATTGCACGAGAAGATCAACTCTCGAGTGTTCAGTCCATACCAATGGACATTGATGAAGAAATAGATTCTGTGCCAAGTACAAAAGCTAAAGGGAAGAAGGCTATAACTCAGGGGGAGCCTGTGCCTGCAAGCTCTGACGTCTTTCTGACAGAAGTGTTTGCTTCTCAAGCTTCCCTAAAGCTCAATCTGAGGGGGAAAATGTGCAAAGACAAAGGACTGCCACTTCAAATCAAAAACCATCTCCTACAGCACCACAGGTTGAAGTTCAAAAGCAAATGAAAAATCTTCAACAAATCCTCATCCAGACTCTGGCTGCTATGGAAATCAGGCTAGATCAGAAACTGCATAACTTTGAACAGAATGTTGATGGAAAGTTGCAGGGCATGGCAAATCAGGTGACCAATCTAGAGAAGTCTATTGATTTATATGGTAGAATGTTCTGTGCTGAGATTGCAAATTTGCCTTCGTATACACTGGTAAGGACTGACAGAGCAGTTTCAGCATTACCTACATCTCAAGCTGTCAGAAGTCATGCTCAAAGAATGGGAGAAGAGTATGTCAGACCATCTTCAGTAGAGACTGATGCAGAGCCTCAAGATGCCCCCTCTTCTTCCAAAATGCCCCCATCGTCTTAATTTTTTAAGGCACAAGGATGTCATTTGTTATGCCATTTAAATTTTTTTTAAACAATTCCTTCTACACTCATATTCTTTCTTATATACATTCTTTTTGCTGTTGACAAAAAGGGGGAGAGATTTCTCTATCTACTTACCTTTACTTCAGTAACCTTTACTTCAGTACAGGATATCATGTGTGCAGGATATATTATTTCTAATTTCTGATTATGTTTACCTGCAGGAGGAGAAAATTAAGTGATTATATTATTTGTTTACAATTTTTGACATACAGTGTTTCATTAGATTTTGTAGTTTTGTCATCATCAAAAAGGGGGAGATTGTTGTGGAAATTCTCCTATATTTTGATTCTAACAAAACTATCAAAAAGATTTGTATAATGTTTTATGATGTAGAAAGAATGAGTAAGCAGCAAGTTGTGTGGATCTATTTCTGTCACGTGGATGAAGGGTCAGATGGAGTGCTTCTGGACGAAAGGTCAGATGGAAGTGCTTCTGACTATGTCAGATGGAAGTGCTTCTGACGGGATCAGATGGAAGTGCTTTTGACGGGGTCAAATGGAGTGCATCTGGGGACCTTCAGATTGAGCTGCTTCTGAGGGTCAGATTCAAGATGATCTACTATCATTTGAGCAACGATCTACATGCAGTGACAGATGGACCTCAACAAATCTCCGAATTACTTTTCTTGATAACTGTTCTAATTCAGGAAAATCGTTATGAAGACGAAACTTGATTCTAGTCAGTTTCTGCATCTTCAAAACATGAAGACCCACGTAATGCAGGTTTCCGACCAAGGCAAGGTTCCTTATGAAAATTTGTGATATTTGATTGACATGATGTCCATTCTAAACAATCAAGGGATTTTCTACAATTGATTATTACTTTCCTAGAATATCTCTTCGGGGACCAATACGGATTTACTACACTTATGGAAACTGGAGATTTAGTTGTATGGGCGACTAAATCAGAAGGGTTCGATATCTTCTTCAACGGATCTCATATCTTCTAAGATACAATCTCGTTCAATCACGATTGATGACGTCCAATCAATGATTGAAGAGCGATCTCTTGGCCGGGTATCCAACGGCTAGTTTGGAGGCAGATGAGTATAAAAGAAGAACATTGACGATCTGAGAAGAGGTGCATGAACAACAATCCAAAAGTGCAAGCGTGATTCGAATTGTACCCAAAATCATTATGAGTGCTAAAAATCTCATTCATTGTGAGAATCTGTAAGAGAGAAACCAAGTGGTTAAGTGATTGTAATTCTCTTGATTCTTCATAGTGAAATCCAGCCAATCGGCTGTCATCGTGGGAGAGTAGACATAGGCTTGACAAGCTGAACCACTATAAACTCAGCGTGCTCTCTTCTCTTCCATACTTTATTGCTTCGTTAGAATTATATACTATCTCCTGCTAATTGCATATTGAAATTTTTCATTAATTCCGCAAGAAATTACAATTTAGTTGTCGATTCACCTATTCACCCCCCCTTCTAGGTGATATTGCTAGATCCAACAATAGTTAGGGCATTTATCATAGTTAGAAGCTCTAGCTCCGTATCAATGTCATGATCAATATCGTCACTATTCTCAATATCAATATCATCAATAAGAAAAAATTTAGACTTGTTATCCAGGAACTTGTCCAGAAATGCTATAATAAAAGGAAAATAGGGCTTTGTTGTCTAGCTATTTGACCAGTTCCTATAGAATCTATCACAGAACACCGCCTAGCGACAGCTAGGCGAGGTGGACCTAACTCAATGGTTGGGCGAGGTTTGAGGAGGAGGGACATTCAGTCAGAAAAAAAAATCAGAGATATACGCGAGAACAAAAGGCAATAGAGAGAGAGGGTGAAGGTTTCTGTCGCATACCCATGGAGTTGACTAGCAAGCTTTGCAGCTTCACCTCAAGTCTGACTGTTAGTGACCACCTCATCATCACGTCCTCATCTTCGTTCGGAATTTCAGCGCCTGCGGTAACCCCTCTTCTATCCACAAAAATTGCCTTGCGATTTGGCAAGTACTGGGCATATCCACTAAAGGACACAGTGGTGGGAAGAGAAACAGATTAAGGCTCTCAAAAAAAAATTTACTGGCTTTTATTTCCTCTGCATATCATTCACGTTTCACGAAGTCTCATGGTGCCCAATTTTTGTGTTACTCTTGGGGAACTTGCTTGGCCCCTCTTGTGATTAGTTCGAACAAGAATCGCCGTGCAACTACATCCACTTTCACTCAGAAAAATTCAGATCACACCTGAGCTTGACAGAGGAGAGGACCACATCAGGAGGCTTTGTGACGCCCTGGAAATCCGACTTCGGTAAAGTCCTTGAATTCGATAAAATGGATTAAGATTGAAATTCAGTCGGTTTAGATTAGGTTCAAAATTCCTAGTCGCCGTAAATTAGGATTTCAATCCTCGCAACCCGAGCCTAATCCCGACCGGGCCTAGCCTATGAAATCACCAAAATACCATTCGTCCGTTGTACCGAAAATTCGTTTCAGTCCCGATTCGCCAAAGGACCATTTTGCCCTCGGATATTTGCAATGGGACAAATTGCCCCAAAGGTCTTCAAGGTGGACCCCACCTTCTCCCTCAAAGCCGCCCACGTGCTTCTCTCTCTCTCCTCTCCTCTTCTTTCTTCTTTTGTTCCTTTCTTCTTCTTCGTTTGGTGGACGACGCCCTCGACCAAACTCCTCCGTCCTCCTCTGCCTCTGCCGATTTGCGTGCGCCACCACCACCGCTCGCTACCACAAGACGTCCAGCCGTCCCTCACCGTCACCCACGACCTCCCTGGCACCGCCGTTGGCCGCCGGAAGTCCGCGAAACCGCCGCCAACGCCTGCCCTGTTTTCGGCCCGTTCTGGCCGTGGGTTTCATCGTCGATTCCCGCCGTTCCCGGCGCACCCAGGCCCGGCCGTCGCCACTCCAGCGTACTTGTCGCGACCCTCTCGAGGTTCGCCGTGGGCTCTCGAGGGCTAATGGGCCGTCCAGTCTGGTCGGACGCGGGCCTCTCCCAAGGCCCGTTACCCAAATCGCAACGGAGGTATGCGTAGTAGACCTTCAGTGTGGTCTAGTGATATGTGCTAAGTGTGCATGCCATGGAGTCGCCACCAATCATTTTTTGGAGGGTATGATTGGACCACCCTATTGAATAGTCGGGAGTTTCTATTCAATTCTGCGATAACCAGAGAAATGGGTTCGGGGACTTAGTTACGTCAACTGTCAGAGTTGACGCCCTTTCGGTACCTAAGTTGACTGAATTTTCTGACCTAAGATTTCATGCAGATGAGTGGTGAGTGGAGTACGAATCCTAAATCTAGGAATTCATGCAAATAGGAATGACTATCCTAGCAATCACAATCAATAATAAAATGCGCAAATCAATGAATCCAAATATGCAAAATAAACACATCAAATCAACATGACACTTCTAATAAGGCTCTATTAGCCTAAATAAGTATCAATCAAGCTTAGGAATGATTTAGACATGATTTTACCCATAAGGGGTAAAGTCGTAATTTTGAGACAAAAGGGACGATTTGCCCAAAAAGGGCAAAATCATCATTTCGGAATGAATTCGGAGTAAAACAATGTCAAAAATAGGTTTGGTCACTCAATTGACCCATTTCTTATTTTTTTGCAATTTTCATGATTTTCTGGAATTTTAGAAACCGATTTACCATTCGAGGGGTAAAATCGTCCTTTTCTAAAAATGGGAATGAAATATGGAAATCTTAGACATAAGGTTTAGTCACCTATCTGACCCATCGCCAAATTCTAAGCAATTTCCACAATTCATCGAAATATCAAAGACGATTTACCCTTTGAGGGGTGAAATCGTCATTTTTGGATTAAAGGGGAGAAAATCCCAAAAATGAAAAAAAAAATCAATTTTTTGTCATTTTCAGCCTTGGAAAAGTTTTAGAATTTTTTTAGGAATTTTCTGCAATTTTTCTCAATTTTTTTTTTGAATTTTTCCTTAATAATTCATTTTTTTGGATTTTTTTATTATGAAAAACCCCAATCGGACGGTCTAGAATGCGCCACGTGGCGTCTCGATGACAATCGAATCATTTTAATTTTTGTAAAATTCGAAATTCATTTCTTTTAATGTTAAAAATATTTTTTATTCTGAAAATCACCGAATCACGACACGTGGCTCATCTGCAGCCATCCAATCTAGCATTTTTTTTTTGTTTTTGTTTTTATAGGACGCAACACAATGTAAAAAAAATAAAGAAGATATTAAGTCATTATACAACATAAATATAAGCAAAGGAGATGGGATCTGGTGAATTTTACGACGTCGGAGTCCGTCGGTGCTCGTGCAACAATGTGTGGGGGTATAAACCACCAGCAGGAGGCTCGGCCTTCCGATTCTGGGGTAGCACAATATAATTTGCAGAAAATAAATGAATAAAATGCCTTGGACACCAATAGGAGGCTTGGCCTTCCGATTCTGGGTCTGATAGGCGAAATAACATAAAGTAAATATACAGCAAATATTTAGACACCAACAGGAGGCTCAGCCTTCCGATTCTGGGTCTAATAAGTAAAATGTAGAAAATGCACACTTTTATTAGATGCAATACAATGAAAATTAATTATATGATGCATGAAATGCTATGATATAAGATAAATACATAGTAAACACGAAAAAATACAAAATAAACAATAATCCGAACTCGGATGAGGAGGACGTTGAACTATTTTCATAAATCCGAACGGTGAAGATGAAGAAAGAATTGAGATGAGATTATACACAAAATTTTACCTCGATCCGATGGTCGAATTGATCGAAAACTGAAGAAATACCGGCGGATGAACAGTTCCCGCGCCAGGAACAACTTCTGATTTGGCTGCTGTACGACCACTTGGAGAGATCTTTTTAAAGATCCGAACGGTGGATATGAAGAAGGGGTTAAGAAGACCCTGCACACAAAATATCAGCTCGATCCAACGGTTCAATCGGCCGGAAACTCAAGAAATGTCGGCGGATATACAGTTCCCACGCCTGGAACAGCTTCTGATTTGGTTGCTGTACGACCACTTTGAGAGATTTGTTTAAAGATCCGCACGGTGGATATGAAGAAGGGATCAAGAAGACCTTGTACACAAAAAATCAGCTCGATCCAACGGTCCAATCAGCCGGAAACGCAAGAAATGTGGAGGGTGGTAGTGTGATGACAAAAAAAAAATGGAAGAGAATATGGGGAAAAAAAATGAGCGTGGGAGAGGAAGAAGAAGAAGAAGAAGAAGAAGAAGAAGAAGAAGGAGGAGGAGGAGGAGAGGGGCGACGGATGATGGGGGGATGTGCCTAAAATACTAAAAATAAAATAATAAAATAATAATAAAATAAAATACTAAAAAGAAAAAATAATAATAAAATAATCAAAAGCGAAGACAAAATGATTAGTCCCCTTTTCTTTTAAATGATGATGTTTTCACTCCTTTTCCTTTTAATCATTACTAATATTTTTGCCAAATTCAATTTTATGGCGATCATAGAACACCTAAAATCGAACATGAATTTTACTGTTTTATGAGGTCCTAAAGTAAGGAAAATTAAAAATAAAAAATACCGACTATTTGTATATATATTTTTGACCTAAAATATTATTTTTCTTGATTTTCTTCTTCTCTTTTTCTTTTTTTTTTCTTCTTTTTTTTTTGTATTTTTCGAAAATATTATTAAAAAATGAAAATTATGAAAATTATTTTTTTGGTCACAATGGTTCATTTAGCTTGGCTAAGGTCACCAAAATTGATTTTTCAATTTTTCAACTTTTTATGGATTTTCTATGAATTTTCAAAATAAAAATAAAAATAAATAAATAAAAATAAATAAATAAAAGTTGATCAAAATTTAGGTGTCAACAGTACTCCAGCCTTTCCTCGACACCCTCGATCTGACCTCGCCGCCGATCGACCGCCGGACCTATCTCGATCAGGCCCCGAAGCCACCGTGCCCTGTTTTTGTACCCGGTCCGGTTTATCTTCAGATCCGGTCGTACCGGCCGCCGCCGCCTCTCACCGCCGCCACCAATGAACTCTTAGGACTCCCCTCCAACTTACCTGAGCTCGGCGGAGCTCGCCGCCGCGCGTGGAGGCCGGGAATCGCCACCGACCACCACCCTGTTTTCGGCGTCAAAACCACCGGATTCTGCTCCTCGTCGATCCGCCGCCTCCGGCCGCCCTCACCCGCTGCCACCGGTCCCGATCAACTTCCTTCGACCCATAGGTGAGTCCCCGAGCCTTGGCCGGCTTCGTCACGGCCGTTGAGGTCGTGAATCGTCGGAAAACAGCCCTTAACCCTGCTGCCCGATTCTGTTTTAGGCCGCCACCGCTCGCCGGAGCTTCGCCGTCGCCGGCCACCTATCCCATTGACCTCGCGAGACTTCCCTGAGGCATTCCCGAGATTTTAGGTTGTTGGGCCGCCGCCGCCGTCGCAGCCGCCGCCGTCGCCGCCGCAGTCACCGTTCGCCGTCGTCGGCCTTTGAGACCGCCCTAGCTTAATTTGATTGTGAGTTGACCCTAATCCTTGGTTAGGGCGCTAGTTGCGCCTAGGATTAGTCATTTAGTCAATTGTGGTATTTATGTACACGATCGGGGCCGGTCTAAATAGAAATTGGGATTAGGATAAATGGCCGATCGATTTGGTTAGCCGGACTGATTAAATTGTCTGTGGCTAGTTGTTGTTAGGGAATTATTGATTGATTGATTGGGCAATGGATTGCCGCTGTTTGATCGAGAGCGAGCGATAGGCTAGAGACGAGCGAGCGATCGACGACGTTAAGTCGAATTGACTAATAAATAATTATCGCATGAACTCGAGCCTTTATGTGGCCTAATTGGACTGATTGTTCGTGTTTGTGTTGATTGTCTCGTTGGATGGTGTGATTGATTGGCTGGAATGACTGTTTGGCGTCGATCGTTGATTGGGGATTAATCGCCCTGTGAGTGGTGACTAGTGGTTAGTCTGCATTTGCATATGACCGTGTGCGAAGTCAAAATACATATTTTAGTATGAAAATGGCATTTGGCCAAGATTTGTACATGCTGAATGAGCATCTGGCTTTAACCAAAGATAATTAAATGGGTTGATTGTTGGATGTGGATCGTATGGTCATATGAAGATAGCGATGAGCATTCCTGGCAAGTTCATGTCGTACCAATCTGATGGAATCAAACGACTTGTCGGAAGCACGACAGCTCTGATCCGGTGTTAACTAGTACGGATGCAGAGTTGGTCGGATGCCGGTCGCAATGGAGGTTGGACCGACGCCCGTATAGGGATGCCTACTTGCTGGTGCCGTGCCAGACGCACTGGATACACCGCTTGTAGTAGCCGTTGCCGAGAGTAAAGGAACGTAGCCCGGTTTTACCGGTAGAACGCTGGATCACACTAAGGTGTTAGATCGCGTTATTTGTGAGAGTCGAATCACGCCCTCTTTCGCGTAGATCCTCTCATGTGCCAGTGGCACGATCATCGTTAATAAAAGAATTGAGTGCAATGTAACTTTGTACATGGGTAAGTGTGAACGTATCCCGACTACGACGTTTGGAATGGGACGAATGGAGTAGGAAGACGGAAGTTCATACTCACTTGTGTTCGAGTTATTATTGTGTCGTGTGCATTGTCCTGGTGAATGTCCAGTGCATACTGGTGGATGTAATGTTGTGATTGAGTGACTGATTGACGTTGACTGCTGAGTCATGTCGAGCATTGCATTATGTATGGCTGAAGCTGGTAATTATGCATGTGGATGATGGTTATATTGTTAACTGTGGATAGTTGCTATATGTGCATGTGTGATTTGTGAGCTTCGGTTAGGATGCCCTGGGCGAATCAGTTTCCTAACCGAGCTTAGGCTTGATTCACTGAGATTTATTCTCACCCCGTCGTGGGATAAAATTTCAGGTCCCAATTGACGAAGCCTCGTGGACGCCATGGATTGGCTGTTGGATTTGTCTATTGAAGTAAGTGAGAAGTTGACCTCACCTGACCTAGTGACCTTTTGAGGTTTTGTCTAGTCGCCCTGAAGTATGGGGTTGTGTACATTCTTTAGTATGAATAAGGTCTTGATTGGTTTGCTGGTATGTATGAAATGGGGATTTTCATTTTGTGAATGTCGATTGTGACTGCCTACTTTTCTATCCCTGTTTGTTTATGCTGTCAGGGAGTTAGAACGTTTCCGCATGCGTAGTCAAGTGTTAGGTTGATAGCGTGCCTGGGAAGCTATCTCTATGACCTCGTGGCGATTTGGAAAGGGATGTCGCGGGCTCGAGAGTCGGGGCGTGACATCCCCGCCCAAGGTGGTATCAGAGCAAGGTCAGCCTGATTCATCTGGTCATTGGCTTGGAGTGATAAGGAGCGTTGGGATTTGGGATAGTTAGTATGATTATAAGCTTTTGCATGTGCTTGTTATCTATGCTATTGATTGTTTATTGGTTATCTCATTACGTGTTGCCTAGGGTGGACAGGACTCCGTAAATTACCTATATAATGAGCGACCGTAATGAGATGGTGTCTAGTGGAAGGATAGTTCAAGAAGGTCCCAAAGTGGACGGGATCCTGCAGACATTGGAAACTTTGAGAGCTGTAGCTGGACAGCAAGGGTGTAGTCAAACGAATGTTACTGCCGTTTCGCTTGAAGACTCATTGATTGGAAATGAGAGTGGTACACGACCAATACCTGAGTTGATGGAAAGGTTTCTAGACTTAGAACCGCTGAAGTTCGAAGAGGTAGGAGATCCAAAGACTGCAATCTGGTGGATTTTAGAAATAGAGAAGGTATTCGCCCTGCTGAGATGCTCCGAAGAGGACAATGTGACGTTAGCCGTTTATCAACTTCAAGGTGACGCTAATGCGTGGTGGAAAGTCACACAAGAAAAGATCTTTCCCGAAAATATGGTACCGGTATAGGATGCCTTTGTGGAAGCCTTCTATGGCAAGTACTTTTTGGACTGTAGGCGAGAGAAAAAGATGGTTGAATTCCTGCAACTTCGTCAGGACCATTTGACAGTAGAACAATATAAAGTGAAATTCGCCGAGCTGTCTGAGTTTGCACCATGGACGATTAGGGATCCTATGAATAGGATGAGAAGATTTTATGATGGATTGAAACCTGAGATTAAGGATTGACTGGTGTCGCTAGACATAAGGAGTTATAGAGAATTGTATGAAAGGGCCCAATCTGTGGAGAAGAGCAGGACTGACAGAGCAATCGCATCTGGATCGCGATTCGCGCTTTCTTCTAGGGATAACCGTCGGATGGAGAAGAGGCCGATGTTTGCCAATAAGTATCACATTCCGTCTAACCGGAGGAGTACAATCAAGAAGCCGATGTTCCGCCAAAGCGAGAAGTGTCGCCTGTGTCGTCTAAGGCATGGGTCTGGTCCCTGCCCGTATAGAGGTGGAGAATGCTTTAAATGTTACCAGCCGGGACACCAAGTGAAGGACTGCCCGATGAGAAATAAGATAGAGCAAGCACCGTTGCCGCAAGATAGATAAACTCGAGGAATTGTTCAGCAGGACAACCAGGATTGACTCTACTGGGAGTAGGGTAACTTGTGAGCTAAGAGGTTCTAGTACTGATTAGCAAGAGCTAGTTGAGTTTGAAAAGACTTTTTGTGGATAAGGCTTATGGATATGGGCTGGTATTAAGACACTTAGTATTTTGTGGATTGCATAAGTTTGAAGTGTTGTTTGGCTTGGATTGTCTTAGCTGTTGTTTTTCTGTGGATCCTAATTAATAGCTAGATGAATATTCACAGTGGAGCGAACGTGAATTGTGATATTGATATTTAAGGTGTAATGAGCTCCCAATTAGTCAAAAGGTACGAACTGATAAGGATCGATGTGAAGGCAGCTAATGGGTGATGAGTAATAGGGAAAAATCTTTCACTACACGTGTTTGAATTGGGATGTCATGAATAAGTGAGAGTTATGTGCTTTGCAGAATCGGTGAAGGATGGGTTATACCTCCGAATCTTGACCGGAGAGGGCCTTGTAGTATGTCAAAGACATTGTTGAGATGACTTGAGGCCCGTATGGTCCAGTGGACTAGTAACTTATTAAGGTCGTGAGGAAGTGTACACTGCCTGAAGACTATATTTGACGAAACCTTAGACATGTGTATAGAATAAGAACGGTAAAGACGAACAAGGAAAGTTCGTAAGGACAATCTGGGGTTAGATGACATGGTAGGTCGCCAGTTGGTTGCTTAGGCTATGGAGATTGGTGATACCCCTGAATAAGATTAAGATTGCGAGATGTGACAATTAAGGTTGACTAGTTATCAGAGTAGCGCATTGGAAGCATCGTAGGATCGCATGATTTCTCGGAGTAATGATTATAAGGGTCTTGCTTTTGGTAAAACAGAAAATCGATCGGAACTCACCATAGTAGTTTCAGTGTTGGTCCGAATAGTTGGATGAGGCACCAAGATTTAAAGATAAGGTCACTAAGGGATTGGCAGAAAGATTGATACGGCCAAGCTTATGGCGAAGAGCTAGCATATCGGTAAGTCGAAGAGCAGCATTACAAGCCTAGCGGATTACTGCAGTCATTGGGAATTCTAAGGTAAAGGTAGGAGAAGATCACAATGGATTCGTGAGGAAACTTCCTAGTAGTCGAAGGATAAATGACTCAGTTTGGAGTGCAGTAAGCAGATTGACGATACAGGTGCAGATTTTAACAGTGTGAAGAGATTCAGTTTGGTATAAAAGTGATGCTCCAAGATCTAGAACCCACCCAAGCTTAAGACTCGGACTGTTCGCAAACAACGACCAAGGGTTGAGGAAGCCACCGAGAGTTTAGAGGTCGCCCTCGACGTGGATGATGGCCTGATTTACCAGTTGGCTGTGCTGATTGAGGTTCGACTGTGTGACGATCTGAAATCAAGCACAGAACGATTTGGGTTTATCTGACTCAGCTGTAAGTCAACCATAGGATCACCCTGAAGTCGACCAGGGATTGATTCGTGACATGATTTGCGATCTGACATTGATCGATATTCAGGATGGCCATGGACCCAGTGAGGACGATTTGTACTAGAACCCCGTACCAACCGCGCACTAGCCGAATGGCTGATCACTCTGAGTCATGTGACGTGTTGTTGGAAGAATGCGGGTCGAGTTGAACCAATCCTGCATCAATTTGAGTTGGTCATGAGAGGTAATCTCGATAGTGTTCGACTGTACCACCGGTCTAGGAACGGGTGATTCCAACCCTAAACCGGAATATTGAAGTGGTCCTCGACTCGCCAGTCGCTTGTGAGTTGACATTGTTCGACAGAATGGATGTCCTGACCCTCAGTTGGATTTGGAACTCGAGTTCGGTAATTCGTCAGTTGTTTCTAGAATCGACAAGTGATAACTTCAGACCACAAGGAGTTGATGGATAAAAAGGCGAATCATTAGTCGACCTTCTTCATGTAAACAGAATGCCCAAATTGCCATTAGTATTAGTCGTGTTTGATATCTTTGGATCAATAAGAGAAGCAACGTTAAATTCTTCTCATTGGAAGTTAAGAAATAGTTAATGGATTCGTGAGAGTGATTAATTGCTGTGGCCACTGGGACAACCGACAGTGGAAAGGGACAGTAAAGTTAGATGGTCACGGTCGAGTTGTATCCTTAGAGCTAGATGGTTCAACATGTTTAAACGAATTGTGGATATGGAATTGAGTCAGATTGGTAAGCGTTGAACGTAAGTTTGAATCTGACTTGGATTCGTTAGTCGCATTATGGTCTTGATTCTTTCAGTAAAAATAAAGATTTATTTGAAGCGAGCGTAGTGTAAACTCTGGGGCGATGAGATTGTGGTTCAGTATGGCTTATCATCCGAATGTGGATGGTCAGTTTGCAAGGACAAATCAGAATTTGGAGTACAGGTTTAAGACATGGAGTTGGATTTCAAGAGTAATTGGAAGGAACTGTTACACCTGTTGGAGTTACCTAACTAACAGACAGTAGCGAAGCATTAAAGTAGTGCTTTCGGGGCATTGTGTAATAGAATGTGTAGAAAGCTAATCTATTTGGACGAAAGTGGGAAAAAGAAAAGAAGTTACTGAATCAGAATTAGTGGAATAGTCGTTAGGCGCCATCAAAGTTATCAGAGACAGACTGAGGATAGTTCAGAGTCGTCAGAAAAGTTACGCCGATAAGAGACGAAAATCTTTGGAATTGCAGATGGACAATTATGTCTTTTAGAAGATGTTGCCTAGGAGAGGGACATCTTGTTTTGACGATAAAAGAAAGTTAAGGTCAAAGTATGTCAGAACTTTCGAGATTTTGGAAGGAATTGGAAATTTGGTATTCTCTCTTGTGTTGCCGCCGAAAATTGTCCAAGGATAATGTCTTCTGTGTGTCGATATGGAGGGAGTACGAACCGAATCCCGCTCGTGTGCGGTGTTAAGAGGAAAGTGAAGGGGATGACCGAACATCGTGCTTGGAAAGTCCAGTTAGAATAGTGGTTAGGAAAGAGCAAGCGCGCTGGAACAGGACGGTCCTGCTAGTCAAGGTGGTTTAGTAACACCATGAACCTGAAGGAACTATTAGAGAGATTGAGGAAGTTTTGAGGACCGATGTGGTAAGGACCAAGTATTCTTATTTGCTTGAAGAGTTGTAGCAATACTTCAATTTCGAGGACGAAATTTCCTAAGTGGGGGAGAGTTGTGACGCCTTGGAAATCCGACTTCGGTAAAGTCCTTGAATTCGATAAAATGGATTAAGATTGAAATTCAGTCGGTTTAGATTAGGTTCGAAATTCCTAGTCGCCGTAAATTAGGATTTCAATACTCGCAACCCGAGCCTAATCCCGACCGAGCCTAGCCTATGAAATCACCAAAATACCATTCGTCCGTTGTACCGAAAATTCGTTTCAGTCCCGATTCGCCAAAGGACCGTTTTGCCCTCGTATATTTGCAATGGGACAAATTGCCCCAAAGGTCTTCAAGGTGGACCCCACCTTCTCCCTCAAAGCCACCCACGTGCTTCTCTCTCTCTCATCTCCTCTTCTTTCTTCTTCTGTTCCTTTCTTCTTCTTCGTTTGGTGGACGACGCCCCCGACCAAATTCCTCCGTCCTCCTCTGCCTCTGTCGATTTACGTGCGCCACCACCACCGCTCGCCACCACAAGACGTCCATCCGTCCCTCACCGTCACCCGCGACCTCCCTGGCACCGCCGTTGGCCGCCGGAAGTCCGCGAAACCGCCGCCAACGCCTGCCCTGTTTTCGACCTGTTCTGGCCGTGGGTTTCACCGTCGATTCCCGCCGTTCCCGGCGCACCCAGGCCCGGCCGTCGCCACTCCAGCGTACTCCAGCCTTTCCTCGACACCCTCGACCTGACATCGCCGCCGATCAACCGCCGGACCTTCCGCGATCAGGCCCCGAAGCCACCGTGCCCTGTTTTTGTACCCGGTCCGTTTATCTTCAGATCCGGCCGAACCGGTCGCCGCCGCCTCTCACCGCCGCCACCAATGAACTCCTAGGACTCCCCTCCAACTTACCTGAGCTCGGCGGAGCTCGCCGCCGCTCGTGGAGGCCGGGAATCGCCTCCGACCACCTCCCCTGTTTTTGGCGCCGAAACCACCCGATTCTGCTCCTCATCGATCCGCCGCCTCCGGCCGCCGTCAACCGCTGCCATCGGTCCCGATCAACTTCCCTCGACCCATAGGTAAGTCCCCGAGCCTTGGCCGGCTTCGTCACGGCCGTTGAGGTCGTGAATCGCCGGAAAACAGCCCGGTTCCCCTGTTTAACCCTGCTGCCCGGTTCTGTTTTAGGCCGCCGCCGCTCGCCGGAGCTTCACCGTCGCCGGCCACCTATCCCATTGACCTCGCGAGACTTCCCTAAGGCATTCCCGAGATTTTAGGTTGTTGGGCCGCCGCCGCCGTCGCCGCCGCCGCCACCGTCGCCGCCGCCGCCACCGCCGCCGCCGCCGTCGGCCGTTGAGACTGCCCGAACTTAATTTGATTGTGAGTTGACCCTAATCCTTGGTTAGGGCGCTAATTGCGCCTGGGATTAGTCATTTAGTCAATTGTGGTATTTAGGTACACGATCGGGGCCGGTCTAAATAGAAATTAGGATTAGGATAAATGGCTGATCGATTTGGTTAGCCGGACTGATTAAATTATCTGTGGCTAGTTGTTGTTAGGGAATTATTGATTGATTGATTGGGCAATGGATTGTCGCTGTTTGATCGAGAGCGAGCGATAGGCTAGAGACGAGCGAGCGATCGACGACATTAAGTCGAATTGACTAATAAATAATTATCGCATGAACTCGAGCCTTTATGTGGCCTAATTGGACTGATTGTTCGTGTTTGTGTTGATTGTCTCGTTGGATGGTGTGATTGATTGGCTGGAATGACTGTTTGGCGTCGATCGTTGATTGGGGATTAATCGCCCTGTGAGTGGTGACTAGTGGTTAGTCTGCATTTGCATATGACCGTGTGCGAAGTCAAAATACATATTTTAGCATGAAAATGGCATTTGGCCAAGATTTGTACATGCTGAATGAGCATCTGGCTTTAACCAAAGATAATGAAATGGGTTGATTGCTGGATGTGGATCGTATGGTCATAAGAGGATAACGATGAGCATTCCTGGCAAGTTCATGTCGTACCAATCTGATGGAATCAAACGACTTGCCGGAAGCACGACAGCTCTGATCTGGTGTTAACTAGTACGGATGCAGAGTTGGTCGGATGCCGGTCGCAATGGAGGTTGGACCGACGCCCGTATAGGGATGCCTACTTGCTGGTGCCGTGCCAGACGCACTGGATACACCGCTTGTAGTAGCCGTTGCCGAGAGTAAAGGAACGTAGCTCGGTTTTACCGGTAGAACGCTAGATCACACTAAGGTGTTAGATCGCGTTATTTGTGAGAGTCGAATCACGCCCTCTTTCGCGTAGATCCTCTCATGTGCCGGTGGCACGATCATCGTTAATAAAAGAATTGAGTGCAATGTAACTTTGTACATGGGTAAGTGTGAACGTATCCCGACTACGACGTTTGGAATGGGACGAATGGAGTAGGAAGACGGAAGTTCATACTCACTTGTGTTCGAGTTATTATTGTGTCGTGTGCATTGTCCTGGTGAATGTCATGTGCATACTGGCGGATGTAATGCTGTGATTGAGTGACTGATTGACGTTGACTGCTGAGTCATGTCGAGCATTGCATTATGTATGGCTGAAGCTGGTAAGTGTGCATGTGGATGATGGTTATATTGTTAACTGTGGATAGTTGCTATATGTGCATGTGTGATTTGTGAGCTTCGGTTAGGATGCCCTGGGCGAATCAGTTTCCTAACCGAGCTTAGGCTTGATTCACTGAGATTTATTCTCACCCCGTCGTGGGATAAAATTTCAGGTCCCAAGTGACGAAACCTCATGGACGCCATGGATTGGCTGTTGGAGTAGTCTATTGAAGTAAGTGAGAAGTTGACCTCACCTGACCTAGTGACCTTTTGAGGTTTTGTCTAATCGCCCCGAAGTATGGGGTTGTGTACATTCGTTAGTATGAGGATTTTCATTTTGTGAATGTCGATTGTGACTGCCTACTTTTCTATCCCTGTTTGTTTATGCTGTCAGGGAGTTAGAACGTTTCTGCATGCGTAGTCAAGTGTTAGGTCGATAGCGTGCCTGGGAAGCTATCTCTATGACCTCGTGGCGATTTGGCAAGGGATGACGCGGGCTCGAGAGTCGGGGCGTGACAGGCTTCGTCAAAAAAGAGAGCATAGAGCTTCCCTCCATGGTGCGTGCTGCTGCCTTTCCCCATCTAATTTAGAGAGTTCAACTGATCTTGACCTTGGTGCCATCCAACAAATCGTGAGGAAGAGACCAGGTAAGGTCAAACTTTCTTCTCTGAAAGAACCATTGACGTACAATAATGCGATAGAGAAAAAGACTGAGTCCAAAAATCCACTCCACCGCACAACCTAGGAGTCCACGCGTGGAAGTCCAGAGAGCATCTTCTAGCGCTTCTACAGGTTCCCTTGGAGTTTGTTTAGTGGCGTTGAAGTTCCAGCACTCGATCCACATTCAACGATGCTTCATCGGCGCTCGTGGACCGCCGAAAGACACCAAACCGTGAGCCCACAAATACCATAACGTCACTGCAGCACCATCGCTCAGCTCTCTCGTCACCGAAGCTCGGCCGTGGAGCTTCCCTTGCCCAAGCTGTTCGTGGAGGCCCCTAGCTATTCGGTCCGATTGCTTTGAAAAGTCAATTTTTATTTAGATTTCTAATCAACCCACCAAGAAATGATTAGTGGCGGCTTCAAAACAATAAAAATCTTTTGCAAGATAATCACTTGAGCCATGAGTCATGATTTGGGAGGGAGTTCGAGCTAGGTTAGTTAATTTAATTAATTAATCTTGTAATCCATTAACCTAAAATTGGAAAACCCGATTTTTAGGCTGCGATAGATTTTTTTGACAATTTTTCCTTGTTCGTCAACATATACGAGAAGGTCGAAATGAAGCCGTGTTCGGAGGGAAGTCTACTTAGCAGTTTGCGTCATAGCTCGAGATATTGCTTATCGTTGACCTTTCCGGCCTGCGACACAAGTCTGCAAATCTAATAAACTACTTTAAGCATGATTTGTAATCTCTTTTATTTCTCTTATATTTTTCTTCCAATATTGGATCACACTATTTTTATTCACTTCATATTTTCATTTTTGGTCTTCTGTTGAGAATGTTATTGGTTAAGCTTCTTCCAATTAATGTTTCATCAATGTCTAAACCAAAATAAAGTTAGGCCATACCTTATTATTGATACGCTCTCTTACTACCATTCCCTAAAAGCAGTATTTATAATTTTAAGAAATTCAAATAACTCTTAAAAGCCTTCGTTGGGATTCATGTGACTTTGTTCATTTTCTATTTACCGCCAAGTTGTTTCTAAAGCGATGATAGTGTCTTTTGATGCCACACCAAATTGGTATGATGTTGATGGTCGGAGAAACTCTAGGAGGAAAGAAAGTCAACTTAGGGTAAATGAAAATCATTTTCATGCAATACCAAATTACTATACCATGTTAAATATGTCTTGAATTATATGTACTCGGCCCGGTTAATTACCCGACCCGACATATTTTGTACGACCCAAAATTGGAGAGAAAATTGAGATTTGGTTCATGACGCGGAGAGTTGGGCCGATAGGCCCAACTCGGAGCAAACGAACAAATCTCCATAGCGGTGCGACAGATCGCAATGGGGGTTCGGGGGCAACGCCCTCGAGAAAAATATTTTGGGGCCTATTTTACTACTGCGGCTAGGGTTTATTTTGTTGTACGGCGGTTTTTTCGTCATCTGTGAGCTTTGTTCAATCGCTGAGAACGACTTTTGTAATCTGCACTCTCATTGATTATAGTGGAATCTCGTTTTGCCTCGCCCGTGGACGTAGATCACCTTGATCGAACCACGTAAATCCTTGTTGTTCTGTGTTTGTTTCCGCGTTTCGTTACAACATACCAGGTCTTGTTTCAAGTTTCCAAAGAAGTTGTCGGCGGGAAGTCTATTCAGCAGTTTGGGTCATTGCTCGAGATACTATTTATCATTGACTTGGCCGGCTGACGAGACAAGTCTTCGAGGCAATGCATCTTGTTCAAGTGTGACGGCCATGACCACGACCAAGACCACGAGGGATAAGCAAATTATATAACGACGATGCAAGTCCAGTACTTGTCCATCTTCACCCCACCCCCCAAGCAAAACCAAATTACCCAAGAGGAGCGTTGAGCAGTTTACTAATCATGAAACGAACACCATTTGGTCACTTGGTGGTTTTCCTTGCAATAATTCCACTCCACTTTGCTTCCTCCGAGACATTGGGTTCAACGAGGACAACGAGGTGCCATGAGCAGGAGCGGTCTGCCTTGTTAGAATTCAAGCAATCTCTCTTCCATCCAGAGCCGGAAAATTGTCCGTTGTTGGTTCTGTCCGACCCGTCGAAGCTAGAATCATGGAAGCTGGATGATGGGGATTGTTGTAGCTGGGAAGGCGTGAAGTGTGATGTAGGGACGGGCTACGTGACTGGCCTCGACCTCAGCCAAAGTTGTCTCTCCGGGCCCATCGACTCGAACGCCAGCCTCTTCCGCCTCACTCACTTGCAAAGCCTCAACCTCGCCTGGAACTACTTCCAACGCTCTCAAATACCTTCCGCCGTAGGCGATCTTGTGGGGTTGACGAGCCTGAACCTCTCTACGTCCAGCTTCGTAGGTCAAATCCCGTCTCAAGTCCTAAAGTTGACTAAATTGTCCTCTCTCGATCTCTCTGCAAACAGCGGACTGGAGCTGAGGAATCCAAGCATGGAGACACTGGTTCAGAGGTTGACCCAATTGGAGCACCTCGATCTTAGCTCGGTGAACGTGTCGGCTCCATTTCCTGATGCTGTCGCAAATTTGTCTTCCTTGACATCTCTTCTACTCCTAGACTGCGACTTGCAAGGGACATTCCCGACCACCATCTTCGAGCTCCCGAGGCTACAAATTCTGGACTTGGGTTATAATCCAGAGCTGTCAGGTCATTTGCCAGAGTTTCACTTGCACAGTCTCATTAAGTCGTTGTCTCTTGCGAGGACCAATTTTTCAGGGGACATTCCATCTTCAATAGGTAACCTGACTCAACTTACACTTTTGGATTTCGAAGGTAGTAAATTCTTAGGTGAAATCCCATCTACCATTGGAAACCTCGTCCAACTCTCCCTTTTGATTTTTAGCATGAATCAACTCACCGGAGAAATTCCCGCTTCTTTGATCAACCTCACCAACCTTTCTTACTTAGACCTCCATCACAATCAATTAACCGGTCAAATTCCAGTTGAAATCACTGGCCTCACCCAATTGACTAACCTCGACCTATCCTTCAACAGATTAACTGGTCCAATTCCTCAAGACATCTCTAACCTCAAGAATCTTTTTGTACTGAATTTGCAATCAAACAACCTAAATGGCACTTTGCGGCTGGATGTGGTACTCAAATTTCAAAATTTAACTACGTTGCTACTATCCTTCAACGAATTCTCATCGATTGTCGAACCCGACATGAACGCTAGCCTTTCAAACCTGCTCCTTTTCGGCTTGGCTTCTAGCAACTTGAGTGAGCTTCCCATCTTCCTATCATACCAAAGTGGGTTGGCATGGTTGGACATATCCCAAAATAGCATTTATGGGCCGACACCTTCATGGTTCTTAAATGTGAGTACGACGCGGCTGGGATTTCTGAATCTTTCCAGAAACTTAATTACTAGTTTCACAGCTGTTAAATGGCTAGGTCTTGTGACCTTGGACCTGAGGTATAACGACATACAAGGATTACTTCCGCTTCCCCCGAAGAACATTGAAGTATACCTTGTATCAGAAAACAAGCTATCCGGAGAAATGTCGTCAGAGATGTGCCAGCTAAGCTCCATTAAAATGCTTGATTTGTCAAAGAACGAGTTGACTGGTGTAATTCCGCCATGCTTGGGCAATTTGAGCAAGAGCCTTTACGTCTTGAGTTTACATGGTAATGATTTATATGGAATATTTCCTAAATTGGAGAATGAGGTATGTGCATTGAAGATGATAGATGTGAGTGATAACCAACTACAAGGGTCACCGCCAAGGGGATTAGCCAATTGTAGCAATCTGGAGTTTCTCAATATGGGAAATAATCAAATCCTCGACACGTTTCCTTCATGGATGGGCTCGCTTTCTAATTTGAAGGTGCTCATTTTGCGCTCCAATAGATTTCATGGAGCCATAGGGGAACCCGAAGTTCGTGACCAGTTTCCTAACCTAAGAATTGTTGATCTATCCATGAACAACTTCTCGGGTAGCCTTCCATCTGAATACTTTGATATCTGGAGTGCCATGAAAGTCCATGATGCATATGATGCACACTACTATGGGAATTCTGCCGCCTACCTCCCAGTTTATGATTTTGAAGAGGGGTATGACTACTCGATGACAATAATGAACAAAGGTATTGCAACGGAGTATGAAAGGATATTGTCATACCTCACCGTGATTGATCTTTCGAGCAATAACTTTACCGGGGAAATCCCAAATTCAGTTGGAAGTTTAACTGAACTTCATCTGCTCAATCTCTCCAACAATGCTCTTACCGGCTCCATTCCTTCGTCCCTAGCGAATTTGATCGAGCTAGAATCTCTTGACCTTTCAAGCAATAAGCTCTCGGGAATGATCCCTTCAACACTCACCCAACTCAACTTCCTGGCGTTCTTTAATGTGTCGGACAACAATCTTTCTGGGCGCATACCTCAAGCGAAGCAGTTCGCTACATTCCAGAATGGCTCTTATGGAGGGAACTTAGGACTGTGCGGAGTTCCTCTGACGAAGAAATGCGAAAATCCTGTTGAAGCGCCCCCTACACCACCATCCAGTGCATTCACCGAAGAGGACTTGGGGACGTGGCTTCAAGAAAACTGGGAAGTTGTCTTGATGGGTTTGGGAAGCGGGTTGGTCATCGGTGTGATTTTGGGGCTGAACACGACTTCCAGAATTGAGCGTTGGTTCCTGAGGCTGTATATAGGAAGGCAACAAAGGCGGATGCACCTAATAAGGTTTGTGTGATTTACAGTCTGCAGTGAAAGTTCAATGACTGGATTGCTCATTGCCAGGTGCGCATCGGGACATTCCGTTTCCGTGTGCTCTTTGCTTCGCGGTAGCATCCAGCTATCTCCGTGTGCTCTGTGCTTCGCGAAAGCATCCAACTATCTACCGTCTGGTTATGAGATTTCTGATAAAGTGTCTCCAGTTTCATCAAGCGAACAATAAATTTGAGATAGTTCCTATGAAATTAACTTGATGTACTCTTTTGATAGATATGAATACAATTTCTACTGTTGGCTAAAAACAGTTCTCAGCTTAGTTCATTTCTGATAAACCATTATGCAAAAGTTTTCTTCGCCTCATTTCTCCAATCTCAATCAAACAAGGTAATGAGTCGTGTTGGAGGAATCGGCATGACAGGCCCTGTTTGTTAATTTTTTTCAGTTTCCTTTTTAAGTTCAAATCAAAAGCGCACAACAGTACCGTGTTTGGTCACAACTGAACATTGTACTCGAGGATCTGGATCAAAGAACTAGACCGGAAAAGTTGTGTCGATAGGTTGCAGAATTGGGCTGGTCATCGGAGTGGTTATAGGACACGGCCAACCACGAGAGTCCTCCATTGGTTCGGGAAGAAGCTTTCTAGGCAAAGGCGGAGAACCCGTAGGCAAAAAGGAGAAGGTTTGTATGAATTTACATAATGTTGTGAAGGTTAGCAATACACCTCAATAACTATTTTGAGTTGCTCCCCACGCTATTCGAAATCCCATCCGTGCTTTCTTTTGTGAGCAAAATGAATCTACTTTTTCGATAATATTCGCATGCTGTGAACCACTTTCACATCCCATTTGCTAGAGACGTATTAAAACTTGTGTTGGGAAATAGAACATAGATCGAGTCAAATCCCTGATAGCTTAAAGTCTTAGAAGAAGTATCAACTTGTTGACATGGGTTAGGCAGGAGCATTCAAAGTCATTAGAGATTAGGAGTTGTTTCAAGTCATGATTACAGGTATCAACTTGTTTGTTATGTATCTTCCTTGTTTGATTTGTACAGAGGTCTTGAAGCATGCTTTTGCCACATATAAGACTAATGTAGACTCCTGGATCGTCGGTTTCATGTCCCGAAGCTGCCATTGTTTTCCTTTTTTCTGTTCTTCTTTTTTTGGGCAATATTAGTAATCTTCGACAGATATTTATTGCACTAGGAGCATGATACACCCCAGATCGTTATCGAATTTTCACCAGGTCACACCACAAAAGGAAAGTATGAGATCTTTGGATTGCACTGGAAAATCCCGCCACTGGCAGGACGCAGAGAGTATACACATGAACTACTAGCACAAAGCGACACTTTCTTCCTTTGACAGAAGAAGGACATGCACTTCGATTTGAACTTCAAATTGAAAGTAACAGTTGTAGAGGTTGGTATCCGTTTTATTCGACATGGAATTTGGCTTAAGGTTACACACTATCAGCAGACTATCTCGACCACTGCTATTCCCTCATCGCAAGCAACTGCAACCCTGAAGAGCGAAAGACAATAAAGAGTGAGACAACAGATATGGAAGATTTTATACTGAAACCACGGAGCCTACATGAATGTCTTTATAGTGGCAATGGAAAACCTTGGACCATCAAATAGCTTATCATTGTAACAGCTTGGATATAACGAGGAAATGAAGCATTTAGAGCAAGTATGAATGTTACCGGCGCGATCCTTTCTGATATGCAATATCCCAAATCCTTCCATGACCGAACTTCAGCACGTGCTTAAGCCTGTGAGTGACATAATGTTGGAGTCATTTGCAAAACGACAAAGAGTCCAGGGAAGTAAACATTCATATCCTATGGTAAATCTGGAAAAGATAAGAAGTGGTATTTTTCAATCGGCTTCTGTAATCGAAGCTGCATTCTAGAGCATGCTATAGCTGTACAAACTCCCCCAATGCATACCCGAAGCCATTTGCCTCCCATATGCGAAGAGTCTCATCCTCCGAACCGGTGATTAGTATAGGCAGCTCAGGATGTGCGCACACAGCCGTAACATTGTGCTCGTGTCCCTCGAGTGTTTGTACACAGCTTCTGCCTTTATCATCCCAAACCTGCACATTTTATTTCGCAAATCATATATCAATCGATCTCCTCCTAATAATGCACTCGATATATTAAATTAAGAACGATAAAGTTTGCGAACCTTAGCAGTGTAATCATCAGAACCACTCAGTAAATAGTGCATATCATCCCTAGAGAAGTAATCAACGAAGTTCAGCCCTTTCTCATGCGCATCCAAAGTGAACTTAGGTGCAGAGGAGTGAACATTCCAAATCTGCAACAAATGATAATCGTATCAAGATTATTGAAAATTGAAATATCTATTTACAAAGAGCTCAGACCTACAAAAAGACAGTACCTTTATAGTTCCATCGAGTGATGCACTTGCAAAAGCATTAGGGTCTTGAGGATCAAACGCCACTCGCATCACATAATGTGAATGTCCTTCAAATGTCTGAGTACACTCCCAGTCCTTTTCCCAGTCCCAGAGCTTTATAACCGCATCGTCCGATGCTGATAGCACATAGGGAAGGGTGGGATGGACACCCACGCATCTGATATAATCATTATGCGCTTGGAATTCTTTGATCTTCTCCATCGTGCCATAGTCGTACACATGAATAAATGCGTCATCCGATCCAACTATTACCCAGCGCTTGCTCAGGATAAACTTGGCTGACCTCACTGCAAATATGATCAGCATTATAGATTAGGATGGACAATTCTCTGGCTTGGCATCATGAAATGTCAAAGAAATTTGAGTACATATCAATTTTTTCTGGTGTGTTCTGAAATTTACCTGGTGACTCGGCCACCTTGAATGTTTTCTCAGTAGTCTGAAATACCACCAGACAATGTTGACGTCAATTAGCGACATAAGATCAAGATAATTATTTCTTGTCGACGAAAATACAATGGAGGTTTCCTTGTAATGTGAACAGCGAAAGCAGAGAAGGCTGTTATTTACCTGGGATTGGTAGTTCCAAATGTAGACAGTTCCTGAATGCAAGCTCACAAGAATCCTGCATGGCAACAAGCATCATTCTGGTAAGACACTCACAATTAACATCCTTAAGCTTGGTTAAGTGAACAGAGACATATGATTAAGCTTCCTTTGTAACAATACTAGAGCAGTCAAAGATAACCGCAAAAGAAGCATAAGCAAATTCTCATTACCATGGTTCTGTTGGATGGAACTCAACAGATTTAGCTCGCTCCGACCGTTGAACGAATTTATTCTGGTACAGGAGTGACATTAATTAGTTTCGCAGACAGCGAAGTGCGCATAATATCAATGAATACGCTCACGTAATGTAATAAAGTTAAAAGAAATCCGCAAATGCCGAAAGGGAAATGAGAAGTAGAAGATCTGAGGATCGGGGATTGTGTACCTCAAACTTGAACGCGGTAGACTGATACATGCCAAACAACAGAAGCCAAATCAGTACAATGGAAACTCCGGGCGCAAATATAAACAGAACCCGAGATTATTAAGCGTGTTTCGATGTAAGTTTTCCTTTTTAGTAAATTCTAGAGAAGGAGAAAAAGGGCCATTGATAACTCACCATTTCCTTTTCCTGTGTAATGATCAAAATGGATATATTGCTAGAAGTTGCTACAATCTTGGACGTAAATTCATGTGTGTTGGGACATCTTTATATGCAAGAGTTGCCTGTCGATGAAGGATGTTCCTGCAACTTTACTCTCTCTCTCTCTCTCTCTCTAGCCAAGAAAATTCTTCTGCATGTTGTCGTCATCCCATGCCTCCACAGCCATCCACTCAGCTGACGTGTCGAAATGGACGCTGTGATCGCAGTCCAATGATTGTTAATCAAGGGCGGGAATTACGTGATCGCGTTTTTCTCTCCCTAGCCAAGAAAGCTCCTCTCTCCTATGCTGTCATCCGCGACTCCTCAGCCGTCCCCTCCGCTGTCGTGTCGCAATACACGGTGGAGATCGTAGTCCAAAAGAATGTTCGGTCAAAATGAATTACGTCAACGTAGTCTATCATGAAGAAGATTCAGACGCCGGTGTCTAACTGGTCAAAGTCAAATTTGGACACTCAAATTCTCATTGCGGATCGATATCATTAGCACAATTGATTAAGTGAGTCTCCCGCTCGATTGACGGCCCGGATGGATTTGATCCGCGTAATTTATAGGTGCTGCGTGACAACACTTCTAGCCAACAATTTCTCTGCCAGAAGATTTTGACAGGAAAATTCTTTTGGTAAAATCAGTTTCGAAGTAGAAATGTGTTTGGTAAAAAAATTAACTTCTGGATTCTCTACTTCTGGTTGGATTTTTGGCCAACTTTAAGAAGTTAAAAATTTTTACTTCTCGACTCCAAAATCACTTCTTCTATCACACAAGCCTCGGCCGACCACTATTGCCACCCGAGGCCGGTCGCCGCTGCCGCCGGCAAAGATTTTGTTAATAATTTTTCAAAAATAAAAATTTTCAACCGTTGTCAAACGAATTTCTTTGATCAGAAGTCAATTTGGAGCAGAAGTAGTCAAATCAACTTCTGCTTTTGAGGAGAAGTAGAGAAATCAATTTCTGATCGGAAGTTGAGAAGTTGGCTAGAAGCGTTGTCATGCAGCACCTAAACAACCCGGTATTGTCTTTCTATGTTTTTCATATCATCACGTGTTCAAATGAGGATATTAAAGCCAACATTTTGTAAGTGTAAGATTCAGATCAGGCCAAATATGTTTCCTATACATTGGCGAAGCGAGAATAGATTAAGCCACCCTTCGTAACTAATTTACGACCGAATCATCCTCGAAGACACAATCATCATCACATGAACAATAAGTTATGTCAAATTGAGTATCCAAAGAACTTATCTAAATATTAAACTCTCGAGGAACAAATTGAAAATGCAAAAAAAATTCGTGTGAATACTCTTATAGAAATTGCCAAAAGGACGATTAGTTCAATAATTTCCCAATACGTGTTGTCTTAGGAAAAATTATTAAAAAGTCATAAACATATAGCAATTGTGTCAATTTAGTCTTAAGCCTTTTGTATTTGTGCCAATTTAGTCCTAGCCGACCGGCTTTCACTTCAGTGATGACCAGCCAAAGTGGCCGGAAGGACTGAAATGACACAAATACAAAAATTTTATGATTGAATTGGTACAAATGTAATAGGTTTAGGATTTTTTTGATAATATTCTCTACCATCTTAGGAGGAAGGGATTGGATTCACGACAACAGGTCCAAGAGATCTTGGGTTCAAAAGAAGCCACTGGGGCTTAGCTCTATTAAAGATCAGCATCGAGTTCATAGGCCCTCTTGAGCCCAAAACTATATATGGGACTCTGCTGCACTGATCGAGCTCTTAGCCCAATCTCGACTTCTGTATCATCTTCTGCTGGCAAAAGTGAAAATTTTAAATTAGCGTAACACTCATGAAATGGGAGCTCTTGCCTGGACTGAAACCTAACATGTCTTCCAGGAGATAGATTACAGGTTGTTTGTGAAGGAATACTCATCATCATCTGGCTATCGGTGGAAGATTCACGCCGTTCTGATACATGTTATTACAAACATAGCGCCGATGCTTCGTCCCACTATGGCATGTATAATTACGAGGCTATTGAAAATAGATAGTGCAAGAAGACAGTTAGAGATTCAAACCATCACCCTTCTATGCATTCACTATTCTAAATAAGTATGACAATGGTGAATTGCATTACAGAAGGGGTCAGGAATGGAGGTTCACAGTTTGAGTAATATCCATAGAAAAAAAAACTAGTGCTTTCAGTTCATCTCGCACACAGACATAGAGCAAATGGATTCGCCAATCTTCTTATAATCGATCATGAAAGCGCCAATCGCCTCTAAGCTTGACAAGAAAGTATGTGCTAAATCATCATAACCTCACCCAATTCGGCTCATTATCACACTAGTTTATTGAGAGCTAGGAGATTCTTTAATAAAAGTGAGAAAAGCGAAAAATTAAGATCATAAGAGGCTATTAGTGCCGGCCTAACGGAGAACATCGTGTAAAAAGATGTAGATTAATTAAAAAGAAAGTGCAAAGTGAAAGTAGATCTGCACTTTCTGGTCATTGTATATGAGCCACATGATCACTTCTTCTAATTCATTGCTCACGAAACCAACCAAAAGAAAAGGCTACATGATATATTATCAGAAACTACCTAAGTCAATTTCTGCAGAATTGATTCAGTTGTAATATTAAATTTTCAAATGCCAAGAGAGACACACCATATGATCATACCTTGCACAAAGAAAAGGTGTTTCACAAGCACCAGCATACGGAACTGTCCTGGAACGTGGAATTCCATCAACTGCACTTGGTTGGAACCCTCCAATAACTGTACGTTGAAAAACTCATGCAGCAAAACAAGATGTCAGATGATAGTGTGAAAGCTCAAGACTTCAGTGCCTTCCCAAGAATGACGACCGCAAGATCAGTGATTCAATGTTATGAACGAGGGCTAGACTCGACATCACCAAGAAGTTGACTCAAGGTGGAACACTAAATTAGTAAGAAAATCAAACACTTTGGTCAAGCTAACAATGATAAAAGCAATTGAAGCTGTGATGAAAAGAGAGACACCTAAGGGTATATTCCAGGAATAAACTTGGAGCACTCAGCAATATTCTCAACAGCCCTTTTCTCACCTCAAAAAACTGATCAATACTGCTATATAAACAATGAAAAGAAAGAAAGAAAGAGGAAATACGTCTGGACCCTAGCCAAGCATTATAACCCCCAATGCTCACCACTCTGGTTGGTTCCTAGTTGCTTCAGATTGGGTCTTTTGTGTCTGCATCATGTTTTATGCTTTTGGGTGCTCATATAATAGCCAATACAAGTGTAGTCTTGCAGGCAAAACACCAGAACATCATGTTCATGAGTCTTTTGCATTATTGGCACCACTTGATTCAAAAGTGGTCATTACAAGAGAGCAGCCTGCTAATGGCTATGGGGGCTACAAAGTATCTCTTTCTGGTTCGGCCATTTGTTGACGATTGTGCCCATTGAACCCAGCCCCCTTAAAGATTCTTGAGGATTCATCGTCCACAGACTTGAGCCTCATCTCACTCAAGGAAACTTTGGTCAATCAAAGAATCTCTTTGAATAAGCTTTCTCTCTAGGTACTCACGGAAGAAGCTCCCATCCTCATTGTGTCCTAGTTCTACGAAAATGTGAAGACTTCCAACTCCATCTCAGTATAAACAAGAAATCTCATACAATGTCCCAAGTGAAACTGTAGAAAAGTGGCCCATCCAATTTCTCTAGATATTTTTCAGAAAGGACCCTCAAGAGTCTAGTCCAGACCAATTGGATTCCCCATGGATATATGCCTCCACTGTGCTTTTCCAGAACAGCCACTACACACAACGTGAGACCCAAAGCGTGGTTTTTATAAAGAAGGGAATAAGTTCTCATCTTCCAAACAACACTAAGACGACGGAGATGACTCAACCAGGATACCCCAGATTTGTTACTGCAAGTCCCCATTCGACAGCAAGCTGCAATGACCAATCAGATATTTTACACGCGAAGAGAGAATCTTCTTCTCTACTTTAAACTGGGGAGAGGAGAAAATTTGACCATTGGAGAAGAGATCAGTCTCTGTTCGAGCCTGGTCCATCAATGGTGGGAACTTTGTAAAGTGGAGGATTTGTGGAGCCTTTTGAGGTCCTAGGACTGACAGATAACGATGGCCCTCGAGTGCAGTTGCTCGTCGCCGCATAGACAGCTCGAGAATTTTTCAAAAGCCCTTGTCTTGTCGCTTCTCCATTTGGACAAAACATCAATTGTGTGATTACTCGTCGTCGTCAATTGCATCCGCTTGTTTGGAGGCCAAAGATGATTCGGTTGCCCTTCGCTGTGACTCGCGAGCCTTTCAGATAGGTGGGAACCTTTTGACTGCAGATTAGTAATATTTCCATTTGAAGTTGCCATGACTTTAGTGGAGCATGCATGAGCTAATAGAATCACAAGTGTTTGGCCTAATTTTATGAGCTTGTAATTTGTGAAACCGGGCGACCGAAAAAAAAAATATGAAGCTTGAGAATGGAATGATTTAGAGAAATTCGCTTGATAACGACCATATTTTGTTGGGTAATTTTTTGGTAACTTACCAACAATTCGTAAATATTTCCATTTGTCATATCGATTGTAAATTTCTAACTTTTTGTGCTAAAGATTAATTACCAACTAATTAATCTTCGGTCGCCAACTCTGTGTTGAGTTATTTATAATGTTTAATTTTTTTTTATATTAAAACCAACCTTTTTATTAAGTGACTGGCTTTTATTTATCTTGGTTAGCAACCTCTCCACTTTACTAGCTCTTTTTTAGAGCTCACAAATCCAAACTAGCGTGACTTACTGACGTTTGTCCCTTCATACTATTAGACCAATTCCTATTTGAGTTACTCATCAACGTTTATTAGTTTATGCTTACTTGCCAATTTTTTTTCATCATGTGGAATTATTTATTTCCATTTCTTAATATCAGTTTCGATTTTGAGCTCATGGTAGCCATGGCCTGCTCAACCTTTGAGATCGCTACCATGGCTGCTGGAGCTCATGGCTATAACGCTCGAGCTCGAGGCGGCATTGCTACATGGCGGCGCGCAGGGTCATTTGTGTCGGCGGAGCTAGGATTTTGTTTTTCTTTAGTTTCTTTATTTTTTTTTTAAATTATACTATGAATTTCGTAACCCCTTTTGATTTTTTTTTCTAAAAAGTTTGTATCCCCATCTCATCTTTCCCAATTGCCAACTCGGCTTTCGAATAGTCCATTTCAGTAATAATCAATCGAAAAAAAATAAGAGATCAATTGACGGACAAAAGATGCAAAGTTTTAAGAAGTACCGGGACAATTTTGAATAAAAGAAGATTGATTTTGAATTTCGTGCTAAAACTAAAGGGACCACCCTAAATGTCTGCTGAACATGCTGAAAGTTAGTAGATTTCGTTAGATTTAGAATATCTTGAACTAACGCCACCTACTTTATTGAGAAGGAGTTGAAGAGATTCAGGACGCAAAACCACAACTCTTTTTTTCTTCTTTTTGGAAAGTGAGAGTTTGAAATCAAGAGATTGGCTAATGCCAATGGGCAAAAAGAGAAGAGGACTCCATTAACATCAGTTAAGGGAAAAGCATAACTTGGTTATCACCCAACATAATTTGAAGTAATTGAACAGTGTGTAGTGTGTATCAACTTGCCAATCTAGAACGTATCTTATGTCATTAGCATCTGGTGTTCGCGGAAAATTCTGCTGATTATCATGGTACAGTCAAAGAATGTCACCCTCCGATATTACCTACGTTTCCAGATGGCCATTAATGTTCCTGATGAATAATTCTGCTTTACACAAATTTTCCGTGATAAAGCATGTTATAAGTCGTCCCGCGCTGCTTTATTACCGGGCTTGTCTTGGTTTTGTATCCATGTGGCATCCTCAATCTAAGGAATCAAATCGGAACATCGGGTGAAAGATTCCGTTACGACTTCAACCCGCTTCGCCCCGTAGTGCGATGTCAAAATCATCCAAGATCGCTCGACTTAAATGATATTTCCATCACCGTGATCTTGTCATATATTAATTTCCTTTCGCTTAAATATCTTGAATTTCCGACATTTTCTTATATTCTAATATTGTTTTGTATTCAACAATTTGATGGCCCTTTTGGGTTGCGGAGAGTGTTTCGCCTGCTTGTGCTACCGCAACAATGGACATGCCAAAGCTGAGTTCGTACTACATGATACATACACATTGATGGCAAATATTTTTCAGTTCATATTGAAGTCCCAGAGCTGCTAAAGATGTCGATTCTAGCTAGCTTTAAGAGCAGCATCATCATCATCGCCATCATAAAAATCACCATCTAATTAAGTGAACAAAAGCTTTGAATCCAAAACAAAAGTTGATCATTTTCAGCTGCTTAAGGAAATTGAAACTTTTTGGAGCAAAGGTGAGATGGAAAAAGGGAAGGAAAAGTTGACAGGCATGAAAATCTTTCTTACATGTGCAAAGCAACACAAAGTGGACGAGGGACGGTCCTTGTTCTGATGACGCTCAATCAAAGTCCCAGAATGGCATTGCGGATATTCCATCAAACCCTTGGAAGCTAATTTCTTTCTCATGCAATTTTACCTCTTGTTTTTTTTTTTTCCTCCTCGAAACAACGATCAGCCCTAGTTGCATCTTGGAATGAACAAATGGTTATATCAGTTGAGTCTGCTTCGACATGGACAATCTGTACAAAGATGATCGAAAACAGCCTCGCGGCCTTCTAATCTCGTGTTAAAAAAACACAAACCATGTGGTTTAAATTGTCCGCCTAATGCATCGTGAGTTAGTTTACGTAAGCCTTCTTGTTGATCTACGTAAACAACCATATGGAATGAACTTTTTTAGGTTGCAAACGTTGGAAACCTGATTTGGTCGGTCCTATGCAGCCTTGGTTTTTTATCCTAAAAATTGACTATTTCTTACATGCAAGAGAGAGGGTTTTTTTTTTTAACACGTTAATCTTTTGCTGAAATTAGAGAAATTTTATAAGGGGATGAACCCATGCATATGCCAAGTCTAATCTTAGTAGGCGATGAAACGGTGGGCAGTATAATTACAGGCATTTTGCCTTAGTTTTGGACATTTTTTCACCATTCTATCCTACAAATGACTAGGGGTGAGCGGTTCCCGGTCCGGTCTGATTCCCCTCGGTTTCTATTTTTCGGAACCGCAGACCGGACCGGCCACTCAAGAACCGGGAATCGGACTAGACTGTCGGTCCGGTCCTGTTCCAGTCCGGTTCCAAGGAATCAATAAAATGACAGTTCAATAAATTGAATATCATTTGATGTACATTGAGAAACAAGGTTTCTGCTGTCCAAGGAGGGTCTTCGGCGACAGCGAAACCACTTCTGCATCCAGATGTGTAGAGAAAAGAAGAAGGGAAAGTTCTTCATCGGCTAATATTTATGTGCTGGTTCTGCGGAAGGAAATAAGATGGGCTGAGGTCCTTCGGCCAAACAGATGGGGAGTGATTTAAGATCCCTAACCTCATTTCCACGGTTGACACACGCATAGCATAAGGATATTCCCACTACGATGGGAAATTGTGAGGAGATTTTCCATGGTAGCACAATATAGAATCAGTTTATTGTCTCGCTTCACAGAGCTCTTGTGGCGGTGGTGGAGCTATGGTGAATCGTTAGTTCAACTCAGCTTTACTGAAATACAAAGCTTGATAATGGAGAGACAGACAGAGACAGACAGAGAGAGAGAGAGAGAGAGAGAGAGAGAGAGGGGGGATGTGAAGAGAAAAAAGTTGTTTGTTTTCTGAAGCATCCGCAAGCACACCACTCCAGCTTTACGTGAGTATATTTTTTTCTTTTTCTTTTTTTATAGACCAGGCGGTCTGGTTCCGGAACCAGACCTTGGAATCGGGAACCGGACCGCCCGGTCACCTGTTCCAATTTTAGGAACCGGGGACCGGATCGGATCCCCCTAAAATCGGGAACCGGACCACCGATCCCAATCTAGTCCGGGCGATCTTTTTTGCTCACCCCTACAAATGACGACTTCTTACATGCAAAAGAGAGGTCTTTTATACGTTTACCTTTTGCTGCAATTAGAGAAGTTCTAAAATTGAATGAACCCATAAATATGCCAAGTCTAATCTAGTGGTATTTTACCATCCGCCTCTCTCTCTCTCTCTCTCTCTCTTAAGATACAAAATAAATATTCTTGAAAATGTGGTCATTAAAGGTGATGAAACGGTCTAAAGTAGTAGGGACCATTCAGTTTTAGTTTTGGATGTGGCGTCGCCTTTGATCCTATAAATGACTGTTACTTTTCTGCAAGATAGAGGTTTTTCACACGTTAATATTTCGTTGAAATCAAAAAAGCTCTATAAGTGAATGAATATATTCATATGTCAAGCCTAATCTAAGTGACATCGCGAGTGGTACTTTTGTTCTTGTTTTATATCGAAAGAAGTTAATAGATGGAGAATTGTCCACGCTTCTTGATACTGAGATCGTTACATAATAAGAAAATTGGTTTGAATTCGAGGAAGATTTTATTAAATGATGCCACATCTAATTTCACTTGCTACTTAGCTACCGTATCCAGTTCTTTCAATTCCTTGCCAAAATTTGTCATATTGAACAAAATTTCATTTTCGTTACAAGTGGTAGCACGGTCAAAATCTCCACTATGACGGTTCCAGGAAATTCCAGAACAAAATGACCGAACTACCCCTGGGGATGATGTAACTTGCTAACTGCAGCTTCTCATTAACTACCTCTCAGACACATGCCCCTCTCTCTCTCTCTCTCTCTCTCTCTCTCTCTCTTCAAAGTCCCTCTTTTTTACACTATAAATTCACGCCATGCAATGCCTTGGTCCTTCGACAAGCACCTGTTGAGTCTCTCTTACACACACCATCAGCAGAAATTTGTTTTCTGAAATGGGTCTGAATTCAAACAGAGTAGAGAACTTCTCAGGCAATGAGGCGACCATCATCAGAGTCTCCACCACGGAGACAGCACTGCCATCACCGCCCTTAGAGGTGCACAGAGTTTGCTTGCCACCCAAAACCACCACCTTCCAGAAACTCAAGCACAGGCTCTCTGAGATCTTCTTCCCTGACGACCCGCTCCACAGGTTCAAGAACCAGACCTCACTGAGGAAACTCGTCCTGGGTCTTCAGTACTTGTTCCCCATTTTCCAGTGGGCGCCTGAGTATGATCTGAGGCTGTTTCGGTCTGACGTCATCTCCGGCCTCACCATTGCTAGCCTTGCGATCCCACAGGTGAGTGAGTGAACGAGTGAGCGAGTGAGAAAGAGACCGTTTTGTTTTTGTGTGTGCATGGAGATTTTGAGGCGTCGGTGTTTCTCGGAGAATTTACTGGTTCAAATTTTCGTTTAGTGTGCGTCAATCAGCTTAAAGAAATACAAAGTATGTAGATTTGGTTTGTTGATTATACAGTTTACTGATACAGTCGGTTCGGTTAGTTTTCTGGGTCTTTTCACTTAAATGCTTGTCTGGTTATGACATGGGTGCAAGTATGCATTGGTTAACTTTTGAATCCCCTTCTCATTATTGATTTCCAGGAACAGGGCTCATTAAACCAACGGTTAAATTATCTGCTAGATACAATTATCCTGTAAAATGACTTAGTTGAGGTTCTTGACTTTTCTGACTGTTTTCTTTTTTTTCCCCCTCTGTGAAAGAAATACTAATGCATAGTCCATTTCCTCCTTTTATTCTTTCTCCAGTCTTTATCTTCTTCTTCTTTTTGGCAATCCTGGTTAGAATTTGGATTTGGGTCCATCTCACTACCTGTGTCTTGCATTGCAGGGAATCAGCTATGCAAAACTTGCTAATCTGCCGCCTATTGTAGGATTATGTGAGTGTCGATTCAATCGTTCTTTTCTTTTTCTGTCTTGCTGTCACAAGTACATGAAACTAGTTGAGCTTTTTTGGATCTGCAGTTTTATACTTAATTGAACTGTGTTTCGTTCATGCAGATTCAAGCTTTGTTCCGCCGTTGATATATTCAATCCTTGGAAGCTCCAGGCACCTCGCTGTTGGACCTGTGTCGATTGCTTCTCTAGTCATGGGGTCAATGCTCAGTGAGACGGTGTCTTATAGTGAAGAGCCAATTCTGTATCTCAAATTGGCCTTCACAGCCACCTTCTTCGCCGGTCTATTTCAGGCTTCTTTGGGTCTCTTGAGGTATCACTTATCCAACCAATTTCTTTCTTTTCTTGTCCAAAATTGTTTGAAAGTAAATTGACAGAGAACTGTAATTCCACATTAAGAGTTTCTCAGAGGAGTTGAGTTAAAACTGTAGGAAATATCAATGAAGGAAGAGACAATAATACGGAGATTAACTTGACTGAGTTTGATTACATACTTTACAGGTTAGGATTTGTAATTGATTTTCTGTCCAAAGCGACACTAGTTGGTTTTATGGCCGGGGCTGCAGTTATAGTGTCATTGCAGCAGTTGAAAGGCTTGCTTGGGATTGTCCACTTCACCACCAAGATGCAATTTGTTCCTGTTATGTCCTCTGTCTTCAAACAAAAAGACGAGGTAATCCTTCTCATTTTCTTTTCCTTCTTGATTTCTTTTACCAAGCCTAACAGGAATCTTCATACATGATATAGAGCTACTTCACATATTTCTTATTGGAATTCGAATGAGTGATATTATTCTATTTAGCATCATATCGGTATGCCAAGAAAGAAAAGAGACCAGAATGTGTAATAACACTGCAATAGACAGATACCATTTTAATTTTTTCAAAGGAAAAGTCTGGCAATCCTTGTGCAATATGATCATGGAACTGAGGGGAATACAATTTGAAGTATGGATCTTCTGAAATCTGTTCATTTGGTAATTCCGACTTGTATAATCCTTTATCAAATTCGTTTATGGGGTCAATTCCAACTTATATCCGCCTTCTTTGGCGAGAGATCCTTTACATAAGTTACACTTGTGACTTGCAGTGGTCCTGGCAAAGTGTCGTCATGGGAGTCGGTTTCTTAATGTTTTTGTTGACAACGAGGAATATTGTAAGTTTAACTCGGCCAAACATTCATTTTGCTAGCCATAATTATGTTGAATGATCGACTCCTTCGTATAGTCTAACCATTGAGTTTCCATCAAATGTCACAGAGCATTAAAAGACCAAAGCTCTTCTGGATTTCAGCAGCTGCCCCTTTAACATCAGTGGTTTTGTCAACTATTCTAGTTTTCCTCCTCAGATCAAAAGCTCATGGAATCTCAATTGTATGAACTGAGGTTTTTCTCCCAGTTTTTGGACGTATTCATAGCGGACTATCTAACTAATGTTTGCTATTTTCATGTTGGGGAATTTATTGACTAAACTTACTGTTATGCACAGATTGGCCTCTTGCCAAAGGGTCTGAATCCGCCTTCATCAAACATGCTGTACCTGAGTGGCCCTTATCTAGCTCTGGCTATCAAAACCGGCATCATAACTGGAATTTTATCTTTAGCCGTAAGAATTTTGCTTTACGTATGCGTATTGCGATTGATTGACTCCTCAGACACATTTTTTTACTCTTGCATATACTTATCCTATTCTTCATAACATCTGTACAGGAAGGTATTGCAGTCGGAAGAACATTTGCCACTATGAAAAATTACCAAGTTGATGGAAACAAAGAAATGATGGCGATTGGCTTGATGAACATTGTCGGCTCCTGTTCCTCATGTTTTGTCACCACTGGTACTTATTTTACTTCTTTGCATAACCAGGTTTTCTTTGTTTTGAATGCACAGGATTTTTTATGACTAGTTTTAGAATATACTCCTCTTTTCGCATGATAGCGGGTCCCACGAGAGAGCAGTCCACATAAAATTGTGAGAGGATGATCAGTGAATATGTTGAAAGCACCTGATTATGTCTCCTTCTCAAGAAAAGTGGAGTTCTGTTTTAGCAGTTCTAACGACTGTACATACCTCTTCTATCATTTTCAGGGTCGTTTTCCCGGTCTGCAGTTAACTATAATGCGGGGGCGCAAACGGCAAATTCGAACATAGTGATGGCTACAGCAGTGCTAGTTACTCTGCTTTTCCTCATGCCACTCTTTCACTACACACCCAATGTCATCTTAGCTGCGATCATCATTTCAGCCGTGATCGGTCTGATTGATTATCAGGCTGCCTTTCGGTTGTGGAAAGTTGACAAGCTTGACTTCTTGGCATGTGTATGTTCCTTTGTGGGGGTCCTTTTCATCTCTGTGCCCTTGGGTCTAGCCATTGCTGTGAGTCTCTCGTACTTGAAACTTGTTCCAACTTTCTTAGCTATGTTCATCTTAGAAGGCATTACAGTTATTAAACTGATCTTAAACTTTAAGGAGGAGACTTTAATAATACAGTAGCTTCTTTAAGCAGCCTATTTTGGTTAACTTTGACATTTTTTGGAAATTCAGGTTGGAATATCTGTCTTCAAGATCCTCTTGCATGTCACTAGGCCAAACACTGTGGTACTGGGAAATATTCCAGGAACTCATACTTACCAAAGCCTCAGCAGATACAGAGAAGCATCAAGAGTTCCCTCTTTTCTAATACTTGCTGTTGAATCTCCAATCTACTTCGCCAATTCCACCTACCTGCAGGAGAGGTCAGCCTTCTTGACACCTCTTCAGAGTCATCAGCAGAACTAGATGGAAAAAAACCTATATTGGTCAAAAGATTTGAAGCTTCCTGTCCTTCATAGGTTTCAAAGATCATGCACATTCTCAAAGGAGTAACTTCTTCCTGGTTAAAAGCGCTTTCTCTGCGGTTGTAATTGAAAATCTCTTATGCAGGATCATAAGATGGGTGCGAGAGGAGGAAGAATGGATAAAAGATAACAACGGAAGTGTGCTGAAATGCCTAATTCTCGACATGGCGGGTACTACCTTCGCACTTCCACTGACTAAAACATTTTATCGTTCTGTCATTGTCGTAAGACCATCACTTTACACGGACTCTACATGATTTCTTTAGCAAAAAAGTTACTTCTAGTGACAGTATCTAAGGAATGCATTACGTTGAACTTTTTAATGAGAAATCATTTGACCCATGAAGAGGTTTTACTTCTTTTAACAAATTAGTTTCTTCTAGTTCATGTGGACTCTTGTTTTTCTGTAGGAGCATGCTTGCTCAATACGTCAGTTTTGAACTCCTTTTTTTTCAAAGAACATCAAATTATTTACCCCTTTGAGTCTACATTCTGCTTATTTAAAACCCGTTTGTCATGAGGGCTCTTGTATTTATCCGCAGCTGTCACTTCCATAGACACAAGTGGCATCGAAGCATTAGTGGAAATCAGGAAGATGGTGGAGAAGAGATCTCTCAAGGTACAACTCATGTTGAAGTTGTGAACTTTGTCAGGCTTTGGATGACGTTAGAGGCAAAGATCAAGTTTTCTTAATTCTCCCTTGTGCTCTCTCTCTTCTTGTCTTTCTTGTAGCTTGTTTTGGCAAGTCCTGTCGGGAATGTGATGGAGAAGCTACACAAATCACAGACGCTGGACAGTTTTGGGTTGAACGGACTGTACATGACCGTCGGACAAGCCGTTGCGGACGTTTCTTCATTGTGGAAGTGCCAACCGTGAGTACTGGACGGCTTGACGCCTATGTCGGGAAAGGGTACAGGTGAAGAGAGGACTTAACTTTTCCTTTTTTCCCTTTATTAGCTGGAAACTTTTGTAATGGCGGTTACGGTTTGCTACACCGAGAGGAAGAAGACAGCCGTGCTCTTCCTTGAAGAGATTTTTGTATCTCGTTCCTCCAAAACTTAAAACAGCCGAAAGCTTCGAATTCTGGCGTTCGAGGTTGGTTTAACTTGGCTCTGTCGCCATTATTTTCTAAGCACTTTCGGTCCTCAAAAATCAACCTTTTACTTTTAGGCTATAGTTTTCGACTAAAAAGCTTCGAATTCTAGTCTTCGAGGTTTAACTTGGCGAGCAATCCGACAGCTTCGCTTTTGCTAGATTTAGATATTCGATAGACAGGACTATTAGTTGGTTGTTCTTGGCACTGCAACATCCATGCAAAAAAACAACTCATACCGCTTCACGCATCTTCTCACATGCCAAAAAAGAAAAATTATGCATCTTTCTTTTATCCATGCTACTTCCCCAATCTCACATGTATGCCGACACAAAAGCAAAGAAAAGACGGAACTATCGGGACTAGGTTCGTATGCATTTGCTGCCAATTACATTCGAACTTGCCGATCAATCAAGAAGCTTGTAACCCCGCTGTGTCAAAATCATTTCAAGAGCTCATGGCATCCTTGTCCGTAAATTTTTGGAGGTTTTAACAGTAAGATCCTCCGGCGTGAGTCACACTGCATACAACAGCAACAGAGAGAGAGAGAGAGAGAGAGAGAGAGAGAGATGTGGAAAATAAGAGCACGCATGGTAACACTTCAGAAGCATAGTTTTTGCTTTTGAAGTGCTTCTGAAACTGAAATCCATTTGGTAAAGACGCTTCGGAAGTGCTTCTGAAACTGAAAGCCGTTTGGTAAAAATATTGAGAAATCACTTCCAAAAGTACTTCTGTAAGTGATTTTTACTTCTTGTTGGATTTTTGGCCAACTTTAAGAAGCTAAAAATTGTAACTTCTAAAAAAGAAATCACTTCCTCAACTACACCAATCTTCGCCGGTCGCCCGCCCGCCGCGAGTCGCCAATGGCCGCCCGCCCGCCCGCCACCAGTCGCCCATGGCCTGCCGCCGCCAACCGCCGCCGGTTGCCGTCCACCGTCCTCCCGCCGCCAATCGCCCACCCGCCGTCGACCGTCGCGGATCGGCGTCCACCGTCGGTCGCTGGCCGCCGTCCTCCACCGACCACCACTGCCGGAGATTTTGTTAATAATATTTAAAAATTAAAAATTTCAGAAGTAGAAATTTTATCAAATAGCTTTCTTTGATCAGAAATCAACTTTTGATGGAGAAATTGAAAAATCAACTTCTACTTCTGATTGAGAAGTTGAAAAATCAACTTCAGTTTCAGAAATGATTTCTTTTGCAGAAGGGTTGCCATGCGCGCCTAAGCTGCCCAGTAGAAGCAGGCATAGAAGTCCCTCTCATTTAATAAGTTCAGCTGGTTTAAGAGGCTCAACCTTTTATTGACACAAGCTTGCTCTCGATAGTCTACGTCAGTCAATCTACGATTTACTCAGACAACACCCTTCAAACCAAAAGTTGACATGCTTAAGTTGCAGAAAATAATGAAAATTTCATTTGAAAGGTATGGACTCTAAGACTGGACATTTCATCATTACCAATAATTGCAAGAAGCACAACTGGCATCAATTTCTCAAAGCCACCTAATTGCATATTTAAAAATATCCAAGACAATCCTTTTCGTCAACTTGACCTTATCCCACGAGCACAATTCCGACCCCAGCGTGCTCATTGTTGTCGTCGATTTGGTCAACAAGCATCATGCACAATCTAGCCATCCTAATTTGGTCTAGGATAGCATCCAGAGCATCATCCAAAGGAATAGCTTATATACTCCAATGAGACTTGTTTTTGTTGGTGGCGTTTCTCCAGTTGGTCAAACAGCTGCATCAATGATCCCAGCTCAAACAGTGAACTAAAGAAAGCTAGTAAAACTTCAACAAATATTAGACAGACAGAAAGCAATATCTTTTCCAACTATCATTGAGAAAGCACAAGATAGAAAAGCTAAAGACAACTCTTAAGCATTGCTTTGATGCACCATTGCAGAGGGAAGCAAATGAGAGACGTCAAATAGGTCAAATTCTAACAAACAAGTCTCCAATAATGGGGAACTTAACAAAGACATTATCGGAAACTCTTCCATTGAGTTAATTCAAAGAGGAGAAAAATGCCTTACTTGGACGATACCGAGCAATGGGAATTTCCCGCAGTTCACGTTTGATGCACAAATATTCACCTAGTAGAGCCATCACTGCAAGTCCAATGCCATTAACTACCCACCATGTTATTGAGGAAGGCCAACCTCCATATATGATGCATATCAAGAGATGAATGATAAATAAAGTGGCCGCAAAGTCCAGGCATTTCTTAGCCCTCTCGATTAGATAAAGCATATATCCAGCTCTGCATCAAGATAACCAAATTCAATATAAGAAACTGTGGTGACTTTCCGCCTTTATAAGCACGTAAACAGTAGATAAGATACGTTCTCCCTCCATAAAACAAGTTTAAGATTTACAATTCACAAAGCACCTGTTATACCCCAAGGATTCTGTTTTCATATCTATGTTTAATATATTAGCAGCAATATGGAGCAAGCCCAATGTTACAGCAGATAAGAGAACTACAGACAGAATGATATGGTAAAAGATCCAGTTAAAGACCTCAGAGTTACACTGTCACATCCGGTTATCTCAAGCACATACATTCAAAGACATCTGATCATTAGCTTGAATGACTGATAACAGCAGACTCAAAGGGAGAACAAGTCACAGGTGTATTTTCTTCAAACGAAAATTAAAAGGCGGTCCCATCACTGCATCTGGATTTGAACTTTAAAGACAAATCATGTCTTCAGGTACGAAGTCAGATTGTTCTTTTTCTTCTTCTCACATAGCTACTGAACAGTCTAAGCAACTGTGTCTAATACATGGGGACATATGACAATGCTTTTTTAGTGATTCTTAAAGTCACAAAATGGACTAGTGAAGAGGCCAAGATACAAGGTGTCTTCATGACGATTGAGAGAAAACAAAATTAGAGGTGGTCAGTTGGGGGAAAAACTGGAAAATCTACTATTAACTAAACCACTGCATACACGGTCAGACCCAAAATGAAACCAAATAAATTTGCTGCACATACACTTAATCGTTCCTGTGTGGGTTTACAAAAGGGATTCTAACATGGAGGTAACAAATTTTCTCATGATACCATGACAAACCAAGAATGAATGTCACAAGATGATCTTTCAAATATTCAGTCATGGAACACAAAACTTATCAACCCAATTGTCTCGTTTAATAACTCTCCAATGCAATTCCTTTTCTTCTTTTGGTGAACAAAATCAACCTTTTCCCCCTACAGCTAAGCTTCATATAGTGAATTATATCATTTTCGCAATTTATCTCAAACTTACATTCCAAAGGACAGTCATATTCTAACTGTCTAGCAGAAAATGACCTGAAATGTTATATCAAACCACTTGATAGGATAGCAAAGCTAAGTATTGAACTACGGCAAAGGGGGGGAAAATCAGTTTCAGTCTTTCAGATGGTTACCAACGTATCAGGTCAAAGTAAGAAGGGACAATAATAAACCATGCCAAGCCATTTCTCCTTATTAGAAGAGCATAAATTCGGAATCATGGATAATTGCTCAACCAGAAAAGACGTCATTCCAACAGTCCCTAATCAGTTGACCAAGAATGGCAGCTAATTTCATCGACTAGATAATAAAAACCAACCAGATGGAACCAAAGACATGGAAAAGTAACATAGAGAGTGAGAGCAGCATAAAGTTTAACCTGAGTTAGCATTGTTATTGAAGTCGTGCATGCACGCATTCTTTAAGTTAGGGCACTCATTCACACTCCATAACAATCACAAATTCACATGAAAACGAAAGAGGTACAAGACATAATTGCAACAACATAAGATCAACCATAAGCGAAATATGCTAAAAAAAACATTTTTCAATCTCACCCTGCAACTGCAGTGAGCACGATAGAAGCGATGACCGACCACCCAGTCACCGTGGAGGTGGACACAGCTGCAAAGTCAAAGAAGTAGACGAGGCTCATGCGCGAGACTCGAGTCCCGACAAGGAGCGACAGGAATAACCCTAGCGTGAGGTAATACAAGCATTGAAGACACACAATTTGCGCAACAATGAGCCAAGGATCCCACGCTACTGCCCCATAGAACATGACTGCGTCCCCTGCCTCTCCCAAATCAACCAAAACTCTACCAGAAACTCTAATCGAATCCCAAATCAATCAAAACTCAGAACCCTCGAAGTCAAATCCGAGCATTCCCAAGCCTGCGCTCCTAGAAACGCTCATCGAAGCCGAAATCCGCTGTAAACTGAATCATCCATGGAATCCGACACGAACTGCATCGCCTCTATAACAGTGAGCCGGTGCCCACCGCGCCGACCTGGATCCGAAACCCGAAATCACTCGGGCAGCAATATGAAACCGAATTGCAGTGGTTGTGATTCGATAAAAAAAAAGACGAAATTTATGAACGATTACGATTTGATGGTACAGAAGAAAGAGAGCGTAGTGAGAGAAGCACACCAAACGGATAGAGAAGAAGAAGGAGGAGGATGATTGAGTGGAATCCGAGCGAGTGAAGAAGAGTTTTGCGATTCGCGAGTAGGGGTGTGCAAACTGGACCGGACCGGCCCGGACCGGCCCGGGACCGGCCCGGCCCGGGCGGGTTGGTCCGGTCCTTGAGGTTGACGGTCCGGTCCCCGGTCCCAATAAACGGGACCGGTGACTGGGCGGTCCGGTCCCCCGGTTCCATGGTTTGGGACCGGCCCGGACCGGACCGACAATGTTTTTTTAAAAAAATTAGTTTGATCATCCTAATAATTTGAAAATTTCGAGTATCCTACAACGAGTCTTTAGCTATTTTGGTTGCAGTGATTACATCTTTGATTGTTGTGGTGGTTGCATCTTTGATTGTGTTAATTGATTTTTCTTTTAGATCGGGCTCATTTGTTTAGGGAGATATCTTCTTTGAATTTTTCAAACAGATTCAAATTTTAGATAGTATTTTTTTTCACATAAAATAAATGAAAAGAAAGCCATGTAAAAAGAACTGAAAAGATAAAAATCTCATTGTATTGATATTAGATTTGCAATTAAAGATTAATTCATATACGTGTTTTTCGTCTTTTGTGGAATTTTATTAGTAATGAATTCCTTTTTAGAGATCAGAATTAGGATTAGACTTTGGATGTTTTTGTGGAATTTTATTATTAATGAAAAATCAACACAAGAGGAGGTCGAAGTCTAAATTCTTTTTTTTTTCACCAAGCTAATCTTTTTATTATAGTTTTCATAAGTAGTTAGAATTAGCGGTCCTATTGGGCCGGGACCGGGACCGGCCCGGACCAGGACCGGCCCGGACCGCCGGTCTTGGTCCGGTCCGTGGTCCTGAAAATATGGGGACCGGACTACTGGTCCGGTCCCCGGTTCCATGCCGGGACCGGACCGGCCCGGACCATGCTCACCCCTATTCGCGAGCGGAGAGAAGCCGCAAAATTCGAGATCACGCTTCTCCTTCTTTCTTCCTTGTATGTCTGTTTTTTTTTTTAATTCTAATTTTTTTTTTTTTGCTTTTTTTTGTCGAACTTTTTAAATTTTTTTTGCATTTATGGGTTTTGTTATTTGCTGGTTGGTCCAATTTAGGCATGTTGTTTTCTTTTTATTTATTGTGAGCCCAAAAAAAAAAATAGACTATTGTCATTTTCTAACTATATAATTAGGAAAATGTGCATACTGTCGTAAAATATCGCGTTGCAAGTGTATAATAGAGAGAACAAAGAGAAAGTAGAGAAAGCACGTAGAGAGAATTCTTATTTCAACTTATCAAATGACCAAAACTAAGCTTCAATTTATAGGAGAACAAGGATGCACTTATCATTAATACATACATTGGATAGGGAGATGTACATAAAATGTAATATACAAATGTACCATAATAGATATATGAATATAATGAATATTCATTCATGTATTTCATAACACTCCCCTTTGAATATTCATTGTATTCATTATATTACAAATGTGCATTGAATGATACTGCCTTATTAAAAACCTTAAGCCGGAAAAACCCAATAGGGCAAAAACCTGACAAAAGGGAAAAAGAGTACAAAGCATAAATCTTATGATCTCTCCCTTTTGTAGATGCATTAATTGTCTCGTTAAAAACCTTAAATCGAAAAAACCCTGTGGGAAAAAATCGGTCATAAGGAAAAAAAGAGTGCAATGCATAGTTCATAATATCTCCCCCTCAATTGAGCCATATAGCCGCTGCTGAAGCCATTCAATCTTGCATCTTGTGAACTCGCCACATACCAATGCCATATATTAATTTATCAAAAGTTGACGTTGGCAATTATTTGGTAAAAAGATCTACAAGATTATTTATGGATTGAATCTGCTTAACATCGATTTGTCGACTTTCTTGGAGTTCATGAATATAGAAAAATTTCGGGGAGATATGCTTGGTCATATCTCTTTTGATGTATCCTCCTCTAACTTGTGCAACACAAGCAGCATTATCTTCATAAATTATAATGGGAGAATTTGTAATCGGTGTTAAACAACAAGAATTGTGAAATGCATTATGACGGATCTTACCAAACACACTCTCTTCCAGCATCATATAAAGCAATAATCTCGGAGTGGTTAGAAGATGTAACTACTAGTGATTTCTTCGTAGAACGCCAAGAAATGGCGGTGCCGTTATACAAAATAAATAATCGATTTGAGAGCAAACCTTATGTGGATCAGATCTATATCCAATATCAACATATCCAACTAAACCAGAGGTAGTGGAATCCTTGGAATAAAACAATCCCAAATTTATGGTTCCTCAGAGATAACGAAAAATATGTTTAACTCTATTCCAGTGTCACCGAGTTGCCAATAAATTTACCACAAAAGCGATATTTGATCTCATACATTGTGCCAAGTATATCAAAGCCCCAATTGCATTGAAATATGATATTTCGGGACTAAGTATCTTTTCATCAGATTCTCTAGGATGAAACTTATCCTTTTGGGGATCTAGTGACCTTACAACCATAAGGGTGCTCGATGGGTGAGCCTTGTCCATGTTAAAGCGTTTAAGTAGTCTTTCAATGTATGATCATTGATGGTCAATTATTACATTTACTTTATGCTCAAGCTCCAAACCAAGACAGTTTGGTTTTACTCAAATCTTTAACTTCAAACTCCATTTTCAAATACTTAACAGTTTTAGATAACTCTTCTGGAGTTCTAATTAAATTCATATCGTCGACATAAACTGCTACGATAACAAATTCGATTTCTGATTTTTTAATAAACACGCATGAGCAGATAGGATCATTCTTGTATCCTTTCTTAATTAGGTATTCACTTAGGCGTTGATACCACATGCGGCCGGATTGCTTTAACCCCTACAAAGATCTTTGCAACTTTATTGAGAATAAGTTACGGGGAGTGCATGCATCAGGCATTTTTAATCCGTTGGAAATTTTCATATAAATATCAGAATCTAATAAGCCATATAGATATGCCGTCACAACGTCCATAAGATGTATTTCCAATCTTTCAGAGACTATTGAGCTAATTAGAAAACGAATTGTATCCATCATAGGTGAACATGTCTCATCATAATCAATCCCAAGTCACTAGGAGAATCCTTGGGCAACGAGTTGGACTTTATACCTGACAACCTCATTTTTCTCATTTCGTTTCCGGACAAATACTCATTTATATCCAACGAATTTTATATTATCAGAGATTCGAGTTACGGGTCTAAAAACCTCTCGTTTAGTTAAGGAAGCTAATTCAGCCTTAATTGCTTCCTCTCACTTAGACCAATCTGGCCTTTGACGGCATTCAATAATAGATTGTGCCTCACAATCATCATCCATAATTTTTTAAGCAACTGAGAATGCAAAAACATCATCAATGATGATTTCATTCTGATTCCACATCTCATTACAATAAGTAATTGAATTCTCAATATTCCCAGGGTTAGTGATCTTTTCATGGGTTTGTGTCTCTTCAGTGACAATAAGCTCTTGAGGAGCAAGCAGAATACTAGGCTCTTCTAGAGCAGATTCCTGTTTCTTTCCCCTTTCATTTTCTAGGAATTGTATCTTTTGATCCTATCGGTCTACCTCGCTTCAAGTGCAGGGGATTTTGATCCATTTTAGCCTATCATTTGTGAACAACATGCAAAGGCAACATTGCGCGTAGATAATAGGCAAACATGGGACCATCTACAGGATGCATCCACTAGTACCATAAAATATCGAAACGGTCCACTTGGTGGTTGTATTGGTCCACAAATATCACCATGAATTCTTTGCAATAATAAATGGATTCAAGATGAACCATTGTTATAGAAGGTTTGATAATGAGTTTTCCTTGTGAACATTCACAATTATAATCTTTGGGCAACAATACATTTGTATCCTTTAAAGGGTGTCCTTTTATATTCTGAATTATTCTACGCATCATTGAAGCGCCAGAGTAACCAAGGTGATCATGCCACATTCCAAATTGATCAGGATTTACCAATTTTCAGAACATGGTAGCGTAGGTTTCAACGGCCTTGTTGACACCTGATTTTTAATCATCCTTTATGTCGATTTTATTTTTAAAATTAATTAAAAATAGAAAAAAAAGTCATAAAATTGCAAAATCAACTTTGGAAACCTTAACCTAGCCTTGGGAACCAATTTTGAACAAAAAATATTTTTCGTAATTATTAATATTTTTTCGAATTTATTTAATTATAAAAATACCCAAAAAATCATAAAAATACCATTCTTGGTCAGAAAAATACAAAAAAATAGTCAGTAATTTTATTTTAATTCCCTATTCAAGTTGGTCTTTATAAATCTCAAAAATTCGACTTGGGTCACTATGTTGCTTCACAAACATGAACCCGAGTCGACCATAAAAATTACCTTTTGAGTCCCCTAATTTTTAATTTCCACTTTTAATAAGCCATGACATTATAATCTAGAGCCTTGAAGTGCTATTGGGTCAATTAGGCCTTCAATTTGATCAATTTTGATGAAAAGGACCTAATTGCACAAATTTCTTTGCGATTTAGTCCCCGGTTTCGCGAATCTTAAAATTAAATTCTCTCTAGGGACACCCATGAAAATAAAACACCTCTACCCTATAGTTTTCGTCATGCCGAATCCATTGGTGGCCTCCATTTGGACTGATTTGGTCGTTTGGACCCTCGATTGGGCGAAAATCAATTTCGGATCCTAGGCATAATTTGGGGTTTTTGCCAAATTCCAATTCAATTACTCGTAAAAACACTCATTTTAAATGGAAAACGTGCCGAGGAGTCCGGTTTTGGGGTCAATTTCATGAAAAATAGTCAATTAGGGGTTCAATTAGGGCGAAATCGGAGGACCGGATCGGTCGGGTCGGCCCCGACCCGACCCGACCGAACCGGGTCTGCAACCAAAGTTGCAGACCTGATTCTTCACGAACAGAATGCAAAAAACGCAGGGGAGGTTGGCAAAAAAGCAGAGCATGGCAGAGACAAAATCGGCAGATGGGGGAGCGTCGGGGGACCAAAAAATCAGAGAGCAGTCCTTTTTGCAGGGACGAGGAAGGCGTGATCGTACTCGGAGGTTGCCACGGCTCGGGTATAAGGGCGGAGAGAGAGAGGGAGCCAAGGGAGAGGAGCTCACGGTTTTGAAAATTTTTAGAGAGGGAGAGAGATCCGGCCGAACCGAGAGAGAGAGAGTGATTGAGCGTCCGTCGTGGGTTCTACAAGCATTAGGGAGCCTGAAGCGTCGTCGTCGGAGCCCGGAGCCGCCGTTAATACTCAGCCAAAGTCGATCGGCACCGAAAACGGCGGTTGGAGCTCCCCGGGCCCAAACCCGAGCTGAGAGCTCGGTCCGACGTAGGTGGAGGTCGCCGACCCCTAGGCGACCTCAGGTAAGCTCCTAAACCTCTATGGCATACTCTGTGAACGGCCGAAAGCGAGTTTGAAACAAAAAAAATTTTTCCGGAAAACGCCTCGCCGGAACCGAATCGGTGGGGGCTCGTTTTGCCGACTTCCGGCGACTTTGTGACTGTGAATGAGGGTGTATGTCGATGCTTGGTGTTTAAGGGGTCTAATGGCGCAAGAATCGTCGAAAAATACGACGATTTGGGGCCGGCCGCGGCTTTCCGGCGGAATCGCCGGAATTTTCCGCCTCCGGTCGTCTTCTCAGACGACCGGGTTGACTGGTCAACTTTGTTGACCAGTCAACGCCAACGTGGCAAGCTACGTAGGCTGCCGCGTCGGCTTAAAAAAAAAAAAAAACCTAGATCGGATGGTGGGCGATGTGCCACGTGTCGCGATCTAGGAATTTTGAAAAATAAATAAAAGATTTTATAATAATAAATAATATTTTCGAAAATGAAAAAAAAAAATTAATTAGATCGGACGGTCGTGGGAGCGCCACGTGTCGCGATCCGACATTTTCAAAATTAAATTAATCCGGCGGCTAGGGTAGTGCCACGTGGCAAGGCGGGGACCGTCCGATTGGTTTTAATTTTCAAAAATCCGAAAAAATGATTTTAAAATAATAAAAAATAGAAAAAAATTTATAAAAAAAAAACGGCGTCGTTTTAGGCCGGTTTTCGACCCGTACGGTCGGGCCGGGCGCCCGAAAGGCGCGGGCCGGGTTTGACCCGGTCCGGATTTTTTTTTTTAAAAAAAAAATTCAAAAAAATTTTATAAAAAATTCAAAAATTAACAAAAAATAGAAAATCATTAAAAAATTATAAAAAATTATAAAAAATTATAAAAAATTATAAAAAATTTCAAAAAATAGGAAATGGTCACAATCAACTGACCATGTCCTATTTCGTGTCTTTCGAACCCTAATTCTTCCAAAATGACGATTTTGCCCTTCAGGCAAATCGTCTGCCAAAAATCAAAAAAATTCAAAAAAATTCCCGAAAAATTACAGAAAATAGGAAATGGTCACAATCAACTGACCATGTCCTATTTTTGGTCTTTCGAATCACAATCCTTCCGAAATGACGATTTCGCCCTTTTGGCAAATCGTCTTCCAAAAATTGAGGAAAATCAGAAAATTTCTAAAAAAATTCCAGAAAATAAGAAATGGTCACAATCAACTGGCCATAACCTATTTTGGGCCTTTTGAAACCCGACCCCTTCCAAAATGACGATTTCGCCCTTTTGGCAAATCGTCTCCCAAAAATTCCAAGGAAATTCCAAAAATTTCAGAAAATAGGAAATGACCACAGTCAACTGGCCATGACCTATTTTCGGTCTTCTGAAACCCGACCCTTTTCAAAAATGACAATTTTGCCCTTTAGGCAAATCGTCTCCAAAAAATCAAGGAAATTCGGAAAAATTTCAAAAAAATCCCAGAAGATAGGAAATGGCCACAATCAACTGGCCATGATCTATTTCTGGTCTTTTGAGTCCTGATCCTTTCAAAAATGACGATTCTGCCCTTTTGGCATATCGTTCCTCAAGAATCCCTGAAAATTCCAAAAAAATCAGGAAATGGGAAATGACCACAACCAACCGGTCAAGACCTATCTTTGGTTTTTCGAATCTCGATCTTTTCAAAAAATGACGATTTTGCCCTTTAGGGAAATCGTTTCTCGAGAAATCCTGAAAAATTCAAGAAAAATCTCCAAAATAAGAAATGGCCAAGATCAACTGGCCATGACCTATTTTGTTTATTTCAACTCTCAAACCTCCCTAAAATTGACGATTTCGCCCTTCGAGCAAATCGTCCCCAAATCTTCTCAGTCTACCCTTGGTCCTAAATCACACATTCCCTAAGCCCTTAATGCTATACTAGGAGGCCATTGATTTGACTTGATGTGCATTGGCGTGGTTCATTTATGCACTTGATTGCGCTTTCCCTATATTGATTGTGATTTGATAGGACTAGCCTTCCAATCTGCATGAAACCCCTTGAATCAGACTTACCTCACCCAAAAATTGCGCCTGTATGAAATCTTAGTTAGGAAAATCACTCGCGTTAGGTACCGAAAGGACGTTGGTAATGACACCAACGTAACCAAGCCCCCGAACCCTAAATCTCTAGTTCCTCAGAACTGACCGATCTCTCCCAATCGATTAGTGAGGTTTCCGGTCCACCTTCCAAGAAGGACCGGTGGCGACTCCAAATGCATGCACACATAGCACATGCCACCACGACCATACCAAGGTCGAATGCGATCGACTCTTATCGTCGAAACCCTCGCATAAAAATTTACTCCCGTTGCGATTTGGTATGGGCCTGGGAGGGTCCGCGTCGAGAAAGCCCGCGATCCACATTTCAGAGTGGGGGCCCGATTCGACAATCCATTAGCCCGTACACCAATTTCGGGTCGCGACAGGCCTTAATCATGACACAATACAAACCCATAGGAGAAGCTTCTAGCTTCTCGTGGATGGTTTTCAGGTGCATCTTATAAGAGATAATGCTAATATATTCCTTATTTTGCTCATGAATAGTTTCAATATGGTACCCATTACGGCGTATATCTTTGAAACTGAGCAAATTCCTTTTTTATCTGCTGCTTAGAAACGCATCCTCAATATGCAGGACGGTGCCATTTGGCAAAACAATTGTCGGACCTGACATTGCATGGACACGTGCCTTACGCAATGTCATACTCGAGAAAAAGTGTCTACTACGAAATATGGTATGTGTTGATGCACTATCAAACAAACAATTATCTTCCTTTTTCTCATTATTTCCCATTTGCACTTATATTGACAACTTCAGGTGTCAAGTATCATAAAATTTGTATATTAGTTATAGAATCAAATAAAATTTCAAAATAATAAACATTATATAAGCATCATAAGCATTTCATTACATAATCATATTAAAGAACAATAAAATGTAATACTTTTAAAAAAATAACTAGAAAAGAAAATATTAGAATCATAAAATTCGAAGGCTAAGTTTGTCATCTACCAATCTGATGCATCATCAAAGCAATCAGAAGTCCTCAAAGAAATCAAAGACGTCCAGGGATGCATTTGCTATTTCAGGAGCAAGAGGAGTCCCACCAACAGAAATATTGGTGGCCTCAATTGTGGTTATGGCAATAGGATTAATTTCAATGGCGTGAGATTCACCATGCTAGCCCTTAGTTTTAAAAAGATGTCTGGTATAGATCAATAAAAGGCTTTGGCATACTACAAGTACGTGACCAGTGCCCAGTCATGCCACAACGATGGCAAATGCTTTCATTAGTCACCTTCTTTGGCTTTTTTTCTTTATCATGATTCGACCTAAAATTAGATTTCCTAGGGCGGTTAAATTTCCTGCCACCCCTTCGAGGATTATGTTCTTGTCTGTGCTTATAGCCCTTAAAATGGCCAGTATTTTTCTCAAAATTAGCATATGCTTCAGGCAATGCTTTTGAGCCAGCAGGACTGAGATCATGATTTTTGAACAGCAATTCATTAGTTTGCTCAGCAGTGAGACACACAGAAATTAATTCAAAATATGTGGCAAATTGACGTTGCCAGTATTGCTGTTGCAATACAATATTCGAAGCATGGAAGGTGGAGAAAGTTTTCTCTAACAATTCTACATCAGTAAGCCTGACACCGCATAACTCAAGCCGAGAAACAATATCAAATAAAGCGAAGTTATAGTCAGACATTGATTTAAAATCTTGCAGTCTGAGATTCTGCCAATCATATTGTGTTTGAGAGAGGATAACAGTCTTAATATAGTCATACATATCATTCAACCTCTTCCACAAGGTCTGAGGGTCTCAAACGAATAAATATTGAGTCTGTAGGCTCTCATGCAAATGACGACGGATAAAAATCAGTGCATTTGCTTTATCTTTTGCATTGGAAGTTCTGTCTTCTGTAATGGCATTAGCAAGACCTTACCCTTGGAGGTGCATTTCCATGTCAAGGCATCAGAACAGATAATTATTTCCACTCACTTCCAAGATGCGGAATTTGGGCTTTTCAATATTTGCCATAATTCTGTACCAGAATGAATCCTTAATTAGAAGGATTTTCAAATGTGGCATCCCCCGTTTGCGAGATTCCTAATGAGCAAGTATATCCAAAAGGGATTAGAGAATTGACTATAAGAACAAGAATTCAAGACCTTAATATATTGGATTAACAATGAGAGCATGAAGTGTCAAGGTGACATTGTGGAAGTGAGCTAGGAATTTATAGATTTTGGATTCGTTAAGGCTTAAGTGATAATAAAGGGAATGGCCGTGTGCATTGCAGAACATTATGGCAAGAATTCAAATATTAAGGAGATCAATTGAAGAATTTCGAATTCAAGGACTAAGGTACATTAGTCGAGAATTATAGTCTCAAGAATCATATTGCTATTAAGTGGAGTTGATTGGAAAATAGGAATTTAATTGGATTTATACCATGACCGAGAATATGAGGAACGTTGCCACCATTGGATTATACTTGGAGAGAAAGGAGATTTATTAATGACCGATTGATCAAGGGGTCATAAGGATTAATATGAGCTTGGTAGTATAATTGATTTTCCCTTAAGATTGGAGGCCAAGAATTTTCGGTCCAATGGGGGTAGGAACATGTGGCGAAGTTGTTCCACGTGCATGAAAGGGCATTGGCCGATTACACCTAGGGAAGATGCAAGGAAGATCATTGGTTAATAGTCTTATCAATATGAAAATGATTTATCACCATTGGGGGTATTGACACTTGGCGAAAATTGAAGGAAGAAATTCTTGCATTATGGGATGAAAGATAAGTGTCAAATCAAGAGCTTCTTATGATATGCAAGAGGACATTTGGATTAGAACCATACGAATTTCGTTGGCCTTCATTAGAATGGGAAATAGCATGAAAAACGTCATTTGACCCGAGAGCCTGTATTTTCGTTTTTCAGCACGCGTCGAAAGTAAAATGACCCGTTCGAAGTCGTCCGGAGTCCAAATTGAGCTCCGTTTTCTCCCACGCGACCATAAGATGACGAGGAACAAGAATATGGGGTCTGATTGCCTAATAAGTTGGCGAAAAATTATCAGTTTGGATGAGAGTGAACCTCGACGGGATTGTGGGATAGATTCAAGTTCTTGTGCATGTGTAACAAGTGGCAAGAAGAAACAACATCAAGGTTGCATGAGGAACAAGTGGCAATACTTTTCTTCTTGCATGAAAATCTATTGGCCATTGGGAACATAGGAATTGGTGTTAGAAGCAAGGTCATCTATTGGTCTAATGTTCCATCCAAAATCTAGCAAATGATTATCAACCACTTGGGGTAAGGACAAGTGGCGGCCATGTCTCAAAGTTTCATGACATTCTATTGGTTGGGCAAGCCTAGGGACGAGGCGAATTCATAAATTGGTCAAGAGTCCCCTCAAAATCTTCACCCTAGATAATAAACCATTGGAAGGCATGACAAGTGGCGCATGAGTTCTCCCTTGCATGAAATGTAATTGGTCAATCATTCTTGGGAAGAAGCAAGAAAAGCTATTGTGGGAAGCCTCTTCAAATTTCAAGGAATGACATATCACCAATAAGGGTAAGGCAAAGTGGCATGTAATCAAAGGAATAAGGTGCATGTGTCACAAGTGTCAAGTGTCTTCCTTTAATCAACCCCAAGTGTCGCACTCCTCTTGGAAGCCACCCTAAAACCGCTTGCAAGCCCATAGATTAGCATCCCTTCTAGATTTTGGGGTCTCTCACGTTAGATGAATGGGGAAGACAAAGGCAAGAAACCCATTTTTCCCTTGGTTCTATCCAGTACAATGAAGCGAGCAAAAGGAGCGAAACCCATTCTGTTTGGGCTCAGTGGAAATAATGAAGAGAAGGCTGATGATCATCTCTATTTCCCTCCACTTTCGATCAAGAGGAAAGCTAAAGTCGGGGGAGCTCACCGAGGCAAGAGGGAGCAGAAATCTTGGCACGTGAGCGAGCTTGATGCAATTAAAAGGCAAGAGATTCATTCAATCTTGCTATAGGATAGATGTTCGTTGTGTTGTCGCCATGCTAGGAGAGTTTGGATCAGATTTTAGGACAAGAAACCCAATTTGTGAAATTCGGATCTAAATTGTGCTGCCTGTGTTGAGAATTTTGTCGAGCCTTGTGTGATGAGAATCTGACCAAATTTCCTTCATGAAACTTGTTCGTCACGCCCTTGGCTATAAGGTAATTTCATTTCGAAATTTTTGGATTTGAGGTGATATTTATAATTTCCTTAGAACCACACGGGCTCAACCTGTTTCTGACGAGTTTAGCTGAGACCCCTTACAATTCGTGAATTTACACTGATTTTTGGAGAATGATTTATACCAACTTCCCTTCATAAAATTTTAAGAGGATATCTTGTACTACAACGTATAAAAATTTGGGATTTTTCTGATCTGGATAACCCCACAAAATATATTTATTTCTGTGACGTTGGCACTGGTTCACCGAAGGTTAGTTTTCCTCTAGATTTTGTGAATTACTGCAATTTTTCTAGCTGTGATCAATTCGAGATTTCTTGACACAACGTTCCCCATGGTCTTAAGTACAACATGGTAAAATTTGATGATTTTATGAGCTCATTTGCTAATTTAAAGCGGACAACTCGCGTAACTACGCAGTGCTGAAATTCCCTACTTAAGAACCGAGTTATGATTACTTCAACTTGATAAGAATGTGATTTGATTGGCTAGAACCTCGGTGACCCGAGAGCTTCAAAGAGAGGAAGTGGTAGCCTTTTGGTCTTGATGATTCATTTCTCATGTGCTCTGCTTGATTAAATTCAATGCTGTGATATTTGTTTTCCATGTACTTGTCATTGTGGACATTGACATTGGTATGTTGGCTTTGCGATTGAGTTATCGCCTGCAAGAATTGAGATTGTGAATCATTGACATACATGGCCAAGCATACATTGTACATGAAACGATATTGATAAGATATGTGAAGATATTTACTCTTTAGTGCACTGAATTGAGTTGATGCCCCTGAGCTGTGTGCGGGGATTTGTACGGACTTGACGACCCTGAGCTGTGTGCGGGGTAGAGTCGTACCATGCGTCGTGACGCCCCTAGGCTGTGTGCGGGGATTTGTACGTACTTGAAGATCCTGAGCTGTGTGCGGGGGAGAGCTGTACCATGCGTCGTGGATGCCCTGGAGTAGGGGTCGCAAGTCAATTGACTTGGCGATGGTGAGATGATTGAAGAGCACGTCATTCCATAATGCATTGGCATTCTCATTACTTTATGTTGTTGATGCCTAATGATCTGAATTGATGTTGTTACATGCTCTTGATGCCTTATGTGATTGTCCTTTTTAGTTGGTTTTAGGGAGTCTTAGGACCCCTATGGTGGGGTTGAGTGTTTTTCTTGCTAGCCGTCGTGCTAACCCACGTTGTGGGAACATTTTTCAGATTGGGAGATTGACAGCTGGGCTTTGGGTATTGGAGCTGGAGGCTAGGAGGTACCTGGGATGCCACATCAAATATCCACCGCCATTTCAGGAGCAGAAGAATACTTTTAGATTTGAAATTGGTTTCAGGCCAAGAAAAAGAGAAAAAAAAAATGAAGAATTGATAGAAGATGATGAAATATAAGTCGATTAAAGAAAACAAAGAGAATACTTACTCAGAAAAATAAAGAGGACATACTTACCTTGCAAAAGTTATTTACTCAGTTGGTAGATCCTCGTGCTGATAACGTGTTATAAAATATCTCGTTGCAAGTATATAATAGAGAGAACAAAGAGAGAAAGTAGAGAGAGCACGTGGGGAGATTTCTTATTTCAACTTATTAAATGACCAAAACTAAGCTCCTATTTATAGAAGAACAAGGATGCACTTATCATTAATACATACGTTGGATAGGAAGACGAACATACATTAGATAGGGAGATGTACATAGAATGTAAGATACAAATGTACCATAATAGATACGTGAATATAATGAATATTCATTCATGTATTTCATAACACGTGCTATATAAGACCGAGGATCTCCTATTTTTAATGGGTCTTCAATCATATTTCTCGTCTTTTTCCCAATTATCTCATAAAACTTTATGTCCATATAGAAATGCGAACGTTCATTATTGTATGTTAACTCCCGCGTGTTTTTGGATAAATTGTATTCTATAACAACCTTCCTAATATTTTTCAAATCTTAAAATATCTTTAAATTTCATAATTTTATCAATGATACTTTTACAAGATTCAAATATCTTGTCACGCCATAATTTTGCTTATTCTTTCATATTAGGGCTTGCTTTCCCCGTGTCATCATCTAGGAATGAAAACCAACATACGGCCTATTGTATTTATCAACTCATGAGATGGAAAATTTGTATCGCTCTTAAGAGGTGGAACAATAATTACCAAAACCTTCCGTGGATATTTGTTTGTGATATTTGAGGCAATTTCTTTCAACGGGATTTTTCACAAAAATGTTCGTTGCATTTTGTATCACGATAAAACAGTTCTTTCATGAAGGATGAGACGATGTGGTCTTCAGAATAAGCTGAGCCAAAGTTAAATAAACTTACAAGTAAAAAATATATTTAAATATATTTCTAAATGATATAGTTTAGTTTGAATGTAGTTTCTTAAGTTACTCCTAAGTCCTAAGTGATACAATCGTTTTATCTTTTGATAATGTATCTTTCCAATTCAGAAGTAGATATACACACACACACACACAGAGGATAATATTATTCAGAAGTAAAAATGTCTAATTTGGAAAAAGAATGGGCCTAGTGAAGCCTGCTAGAGTTGGACCTTGAGGCCCAAAGAGTACAGGAAACGCCTCGGCGCAAGATAGCATGACCCTCTTTTATCTCCGGAATCATCATTCTCCCCTCGCTTCTCACTCTCGATTTGCTTTTCACCTAAATTCGTTTCCCAGTTCCTGCTTCGTCCGCGATTTCTTCTCTCGCTTCGTATTCTTCACGGCAGATTCTTCGTCTCCAACATGAATCTCCTCGCAAAATGAGTGGAATTGTTTCGAAAGAAGCAGTGGGTGCTGAATACTTTGGACTTCTTCCAAGACTGCGGATTTGTTCTCGGCCGAGGTAAGATCTTTGAGCTCCACTTTGGTTTTTGGCCTCGACTTTCCGTTTGTACGAGCTGATGGGTAGCTAATTTGGGCAGATGCTGTTTGGTTTTTGTCGGGGGTTGAATCTTCAGGAAGGGGGGAAAAATTGAGCTTGTCATTTGCCACTTAAAGAAAGATGGGCTCTGTGAGGTCACTGGTCACTGAATCTGAATATGGCTGATTAGTGGCTAAATGAATTTAGAGCTAGTTTAGAGAGGTTAATTAGCTAATGTTATACCGCAAGTGTTGAATGTTTTTAGAATAAGCGTAATTAGTTTGCTGTATCTTGTGCAGTTCTCAATTGAATGATGCTAAGGTATAGACTTTATATCTAATGGAAAGTGAAAAAATTTCTCTTTTCATGTATCATTTTTCGTTTCCTTTCCCCCTAAATTATTCCTATTGTTTGCTGCTAGTATAGGGGATTGTGTGGTCTTGAAGTAAGAACTGGAGTACTCACGTGACAAGAGACTTCGGCTTTTATTTGGTGAAGAAAGAGAGGTTGGAGTTTTTTCGGGTTGCCTTGCAGTGAAATATTGTCCTTCACGAGATTGGACGGTGATTAGATGGACCACGCTGAGGATGATGCTGGGTACGCCCCTAATTCACATGGTGCCAATCAGCCACAGGCATATGGTTCCTCGAATTCCCAAAAGCTTCCTGTTGGAACTCCTCCATATTCTAAGCCAGTCAGTAACCAATACGTAGATGATGATGATGAGGATGATGGTGACGATGAGGATGAAGAGGAAGAGTTGGGAGAAGAAGAAGATGATAAAGACCAAATAAATGGCAACAGGCAAATTGTCAAGAATGGGGAAGATGAAGATGACGACGACGACGACAACGACGAAGATGATTTCTCGGACGACGACGACGACGACGACGACCTGCAAAAGAACCAAGCTAGAAGAGCAAATGACCCAGAAAGACGCCCCAAAAGGCGGAAGCTGAAGAGTTTGGTTTCTAGTTATGAGTTTGCTCCTCGTGTACCACCACCTCAAGATGTGCCTCCACCAGTCCCGAAACCACTGCCGCCTACTGGTGGCCGGAATTCTCTCACGGATTGGACCGAACATGAGACAGTTGTTTTACTTGACGCTTGGGGCGAGCGGTTTCTTCAACGTGGGAGGAAGAGTCTTCGGTCTGATGAATGGCAAGAAGTCGCAGAAAAGGTGGCAGAGGTATCCAAAGTTGACAGGACAGAGAGTCAATGCAGAAACCGATTAGATACATTGAAGAAAAAGTACAAGAAGGAGAAAGCTAAATTTGTGGAGACCAGCGGTGTCTCCAGCAAATGGGTCTATTTCAAGAAGATGGACATGTTAATGTGCTCATCCCCCTCGCAACAAACTGCTCTGTCTTGTGGGGTCGACTCTGGGGAGTATGTCTTCATGAACCCTAGGGTTTACCTGAACCGTGCTAATGGAATGGATGAGATGAGGGACAGTCCTGGGAACTCGGAGTCTTCTGACAAAGAGGGAGATGATTCAGATGGCCTTCCACCCAAGAAGAGAAAATCTGGAAGAGAGTCTAGTGACGGGGCTTCGATCAAATTGCTTGCGGAGTCCGTGACAAAATTTAGTAAGATCTACGAGAAGATTGAGAACAGTAAGAGGCAGCAGATGGTGGAACTAGAGAATATGAGGATGGATTTTCAGCGGGATCTGGAAGTTCAAAGGAAGCAGATAATGGAGAGGGCTCAAGCCGAGATTGCGAGAATAAGGCAAGGCGACGATGTCGAGAACGATCTCTCCGCTGAGAATGCCAGCGGGTGACATCTTTACCTGAATAAGGATTATGATTAGATTAGTATGACGACTCTTCCTCTTCCGGTGTATAATATTGGTTTAGGCCCCTGAACGTCTAGTTTCTGAACCAATAATATGATTGAAGGTACTTGTGCTCATTTCTGTATTGGAAATCGGTGACTTGGATAAGCCCTCGCATTGTGGTATGGTCAATCTTTCGGCTCACTTTTGCTCCTTCTCTATGGAGACCATCATCTATAAGTTCTGCAGGAAAACAAAAGAAACTTGCTCCTTTGGCTTACATAGATGCAGATCTGTCTCTGCCACTGGTGAGGAATAAGAGCCCCGTGTAGCTGTAACTGTGCTGTGCACGGTGCCGTGCCGTGTAGGTGCTGTAATTTGGATGTTTGGTTTTGCATATTTTGAAGCTCGGTGAGGCGGCTTCATAAAAGTTCCTATGAGCTATTGTAGTAGTTGCGGCCATGAGGCGTTTGCTGAACACCTGATAAAAGCAACAACACCCTTCTTCCCAGCTGAAATTGCCGTAGGAAATCTGTTCCAAATAGTCTCTAAGTTGACCAAGCTTTGTTAGTAGCTTTGGATAGACCCCTTCTTCGTAATTTTTTTTTGTCTAGTTCTTAGATTTGACAATGGCCTTCTACCGAAGATCAGCGTAGACATCAATGCCGCTTATTCGAAAGCATCAATCTTACTCTGTTATATGAACAGTTAGTATCAACATTGATCCATTAACAGGACGATAGACTTTTCCCGATTGAATTTTTGCCCACCTATGAAAAAGTATACTAGTTGTTGGGACATCATTGTCAGTTTTATTTGTTTTTCTGATAAAACGTAACTTCCGCTTTATTAATCTTTTATAGACACGTGAAAATCGTGCTTCCCACGTCATAAATGGGAACTGTGTTTGGACAAATGATCCATGTGGGAAGCATCCTAAGTACGCTACATCGTAATTTAAAACTTTGGTGAATGAGAAGTTACTAAGAGAGTTAAAGGTCATCTCCAAAGATCCTGATATTGTCGTGTCAGAAGTAGGTTTCCTCAGGTTTTAGTAAACTCCTAGGTTGTTTGTAGTTTTTCCACTTTTATTGTACTTTTTCACAGTCAAAAGTATCTTTCAAGAACACATGCTTTAGTAACCGTTGTACAGCATTAGTCTCTTTTTATGTATATAGTAAGTTTCAAACATTGTAAGAACGAAAGGATTTTTCACATTTATTAGCAACATTTTTTTTTGTAAGGATTAGCAACTTTTTTTGTGTCAATTTAATTTTAAATATTTTATTGGTGCTAATTCAGTCCTAAACCTTTTACATTTGTGTCAATTCAGTCCTAAATCTTTTGTATTTATGTTAATTGAGTTAATCCGACTAATTTTGGCCGAAAATGGCTGACATAGACATCGATTGTCCCATGTAGCACGACAAACGCTGACTTAGATATTTTTTTAAAATATTATTGTAAATAATTTTTTAAGCATTTTTTGGTTTTTTAAAAAAATATTTAAATATAAAAAAATATTTAAAAAATATCTATGTTAACACATGCAATGCCACGTAAGACAATTGATGTTCGCGCCAATAATTTTCGACTAAAATTGACCGAATTGACTCCATTGACATAAATGCAAAATATTTAGGAGTAAATTGACACTAATGCAAAAGATTTAGGACTGAATTGACAAAAGAAAAAAAAAACTAAATTAGCATTAATGCAATATATTTAGGATTTTTTTTGACACTTTTCCCCATTAGCAACTTTATCCAAGATGATAACGCCCGTTACTTAATGACCATGAACTTTCTTAGTAACTTGTCATATTGAAAAGCAAATTACAATGTCTACGAAGTAAATTTCCCACTTGGTTTGTAGCCATCACGCTTTGTATGGTAGACCGATCATGCATAGACGGGTCCGGGAGATCCAGAATTTCCTGGACCCTTTGACAATGCAACGAGCTTCAAGAGTCTTGAATTACTCCCAAAGTGCCTCCTCATCAATGAGTACACCCTCACACTTTCCATTGACAGACCATCTAGCCATGCAATGCAACCTTTAGAGCTGCCTCCAACTTGTCCTTGTTCGTGGGTTGCCCAAGAATCTCAATTGCCATCTCCTTTGAAACTATGAATCTCCAACCAGCCCCGCAACAAGGGGTTCGAGGCACTTCGAGAATATGATGGCTTCTGGCTTGCATCTCATGTCAACCAAGTAGAGATGAAGTAGCTCATGTAGGCGATGTGCTGCGGCCTTCTCTCTCTGCCAAGCATCTCACATTAACATGCTAATCCCAAACAACCATAAGTTCACAACCAATTGCGATTTTGATAGATCTTTCCTGGAAAAGAAAAAGGCTCGCTGTCAAGATATTACCAATGTCAAACTTCTGTTTCTTTGAGACATCAATGCATATACGTCTTCTTCGTCTCCATCTTCTTAATACGATCAGTCTCCAGATACTGATTTCTAGCATCAAAATGTCCTCTCCCAATTCAAGAACATGCATCTCATACTCATCAAAATGAGAGAAGCCACTGATGAGTGAGGACAGGTACTTCTACCTTTCTCATCTACAAGACAGAATGATATATGCCATGATCTTGCACGCCCACATCAAAGACATGATTCACTGCCTTTCCGCAAGTCTCTCTTAACATTTTAATGCTAGATCAGTCTCCAGATACTGATCTCTAGCATCAAAATGTCCTCCCCAAATTCAAGAACATGCATCTCATATCAAAATGAGAGAAACCACTGAAAAGTGAGGACAGTTACTTCTCTACCTTTCTCATCTTCAAGACAGAATGATCCATGCCACGATCTTGCACGCTCATATCAAAGACATGATTCACAGCCTTTCCGCAAGTCTCTCTGAACATTTTGATGCTAGAGATCAGTCCAGACTGATCTCTAGCATCAAAATGTCCTCCCCAAATTAGAGAACATGCATCTCATACTCATCAAAATGAGAGAAGCCACTGAAGAGTGAGGACGGGTACTTCTCTACCTTTTTCATCTTCAAGACAGAATGATCCATGCCAGAATCTTGCACACCCATATCAAAGACATGATTCACAGCCTTTCCGCAAGTCTCTCTAAACATGCCAGGATAGAGCGGCCTTCCAAAGGAACAGTTGTTCTCTTCACCATCTCTTTTCGGTTTTCGAGCTTTACCTTAATTTAAAACCAAGCCAAATTAAAGTAACATGAAAAAGTCAGTAGTCAAAACTAGTGCCTAAGAGGGAAGTATTACTTGAATAACGGCAGCACTACAGCAAAGAAAACTTACATGATGACCAAGGAAATATGTCTCTTGTCCAATAGGTGATTTTGCAATAGAATAGAGCATGCAGATAAAATCTGATCAATTATGTTTCTCATAAGGCCGGTTCCCGAACTTCATCGACTTTACCAACTGCTTCAAGTATTGATGAGTAGGTGATGAGGTCATATTCAAATCCTTGAGCCTTCATCTCCTTCATAAGCTTTGCAGCTTCCTCAAACATACCAGCGCGGCTGAGACATCCAAGTATGGTGTTATAAGATACAGAATCCAGCTTAATCCTTGAACATTTCATTTTTGTAAACATTTCCATTGCCCGATCCGGCCCACCAGACCTTGCCAGGCCATTAAGAATGATGTTATGTGAATTTATATCTGCGCTGCAGCCATTTTTTTCCATGTTCTGAAGTAATGAATGAGCTTCGTCCATCATACCAGCCCTAATCATCCCTGACATGAGTGCATTATAAGCATAAACATCAGGATTGCAACCTGTCACCTTCATCTCATTGAAAAGATCAACAGCATCACTGAGACGTCCACTTTTTCCGTAGTGTTTAATCATGACCGCATATACCCTTGAGCTCAAACGTCCAGAATTCTCTCTCAACTCTTGAAATAACTCGTTAGCAGCTTCATGCCGGTTCGCCTTTCCGAGACTATTGATCAGGCTGCAATAAGCAGCCGGACAAGGAGGAAAACCTTTCTCGTCCATCTCTTCCAGGAGTAGTAAAGCCTTTTCAACCCTGTTTGCCTTGCAAAACCCATGAATGAGAATCGAATAAGTGAATGAGCTGGGAACAATACCGTTTGCCTTCATTTTCTCAAACCATGATGCCGCTTCAGAAGCTGGAGCCTTGGATTCAAACAAAGCCTTAATTATGGTGTTGTAAGTCACGACATTTGGCGCACATCGCATGGATTCCATCTCATTAAATATTTTTAAAGCGTCATCAAGACGACCGGCTCTTCCCAGAATGTTAATTGTGTTGTTTATGGAGACAACATCAGCTTCACAGCCTTCTTTTCGCATACTCATAAACACACTGTAGGCATCATCAATCCTCCCAGCCTTGCCAAGCCCCTTAATCAATTCAGTGTATGTAAAAACAGTAAGTGCACAACCCTTGTCTCTCATCTCTTGGACTAGACTCAACGCCTTTTCAACCTCCCCATATTTAAAATAGATTCTCAACAAAGTTGTATAGATCTTTGGAGTGGGATGTAAACCGTTCACCTTCATCTCATCAAATAACCTAAGTGCAGGTTCTGCATGACCCAATTTAGCAAATGCTGATATAACTGTGTTGTAGGTCACAGTGTCGGGAAGACAATTGTTATCAGTACACATCTCTGTGTACAGCTCATGAACCTTTTCATGATGACCCTCTTGCATTAGCATCAGAATCATAGAATTGTAAGTGCTTGTTGTAGCTTTGCACTTGTGTCCTTTGACTTGGTAAAATATCGAAAGAGCCTTGTTTACCATCTTAGCCCTACCCAAGATCTGGATGATTTCAGATAATTCAACCGGGTTCATTGCGCTTGCGCTCCGAGACATTTCTTGAACCATCTTCCATAGCTCACCAACCAGCCCAGCTTCGTCCAAGCAGCGAATTATAGTCATATAAGTGCTCGCGTCGTGCGCAAAGTTTCTCCTCTTTCCAGCCCACTTGAAGAACTGAATCTTAACAACGATCTCAACATCGACCTTCAGTATTTCGCGAACGAGCTGATGGTCCACTCTCAACTTTAGCACCTCCAAAGCCTTTTCTGCATCAGGGCCCCACTTGAAAATCTTCAGAATTCTGATGAACCTTTCATCCAACGTCCGAACTGAATGGCCTCTCCTCGAAAACCTCGATATCCTCGGATCTTTCGGCAAGTCTCGTGCATCGTCTCCAAGATTATGTGGCAGGAACAGTTGAACGATCTCCTTTTCTGCAAACCAACACCCCAAAAAATAATTTTTTTTCAAAAAGAAAAACAACCTTGCTCCAGCAGCTCTCATTTCACACAAATTACAAGAGAGCCATTACATAACAATTCACGATACTAGAGCAGTTATTATCAGATATATCAAGAACAGCCCCAACGACCCAACATTTCATCACAAGCCAGTGTTTCATAAGACTTCTATTCACCGCAAACAGAGAAACAAGCGCAGAAATTCCTCCCCCCACCCCCCCCCCCCCCAAAAAAAAAAAAAACAACAACAACAAGAATGTAGGAGTTTTTGCATAGTGAAGCTAACCTGTTTGCTTAATTCTCTCAGAGAGGTGAGGCAGGGTCGTGATCGAACGCCTCGAAGAGGCCGCTTTGGAATAGCCGAGTGCTTTCGAGGTCATGTCACAGTGAATTACGAGGAAAAAAAATTGTGAAAAAAGACGAAGAAGAGCTTCTTAAGGTACGTTCGACCGCCCAAGACGCTGAGACGTCAGAGAGGAAGAAGAGGGAAGAGGAACTGAAAAACTGTTGACCGACACAAAATGGACTGACCCGGGAGGATGTCAGGAAAACATGGATCCTCCACTGTTTTTGCTGGGTGGACTATAAGGCCCTTTATGTCTTATTATCTTGGCCCATAATAAAGGACTTGGATCGCCAGCCCGAGTGGGATCAGGGCAGACGATCTGGGCCGTCCACTTCAAAAATGGACGGCCCAGATCAAATTTTTAAAAAATAAATAAAACCTTTTAATCCCCCTGTTTTCTCGGAGTATGTGACTGAGAAAGACAGAAAATAATCACATGTATACTGCTTAAAATAAGCGAGAAGTACTATGACGATGGAAATTAACCATTTGTTAGCTCCGAAGCGTGGCATTTCGGAAAAATGTTTTCCAGAAAAATGACATTTTTTTCCGGCATTAAGCTAAAACCTAAAAAAGAACTAAAAAATATGTCCCGCCGTTTGGTAAGAAAAAATACAATTTGATTTTCCTTTCCACACTCATTTTAACAATTTTTTTATTTTTATTTTATCTTTTCATTTTTTAAAAAATTCAAATTTTTAATCATTTGTTATGTTTTTTTTTTCCCTCTCTATTCGTCCGGCAACTGGCCACGGGCAAGCTCAAGCCTCGACCTTTACTCGAGGCCACGGCTGGCCCGTGAGAGCATAGCGAGCAGAGCCAGAATCAAGTCGGCTCTTCACCTGAAGCTTTAGACCACCATAACTCTTGGGTCTGCAAGTGCTGTCCCAGCTAATTGGGGTCTTTTCTCTCTTCTTGCCCACATTATGCCGTCGACAAAGTGCGAAGACGATGATCAACATCGTCATATTTTACCATGGTAAATGGCTCTTTGATGTCTTCCAAACCCGACATGGCTATCAGCCGTGCGAGTTTATGGGTCTACTTTTACTGAGAAAAAGACACCAGATTTGGTCTGAAGCTTCATGTTTATCGTCGCAATGCGTCGATTGTCAGACTAGCATTTTTATTTTCTGCATGTAAAAATAATAGTATGCTGCCTGAAAAGCGTCCGAATCACACAGATTCTTGAGATTGCTCAGCTTCATCCAACTCTGTAGTGCTCATGAAATAGCAAATTTCAGCACCCGGCGCCGCAAAGAGAGCAAACATCTGATTCACTCGACAGCCTCACAAAACTAATTCACTTCCCCAATTCATACCATTTCATTGTTTCTCAGATGTCACAAAGCCCATAAATGGAACACAACGGCTCAGCCTGACTCGAAACTAGCGACAAGCATGCACCCATCAAACATATGTCCTTCCAAGTACTTGTCCCGCAGGAACAATGGCTTCAACCGAGTGAAGAATTGGACCTTACCATTTAACAAAATCCATTTGACACACGATGATACAGATGCCACAACGCAGCAACCGCACCAAGAAAGGGAAGTGAAAACTCAGTTGGGGGAGCATTCATAACTTCGTCTTTTAAGAAAACCTTGCAAAAAGAAAATCATTGGAGACCACCCTAAAGCCTCTACGATAATTATAAATCAGGCTTTCCTATAACCCTCTCACCCTTTGCCAGCTGAAGCTTCTTAGGTTTGATCCAGCAAATCCTTACACGATCAATAACCACATGATGCGCAAGCTAATACCAAGCAACTTTAAGAAGAGGGAGGTGCCTCAGACTTGTCGGTATCCATCAGGTCCACGGAAGCAGGCGGTTCATCACCAGTCCCAGCAGCAGCATCAGCATTAGCATTTGCATTGGTATCGACGTTGACATCACCTTGAGGTTGCTGCTCCGCACCCTGAGCAGGCTGAGGGGGGGCCTCCGGAGTAACAGGCTTGGCAGGCTTCGGTTTCATCATTATTGGCCGGCAGAACCTGTTGGAAGTATATCTTAGTTCTTAAGCTCCTCCTAGAAATCAGGTACATTGAGGTTCCACGCAACTCTCCCTACTTTATGGCAAGATCCTCCTAAAATGAACTGTTTCAAGATTTCCAGCCCCATATAATTATCATCAATGATTTTCTGTAACTTCCACGTAGAAGTTGAAGGGAACAACCCAGTAAAAATTGACATCTAATACAAGAGAGAGCAAAAGATACATTCTCCTGAATCTCAATTTGCTATTGTTAGGTGAATATCTAGGGAAGGAGACGACTGAAACTTTCGCATCAACAAGTTATCGAACAAGTTTTTTCCTGGCATAAAGAGGAAAAAAACAAAGGCAACTGATGAGATCCAACCTCCAACAACAGTCCAGCTAAAGCCCATCCAACTAAAGGCGTCTAGTGTAACTCAATGTCCCTCTTTCAAATGTTATTTCCTCAAGGATCTTATATGTAGTTTTGTGTAAAAATTAATGGTAAGTTCATAGACTTTCTCTTGTTACGTCAGTTAATTTCTGCAACAATGTTTCGATAAAGAATATCAGATGCGTTGAAACAAGTTGTTGTTACTATACAGTACGTTCTTAAACCTTCTTCTCTATGGCTACTATGTAGCTAGCTCCACAAACCACGTAGCAGATGTCTTCCTTTGCGAAGAATAATCGGAATTCCCAAACCACCACATCCAAGAGAAAGAGCATCTCACAATCAAGAAAGGAGAGGGTGTGGTACCTGTCCAACGCCTCTGCTTTCTTCTTTATGTCAGCGGACAAGAGAACTGGAGGAGCATGTTTAGGAAGAGAATCCTGCTGCTGCCGCTTGTCTCTTAGCCAGGCTTCTGCTTCTACACATTCATTCAAGACCTGAATAACAACATAAACTATATCAAATATACGTCTTCAGCATAGACAGCTGCTACTCCCAGATAAAGGAACAGAGAAAGATCTCTACCTTCTGCTTCTCAGAGAGATCAATGTGATCAAATTTGGGATCATTCGACATGGCTGCTTCTCTGTAGCTATTTATACAATAAACAAGTTGATCTATCACCGATCCTCTTTCCATGTGATCCTTGTAGCGCTCTTCTATAGGATCACCTTGCTGTATGTTAGATTACATGGTAAGAAAGTGGAGCACCCGCTTCTAACATAAAATGCAAATTGAAATGATTCTATTACCTTTTTAAGTTCCTCAAGCTTTGCAACGTAGACACCTTTCGTTTCATCTTCACCTTCCTCGTATAACCAATCTTCCACCTCCTGAAGTTTAGCAATTAACTCCTCTCTTTCTGAATCCGTGACAAAATCATGGTACTTATCGTTCAGCTGAAAACCAAAATCAAAGAATGAGCAACAATTATATGTCCATTTCGGCAAAAGCAATCTACAAGGGAGAATTAGCAGCTCCGAACCTTGTTCCTCATATCATAAACATAAGCTTCCACAGCATTTTTCTTGTCTTTTGTCTCTTCCATGACCCGATCTTGCAAAGCCATCTCAAATTCCTTCTCAACTGCCTTCTGTAAGTCTCCTGATGACAATGCACCATAGACCACCTCTACCACAGGAACATTTGTTTTCTTCACCTTCTTCTTTGGAGCCTCATTCTGTGTGTCCACAGCAAAAATAATAAAGATACAAAAGCAAGACAGCCAAAAAAATCTCAAACCTCAACGTTACAGCTTTACGAGCATCAGTAGACGCAAACAAAATTTTTTAGTCAATCACCATCGTGAATAGAAAACATCAACCAAAAGCCTGACAATGACAGAACCCCTCACCATACCTCTAATTCTTGTCATAACCCTAATTTCAGAGCACATCGACACGATGATCTTGCATAATTATTTGCATAAAAGGTCAAAAAGTTACCAACAAAGGGCCACAACGAAGCAGCATATTGATCGAATTACAATTGAAAAAGAGTCATCCAGGCAGAGGAAAATCCAGAAATGATAAAAGACGATGAATAGCTCACACAAGCAGCAACAATTGACCTTGTTATCAGTTTCCATCTGTACAGCCTTCTCTCCTGTCTCGGAAACACCATTTTCTCCCCCAGGAGCATCAGTAGCACCTTTTGCATCTTGCATGTTTACATCAGCTTCAGCAGAAGCAGGGGGAGCAGCGTCGCTAGGGGTTGCATCGGTGTCCATCTTATTCGCCTCTTGAGCTGCATCCTTTGTAACTGGAACTTCCACTTCCTCTTCTTCCATGAGCTGCAGCGTCGAACAAATTAATCAAAAGTCAGATTATCACGGACCCAACTTCAATATGAAATGCAAATTCTTGCAATACTTACTGTTGCAGACTCAACAGACACGATTCCATGGAGATTTAGCCGGACCTTGACCTTCAGCTTGGCACGTTCACCTTTTGAACATTGAAAGGGGCCAATCTGCATATGTATAACAATTAGGAGAAGCTTACTGAATCAATGGAGGAAATTTCAAGCCCAAACAAGCCAAATACTCAGCTTTCTTCTTTACCGTGTATGAGCTTGTCTTTGAAGAAGCTTGCAGTTCACTGCCATCAACATAGTGGACATCAACCGTGAATGTTCCGGACCTATAGAATGTTAAAGCCTTGATACTAGGTATCGGATTTCCTTTAGGAAATACAATAGTTGTTTGCTGATTATCGGCAGCCCCATCCTGAGTTTCTGCCGCGGAATTTTTCCATGACAAGCCAACGGAAAATGGAAAGCTTTCGTGGACCTTACGTGTGAAAACATAAGTTAAGAAAGAAGAACAGGTGATATAAGTTCCGTGATAGAAGAAAGAAAGAGGCAATACTTACAAATATATACAATTCCAATTGAAGACACGCTTCGACCAAAAAAATTGAAGACACGCCAATTCAAATTACTTGCTAGATTATTTATCAGTCCAAGATGCTTGCAAATGTCACACTAGCCAAACAAGTACAAGTGGCTGACAGCCAAGCAAGATCAACAAAAGACTACCACGATGCAACTAAAGTTCTGGTGCCAGGATTATCAAAAAACGTGTAAAGATAGATCAGAAAGATACGTCAATAAAACTGGATACTCATCGGGGATCAACAGACATATAAGATAATGAGTGCACCCCTGCACATGCAAGACGCACACACAAGGAGGGGGATATTGTGAACCCATGAATTTGTGAATATAGAAAGTGATATGCCATATATAGAATGCAAAATTAAATGGAAGCAAGTGATGAATGATATTTATTCGTCTAATATAGAAATATCAAGCTGCACATACATATATCAACCCAACGTGAGAAGGCATTGCAGAAGTTGGATGATGTTTACCTGGAATTCTCGCACTTTGAAGGTCGGGCTAAGGATTGCACACTCCAAAGCACACCCCCTGGCAACACACTCACTTGCATTCATTGTTCGCCTAGGCTCCTTCCCGAAAAATTCCGTCAAAATCTTAATGACGGCAGGAACGCGAGATCCAGAACCAACGACCTCAACCATATGTACATTCTCGACTGCAAGACCAGCTTCTGCAAGAGCCTTTTGCAAAGGTCCTTTCACTCGCTCCAAAATAGGAGCACTGATTTGTTCAAACTCATCCCTCTTGATATATCCCCTGACATCCTTTTCATCCATTAAGCACTCAATATTTAGAGGTGCCTCTGGATTTGCACTGAGCATTTTCTTGAGCTTTTCACAGGCAGCCCTAAGCCGAAGACAAGCTCTTGCGTTCTGGAAGACATCGATCTTGTACTGCTCCTTAAATTTTGCAGCAAAATGGTGGAACAAAACCTCATCAAAATCTCTGCCACCCAGTGACCGATCATAAGAGTGAGCAAGGACTTTCAACTGTCCTTTCTTGAAGCCTGCAATGCAGACTTGCATGCTTGCATGACCGATATCAACAAACGCAACATTAAGCGGGTCACCTTCAGGCAAATCAGTCTTGTAGATACCATAAGCCAGGGCAGTTGCAGTGGTCTCATGGATTAACCGAAGAGGGTGTAAGCCTGCAATGGTAGCAGCATCTAAGACTGCTCTTCTGTGGAGGTCCGTAAAGTAAACTGGAATCCCAATGCAACAATCCACCACTGCTGTATTTAGATTCTTCTCAGCAATACTCTTGAGATTCGAGAACATCATGCCAAGTACTTGGGTTGGGGTATATGTCCTTGCTTCTCCAAGATATCTTGCATGTATCAGAGGATAACCCTCAGGGCCCTCAGTAACTTGGAAAGGCAATGACTGCAGATCCATCTGCAGTTCGGGATCTGAGAATTTCTGTCCAATTAACCGCTTTATCTGGGAGATAGAATTTTTTGGGTTCATCATGGTAGATGCAGCTCCTGCAGTCCCAATAAACCGCTGCTTCTCACCAAAGCAAACGATGGCAGGAGTTTCACGTTTGGACTCATCATTGAGCACAACGTCAATCCCCCTTTGCCTTGCAACAGCGACAATGCAACTCTCATTCCCAAAGTCAAAGCCCACCACGCTCATCTTTAGCTAGGCAGACCAATTCAGGCAACAAAATAGGCGGATTGCAAGAGTAAAAAGTGCTGATTTCCTGCTAAATATTTGCACAAGCAACGCAATCTGTTTAATTAACCACCAAATTACAAAGCTGACCATCAAAACAGATAGTGCAATATCCAATAAGCAATAAGACAACTAATTAAACAGATATATAGTCGTTTAACTCCGCAAAGATCCAGGCAATAAATAGGCTGACTGGCAGGAGTAAAAAGTGTTGATTACCAGCTAAACATTCACAGAAGCAAAGGAACTTATTCAATGAAACACCAAACTGGGAAGCCGACTATCAATTCAAATGGTGCAATATCAAGTCAATGATGACACAAACTAAACGTATCGCCGTTATACTCCGCATAGACAAGCCGAGATTTCCAGAACGTCAGTTATACTCCGCATAGACAAGCCGAGAGTCCCGGAACTACACATACAATTGAATAACAAAAATTCGACATGAACGCAAAACATCTCAACTCGAATTAACTGCAGAAATCTCAATCAGCACAAATTTTGCGTTCCTTTGATAAATTCACCAAGCCGCCTTCCCAAATTGGAGTCATAAAGTAAATGCCTACATACCCGGAACTACCAAAACACCGAACAAAATCAATTCTTTGTCGCCACTCGTAAAAAAGATATACATGAATCATGAACGATACGCCCAAACACTCGCAGAATCCAAAAACACGAACACATAAAAACATCATGCTTCCGCAACACTCGATTCGAAGCAGTCAGAGCAAAGAAACTAAGCACGAATACCAATGAAGCAGCAATCCAAGGCCAAACTGAGCAAAAACAGAGAGAATCACGAAAGCATGCGGGCGAAAAAGCTTGTGAAGTTGCAGATCTACAGAAAAGAGGGGCAGGAGCAGAGAACGCGAGCCCAAGCTCCAAATAACGACGCTTCGTCGGGATAGGAGTGCGCTAGCAATCTCACCTGAAGAGGAAGAAGAGATCGAATTGCCTGAGCAGTCGCGACGGTGGTAGAGGGTCTGGAATTCTCCAAAAGAAGTGGTCTTTTATAGGAGGGAACAGAGAGACGGGACGAAAGGGAAGGTGTGTGTGGAAATTTCTTTACTGTTCGAACTTGCCTCTCCTTCCTTGTTTTTTTTTTTTTAATTTCTTTGGGCAAACGTTGTTGTCTCTTCTAGAAAGTTCTTTGAATCTGAATGACTTTCTCGCTCTTTTCTCTCTCCTTCTCTCAATTGCTTTTCTTTTTTTTTTTCCTTTTTTGTAAAAAGAAAAAAAATACGTGTATCTTTTTGGAAGGTCCCCTATGAAAATTATTTGGTGAATTCGTGTTGTGTTCTCCGAAAATTTGTGTTGATTTAATATTTTTATTGAATCCAACATTACTTGACTTATTTCGTTACAAGTTCGACCATCCTCTATCCACGACGAAGGTTACGAAAATAGGAATATTATAAAGACGTATGAGTAATTACGTATAACAACTTTTACGGCGACTTGTCTTGTGATACATTTATTTTGAGTGGTAAAAAAATTGAAGCTTTCCTGGATAGATATATCAATATATAAGCACAATAATAGTCCATGGACTTTCGCAAAACGTGCAATTAATTTCCTGATCTTTTTTTGTTTTGTGAATTTTAATGTGTTTTCCCAAAATTTGTGTTGATTTACTATTAAGTTGAATCCAATTTCACTTATGCATTTTCTCTTCAATAAGGGCCTCCGGCGCCTGTTCAGTAACCTGGCAAGCTGCCTCAATGCCTTCCTCGTTTTAACATGTCAGATACATGCGCACCGTGCGCCTTCAATTATCAATCGCATCTTTTTATTCCTTGACGGTGGATAACAACCTCTCTTTCGCTTCACATCCGAGGAATCTCGAAGTTCGGACAAGGCCTCGGACAAAACAGTTTGAGGGCTTACTCAAGCTCGGATGGATACGTAATTTGTTTTCTAAAAGTTTGTGCTGATTTAATATTAAATCGCATCAAGTCTCACTTAGGTGTTTTCATTGAAGTAAGATGTCACGAGTTCTATGGTCCTCTTTGCAAGATGAAGGTTACGAAAGTAGGAGAGGATGTTGTAATGGTCTAATTCTAAGTTCACTTTTTTTTTATGGTAACGCTAATTGCAAAGAGATTTTGTTACGAGTATTCTGAAAACGTATAAATAATATCACGGATTAAAACAACGTTACAGTGACTTGTCTTGTGATGCGTTTATTAAGTAATAAAAAAGTTCAACATTTCCCGAATAAACATATGGTAGTTACAAACACAACAGACTTTTGCAAAACATGCAATTAAATTCCTAATTTTTTTTTTATTAATTTGGTTATATTAATCATTCCGTTCAACATACAAATCAAAATATTGACACCGACATCCACGTCAACACCGGCTCAATACCCAAAAAAAACTCCAACTTTAGCATATGTGACAATTACATCCAAAAAAAATTTGTTTCATAAAAAACTTTGCTTTTTATTTTTGTCTCAATTCTATCTCAAACGTTTAGCTTTGTCCCAATTCTAACGGCCTAGTACCAAAAAAATCATTAACCTTAGTATATGTCCCAATTATATCCAAAAAAAAATTTGTCTCGTAAAAAACCTTTAAATTTTACTTTTGTTCCAATTCTACCATCGTTAGTCTTCCGTCTATAATCATCATCAGTTAACCCTACGTGGCATTTTCATGTCATTAATGAATTTTATCTCTGCAAGCCTGACAAGAAAAAAAAGCCACGAACTACTCTTTTGTTATATGCTTCTCCTACATATTGCCGGGAGATACAAAATCACTAAAGACGACGCGTTCTATATTTTATTCGGCACTCAACAGCTCAAAGAACGACTAGACATGGAGATATTTGGACGAATGATCTAAAATCCCATCGTCCCCGAAACCTACTGTTTCTAGATTTCGAAGATTCATTGATAAGCTCAATGAGAAAATTTGAGTCACGTAGGATAAACTAATGGTGATTATGGACGGAAGGCTGACAGTGGTAAAATTGATAAAAAAGTAAAAAAAATTGAGATTTTTTTATGAGAAAAAAAAAGTTTCGGACATAATTGAGAAAGATGCTAAAGTTAAGGGTTTTTTTTTTGTGTGCATTAGACCGATATAATTAAGACAAAAGTAAATATTGAAAGTTTTTTACGAGACAAAAAAGAATTGGATACAATTGTCACAAATGCTAAAATTAGAGTTATTTTTATAGTATTAAGCCCATTAATACCATATTAGCTTGCCGCTTTCAATCTCACCCCCTACGCTCGCTTGAGCTCTCAAGGGTTATTGGACCGTCGCGAGCATGAGCGGCGGCGCGTTCACCGCTGCAATTGCTTGCATAACTCCCCTTTCTCCGCCCCCACCCCTTCTAAGTTATTTCTCCTTTTCTTAATTTCCCGACCGCAATTAATCTGATCAACATCGATAAAGTACCGACGGCCACATCAACATTCCCGCGCAACCATTTGATCGAAGGACCAACTCCGACAAGAACACGAAATTTCGCGACTAAATTCGCCGAAACAAAATACAAAGACAACATCCAACGAATTGAAAAAAAATAAAATTCAGGGGCTAATAGTAATTATCCCTTCAGACATACTTTCCAATGGTGTTCTTTCGTTTTTCAAGAAAAACGACGTTCCCATCACACAAAAGGCGACCCAGGTTTTGGATTGGAGAATCGAACGATGAGTGGGCTTTTGGCACAACCGTTTTGGGCCGCAGAAACTAGCGAGGGACTCAGCCTGACCATGATGTAAGGAGAGTTTCTGTCAATTACTCAGGCTTGTAATCAGATAATTACAGCAAGCAAATGAAGAAAGTCAAAGGTTGTTGATGACACATTCACCGATCAAGACTGCCAGACAAAAAAACACATAGCAGGAGGAGAAAACCACAAGACATCCAATGCTGCTACATCGACTCAGATACATGGCTGAGTTCTCACCAGACAAACAAACCCAAGTATCATTGGGCCAAGACAAGGCCTGCTGGTAAGACCCGGAAAAAAAAAGAAAAAAAAAAAAGAGAGAGACAATGCCTGATGTCCAGTCCAGTAACAATGAAAGCTGTGGCATCCCCTTGTCAAAGATGAATAAAACCCGATTAATCGCATTCGAACGCGCTCGTTCCCATGTCTCGCTGCACCGAGTAATCTACCAAGGGCACAAGGCTCCGTGTTATAGGCTCGAGAATTTTTTTTTGTTTTTTTTCCCCCTCGAGTCTTGAATCAACGATCAGGCTTCCAATTTGATATTGAGTTTTAGCTGATTCAACCAACCATTTATCCATATGGTTTAATAGTAGGAAAGACATGGACTATCAGTTTTGTTCCATCTAGAGTCACCATGGAGCTGATAGTCTATAGCATCATTCACTTTTTCACAATGATACTAAAGAAGGTGATCTCTTTCAATCTAAACAACTTAAAAAGAAGAAAAGAAAGAAAACAGAAGCTGACAAACAACAAGTGGAGACACAAGAAATTGCCAATCGTTTATATGCCGAGCCAAGTATGAGGAACTCAAAAGATTGACCCTCCAAAACTGCAGAAAGATAAGTCTCACCTCCTTTTGACATCATCCACACAGCGACACAACCCCCCTCTTCAAGCACACAGCCAGCATTCCACAACCCAATAGAAAAGCCTAAGACGAATAAAAATAGGAGCCTCTAATTTCCATTCAGACAAATCCAAACTTTTCTTTTCTCTGGTCCTGACTTCATATCTCCTCTGTTCCCTTAGCATCCTCACGTTTCTTGCTCCATAACAAGTACCGAGTTCTCCCTCACACAATCTCAAGGGCAAGAAAAGAAAGGGAACAAAGAAGACTGATGTGTCAACCTGGTTATCCGGTGGTTGGTGTGTCCCGAAGCACCAGGAGTCGCCAAAGATTGGCTGCCCCGCCGGAGACGGTGGCATTCGAAGATGATAGCAACCGTGCATCGAACGAGGAAGCAAGAGGGAATGGCGGAGGCACGGCTAACTGGTGCCTGTGCTCTCCTACGGCCCATCCCGGATCGTTCAGGTGTAGATATCACCGGTCTCATTACACATGGGTAGGTCGGGGTCAGAGTTGAACACTCGTAAACGAGTCTAGTCCGATGAGTAAGGTGCACAGAAATAAGCACTGTGATGTAAAGAACCACCTCTACACACATCTCGTCTTAATTATGCATCAAGCAAGATTTCTGTTGATCTTTGTTACTTTGTACATGGGTACAAGCTCTTTTACACAGATGGCACTCAAATAGTAGTAACGTCCACACTTCTTTGACCTATCACTGGATCTTCACATATTGATCATCATACCAGAACCTAAGCCAATAAACTTTCGCCGCCACTCTGTTTTTTTTTTCCCCTCCCCGCCTTAGGGGAAGTAGCCTTTACCAGGACTGACGATGTACCTTGTTGTCCTCTTGATCTACTTACCGGATCATTTCTCGTGCAAGTGTGGCAGTCAATAGCCACTGAATTAGCTTTGCAATGTTACGCCATTGAACTTCCTAGTCGCTGTGGATACAAGAAGAATTGTTAACGTTCACATGTATTTTATATATTAAGACTGCTAGAAACTGTCCCCGGTTCTGGTTGTTAGACATCTTTGACGTGTCCTAAATCCGGAGAACCTTATGACACTTTGTTGGCAACTTGAAAGGCCAATGCCTTAAAGTTATAGAAAGAGATTCTTAACTCAGCAGCGAGTTCATGAATAAAAGATGAAAGAGCTTGAATTCTACTCACCTCAGGATAACAGCTTTGACGAACAATCGTTTGGTTCTTCGTATTGACCAGCACCTCACATGATACTTGCGCCTGCAGAGAAATTACAACATTTGAAAATCACATTACCAAAAACAAGAAGTCTGAATTAAGCAATTCAAAGTGGAAGATTGGATTGGACTTTTTTGTAAGCGCATAAAACGGAAGGTCCGGTTACGAATACTTGTTAAATATACTTTGTAAAGGAAGTTTCGATTTTCGAAGCATCCGTTTTGCAGTTTATGAAAAACGATCGATGTATCTAAAACTGTGAGCTTTGCTTGATTAGCTACTTAACACTCGTCACTTGTGCACATGTTCCTAAAGCAAATACAACAAAGTACAAAATGTCACTTATATTTAGCTGAAGTTAGTGACTCTGCATCTGTCTCTGATAAGTGAAAAAACAGTACAGCAGCAGCATATACCCAAGCGCAGAAACCCCAACATCCGACGCTTAGCAATGTTTCATTTTTCCTAGTACAGTCGAAACAATTCTTGTTCAAGAACCCCTAACACGAAAGTTAAAGAATTCAACTCTACTTCACCTTCAAAGGGAACCTGAAGAACCAGAGCCCAAGCTGTCCCTCCACCTCCGTCAGAGTATCGAACGGCACCCTCCCCTTCGCCAGGTCCTCGATCAAGCGCGCCCCCTCGGCCAGGACCTCGACCCCGTCCAGCTCCAGCTCAGCGTCCACGTAGGACGACCCGAACGCCGTCACGTGACCCCCGCCGGACCTCACGCGGCCCAGCATCCTCCCCCTGTACCCGACCGCCACGTCGAGCCTCCCGAAGTCCATCCAGTACGCGTCGGCGTTCCTCACCCGGATCGTGGCCAGCATGGATATGTCCACGACCAAGACGGGGTGGATCCGGATCCGGACCCGGGTCGGCCAAAGCCGCGTGATCTTGAGGTCCGGGTCCGACGGCCAGAGGACGTACGCGAGCGCGGCTGACAAAACGAGGGACGAGATGGACAGGAGTACGCAGGGGCGCGTACAGCGTCGCCGGCGGGGATAGTAAAGCGGCAAAGCTGCGACGTAGTGTGGGTCGTGGGGCTGGGGTGGCAAGGGAGTGTAGTAGAAGCCCTGTGGCGGTGGTGGAGGATTCGGGTCGGGTTTGGACTGATCCATGGATCGTGTAGAGGGAGAGGGGATGTGTTCGGCTGGCGGATGGTTTTGTTTGGTTGCCGTTGATTGCTTTTGTCTGGTGCGAGGAATGATGAAGAGAATTGCTTTAGGTTTAAGTATCGTCGTTCGGGATGTTGACATATAGTTTTGCTAGTGAAATTAAACTTGGGATTGCTCCCGAATAGACTGGAAATACGTTGATGTCCACAAAAGTGTTGTATATAATTAGAATAATCTAAATCACTTGAATAATCAATCGTCTAAGAAGAATTACCAAAAAAAAAAAAATCATAAACCTATTATAATTATTTCAATTCAGTCATAATTTTTTTTTTTTTATAAATTGAGTCACAAACCTTTTACGTTTGTATCAATTCAGTCCATTCGATCAATTTTGACCAGCAAGTACTAACGTGAACACTCCGAGAGAGGGTCGCAACGCCCTTGCCTAGTGCCGGCGAGGGTCGACCGGCAACCCTCACCAGCCCTAAGCTCTAAAGTTTTAGGGAAAAAAAGAAAATAATAAAATTTGTAAAAATATCGAAATATTATTAAAAAAAATTCACGTCAGCATCGATCGACGTTGGCAGGCCGAAACTGAATTGGTACAAATACAAAAGATTTAGTACTGAGTTGACAAATAAAAATATGTAGGATTAAATTAGCCCCAATTACAATAGATTTTAGATTTTTTTGATAATTTTTTCCAATCGTATTACATTCGTGATATCTCAATATGTTTTCTTTTCCAAATCACAACACTGTTCGTACATTGTTCATGAACGATTTTATTGGCCATCGGGGTTTTGGTACTTCCATCTCATCCCAAGGGAAAAACGACCAGATTGATTATCTAGCACTGAATGTCCTTAGTTTGACCAATTTAGCTTTAAACATTTCGACAATTTGTCGGTTCAGTCAATCCTGATCGGAATTTGGTAACGTAGAGATCGGCCATCGTACTTTGCATCGCCGATACTAACATGGACATCTTTTTACAATTTTATGAATATTTTAATTTTCATCATTTTCTCTCTTCTTCTTCTTTTCATTTTTAATTTATGTTCTTTCATTGTGGCCAACAAGGCTCGACCTCGCCGTCTTGAGCGAGGTCCCCCCTATTATAAGGTCTCGAGCCTTGCTGGTCGAATTGTCATAATTATAATAGTGATAAAACTTTTTTTTTTTTTTCGTTTGATAAATTCCACCACTGAAAAGTGAAAACTGAGGATAGAAGAAGTAGAATCTAAGGACAACCCGAACGCACGCCTAATGGTAAGAAGAGGAGCGCATCTTAATGATGATTAGTGCAATAGTAAGAAGTACAGATTGAGAAAAGGCCTCACGGTCGGTCACAGGGCTTCCCAAAAGCCAAATCAGCCAATCACGAAGAGGCACGCTAACATTAGATTTTAGAAATCAAGGGGTTTCTTTTTTTCTTTTCTTTTTTCCTCTGTTACATTTTCTTTATAGTTTGCCAAACGGCGGAAGTAAAACATTTTTCTCGTTTACTTACGATCTTGACAAATAACTGGGGTGATCGCTTTCAAGATGTGCAGCTTCCGCACCGAATTTTGTAACATATTCTGTCAGGGCATGTTCCCAGTTTCTAGAACAATAAACTTTGCATACGTACCCTCAAATTGACTCTAGAATCGGCCCATCAAAGCTGTTTCGATCTGGTTCTCTGGTTGAACACGACCGAATATGCATGTGCCTGGGCTTCACTGATCTCGATAAACACCATTGAATTTGCACATCGCATCGAGTAAGTCTCTATCGATAGGATGACGAACGTGACTCTCGAAATTACTTCCGGTGAGAGATAATCTAAGATCTCTCGCGTCTCAATCCACTTATATCGATTTAAAACCGATTAGTCAAATGCGAATCACCGGGTGTCTTCGTAAAAGCTGACTCAAAGAGGCTTACCTATCGGATAAATATGGTTCCACGTCGGATGTCGACGTTATAGGAAGACTGGGAAATCAACCACGGAACATCCTTGAGCGCAAGGACAAAAGATTAGTGCAAAGTTCAAACCCTTGTATTTGCTCCTGTGGCTGCTGGGGGGTGGGGGGTCCATCATGTTCTAAGTTCTTCTGGAGAATAAGTAACTTTTTCAATAATGGAAGGCCAAATGTCTGGCTCAAACTCAAAACCACATTTGATATTCGGCTCAATCCCAAAAAAAACCTTAAACTTTAGCCTTTGTCCCAAAAATATCCATAACTTTTTTTTGTCTCATAAAAAACCTTCAACTTTTGATTTTGTCCCAAGTCTACCAATACAATCCCAAAAATACCTCAGACTTTGGCCTTTATCCCAAAAATATCCACAACTTTTTTTTGTCTCCTAAAAAACCTTCAATTTTTGAATTTGTCCCAAATCTAGTAGTCCGATCACAAAAAAACCCTCAAAACCCATCTCGTAGAATTCCCGACGACCCGACATCGGCCGTTTAGCTTTTGTCGAAACTCCAAGTGATTCTCAACCGTCGCCCGAAGGTGTAGTTTTATCCCGAGACAATAGCAACCCTCGTCATCGGCTCCTTACCCGTTGATAGTCCTCGATGCCAATCGAGCCTTCCACCGAGGACCATCGTGCCGACCTTGCATCTGTAACAACAAGCTGTTGTCGACCCTGCCTCTGTGACGAAAAACTGCTGCCCCCAATGCTTTCTTGTGATCTTCGTTTCGGTAAAGATTTGAAGTATAAGAAAAATATTTGTTAATATCTTGTTCCCACTTAAAATTTTATGTGATTCTCGGGTAACTCAATTATGTCTCGAAATGAATTAATGCGGCTGCAATGTGTCAAACATTTTTCCTTGAAACAATTGGAAGTACATTTTGATCTTTGTCGAACAATCATGGGTTCTGTTCAACTGGGCGTGAAACACTCCTTTTTTTTAATAACTGTGGTAAATTCGGGACAAAATCAAAAGTTGGAGATTTTTTATTAGACAAAAAAAGTTGTGGATATTTTTGGGACAAAGACCAAAGTTTAAGATTTTTTTGGGACAAAATCAAAAGTTGAAGGTTTTTTAAGAGACAAAAAAAAGTTATGGATATTTTTGGGACAAACGTCAAAGTTTGAGGTTTTTTTGGAATTAGGTCTTTGATATTCCCACTAAGAAATCATTCCCACCTGTATAGGTGAAAAATAAAGAAATAATCCGAATTGTTTTAAAAATTATTAACGTGAGCGAGACGTTAGGAAAAGTCAAACATTACCAAATGCAAAAGTCCATTTTTTCTGCTTTATTTTAATTTTCTAGGCTCCTTTAACATATATAATTAAAAAAATATTCTCAAAAGCGACCGATTTATATCGGCTGAATTAATTAGACAATGAAATGCTTTTTCAATACCGATAATAAGGCATGTCTAAATATTTTCGTGAATAATAAAAATATTTTTTTTTATAAATTATTTATTTTTCACGAAATAAAAAAAAAAATCTCTTGAACGCGATTTAACTACTTTGCGTAGGCAAATGGTTTGTGGAGTTGTTATTTGACGCGTATTTTTCTAATTTGATTTTAGCACCATGTTAGATGACCATTAAGATATTCGAATCAGACAAAACCCAAATGGGAAAAAGAAAGAAGAAACCTACCAGTCAGAAGAAAAACTACCAGTCTCTGTTCTTGCACAAGACATCTCTCATCCTTGCGCATAATTGATTATTGCATTCCAGCTCGTTCTTCGTTTGGTTAGAAAAGAAGCAGGTTGTTTCTTTCTTATCCCAATGCACAGCTAGCCAGGTTTCTTTGTCAGCTCGTAAAGCTCTCTCCTTTTTGGCTTTCTCTGGAGGTTTCTTTCTTCCTCTGCGTTTCTGCTCATCAAGATCAAATTTTTGAGTTCAATGGCGAGGCCTGGGAACAAGATTGTACAAGCCAAGCTGGTGGGTATGTCTCTCCCTTCAGAAACAGAAGATTAGGGTCGTTCTTTCGTGCCAGTTTCGTTTGGTTCCTGTCGTGGTGTGTAAGATGGAATAGGCAACCATGCATGACAGGGTGGGTGAACAATTGGTTCCACATTTTGTAGAACAGGATCGATACAATCCTCTTGGTCGAAGTGGTGTAATCATGAATGCCAAAAAACAAAAAAAAAACAATCAATTTTTAAGTGCAATTTAGATGATCCCAGCTTCTTGAATTGAATTGGTCAAAATGCTGAAGTATATTCAAGAATCAGTCTTGAGGGACTTCGCTCATTCTGCATTATAATCAACATTCTGTCGATGACGGTTCATATCGAACAATTACGCATCGCCGATACTTGATCGGCATGGAATGATCATCAGATTAACAGTTTTGACGAAGAAGTGTATTCGAAAAGTAATCCTGAGTTTGCTCTCACAGGTGCTTCTGGGGGACATGGGAACCGGGAAAACAAGTTTGGTTCTCAGATTCGTGAAAGGCCAATTCGTCGATCACCAGGTTTATTCTTCAGTATTATGCATAAATCGTATCTGTCGTTGTGCTTTACTATTCTTATAACATGATCTTTACCTTGTATTGGTCCATACGCAGGAACCAACTATAGGAGCTGCATTTTTCACCCAAATTTTGTCCTTGGACGAAGCAACTGTAAAGTTCGACATATGGGACACGGCGGGGCAAGAGCGATATCACAGCTTGGCTCCTATGTACTACCGTGGCGCGGCTGCAGCTATAGTCGTTTATGACATCTCAAGCAGGGTAACCGACTCCTGAACTACATCTTATTTCCTCTGACGAGTCTGTAACGCTAGCAAATGTCTAATGTTCGGACTAATTTCGGAAGAACCATGGAGTTGTCTCCATAGTGATTGCTAGCCTAGTGATCTAAGTATGCGAACTTCAGAGGGCACCTAGTCGTCGGGGCAATCCCTTATATCCTGTAGCCGCGTTGCTACTTCCAGTAACCGAGCAAAATGTACATGATATTCTCCTTTGTTTGTCCATGGATGAGAGATTAGACACACTACATCGAAGATAAAAGGCCGTCTTACCGTTCCTACAGCCGATACTAACCTTATATATCTTACTTTGTGCATCGCACTATCTTACTCTTGACGTAACTGATGCACATGTCCTTTGCTTCAGGATACATTCATGCGAGCTAAAAAATGGGTTCAGGAGGTACAAAGACAAGGTGAGACCTTCAGAATGCAATTTCAATGGCAACTTCTTCTTTTTTTATTCTTTTTGGACATATCTTGACTCATCTCCCCTTCACTTCATAACTGGTCTTTATCTCTGTTTCGTCGCAGAATCCGTAGTTCCTTTCTGTACTTGTTATAAGGGAACCAATTATTCCTTCCTTTCCTGTTAGAAACTATGCTATGGTAAATGACTGGTTCCAAGAACTGTGTTAGTTCTCATTGATAATGGAATTCCTCAGCAAGTCACGAAAATGAACAGCAACTTCAGTTTGCAGTTGCAAGGGCAGCCTTTGTTGCTTGCTGAAATTGTTAGCCAACCATAAATTACTTTGATGGGATCTAGTAAAGCACTCGTCATCTTCAGCAAAAATGATCATCTAACTCCCATTTTAGAGGGTGACATTTTGCATGGCGGTATCTTTCCGACATGCCGTGAATTAACCTCGTGGAGCTTCCATCCTTGGAGGGTGTAATGCTATTGCTCATCAGATTGTCGGCTCACCGATTTGCTTTTCACTCACTTTCATTTGATTTTAGGAAATCCAAATGTCGTGATGGCATTAGTAGCGAACAAGTGTGACCTAGACCAGAGGAGAGAAGTACAGATTGAGGTACGCGCAGTTAACTTTTACTTGTGACCCTCACAAACTGCATACTCATTCTTGATGCTTCTAGCCTACCCGTCTCTGCTCACCGTGGCTCTTTGGTTGAGCCGCTCACCCGCCTGAAGTTTTCCATTCTATCTCATTCTTTTCTAATGAAATGTCTACCTATCTGCATTACCTGCAGGATGGAGAGCAATATGCTCAGGAAAATGGGATGTTCTTCACGGAAACATCCGCGAAAACTGCACAAAACGTGAACGAACTTTTCCACGAGATAGGTAAAACATTTCGACTTAATTGGTAATTCAGTCACTTGGAGGGGGTTACTCGATATTTCCGCCAATTATACTACTCTCAAATCACACATCTAGAGGATCATAATCGCTTGCCATCGTTTTTTTTTTTTTTTTCCAAGCAAGACTTCTCAGTCCCTGTGTGCAACTTACTCTCATGCATCCAATGTTTAAGTAAATGAGCAATAGAATAATCAGCTTATCAATCTGCAACATAGAGTTTCGTTCCTAAACATTTGCGCGCGTGATGTCCCGCTCTACTTTGAAGCCTTTTTCCCTTAAATAGTAGATAAAGCATGAAGAAAGGTTAGTTCTCATGAGGTTCTCCTTCTTGCTAACATTTGCAGCGAAGAAACTGGCAAAAGCTTCACCTTCAAGACCAAGAGGGATGACTCTGAACAGTGAACCACAAGACGGGAGAAGAAAACTGCTTTGCTGTTTAGGTTGACGTCCCACTTACTTGAAGGTCCTAAGGTGACCATAAGCAACTACCAATCTCACTATGTCCATGCCATGTATACGTATCCTCCAAACCTTAAATTTGTATTCTGTACCATTGTTAATCCCCAAAACATCCACTTGAGATGGATGGTGCTGTGACCAAATTCCAGCAGCAATCAAAATGTCCATGATGCGAGTCACGGTTATGCCAAAAAGTCCCTTTTCATCGCCAACTTCGAGCAGAAGGCTAGAACTTAAAGAGGGTCGTTGCGCAGTGCATATGCCATAGAGATGGGTTAGAATACGCGAGTAATCGTTACATGCACCCGGAGCACATAGGCTCAATGGATGTGATCCGACTGACAGACTCTCAGACTCTCGGTCAAACCAATTTTAGCCGTACTGATGCGCAGAAGTACTCCCTATGCACATTGAGCAAATGTAGTTCGATCGCCCTAACAACAGCAATGACATAATGAAACTTGCCCACATGGAAATTAAGAGGGCACTTCTTACGCTAAAATTGATATCATAAGTAATAAAATTAGATCACAAATGTGATGAGATATTCCACTTATGTATAAGTAATAGATGCTCAAAATGCCTATGACTGTAATGGTATGGTGACATTGATTGACGTTCCTCAAAATAACATTTCCAGACCTTCATATGAAGTCAGTTAAGCAATTAGGCTCGTAAGAGCCTAAAAGTGAATTAGATCTTGATCAAATGCCGTGGAAAACATGAAAGGGTTGAAAAGGGCTAATATAGAATATGCAAAATATTGATTAATAAATTGAAAACAGAAATTACAGGACGAAAAAGACTTATTTTTTACTTGGTCGCACCTATGATTTTCTTGTTCAGTGTGGACAACTCTTCACACGTTTCTATTCTATTTCCAAAAGTATCTTGCTATTGGAACAACCAAGACCATAGCATGGCAGAAGACATATCAACAGTAACGCGCATGGAAACAAAGGCCGGGGTCAAACGAAATCTGTAACATTGATTGATGCTCACAAATTATGGCACACATGTTATTGTATTTGTCCCATGATAAAACAACGGAAATCATTATGAACAAAGCTATCATATATGTATGTCAAACTATACATAACTTACCGCCAGATCCACGTGGAAAACTCTGGCTATTCACTGAGATTTTACATCTTGTGGCTGCGATAATGACCTCAAGTGACCATACATTCTCGAGGATGAAATGGCAAAACTTGACAAGGCTCCAAAGAGCTCCGGGAGACGATTCTTGAAACTGACCAATGTCTTGTCCCTTACCTGAAGGCTCTGCCTCTGATAAGCACCCTCTTCCTCTTCCAACCTCTTTTTTAGAGTCTCCACTGTCACTTCTTTCTCAGTAATGACATTAATGTACCGATCATCCAGTGCCCTATCTGGATCCATCTCATCTGGTGGGGTCCTGCGCTGCATACTTTTTTGACGCCATTCGTCCAATGAGCGGGATTTGCGATTAAGCTCCCTCTTGGTCTCCTCACATTTCTCTTTCCATTTCATCTCCTCAACTTGATGATGCACGATGGCATCTAAGACACCACTGAAATTATGAATGGCAGTTCTTGCAAGCTCATCGGGAAGTTTCTCCAGATTTTCATCCCAAGCATGAACGAGTTTCTGGATGAGAGGATTTTCGTTCCGAGGAGGGGAAGAAACTTTCTCCCTAAAGCTGCTTTCTATGGGAATGACATTCAACTTTAACCAGTTCTTGAGTGCCTTAATGTACTTTTTCTGATTGTCCATAAGACTCCCGAACTGCACATGCCAGTCTTCCACAACTTTGAACAGCTGGACGGTACGCTCGTGATGGTGTTCACTCGTCTCTTTGGGGGCTTGGGCAACTTCAATATATACCAAATTCTTCACAATCTTGAACTGACTCTCATGGTAGATTCTCATGGCGTCCCACATTTTTGCCATCCTGCATTCTTACAACAGTCAATTATAATCGTACAATATAACTAGAGCAGTTGCGAGGTGATAAAAAATTATGAGGAAAAGTATGATAAATAAGGAAGATGACACTCTACAAGAGAACCAAGCAATGATTCAAATAAACTCGAGTATGTTATCGAATCAAAATCCAACACTCAAGCGCCATAACAAATTATAAAGGATGTTGTTAACAAGTGCCTCTAAGGCACTGGTTAAGTCAACTAAAATTAGAGATTTTTCTCTAGATTTTTATAAATATAAAAGGTACATATTTAAGGAAGTTATTTAGTTCAAATAGAAAATTTTACATCTCTTAAACTTACTAATAAGGCTTAACAAGTGTCCTAATGGCACTGTTTAACATTTTCCAATTTTAGAGAATCTATTTAATTCAAACAGAAAATTTAAATTTCTAAAGCAAACGTCAATAACTTAACAAGTGCCATAAGGGGCAATCTTTCCAGTTTTGAATGATCATATTGATGGTCAGGGAATACAAATGGTCAAACTTAAAGTAATACATGAAATATGAAGTCCTTTGATTTCCACCATGAAAAAAAATTTCCCAAGGAAAAGGAGGATAGGGAAAGAAGGGGGAACAGGAGTACAGAGAATCACAAGCAGTTCATGTCTGGTTTCATAAGATGCACATCCTTATGAATGCATTGACTATCAAGGCTCGGCACATACAGATGGGCAGGCGAAATTCTAAATTATTCACAGCCTGTTGACTTGACTTACCCATCAACAAGTTGAACTAGTTTCGGGTACAACTGTTCGTCTCGTAGACGCTTTATCTCCAAAACAGTTGAATCCATGGATTGCATATCAACAATATATCTTGTGTGAAGATGACTCACTGCTGCTTTTGTTTTTTCTAGAGACTCAGAATGGGTCCCTCGATTGTTTTGCTTGTTGAGCGCAGCAACCTTCTTTTGATACTCATACTTCAAAAGCTCACCCGCCTATCAAGCAAAAAGACACCTCAGATCTGTTAAACTCTCTAATAGAAAGAAACGAGAGAGGCTTCAGAACTTAGTTAAGAACAGCTCAGAAAATTATATTGCATGCTCATTAGGGAAAAGCTGTCCAAAAGATGCATGGATGAGAATTAAAAACTAAGACAGGCAATTTAGATCGGCGATGGCACAGAGTTGACAAGTTGAAGCACTATGAACAGATCCAAATATCTCTGGAACACAATAACGAAGTTTAACCACTTAGCAGTCAGCGCGAATTGACAATGGGATCATCATGCCCACTAGGCCATCTGCAAATGTGCAGTTATCGCTCACCTTCACTTCATCATATAGCTTCTTCTCCCATGCTAGCAATTTGTCCAACACCGTGGCATGAGTCTCATGTTCTTCTGAGTCAAAGTCATCCTTCACATCATCAGCATTTGCTAATCCTCGGAAAGACCGATTCCACGTGATAACACGCATCACTCTTTCAGAATGATTAATATGACCTGCAAAGCAAAAAGAACAAATCAACAACCCAAATTCAACTAACAGAAACTAGTAAATCCTTAAGATCCATAGTCCATCATTCAATATCTTTCCAGTTTCTGGCATTATCGTTTAACAAATAAAACAGAACGCCCATCACTTAAGGCAACCGCTCCATGATGTACTGATACTTTAGCTAAGAAGAATAACGACTAAACATCCAGGAAAAAAAAAGATATGATCTTGACAAAGTTCACATAGCAACAAAGGCTCCTCACCGCGATTATCCGCAAAATTCGAGTGATAATGCAACCTAGTCGCCTCCAACATCTTCGAAACCTCATGGACACTCTCGGAAGCCTTTAGAAATTGATCATCCAGCTCCAAAAATATCTGTGCCAAACTTATATTCGCCTTCACCACCCGCTTCCCATCCGATGCCATCCCCACTTTCCCTTTCTTCGCACTCTTAGCTGCCGGTGCCACCTCCGCTGCAGGTGGGACAGGTGGTTCCACTGCCTTCTCCGCCACCACCGGAGCAGCAACTTCACCATCATCTTCCATTCTCTTATGTTCGTCACTAAACACTTTACTCTCAACATGCTTTTTGTCAACTCTAACCTCCTCTGCGGCCACCTCGCCCAACGTCGACCCCGGAACGTTCTCCACCGGAGCGAAGAAGTAATCATAATACTCCTGCGGCTGAGCGCGCGAAGGCGACACAGCTCTCGGCAAAGGAACCTCGTTCTCCGCCCGACTCCCACTTCTAGCTCCTCTACTGCTCCTATGCCTCAAATTGCTGCTCTCATCGTTCTCCAATTCTTGCTCTTCCTCCTCGACGATCGTGGGCCCCACCGGCCTCGACTCGGCCTTGGCGATCTTCATCTCGGGCATGGTCACGGCGCGCTGGAGCGGCGAGGCCGGGAAATCCGGCAGCGGAGGCGGCGGAGGGAGGCTCTCGATCGGGAGCTGCGCCAACGCCGCGGGTTTCCCCTGGTCGGCGTAGTACTGGGGGTCGTGGACCTCGCCGTGGGCGTAGTCGCTGAGGGCGGCGCCGGTGTTCTTGAGGGCGACGGCGTAGGCCGAGTGAGCCGCCGCGAAGGCGTTGCGAGCCGAGACGGCGTCCTTCATGAACTGCTTGCGTTCCTTGCAGCGATTGACGGCCTCCTCGTTCTCGATCTTCGATTGCGTGCAGCCCATGCTTGGTTGACCGAGCTCGATCGATCGAGCATCCACGAGATTGAATCCGTAACTTCGATTACAATTCTGCTTTCGAAGCACGGAGAGAGAAAGAGTTCGTTGTGACGAAAGCGACGGGCGTAGCTCGTGGGGCTTTCGGGTGTTAAGTTAAAACGACGCGTCGTTGTACGGAGCTCTGCGTGCGCTTCTTTACGAGGTGAAAACCGGGAAAGGGAAAGTGACAAAAAGGCAGGAGAAAATAGAAAGAATAAGAAAAATCTGGAGTCAGGACTAGAAAGATACAACATCTATTATTATTTTATGACGTAATATCCATTAATTAATTAGATTATTTTATTAAACAAGCTAATCTACTCTCACTAAAAGAGCCACGCTCAGTGCAATTCCCAATTTACCCTTTCTCTCAAAATCTTTTCTTCTTTAATATTTGATTATGCGAGACTGGAGTCTGGAATGATCAAAGCTAGTGGATTTCCTTAATGATTGGTTTTGATTATCCTAACCACCACTAATTGCATCTTCTAAACCATTCCCTAGAGATAATTAGGATTTATCTAGGATAATTTCCTAAATTACGAATATTTGACGATTCTGTTGATTTTTATATATCTCTCAAGATTGCACGCATATCTCCATTTGATTGTGCATATCTTGATTGATATTATTGCCTTCTCTAATGATGCAATATCCATTATGATACAATGAAATATACAAGAATTCATTTCTTTCGCTTTACATTCGTATCATAGCCTCCTTCCTTAATCTAATCTTGGTATCCGGTAACCCCAGAAAATTCTCCAATTATACTTTTTGGATTCTCAACTTGCACATCTTGGTCGTCGTATTCACCGAGTGCCTCGATGAGTTAGCACCACAGTGGACAGTGTTACGACGTCGGCGATGCAACCTATAAAATCCGATACGGTATCAGAGCATAAAGTTCTTAATTCAAATCTTTTCAGGCCGCATTTGCTTCTCTATTAAATATTCCGTGCTTAGTACTAGGAAAAAAGACCAGACTAAACGTGAGGAAGAGTAACGGTGTGATTAAATATTAAACCACGTCTCCATCTAAAAAAAAAAATTAAGCTTTTAAAATAGTTGACACTAGTCTCACACAATCTCACCGTGAAATTATGCAATGACAACGTTAATAAGATTGCCAGAACTGATCGCACATCCTCAAACGTTTAGGACTTGATTGCATATTGAGACTTTTAGGAAGGTTCGATGAGTTTTCTCCGCACGAAAACCTAAAACAACGAAACACAAGCCGACACACGTAATCAATTCCGACGCTTCACAAAAAAAATTACAATTAAAAAAAAAAAATCCCGATTTCGAATTCTCTATAATTCATTCCGGCTCCTTTTATTTGAACCGTCCCATTTCCTCGTGACGTGCCAAACGGAAGCTTTAAATTACTTTCTTTCTGGCCAACTAAGACAAGAACTTCCTAGTCGGTGTAATTTCTCGGAAGGTGCTAAAAGATTTGATAAAAACTTTGCCAAATGCTTCACAGTCTCAACCACCATCTTCACGAATTGGAAGACCCAAAAAAGTTTATTTTAAGTCATGGGGGGACATTGCTTTCACAAAGGCAGTCATCGTTGCAGGCCCGCAAACGTTGTTCACACTTTCTTCAAAGCTCGATGATGCCCAGGTTCTTTAAAGACCGTCATCAATCACCAAACCAAACTATGGCTTATGTCTGCTTTTCTGATGGGGTCAACTGTGAATAATGATGCTTTTGTATTGTACTAGTCTTAGCCTCTTTAGCCCACTTCCTGTCAAACCCTTCTTCTCAATTTTGCTCACAAATGGTAGAGCTCGGCAAACAAATTTAGGAAAATTCAAATTTTCCCTGGTCCGTTTTCTCCTTGATCGAGCATTTGCGCTTGCACGGCTGCCGTTCGCGAGGACGGTAGAATTGGACCGAAGTGGTCTTTGGCCGAAAGTTCCGACACAGGGGGCTCGCCGAATATGTCTGCGGAACACGTTCAGCCTCACTCTTTGTCGTTCTAATCAGATTTTTTTTTTTTCCCTTTCCTTCGCATGAGCCTAATTTACACGCCCCCCAACCAAAGTGGAATATGGCAAATTGAATCAAATTGGAATATTGCTTTGCTCGACAGTCATAATGAAGTATGAACTACAGAATCTAACAAATTCCCATCGTCAGTTTAAATTATCTTTTTCGAGCCACTCTCGCATCTGCTTCTCTCTCTCTCTCTCTCTCTCTTCTCTTGTCTTCTCTTTTGTGCTGTGGCTGGCTTTAAAGTGGCTTTGGGGCCGACCACGAAAAGATTCTTGGGTTTGAACATAAATGGCTGGAAGGCATCTGCTCATTGTCATCTTGGGTTGTCCGGGACAGACGAGAGATGTAACCATGAAGCACACCTACCATCCACCAGTGAATCCACAGGCTTGAGATGGCAAAAGAAAGGCGAAAAAGCAGAAAAAGATTATTCTCGTTTCTTTGGTTGAGAAAAGTGAGTCGATTCCCCGAAAAAATTGTAGCTTCACGTTCACGTGAATGCCTGGGAACGCCTTTTCTCCTGATACGATCCCTAGCTGTCCCGTCGCTGTCCTCGCAACTTGTCTTCGAGCGAACCAGAGGAACATAAAGCAAACCCGAGATTGCGAAGTTCGGACAAGATGGTTTCGTCCTCTGCTGTATCTGATCTTCCTTAGCTCAACCTAGTTTCATCAGTCATAATGGAGAAGCTAGTATGGAAGTCGAGTAAGATCAGGGCGTTGCCGACAAAACCAAGCTACAATATGTAGCTAGCACGTATAGATCATAAGCTAACTTCTCTTTCCTTTTTTCCTTTTGGCATTTTTGTCTACCGGGACATGGGAATTACTGCAGCCAGAATAAGAAATCTCCGTTCTGATGCAGAGTAAAGATGGATCACGTGAGTACAGAGCATCATCAAAGCACGAATATTGTCACTGTGGGCACTATCATTTTGTAGTCTCTGTGAGCACTTGCATTTCACGAATCCCACATTTGGCACGACTGACTCTTAAAATCAACCACCACCGCACGCCTGTAACAATACAACAAGGTTGTAGCTTCTTTGAACCAGCCAGCTGCCACAGGACATGGCAGCCAGCTGCCACAGGACATGGCAGATGGAAAAGTGCAAGTTCAAGAAAGCTGGGTTTAAATAAAACGCAGAGTTGCACAATGCTACAAAACCTAGCAAAGGAACCGAAAGACACAGCATCAACCATCTGCATTTTCCACGAGCATGCACTGTTAAACGTACCGGTCTAAGAACTCATTCGCGGCGGAAGCAACCATTCAAACTGAGTGCAAAATTGGATCTTACCATTAACAAAATCCAGTAACGAGTAATAATACAGATGCCACAACGTATCAGCCATACCGAGAAAGGAAAGCGAAAATCAGTTGGGAGAGAATCCATAACTTCGTCTATAAGAAACCCTGCAAAAAAATAGGATTTTGGAGACCACCCTTCTGACAAAATTCTCAGAAAAGGGTTTAAAGGTACAAATAATCATAAATGAGGCTTCATAACCTCTCCACCCTACGCCAGCTGAAGGTTCTGAGGTCCAAACGTGAGAATTCTTACACATTCCATGAACACCTGTTGTGCTGCTATATCAAGCAACTCTAAGAAGCAGATGGAGGTGCCTCAGACTTGTCTGTGTCCATCGGCTCCCCTGAAGCAGGCGGAGCATCACCAGTTCCAGTATCGGTATCAGCATTTGCATTGGCATTAGCGTTAGCATCACCTCGAGGTTGCTGCTCACCCTGCGCAGGCTGAGGAGGAGTCTCAGGAGCAACAGGCTTGGCAGGCTTAGGTTTCATCATTATTGGTCGGCAAAACCTATTGAAGCAAATTTTAGTCTGTAGTTTGATCTAGAATTAGGGAAATCAGAAATGGAGACAGGACATCACGTGCGCAATAACACCGCCAGTTACTGCAATGAACAGTTGGCCATAACATGCAAATTCCATGAAGTCTATCTTATTGATGACTTAGATTGTCTTTACATCTACCATTTCAAGATTTGTTGCCCGACCTAGTTAAATATCAACGATTTTCTGTCACTTTGAACAAAATAAACAGACACTATCATCAACACAAAAGTAAAACATAGATATAATTTCCTGAAACTCAATTCGCTAGCTGAATAACTTGGGCAGGGGATCACTGGAACTTCCTTTTCAACATTTTAAGGAAACAAGTTTTCTCTGCCATAAAGAATAACAAGGCAACTCATGACAATAACAACCCATCTTCAAGACCAATGTAACAAAAACCTTATAATATTGCTTTGAATAAAAGGAAAAGCCTTCAAATTTTGCGGATTGTTTCCTATTTCCAATGTTATTCCATCTCGGGATCTTATTGTAAAGTTTCTGTCAAACTGAACCATGAGTGTGCAAATTAATGTGTCTCTTTTTTCTCCTATTACGCTATTTTATATCTGCAACAATGTTTCGTTAGAAATTCAGGATGGCTTAGAGATGTTTCTGGCATTGCTCTGAGAACCCCCCAGTTGAACATCTAAGAAAAGGAACATCACACCATCGTGAAAGGAGATAACAGGGTACCTGTCCAGTGACTCTGCTTTCTTCCTTATTTCAGCAGACAAGAGAACTGGAGGAGCATATTTGGGAAGAGAATCCTGTTGCTGCCGTTTGTCTCTTAGCCAGGCTTCTGCCTCTACACATTCGTTCAAGACCTGAAAAAGAAAATAAGATCATATTAAGAATCTTGAACAAGATACCTCTCGACAGACAGCTGCTTCAGTAAATATATTTTCTCTACCTTCTGCTTCTCAGAGACATCGATGTGATCAAATTTGGAATCATTCGAAACAGCTGCTTCTCTATAACTATTTATACAATAAACAAGTTGATCTATCACTGATCCTCTTTCTGTGTGTTCCTTGTAACGCTCTTCTATAGGATCACCTTGCTGCAAGTTACACAACATGGTAAGCAAGCAGAGTTATTGCCTATAACAAAGAACAGAAAAAATTCATTACCTTCTTAAGTTCCTCAAGCTTGGCAACATAGACACCTTTTGTTTCATCTTCACCATCCTCGTATAACCAGTCCTCCACCTCCTGAAGTGTAGAAATGAACTTCTCTCTTTCTGGATCCATGACAAAGTCATGGTACTTGTCATTCAGCTGACATCCAAAAAAAAATGAAGCACAAGTAATGTGTCGAGTTCAGCAAAAGCAATCTACATCAGAGAATCAGTAGCTCTGTACCTTGTTCCTCATATCATACACATAAGCTTCCACAGCATTTTTCTTGTCTTTCGTCTCTTCCATGACACGATCTTGCAAGGCCATTTCAAATTCCTTCTCGACTGCCTTCTGCAAGTCTGCCGATGACAATGCACCATATACCAGCTCGGCCACAGGAACATTTGTTTTCTTTACCTTCTTCTTTGGAGCCTCAGTCTGGGATTAGACAACCAAAATAATCAAAAATAAGAAAAGGAAGGTCGCAGTAGCCCACGAATCCAAATATGACCCAGAAAGACAAAAGTGAAAATTCAACGTTTGAAAGCTCTACAAACCATTATTAGAAAGCCCACATTATATAATGAAAAACCCATTAAGTCCACTTTCAAGACTATTATGCAAGACATTACAACAACAGGAAATGACGGTTCATCCCACTAAGTGGGGCCAGCCCCTATTACGCCATTTGCACTCGATATTTGAAGGGGAAAAAAAAAACCTACAATGCCAGACCAAGCGGTTTGTCAATCGCCATCCCAAATCACAAAGACATAAACTAAAAGCCTTGACAACTGACAGAAACCCTAACCGGACCTCTGATTCTGTTTGTATCCCTAATTTTGAAACACATCCACAAGATGTTACAGAGATTGTGAATAAAAGGACAAAAAAGCACCAACAACAAAGAATATATTTTAAACAAATAACGGTTCAAAAGGAGATGGCCCGCACATGCAGAAATACCACTGATACCGGTAACTCATACAAGCAGGGACAACTGACCTTGCTATCAGTTTCCATCTGCACAGGCTTCTCTCCTGTCTCGGGGACACCATTTTCTACAACAGTAGCTCCCTTTGCATCTTGCATGTTAACATCAGCCTCACCAGAAGTAGGGGGAGCAGCATCATTCGAGGTTTCATCAGCATCCATCTTGCTTGTTTCTTGTGCTGCCGCGTCTTTTGTGACTGGAACTTCAACTTCCTCTTCTTCCAGGAGCTGCAGCATCAAATATATTGATGAAAATTCGAATTATTCTGGACCCAATTCCACAGTAAATTCAAATTCTTCGCAATACTTACTGTTGCAGACTCTATAGACACGATTCCATGTAGATTTAATCGGACTTTGGCCTTCAGTTTTGCTCGTTCGCTTTTTGCGCATTGGAAAGGGCCAATCTGCACATTACAAAGAGGAGAAGCTAACAAATTAGCAAAGGAAATTCTATGCCTAGAGAAACCAAGAAAAGATATCTTCTCAGCTCTCTAAATTACCATGTATGAGCTGATCTTAGAAGAAGCTTGTAGTTCACAGCCATCAGTGTAGTGGACATCAACAGCAAATGTTCCAGATCTGCAGAATGTCAAAGCCTTGATACTAGGCATTGCATTTCCTTTGGGGAAGACAATGGTTGTTTGCTGATTATCTGCAGCCCCATCCTGACTTTCTGGTACAGAACTTTTCCATGAAAAACCGACAGAAAATGGAAAGCTTTCGTGGACCTTATAAGTGAGAACACGTGTCAAAAAACAGAAGAACAAGTGATTAAAACATGTCCTGCAATAGAAGAAGAAAGAGCTAATCCTCATGAATATGCAATTTTCCAAATTATTTATCGCTCCCAGATGCTTGCCAATGGCACTTCAACCATCCAAGGAGAAATTTCTAACAGCCAAACTAGAGCAACACAAGACTCTTGCTATACCAACTTAAGGTTATGACAGCTCTGCCACCAGGATGGTAGAGCAAAATCTATAGATATAACAGAAAGAAAGATTAATGCCACAGAATACTCGTATAGGCATAAAGTGAAAAAATTAGGATAAGCAGAGTCCTTTACTTCTACCGGATGGGCACAGTCAGAGGGAACTTGTGTGGCCCATGCATTTGCGACTATAGACAATGCTATCCCATGCATGGAATACATGCAAAAGAAGAAAATGGATGACACTTTCTTCATCTAATATAGCAAAATAAACTTGCATAAATATATAGCAGCCCAAAATTAGAAGGCATGCAGAAGACAGACGATGCTTACCTGAAATTCTCGCACTTTGAATGTTGGGCTAAGGATTGCACACTCCAAAGCACACCCTCTGGCAACACACTCACTTGCATTCATTGTTCTCCTAGGCTCCTTCCCGAAAAATTCTGTTAAAATCCTAATGATAGCAGGAACGCGAGATCCAGAACCAACGACCTCAACCATATGTACATTCTCGACTGCCAGACCAGCTTCTGCAAGAGCCTTTTGCAAAGGTCCTTTCACTCGCTCCAAAATAGGAGCACTGATTTGTTCAAACTCATCCCTCTTGATATATCCCCTGACATCCTTTTCATCCATTAAGCACTCAATATTTAGAGGTGCCTCTGGATTTGCACTGAGCATTTTCTTGAGCTTTTCACAGGCAGCCCTAAGCCGAAGACAAGCTCTAGCGTTCTGGAAGACATCGATCTTGTACTGCTCCTTAAATTTTGCAGCAAAATGGTGGAACAAAACCTCATCAAAATCTCTGCCACCCAGTGACCGATCATAAGAGTGAGCAAGGACTTTCAACTGTCCTTTCTTGAAGCCTGCAATGCAGACTTGCATGCTTGCATGACCGATATCAACAAACGCAACATTAAGCGGGTCACCTTCAGGCAAATCAGTCTTGTAGATACCATAAGCCAGGGCAGTTGCAGTGGTCTCATGGATTAACCGAAGAGGGTGTAAGCCTGCAATAGTAGCAGCATCTAGGACTGCTCTTCTCTGGAGGTCTGTAAAGTAAACAGGAATTCCAATGCAGCAATCCACTACTGCTGCATTTAAATTCTTCTCTGCAATACCCTTGAGATTCAAGAACATCATTCCCAGTACTTGGGTAGGTGTGAATGTCCTTGCTTCTCCGAGATACCTCGCATGTATCAAAGGATACCCATCAGGCCCCTCGGTGACTTGGAAAGGCAATGACTGCAGATCCCTCTGCAATTGGGGATCTGAGAATTTCTGTCCAATCAATCGCTTTATCTGAGAAATAGAATTTTTGGGGTTCATCATAGTAGAAGCAGCTCCTGCAGTCCCAATAAACCGCTGCTTCTCACCAAAGCAAACAATTGCAGGAGTCTCACGTTTGGACTCGTCATTGAGCACAACATCGATCCCCCTTTGCCTTGCAACGGCGACAAGGCAACTCTCGTTCCCAAAGTCAAAACCAACCACACTCATCGTTAGCTTGGCAGACCAGTTCAGGTGATAAATAGGCTGAATGGGTGCAGTAAATAGTGTTGATTGCCTGGTAAATATTAACAGAAGCGAATTGATCTGTTAAGCAAGTACAAAATTGAGCAGCAGACCATCAAGACGGATAGTGCAGTATCCGATAAGCAAAACTCAAGCACAAATTATCGGTCAAAGTGAAAACAACTTCACATAGACAAGCCAAGAGTCGGGAAACAACCCACTTGGTCGAATCACACATTCAACACAAATTCAAAAACATCTAAACGTCAACCACGCAGGAAAATCAACTGGCATTAGCCTCAAGAATCTTAATCAGCGCAAATCTGCAACACTTTGATAAACCCACCGAGCCGCCTTACCAAATCAGAGTCACAAAGTAAATCCCAATAACGCGGAGCTACCGAAACGCCAAACATAATCAGTTCTTTTCCACAACCCATGCAAGACCCCCGTGAATCAGGAACGAATTCCGCCAAACATTCACTGAATAATCCACAACCACAAGCACTCAATGCATCACGCTTCCGCGACACTCGATTCGAAGCTGGCAGAACAAAGAAACAAAGCAACCGTGTACAAGGGAGCGGAGAGAATCCGAGGCCAAACTAAGCAACAACAACGAGAATCATGAGGGAAACGCGCGCGCAGAAGGATGAAAGATTACAGATCTGTCGAAATGCAAGACGGGAACGGAGAGCCCGAGCCCGAGCCCGAGCCCCGAGAAACGACGTCGCGTCGAGATAGAAGAGCGGCATTAGCAATCTCACCTGACAACGGCGGAGGGAGGAGAGATCGGAAGAGCGGAGAAGGTCGCGACGGTGGCGAGGAGGGTCTGGAATTCTCCAAAGGAGGTGGGCTTTTTATGTAAGGGAAAGGGGAACACGGAGACGGGACGACGGGAGGGGCTCGTGTGGAATTTCTCGTACTGCTCCAACTAGCTCGCCTTTTACTTTCTTTTTCTGTAATTTTTTTCCTTATTTACTTCATTTGTTACATTTCAACTCTTATCTTTGGTGGAAATGCACAAACAATCTCTCTACTCTTATTCGAAATTCAAACATAAACTTGACACCATAAAAAATTACTTCCTTTTTTCTTTAAAAAAAATATTAATATCACGAAAAATCCTAAACTGATATACCTGTAATAAATTTACTCTAAATTATTTTTTTTTACAACAAAAAATCTTATATTGATACAACTGAGACAAATTTATCTCAAATTATTTTTTTGAATATGTGAAATTCCAAACTGATGCACCTATAATAAATTTATCCAAGTTATTTTTTTACTACAAAAAATCTTCAATCGGTACATCTTTGACAAATTTATCCCGAACTAGTATGCTATGATAAATTTACCATACGTTAGTTTTCATTATATTTAACCGTCAAATTGTTGAGTTAGATGACACAAGACAGTTAACAAGTGTATTAATTTGAGATTTTTACTCTATGTTTGTTATAATTGTATAAGTTTGAAATTTTTCCTGGTATTAATCCAATTTAACCGAAATAACAGAGGATAAAGTTGTCGTATGTGTACCAATGGGAGAATTTTTTGTTATAAAAATAAATAATTTGAGATAAATTTATCACAAATATATCGAAATTTTTTTTGTCATATTAACCCTTTTTTTCTCAACTCTCTCTTTGAACTCTATATATATATAGCTCATGCCCTAAATGTGCCCCAACGGAATGCTGCTATTGGCATCGCTTGCGATCACCACAGCGTAATGATCACGCTCCTCGGCCACCCACCATCACGGTGTCGGCGGGCGGATGTACCTATTTTTTTCCCCCTATTTTGTTGTGCTTGTCGCGTGTTGTTGGAGTTGCGATCATAATCGTTGTTTGTTGCCTATGGTCTTAGCTATATCTGTATTAAGATGGTCTCATGTGATCTGACCACCACTACAGACCCGGCAATCGCCACTACAGTCGCCGCCGCCGCACACGGGTCACCCACCGACGAGTGGGCACGATCAGCACGTCACATAACCAAGCATCTCCCTCTCTTTTTCTTTTTAAATTTTTATCGATTTTCATTTTATTTTACAAATTTTAAAACTCCCAACAAATAGTAGAGGGCCCACAAGGTGCTGCCATTTTCGACCAAAAAAATTAGGGCAACGGCCGTTGATGTTTGGGTCCAGAGTCGTTGGTCGAGGGTGTCGTTTGGTTTTGTTCTAGAAAGTTCATTAAACAATAAACAAGGTGGTCTCTCTCTCTCTTTCTCTCTCTCTCTCTCATGTGAAAAAGGAAAATGTAAAAAATAGCTTTCGAAACAAAACGTCAAGTCCGAGATGGTTTCTCCTTTGTGTAATCTTTGTGGCTAACATGCATGATCATACTTAGCTTTTCTTGATGATGGTGAGCTCAAAAGTGCAAGTCAGAAATCGAAAGAGAGCTCGCACAGAGCTTTCTTTCTTCGATCAAACGGGGCCGAAGTCAAACATCGTCCTCGGAAATGCTCTTCAAATCAAAAAGTATATAACTCGTGCAAGTGTATCTACTTTCTGATTTTTGTCTTCGTTTTCTTGGACTTTGGCTGATCAAGGTGGCCCCCTAGATTCTCCAAAAAAATTGTTGCTCCATGTACAAAGGGAATGCCTACGATGGCCTTCTTCCGGAACGATCTGCCGACGTAGGTGCGGCTCAGGAAGCTAAGGACGACAGAGCCGGAAATTTGAAGCGAATCAGTGAAAAAGAAGGGGAAACCGACATTGTGAAGTCCGATGACTGAAGCTCTCTGGACTTTTCTCCATGGCAAAACTGGTGAGATCAGAAGTCGAATAGCTACTGGTTTCTTATAGAAATAGCGTCTCCGCCTCGATGGAAGGTTCGGGCTTGATGGTTTCCTTCTCTGTTGTACCTGATCTTCCATATCTCGACGTCACTTCCTCGGTCATAGTGCGAAACATACTGTGGAACTCTAGTGAGATCAACACATTTGCCGACAAAACTGGGCAATGACTCGCAGCCCGCAACATCTAGCAAAACAGGAAACAGTCTATTTCTCACCAAAAAGAAGGACGGACAACGCAAAAGTCAGGGCAAAGAAATAATGCTGAGACAGTTTCCAGTTGCTTCAACAGAATATCAGTCAGTCCATCCACATGTATGAGATGCTTACCTTCTTCAATCCTCACGTAACTTAAGAAGTGGGAGTAACCATTCGCAACCACATCTAGATCATCGAGACTGAAGTTATAACGCTTTTCCAAAGCCAAGTATAGTACCTGAAAAGGAGGAAGTAGCTTCTTAAATTTCCTAACCAATTTGCAAGCAAAAAAATAATAACCATTTGATTTAAGACTGAGAGAAGTTCCACATCAAACTCTGCCAACCAACAACTTGAGGAGAAAAGAGATTACCACTTCCCCTAAACATCAATATCGTCATTAAGTCAAGTCATATATATGTAAATACCTTTTCCGATCCTCGCGACATTAGTCGTTGTAAGGTACAGAACAATGCATCGGTTAGATCATCACTGTAGATGACATCAGCAGCTAAAAGTAAAGAAGAGCTTTCAGCTTCTTCCACTTCTGAGGATGTCCAAGAGTACCTAAAAGGTTACCGCATTTCTCAACCATGAGTTAAGTCTACAATTGTTGCACAGCATCAATTAAAAGTACAAACAAGTCCGTGCATGTCTGTATATGCAGGTGTCAAATACTTGAGCTATTAATTATCAACTAAAAATCACGCTTACCTCGCGTGTGACTCAGAAACTTCTGTGCATATATTAGGAGGCCAATAATTCATCCAATTCAGCTCACGTACATGAACTGTAGCCTTGTAGTCTAGAACTCCATTGTTGAGCTCGGCATTCTTTGCACAATTGTTAAGGATTTCATCTCCATGATCTGGCAACACTCAAAGAGACTATTCTTAGAATAAAAAGAGAGAATGACTTGCCAATACACTAGATCGCCTTATGATATTGATGCATGACATGGGGAGTCAAAGGCAACCTTAAGCAACAACACATTCTATGAATTGTTCGAATTGCTAAGATTAGTTTTTCTCTTTATGCTTTCCTCCGAGAATTTGTGTGCTTTTGTGTCTTTTTTGTGTGTGTGTGTGTGTGTGTGTGTGTGTGTGTGTGGGGGGGGGGGGGGGGGGGGGGGGGGGGGGGGGGGGGGGGGGGGGGGGGTTGGTTGGGGTTATCTAGGTTGTCTTTGTCACCTAATTCAAATCACAAAAGGGACTATATTAATATATCAAGACCGCCCTCAAATGAATCAGCTAAGGAGCTGTACGCTTGACCTAGATATATATTTCAAAGAGTAAAGTTGCCAACAACAAATGATTGTATGTGCCAAATGAAAATAATATGGTTAGATTCAAGTCCAATATTCCAACCTGTGAGAAATACCGTCTTAGCTACACGAGAGAGCAGTATGCCAACCAACCCTGGCACAAAATTGAGATAAAGACTGTCAGAAAAGTAATGCCAAGAAACTTTACACATGAAATGAAGTCAATGAAGAATTAAAGCAGTACTGGATGTGAACACCCATGAAAAACGGATAGATTCTCCGTAAGACAATTTTCATCAGTAATCCTTACAACTCTAGACTGCTCACCTGGGAATTTGACTGGAAGCACTTTTAAAGGTCTAAGCCAAAGTTTTGAAAAGACAGGAATGCTACATTGAATTGATTATCCATCCCTTTTTGTTCAAATAGTGGATGTGAGGATGTATGTATATGCAATGGCAGTGATAGGTAAAGGTAATCCTGACCATTCGGTATGTGGCAATTCCTATTATACCTAAGATATTAAGCTCACAAGAAGAAGACACCCATGACAGTCAATCTCCTCATATGCTCTAAAATACTCGGACACTTCCTCATGGTATTTCACCACTTAAGGAAACTTAAAGCAATCTGTGAAGTAAGTTTAGTTTTTTTGGAACATTATCACCTGACATATTCAAGCAAGCAGCACATACCAACATACCTGTTCCGGCACCAAGCTCCAACGCAACGACTCTATCAAACTCAGAAGAAGTGGACATGGCATGCAACACAAAATCAGATAATGCTAGCTCAGCTTTCCATACCTGAACAAAAGGACCAAAATCTTCTCATTTTAAGCAGTTCACAGGATGCCGAAAGAGAAGATTTATGAAAACAACTAATACCTGCAACCCGACATTCGGTATAGAAGATGTGATATTATGCTGTGTGATCACACTAAAACAATGTGAAGATGGTTCTGCATGTTGGGAAAATGTCCGGTCATCACCATTTCGTAGGAAAAGAGTATTCAAATGCACACCATGCAGGTGATACCGATGTGATATTATACAACCCGACACGAGTTGTTTTAACATCCTTCCCCCCCGGGGAGATGCTTTGCATCATGCATAAGAAATCAGCAAGCCCAGGCCAGAATTGGTTTAACAGCCCAGATGAATTCTCATGACTGACTAGTTAGGATTGCTTGTGAATACTGAAATGCTGAATAGTTTAGAAGTTGGTATAGAAGAAGATAACAAAAAACACTCACTGTCTCGCCTTGCTACAACGAGATCACCGTCCTGGTCGAGTACGACTCCTCGGTGTTCTGCAAATTCATCCCACTCTGCTCAAAACTCACAACACGATTTTCTGCGAATCGGTTTGCTGAGGAACGAAAGGAGGGTGTGGGATTCAGGAACATTACCAGGCGGAACGGAGATGGTGAAACTCGAGAGGTGGGGTCCAGAGGAGCGAGGAGGGCAACCGATGTGCACTTCACTCATCACTTCCTCCTCCGCCTCCTCTTCTTCCTCTTCTTCGACAGCCCCTGAAGCTGAAGAATCGGTCGCATGCTCCATGAGATGCTTACCAAGCCAACAACGACAAACAATCAAACGTAAGATTCGCGAGACGAAGAAGACGAGGGTTGTCGAACCGAACCACCATCTCCGTTGTCTCTCCGTCTATCCTTACAGGAGTCGGAGCGGGAGCACGAGCGAGCTTGGGCCGGGCGGGCTCTACCACATTACCCAGGCCTCTGACGGGCCGGGCCGCTTCCGCATGCAAATTCCAATGTTCACACAATTTGGGTTTCGTTTCTATTTTAAGGTAACGGGAAACAGCCGAGATTCTTTTCTTTTCCCCGATCACGCAAAATATAAGCGACAGAACTCTCATCTTGTCAAGATCAAGACATTTACGGCCACCTAAAACAGCCAGAAATCGTTTTACCCCTCGAAGATCACCGTGCGTTCGTCATCAACAATTTGTGGAACAATCCATCAGCACTGAAAGTCGGGCAAATATAGCATTCGAAAAGCACAGGAATGCGACTTAATACTTCCTTTCATCGAATTGTAAAACGCATCATCAGCACGGCAGTCTTACATGAAAAAATTCGCAGTTCCGGGGTAAACAAAGTAACCAAATTTAGAGAGACACGTGGGGAACGAGCGACGGCACTTTTTGACGGCGCCCATAATCTTCAGGGCTGTTCATCAGCAGAGCAAATGACTTGGAATAGGCCATCGTTCTATCCCCATGAATGAAAAAGATTCATCATTCCTTGACTAGAGTATTGACCGGAAGGACGACCACTTCTAACCACCCAGTCTATTATGTGATATTACAGTTTCTGGTCATGATTGGTGAACTACCTGTTCGGCCTCCTGCTGTGACAATGTTAGTCCCAAACCAGGAAGAGCTGGCGAGTCGCCTCCCCTCTAAGGTCTAGATGAAAATGTTGTGAGAAAAGAGAGCAATCGGTAAAATTATTCATGCAGTAATATCAGTACAAATAGCAACAGCAAAAAACCTGCATTTGGGAGACAACATACCGCTTCTCGACAGGTGAAGCTTTCCGGCCAGTACCATGATTCTCTCCTCAGACTGCCAAGCCTATTAAAGCATTTGAGTTTGTGACAGCAAGCATTGTTGCTGGTGGGTCCACAGGAGATGACAGCTCGTTCTCAAGGCAGATACCCAGTGATTCAATCTTGCCTCAAGAAGTAGTAGCAGCGGGAATTTGGAAGCCGCCTCAGAGGTAGTGACAGTGACGGGAATAAATTTATCCAACTATAATCCATAGAGAAGTATCATGTCACAAGATGGAAGTATATTTGGAGAACTCTCATAATATACAGAGGAGATCGGCATTGCAATAGATCCCTAAGATGGGGCATTGTGGAAAAAATCAGGAGGGGGGGGGGAATGAAAGACGCACGATGGAGCAATGTATTGCAGAAGTTACTTAACAGTATCCATACACCACAGAAAAACTTGTGCAAGAACCTTAAATGCACAACTGAAAGATGGACAAACAAAAACGGAGTTACCTAGCATTTGAAGGAAACTATGGAATTGCTTTTTAATTGTTGTGGGGGAAAAAGGGAATTGACATACATCAACAACTATAGGTCACTCAAAGGGGATGCACATTTTCTGTCACTGTGAAAGAAAATCAAAACTATGATTCGTGTACCAAATCTAAGGTGGGACAATTGATAATGTGTAGGTAGTGCAGGAAGAAGAAAAGTGTAAAAATTCTTCCCATGATCTTTGGGGGCATCTGTCTCAGGGAAGGCAGAGCGCAAGTTCAAAACGCAAAACTATGCTATAGGAAGCTCTCACTCAGACTGCCCAGACAATATTAGACCAAGCACTCATATTTGTGGCTCTACCCGGATACTATCAAGACCACAATCTCTGAGAATTGAACAAGTTGAAGTAAGTAGTTATCTATAAAATGTTTTTAATTTGCCTAACTAGGAGCCAACCAACGTATAAGATCAATATAAGCAACTCCCATGTCTTACTATGCGAAATAATGGAATAATCTAGATGCTCTGCAACATGTTCCTGTAGAATTAATCAGCCATATAACTATGAAGACAAATGGCTCACCTTTTATGATCTGCAAATCATACTCGCTGAATTGCCAAGAGATCAAGGATTCAATTACCAGCTTTAAATAGCCCCTCTTGATGAACTTCTCTCCAAAACTTTTAGAGTTTCACAAAAAAGGCAAAGACAAAAAAGTTCAATCATGACAACTGAAAATAAATTGAAGAGGAAACCTATATGCATCTCCTACAAATTAGATCTCTTATGAATTACATCCCAAGTTCCCAATCGTCACACAACATTGACTGAGAAAGATTTTACCTGCTTAGGTTGGAATCAACCCCGCAACTCAATAAAAACCAAATTGGAATTTGTCGAATGGCGTGGCAACAGCAAGTACTCAACATTGTTAGTTCCCACTCTTTTCCACATCCAAAAGAGATTTCTCTATCACCTCGTCACAAAGATTAAGCATATTTCCTATTTTTCCTTCATCATACATCATGTCCACAAAGGCATTGTAGATCTCTCTGTCTACAACCAGCCCCTGCGTTCTCATCTCTTCAAATAGTTGCCCGGCCTCAGAAAATTTCTTCTTTTTTAAAAGTCCCTTAATAAGTGCATTGTATGAAGGAGTAGTTGGTATAAATCCCTTCCCAATCATTTCACGATGCAAAAACCATGCTTCTTTCATATTCCTCACTTTAGAATGGCCCCGTACCAATATGTTATAAGTGTTACCATCAGGCACGACTCCTCTTGCACACATGTCCCGATAGATCTCGGTGGTGGCGCGTATATTATTTCTGATGCAATACTGTTTCATCAGAGAATTGTAAACGGCAGCATTCGGATTAAGACCCTTTTCCAGCATCCATTTTAATAGTTGTTCGCCATCCACAAGCATACCTGAATTACAGAATCCATTCATCAGCACACCGAATGTAACAACAGTAGGTTGAAGACCCTTAGCTAACATTTGCCGAAGAAGCTCATGAGCTTTCGCCATCTCCCCGAGTTTACAATAGGTATCCATTAAAGTTGTGTAAGTAATGGTATCTGGATGAATCCCAGCACACTCCATATCTTCCATGAGTCTCATAGCTAGATCAATATTTCCTGCTTTACAGTGACCATTAAGAATAGCATTGTAAGTGCAAAGATTCAGTTGAAGGCCTTTCCTCCGCATCTCATGAAGAAGCTCATTTGCTGAATCCATGTCTCCACGTCTACAAAGGCCGTCAGCCAGGGCAGTATACGTAACTATGTTTGGGGTAAGCCCTATCTTTACCATCTGGTTGTGAAGAGAAAATGCCTTTGCAATCTCACCAGCCTTGCCATAACCATCAATAAGTGCGGTGTAGGTAACTTCATCGGGTTTAAAGCCACGCTCAATCATCTCATCAAATAGTTTATCTGCTTCCATCAATTTTCCACTTTGGCAAAACCCACAAAGAAGAGCAGTATATGTCACAAAATCAGGGGCAACTCCCCGTCTTTGCATTTCACCAAACAGACTAAAAGCAGCAACAAAATTTCCTAACTTGCAGAATCCATCTATAAGGGTTGTATAAACAATACTATCAGGATACATTCCATTGTTTATCATATCCTGACAGACCAGTTCAGCTTCTGCTATTTTTGCGGACTTACACAGAAGAACAATTATACTGCTGTAGGTAAAATGGTTTGGCTTCAAGCCTCTTATTTGCATTTCCTCTATGAGCTTCAACACAATCTGAAGTTCGCCAACATGGCAATAACCATTAATTATAGAACTGTAGCTTACAACATCCGGTGACCGGCCTCTCAACTCCATTTGCCAGAGTAAACTGTGAGCTTCTTTTATTTTTTGAAATCGACAAAGTGAATGTATTAAAATATTAAATGATTCGGTATTCCAACTAATACCAAGATCACCAAGCTCATTGAATGCCTTCATCAAAATTTGAGGGTTGTCCACGTTGTGAGAAAGCCGAGTGAGGTATAAATTACAAGAATCAACAGAGATGACTACCCCGAAATTCAAAAACTTGTGGAAGAATTTTCTTGCTTCGGCAAAAAAACTGGCTTCAACAAGAACTTGGAAGAATATGTCGAACACGCGGGGATTAGATCCCCAGTCTTTGTATGTATATATTAACTGCTCACCAAAACGAATAAACCATATACTAGTCTCCGGATTGGGCTTTGAAAAAACATCGCCAATAAGATCATGAGCTGTTTTCAGATCCCCAGAAGCCACAGCTACTTGAACAACTATGCAACGAGCTTGTAGTGTTGGTTCTCTTCGAAGGCATGCCCAATCAAAGAAGTCCAAAACCAGCTTGTAGTCATTCTTAATGTTCATAAGAACCCAAATCAGATGGTCAGGCCTAAACTTGGACTCATAAGGCTTAAGTATAAGGCGAAGGGGCTCAGTGCGGCGTAATTTTATTGTGGTGGAAACATGATAAACAAGCTCGGAGTCTTTGATGGTAGGTTTTTTTGAGGAATAATCAGGAAAAGGTCTGGCAGCAGTTGATCCTGAGGAGAAATGTCTTAAGCTCAAACATCTACAAGGGAAGAACAACAATAAGATACTTGAATATTCCTGGTGAGGCTGATGACAACAGGTGTTAAACAAATGGCCTGAGACATTAGTGACAACCCTCTTCATGCCTCTGATGAATGTCAATCAAGACAAACATGGAGAACCTCTCTTGGAGGAGAGGATGTTCTCCTCCAAATGGAAGAATCATGATGACAAGGCCTCATCATCTCTCCATCATCTGTAGAAGGAAAGCCATATGAGCAAATGCCTTTGAAAAGACAAAATAATTCAGTAGTATATCGCACGTTTATCTCCTTGATGAAAATGATGTCAAAGTTGACATTATAGGGACCTGCCTATCAACATCTTGACAGAAAACACATCTGATGCTAGCATGTAGTGAAAGAACACCCCCCCCCCCCAAAAAAAAAAAAAAAAAAGAGAGAGAGAGAGAGAGAGAGGTCACAAACAGATACAGCCATGAATACAATCAAGTCAATCGTTTGATCGAGAGCCAAACAATTAAAATATCAGTCTCGCATGTACTATTAGATGCAAGCCAGCTTTATAAGACATGCTGAAGATCAAAACCAACATAGATAATCCTTACCCAAAAAAAAAAAAAAACCAACATAGATAAACAATGAACAAACTGTGATGTACATTGTTCAATCAAACTAGTCATCCCTATCACAGAGAAAACTTCCGTCCACGGATACATAGAAAGATCCGGTGAAGGAGCAGGTCTCGTCCATTTGGCATGGTCATTATAACAAACACGTTGAGCACAAAATGCAGCCTTTCTAAAGCTTCACCTTAAACTTATATTCGGATGCTCAAAAGGTCTGTGAGGCATAGTATCAAGGGTAATTATCTTGCAGCTCAAGCCAAACGACAAGGCATACACATCCATGGAATTATCAGATTAAACAAAAAAAAAAAGGGGGCGTTGCATTGTCAAGCACAAGAACTGCAAATTCCCAGGCCCATCAGAGCAACACGCTATAACCCAGTATCCACATTTTCAAAGTATTGATGGGGAGAGATCCCTCCTACTCCTGCTCACAACAAAGTGAGAACTTTCAGTCGAACAAGGCCAAGCCATCGGCGAGGCGTTGCCATAGATGAAGGGGACAAAAAGCTAAAAACCAAATGAGAAAGAGCAAATGAAGAAGATCGAAACCCATGATGAAGACAGCGAGCTTACCGTGTATTTCGTCTCGCCGACTGCAGAAACGGGAACCAGAGTTCGACGTCTCCAAACATGCCGCTCAACTGTGCTTTGTCTTCGCGGCTGTCGCCGGTTCGGAAAGAAAAGAGGAGGAGGCCCGGGTTGGTTCGCCCATAAAAACTATTTTTTTTATTGCGGTTTTAAAATGGTTTTCATTTCGACAAAAAAAAAAATGGTTTTCACTTTTCGGCTCATCAAAAGATATGTTTTGATATCTCTTAAAAAAAATCAAAATGAAAATAGGAGTTCAATGAAAGCTCAATTTTTACTCTTAAAGTGAAAATGATTATTCGACCAAAAAAAAAGTAAAATTGATTTCTCGACCATTATAAATTATCTTTCAATTTTATTTCTTAGCTCTGTTTGTTTCGATAAAAATGAGTCATTTCTGAAAAATATTTTACAGGAAAATGACAACATTTTTTCGTGTTCGTCTGAAAATTGAAAATGAACAGAATAATATTTTTTGATGTTCCTTATCTTCCGATACATTCCTTTTTTTTATCTCTTTTTGTTTTTTTTCTTTTCCATTCTTCTTCGATTGGTCACCAGCTAGGCCAAAGACTGCGCACAAACCAGCTCGTCCCTTGCCTATGACCGGTCGAAGAAGAAGGAAAAAAATAAAAAAGCAAATTTGATTTGAAAAAGAAAAAAAGAAACATAAAAAAGTAAAAATAATTAAAAGGAGTGCACAAAAAGAATATGCTTGGTCTAGGCAAAAGAGAGACGAGAGAAAATAATTTCTTTTTTTAGAAAAGAACAAATCATTTTCTCTATTTTTTAAATGTGTTTTTCATTGGTAGAAAACGCTTTCTTGACTGATTTATTTTTCGTGAATCGAACGCCGAAAATATCGAAAAATATTTTTCACTAGATGGAGGGAGCCTAAATGGACCTACATAAAGAGATTGCTATCTAAATAAAACGAAGAAAACCATTTTAACATGCCACGACTTATGCAAATTGCAAAAACTATTCCACTAGTTTGAGTTTGCATAGTTAAAATGTTTTATGCCGTTCCTATCCTTCGTGCACTGCTTTTTTATTTAGTTTTTTCCTTTTCTTTTTCTTTTGAGATTTTTTTTATTATTATTTCTCTTCTTCTTCGGCCGTGCCGACCACTACGAGAATAGCTTTATGTGTCACTAATCTCGTAACGAGAATAGCTCGAGACTATGGTCAATCATATAACCATATCTTATACAAGAGGCGTCAAACGGGTGGGTTGGGTCGGGTTTGGATCGGGTCAAATATGGTCCAACCCATATTGACCCATTTAACCCGTTTTGATCCATTTTTATACAGCATAAATTTTATGGCCCAAACCCGACCCAACCCATATTTCTTAAGTGTTTCTATATTTAACTCGGTCCTTGGTCCTCGGCCCCAGTCTTGGTCCAGGTCCCCGGTCCTCGGCCCCGTCCCCGGTCCCAATCCCAGTCCTGGCCCCGGTGCCGAAGTTATCTTACGAAGTTATAAGTCACGGGTTGAAAATGGGTTCAAAGTGGGTTGAGTTAAAACCCATATTTGAATAGGCTTTATAGGCATAAACTCGTATTTGACCTATTTTTTAAGTTTATTGATCCCATATTTGACCCAAATGGATAAAAGTGAGTTAAAAAGTGGGTCAAAGACCCATATTGATACCTCTACGTTATACCTCTATGGATATTGAATGCAACTCCTGCAGCGAGGTTCAAAATATTGTATACGATTAATTAACACTTTGAATTTTTAATAATTGTATCGCGTAACTATTTTCCCATGAGCAATAACTTTTCTCGCATTTTTTATGATTCTAAAAATCGACCTAACTTTCTAATAATTAACATGGTAAATTTTTTTTATTGGATAAGGAACCTATTCGCAAATTTAATTTTGAGCCATTTTATCATACTAATTTATACTCTTTCGACAAAAAAAAAAATCTACTTTGCCTTCCCGGAGTTCGTTCTCCACCGAACTCCATTTAAAATATTCTGACGAATTCCTTACAATTTCCCTTTTTTATTTTATGATCTTGTCACAAATCATATAAAGAAAATCTCTATTTAATATAGCTATTTGTACAATCATTTAATTTTTTGTAATCAAGTAATATAATCGATCTTTTTCATCGGAATGACTTTTGTTTAGAAATGTTTAGAGAGAAGCCCTAGGAGAGTGCTCTGTATTACTCAAAAGTTCCCCTATTTATACAAGAGGTCATCTATTTACGACTGGTGATCGACTCTTGATCTGATGGCTAAGATTGCTTATCTCCATCTAACAACTATGGACATTAAAAGTGAGAATTTTATAATCGCAAGACAATTATTGTATCGTCTTTTCTAAGAATACTTTAGGAAATCCTAAAGACCGATAAACTTCAAGTCTTGTGGTTCACCTTAGCCATATTATTAAGGGGTTGGTTCATGGAACCTTCGATTTCTAACATTCTCCTCCACCCGTTTAAGCGACGCTCTCGACGAGTAGTACAATCAAATTTTCCACAATCAAGTTTGGCTATCAAAAGAGCACTATTAGATAACTAGTCTAGTTGCATAGGAAGTGAAATGCACTTCCATACCTTATTTGGTTTCTATCTGACTCAAATAAATTAGTGGCAACTCCTCATATAAAGTTCTCATGTAATTAATCGAACTAAACTAAAATTCCCACGTTGGGCAAGGTGAGGACTTGAGAGAACCCGCGCAAGTTGTAGAACATTGGTCCATTTTTGACATTGCCTCTAAGCCCCATATTTTCCAACGCCCATTCGAGACGGTCACGATGAGAATGGCATCATGGCGGTAGTGGAGGAGAAAGATGAGGATTTCGATCAAATTTTCCAAATTTGATGAATTGTATATTTTTGCATATAAAAATATAACTTTTTCGCTCGACATCTTATTAACTCGATTTTTGCGCCTACGAAAAGCCCATGACCCTTGTTTTCAATTCGTCACTTTGGGAAAAAAATTGAAAAATTATATTCATGTGATTTTTTTTACACAAAGTCGGTCAAAACTTTGACCAAAATAAATTTCTTGGCCAGCATTTGATTGACTTGATTTTCGCATCTACTCAAAAGCTAATATCATTTCCAATTCATCAAATTCCAACGTATTTCCTTTCAGTTTTTTTTTTTGTTTGACCTATTGCTGGGATGTTCGAGAAAGAGCTCAACATCATGTCAAACCTCACATTAAAGGCATCATGCTTCCCAAGTGGAACCTAGTCTTGTGCATTGTATTTATGGATCGTGACATCGGCAAAGGCTTTCCCAAAAGCCGAACCAAACGTATTTTTTTTTTTGTCTTACCTTTGCCGAAAACTTGCATTTAGACAGTCTTCATCTAATGAAATGGGACATTTGCACCATCGCATTCCAATTGACGGATAGAAACAAATCTTCATGTGCTACAAGCGATTCCCATGTATGAAGTTGCGATGGTCGCACGACCCCCATAAAAGGAAAGCATGCATGTACGCCAAAAGAACGGGGAAAATTACCATCGATTCTATTCGATCGAGGATGTCAAACGTTCGAGCTCTCTCGTGAGCATTCGAATTGAAGATGGCAATCCTAACAAGAATGGAGGTCAAAATTAGAAACAAAGATGTGAAATCTCCTAATACAAATTGTCAGCTGACGATTGTATAGTTTCTGTCCTGGATTTCGACTAATGCGCCTAACATGGCCTCTCGGCTCTCGCCATCGTCTTGCGAAGCCTTCTCCGGTATCACAGTTAATCACGCGACGCATCATGTAAACTCTCCGAGCTGGTTAAACCGCCGGGGGGGAAGGAGCTAGGAAAATTCTGCAATGCAAGACCAAGAACACAAAGTCATTTTCCTCTGGACAATGCATAACTCATGAACCAAACCAAAGAAATGCCGCCGGCAATCCAATGCAATATCGATATCCTCGAAAGGGAACCGGATTTCTCGAGTCGAGATGCACAAAATTTCGCATCCACCCCGCAAATCCAATGTACATAACGAGACTCCTAGTGAGAATTAACAACAGGTGAACTGCTCTTCGATGCGGCCTATCCTGAGCGGCGAGTTCGCACCTGGTGCTTGGTGCAGATTATATGGAATATGGACCCGGATCGAGTTAATGATTCTTATGTTTCTCGGGTGGGTCAGCGATCGTGCGTGATGAACTTGAAAATCAAACCAAATTGGAAACGAACAGTAATACGCGATCCAAAGGAGGGAGGACAGAAAAAGGGCAGAAAAATCATGGAAATGAGGACAGTAGGGAGTACGGAGCTGATTGGAAGTACCAGAAGCAGCGGAGGAGATTAACGAGGAAATGGAAGAGGTAGTTGTCTCGGTCGAGGAGGTCGCGCCGGACCAGGCGCTCCAGGTTGAGGTGGCGAGGCAGGAGGTCGCTGTAGTACAGCAGCGTCGTCACGGTGGTAGCCGGCTGCTCCACCAGCGACGTCACCAGCCTCAGCAGCGACCGCATCATCAACGGCACCAGCGACTGGCAAAAATGAATAAAAAAGAATTAAGCAAACCGACCAGCCGCCCGCGGGTTTGACTTTCTGTAGATCGGAGCAAAGACGACAAAAGATAACGGAGGAAGAAGAGAGAATGCCGAGTCATACCATGACTGCTGCGGCGAGGGGGAAGAGTTGAGGAGGAGGGGCAAGGGACGCGGGATCATGTCTGAGGCGGTCTGCGAACTTGCCGACCGAGAGGAGAAGAAGAGGAAGAGGAAGAGTGAGGTAGTTGCAACTTGCAGAGGCACACAAGGTTGAAGAAAGGACGGGGGCAACTGTCGATCCTCACCTGATTTTCAAACCTACCCTTCCTTCTCCACTCCTCCTCATTGAGCTTCCCCCACGGACGGTGAGCTAATCTTCTCTGTTAGTTAGTCGCATTACCAACTCTCTAGATAATTATCTGCACTTTCGAAAGGTCAATTGGCATCTCCCCTGCTTTTGGTTCCTGAAAATCATCACAGCTGGACTTTGCCAGTATAACATCTTTTGAATAGCTGTGAAAATAACATTATATTAAGAGCCATAAATTCTTAAAAGAGTAAATCTCACGATAATTTTTTATTATTTATTTTTTGTGACCCAAAAATAGACTATTAATATAATAGTCACTCAAAGACTGTTATATAATCAATTCCCTTTAAAAAAAAATTTCTGTAATTCATATTAACGTTGAGATGGAGCAAAATAGTGGCGGGCGTCATTTCCATGGTCAAAGGAACTCGCCGTGACCATTTTATGCTTTAGTTTTCTAAAAAAATCCCAAATTTTAGGTATCCTCCCAATTCTGTCCCGAACTTTTCTTTTATCTCATACGAAATTATCAACTTCCGTTCCAGTTCCAATTTGTCTACACGTAAAAAAAATCACCACTAGTTTACTCAAAATTATCGACAACATAACCAGTTAGAAATATATTATCAAAATACGCGACGTCGTTCTCATCAGCAGATTCAGCACCATCGCCTTTATAATGAACAATAACAACCTCCTTCTGATACTGATAATATTAAAGAAATCAGCAGTGATTTTTGGACGCGCTGACAGATTTAGGATTAGAGTAAAAAAGTTTTGAAATTATTTATGAGAAAAGAAAAATGTTCTAGGCATAATTAGGACTGAATCTAAAATTGTAAGGTGCTTATAACGTAGTTGTATACATTTTTAGAACCGGAAGTCTAATATTCCAACAAGGGCGGACATTATCGAACATGACTATGTTAGGTGACAGGAGATGTAGTGCAAAATGCAAGAAGAAGAATCCAACGCTTTCGACACTAATCAAACGACTGTAGAAACCGTAGTTTTCATGACATCCTAAGCAATAACCGGTCGCGTGTTTAGAGGCCATTGTCGGGCCTGCCACGAGTGCGGCGCAAATGGCGTGGCGTCGAGCATGTTGGTTCTCCCACCCGACCCTTTCGGCGAGGACCGGTCGGGCCCGACCGCTCCTGGAAACGCATACAAAATCTTTTTAATCACGTGTGCGCCAAGCATGTATCGAGGCTCGATGCGGCCCCCGCAGCTCCCCCCGTCCATCATTGGGCCTGGCCCGTCTGAAGCCCATATTATATGGGCCCAATAAATTGATGGCCAGGATGGACGGCACGCTTCCCGCGTGCGGAAGCTTTTCTCCTTTATATACGCCTCGCGTCTCGCCCTTGGGGAGCTGTGCGATAATTGTGTTGGGGTCTGGTCTATTTCCGGGTGCTCTCTCGATTCGTTGGGTCCTCTGAATCGGACATCGAACCCTAACCCTAGATTCGCAACCATGTCTTCCAAGCAAGGTATGTCTCCGTCCTTCTCGTCCATAATCCAATTAGGCTCAATCGGAATCGATTGAAATCGTCGCGGATCGTCGTGCCTCTCTGTTATGTTTTTTTCGCCGGCGAAATTATTTGATGTCGTTCCGTTGTTAGGTGGCAAGGCGAAGCCTTTGAAGCAACCGAAGGCAGACAAGAAGGAGTACGACGAGGTATGAGTTGTTCTCGTGCAAGTTTGCTATTATGGTTTTGCGGTGAGGGATGATGGTTTTGTTCGTGCCTTGCGTCGATTGGAATACCGAGATCAGCTCATGTTGGTTTGGCGCTCGTTTTTTTTTATCGGTAGTTGTTTTATGCGGTGAGAGTTATGATCGGGAGCTCTAGATATGATTGGAAGAAAATACGGATGTGTGTGGTGATTGGGCGAAACTGGATTATTAATTAGCTTTAATCACGCTGGAAGAAGCACTGTGGATGTGTTTGGTGATCGTGAAAAAATATTTGTACATGCTTATTTAAGCGATGGTTTTCTTCCTCCAATCATAGGATGATGCATTAGTGGATTACTTTCACCCCGTATGAGTCTATTTTCGATTCTATTGCGGAAACAAAATTTTTAGTTTTTGCATGTCTGCTGGGCGCCTTTCACTTTAAAGTGTTAGTATTTTGAATTTCACATCATAGAATGTCAAACGTATTCTGGTGTAGGACATATTCGGTGAGCTCCGAGCATGAGCGTTTTTGTTCAGTTTGTACTTTAGAATAAGCCTGATCCTGTCCCACACGAGCTAGAATTTTTGTTATGTTCTATTTCTGGTTTTACCCGTAAATGAAATGCTTGTGAGTTCGTTATTCACCTTGTGACTATTGGTTATCCTATTGCTTGTTTCATCCTGTTGCTTGTTTTATGCCACATAAAGTGAGACAAAGTTGTCTGTCCGCAGAATGATTTGGCCTATCTCCAAAAGAAGAAGGACGAAGAAAAGGTAAGATATGATTCCGGTAAATTTAGATAGAAAGCTGAGTCATTTGGTACTATCACTATGACACAATTTGAACTCGTGGCGATCTTGACTCTAATTTAGGCGTTGAAGGATCTTAAAGCTAAGGCTACGCAGAAGGGATCCTTTGGAGGATCTGGACTCAAGAAGAGTGGCAAGAAGTGAGGGGTTGTCTCCAAGCCATGATTGAAATACAGACCATTATTTGGCACTGCGATTACATCTATATGTAAACCCGTTTGGGTCGAGCATGACCCCGTGTCGTTCTACTTGTCATTGTGCTTGTGTTTTAATGGAGACTAATCCGATCACTTGAAGCTTTGTGTCAGTTCCACTGTTTGTCCTTAAATTATCGTATGGCGTTCATTTCTGGTTGTGTTTTACTTTAGCTGGCAACTGCTGATTATTGAATTGAACAATCTTCCTCTCGTTGTTTTTAATTGACGTGCTTAGTAGGGCAATTCAATGTCTTCACCCTCGGTTGTGGTCGCTCTCCCCATTGAAATGGCGGTCTCCGGTATTTGCTTTGGGCTATCGGAAAGCAACAGATTTCGCAGGGGACTCCCTTATGCCCCGCGTCTTAGTCTTGATGCTCAGGTAATTAGTTGGCGGGGGAAATTAGATGCTGGTCACCCAATTAAGGACTTTTATTGCCTTGCTCCTTTTTCGCTAAATTACAAGCACCAAATCCCAATCTATAACTTGCGATTCTCTAGAAGGATCAATAAGAAATTTGGATTATGAGGGAAAGCATTAATCTTTTTCGATGATAGAGGGACAAGCTCTCGTGAGCTCCACGTCCCTTTTCATATGAATTGAGTGGAGCAATGAACTTTCTTTCTCGAACGAATGTCCATCAGTTCATAATAGCCTGCAGTAGTCTCTACTTTCAACCGAATCAAGATGCGTAAGTAATGGAAATTCTTGGAGGCGCATGGATTTTGGTTATATGATTACTTTTACGGTGTCCTACCAAATATGAAGATTCATTTTGCGCAGCAGACAAATAAGAAACTCATTCTTCATTGTCAACAATATACCAAGTGGACACCGAGTCTTGAGGCAGTTCTCTCTCTCTCTCTCTTGGAGGTTTTCTCGGGTTAACAAAGACACGAAGGAAAATGGTGCACTCGCACCCAAAATCATCAGCCGGATTATTTCCGTTTATACAAAACTACAGAGTATGAATAACTAAAACCCTGTGAAGTTTACTCTCATAAGATCGCATATCTGAGTCCCAACACAAGGGCAATGATTTCGCATACTCGACCAAAAGATTTATGCTTCTGGCAAAAAAGAAAGCTCGAGCTCTCGCTCACCCTATCGACTATTCCAACAACCCCTAAAAAATCAGCAGGATCGGCAATGGCTAGTGGCAAACTCGAAACCTCCAAAGTCGTTGCAAAAGATGCGCATGAGCCACCTTACCCGCCTCATTGACTTTCTGGTTTCTCTGTTTCCTCCTTTTCAGGGTCTTCTTCTTCTTCCTCTTTCTTCTCTTCCTCTTCTTCGTCTTCTTCGGGGGGATCTGCTGGCAACGGAGGTGGCAACGGTGTTTTCATGGGGCTGAACTGTGGGAATATATCTGGTCTCCGTCCTGGCTTTGGTCTCTCCCATTCCTATCGCGACAAAAAATTTATACATGCAAGAGATGAGCCAAACTTCGGATTCATGCTTTTGTCAAACAAGGAAGGAATCAAAGAATTACATGTTCAATGATCATGCTCTAGCACATAAGGGTAATGATGATGGCATCTGTTAGTGTTGTGCTCTCCTGATTCCCACATCACATCATTTCTAGCTACACTGTCTGAGTGGGGTTCTACATATTCACAATCCAACCAAACAATCTCGTCTATTGGTGCCCAGTGGTCCGTAAACTCGCAAGGCTGACTTAAATATAGAGTCCAATGTTCAGACCATGGTTAGAGCTTTAACTTGGGCTGCCCATTAAGTTTCGATGCGTATGCAGCCAACAATCAAACGCAAGTCATTATGCTGGAAAACTGAGCTAAAAATACAGAGAGTAAAAGCAAGAAGTGCAAGCCGAGGGCCGATTTCAACAAATTACCCCATTAACATGGTAAGCTGAGACTCTTGTAGAGGAAAAAAAAAATTGTCATACAGAAATATCTCCACTTTTTAATTCACTAACCCGATCCAAACTTTCAGAATTACCAAAATCATCAAGCAAGACCTAAAGTATTATGCTCTAGCTCAATCTGCTGCATTTTACCGGTACATTTCCTCAAGAACTTAGACAATATTAAACAGAAGCCTAGTGGTAAAAGACTGGGCAGATTACATAGGTCTATCTTTGAATAGATCATGTACTTCTATTCTGAAACCTTTCAAATCAATCGTTCACTCGGCAAATCAAACATTATATTCTTCCCAAACTCAAGAGAAATGGTATCCATAAGCTCCAAGAATGATAGTAAATGGAGGGCAAAGTCATAGATGAATTCAACATCGCGAAATTCAGTCAGGTGAATATGCGGCTCTATTCACTCACTCATAGCCAAAATCACGAAATTCAGTCAGGTCAATATGTGGTTTTACTCACTTACTCATAGCCAAAATCTTTGGATTGACTAGTATATGGCGGGCAAAGTCGAGGATGAATTTGACATCACCAAATTCAGTCAGGCGAATTTGTGGTTTTCCTAAAGCGATTCATTCACACTGCATCTAGAGAAAATCAGACACGAAGCTAATTACCAATAGCAAAACGAAATGCTAACAACTTAGAAATCTCCAGAGCAAGCACCAAAATTACCTATGTTCACATCAATTCACACTCAATCAAAGAACGAAGAACCAGAAGGCGGACTCACAATCGGAAAATCGAGAGGAGAGCGGCGAGTCATCTTCTCTTCCTCCGGAGCCATCCTCACAATCTGACTCACCGACCTCCGATTACCGCCGACCGAGACCGCCGCTCCACCCGGAAACCTCAGGGCGTCCATGGGGAAAGAGCACCGGACGGCACAACTCCGCCTACAACTAGCCGAGCTGGAAGGTTGAGCTCTTTCCAGCGACGGCGGCGGGGGAGACGGAGCTAGAGAAGGAATCGTCAGACGGGACGCTAGATACAGATTCAGCGACGGCGATGCCATCGGAGCCAGCTCGCGAATCGCAAAATCCCCGCGGTCTCGCTGCGGGATCCGGCTGCAGGCGAGTCGAGTCGAGTCGCGAGGTTTCTTCTTCTTTGTCGTGGCTCGGGGCGGCGATTATCCACCACCAACCGCCTCTTCTTAAACGATGAGCTCCTCTCGAGACGATGAACAAAACGGGCCGAATCTATTGGGCCTAAAAAGCCCAATCCCAATAAAACAGGCCCAATGAAAAAAATTGGGATTTTTTGGGTTCACGTTCTCCAATTTTAATTTGCGTATTTTCCATCACTCCTCCGTTTCCGCAAGTTTAATGGGAAAAACGAGAGATTTACTAATATTTATAATCTCGACATCGTCTAGAAAATTTACGATGGCAGCAGTACACGGTCATTTCTCGTGTCCATTCGAGCGAGTCATGGCCAAACCGCTACGCGGGGATCGTTACTATTTCCGCTCGTTTGGAATTCACGAGTAAAGGCTCGTATTTCGATGGATGTTATCATGTGATTGCACGAAATTTTTTTGAAATCGATACGAGTATTGAGACAAAGTTGTGTAAGTAGAATATTCTCTATTTTATTTTTATTTTTATTTTCCCATCGAGAAGCGTCATAATTATGATTTGCTCACCGTGACGTAATCCAATGGTTCTTCGAATTTTCACACGCGAAATGCGGTTGGAAATAATTGAGAGGCGAACAGGAGCTACTAAAAATGAATATTGAGGGCGGCCCACCTGACGTCATCAGTGGATGATGGAGCGTCGTCCACGATCGAAGAGGCAAAAAGCTTCCTCCCTCCCTCCCTCCCTCCCTCGGCCTGAGGAGATGAGGAAGGGATGTGATTCCTCCACACAACATAAACATCCAAATTTCATAGCTTTTTTATTTATAACAAAGAGCAAAAGAAAAAGGAAAATCAAGTTCCAGCCAACCAGAACCACGTCTTCCCAAACGGAAAAATTACTAAAAAAAAAAAGTCTTAAACCTGATATATTTATACTAATATTAATTTAGTTCTAAACTTTTTAATTGATCAATTTATTCTTAAGTTCATTTGTACCAATTTAGTACATTCGATCAATTTTGGTTAGAAATTAGTGACATAGACGTCAGGGATCCTACGTGACACAGACAATGCAGGCGTAGATATTTTTTTAACTAATATTTTGTATTTTTTTTTATCAATTTTCTTTTCTTTTCATTTTGACTGGCAAGAGCAAGCAAGCCTTTATCGGCAGTGGGAGAGGCAGCCCTCTCCCAAAACAGGAGGGTCGCCATGACAAAAAAAGGAACAAAAATATTTATCAATTTCCAATCAAAATTGACCGGACTGAATTGACAAAAATGCAAAAGACTTACGTTTAAATTGGTACAATTGTAATAAATTTATAATTTATTTGGTACTTTCATCCTTTTCAAACCTATACACCATGGGGATGTTAGGAGTTTTTTTTTTCTCTCTTTTTTTAAAGAACGATTGGCACTAAAATTAGGCTGATCATTATATTTATGTCACCATAATTTAAGTTGGTTTTTTCTTCTTCTTTTTTTGGGTATCTACATTGACTTCCTGGTAGTTTTTTTTTTTTTTGAAAAAATTCGTTCTTGCGATACCGACTCAGCTGCACACCGAAAAGAACTCGGATTGGTTGAAGTGAAAAGCAGGTTTTAAAACACTAGGCCTCAAGCACCCAGTCCATATATTATCTTATGCGCCCCGCTACGTGAGCTCTTTCCATATCGACCGCGGATTCGTATGGCTTTTAGTGGGACATAAATGATCTGACGGTGGATATAGAGCGGGCTTACATGTACTCGGAACATACAATTCCTGCTAGCGACCAGTCCACGGGCCCGCCACGTGTGATGCACCCTTGGTTACCTCACTGACTGGCGTGGACGTTGGTCGTTTCCTGTTTTAAACGGGTCCGCTTTGGTTTCGGGCCATCTTCACGTAGGCCTTGAGTTTCGTTCTCTTTTCCCTTTGCAATGACCCCCACACCGCTCGCAAACTAAGGAAAGAGGGAGAAACGGAGAAGAAGAAACCACCACACATTCAATCCTAGAGAGAGAAAGAGAGAGGAGGGGTGCTTTTGATCGTCAACTGGCTATCTTGATGAAGATTGTGGGAAACGCTTGATTCAGGAAACAGCCTGCCTGAGAAACAGTTGTTTGTGTCAAAGTGCTCTTCGGTTGATCTCCAAATCGATCTTCCTTTGTTTTTTCTGTACCTTAAGGTCTGAGCTCCGGCGTTACAAACAGAGAAGTAATTCTAGTTTGTCAAAACAGGAACAAGGTTGCGAGTTCTGGCTTGGAGAAGGAAAATAATATAAGTTGGTAAGGTTTTGGCACGGGGGAATCTTCTTGTTTTTTTGTTTTTTTTGGGGGGAGGGTATCTATGGAGTGTTGGGGCCGGAAATAAGCAAAAGATCATGGATTTCTGGCCGGAGTTTCTTGCGAGCAATTGGGGTAGAGAATTTGTGGCCGGTGGATTTGGCGGGGCCGCGGGAATTTTATCCGGTTACCCGCTCGATACACTCCGGATTCGACAGCAGCAGTCGAGGTCCGGCTCTGCCTTCGGCATCCTCCGCGGCATCGTTGGTAATGAGGGACCGAGTGCTCTTTATAGAGGCATGGGTGCGCCCTTGGCTACCGTCACTTTTCAGGTCATCTCTTGTCCAAAATCTCTCTCTCTCTCTCTCTCTCTCTCACTTCTTATCATATAGACAAATACGTCAAAGTTTCTTCTTTCAGCGAATCAAACTTACATAGATTTCAGTCCCTCGATTTAACATTTCTTGAGGTGTATGCGAAGGGTATCCTCAATTCCTTGTGACAACATAGGTGCCGCAGTTTTTCTCCTGATAAAGACTTGCCGTTTTTACTGATATTAAGACGACCGAAACTTGACTTATCCATGAATTGTGCAGAATGCCATGGCTTTTCAAACCTACGCTATCCTATCCCGAGCTTTCGATGCATCTGGGCCTTCCCAAGATCCTCCTTCCTACAAAGGAGTCGCTCTAGGAGGCATCGGCACCGGTGCCCTGCAAAGTTGCTAACCCCCATTGAACTGGTTAAGATCCGCCTTCAGTTGCAGGATAGAGCCTATGCTAATTCCCATAAGCTATATAACCGCCATAATGGACCGATGAGCGTTGCGAAAAGCATATGTCAAAGAGAAGGATTAAGAGGTATGTATCGAGGCTTGACCATCACCGTGCTTCGAGACGCCCCGTCCCATGGGGTCTACTTCTGGACGTACGAGTACACGAGAGAGAAGCTCCACCCTGGATGCAGAGAAGATGGTGGAGAGAGCTTTAGGACGATGATCACAGCGGGAGGCCTGGCAGGAGTCGCGAGTTGGATCTGTTGCTATCCCTTAGACGTCGTGAAGACGAGGCTGCAAGCTCAATCGCACCTCTCGCCCGCGCAATACAGCGGGATAGTCGATTGTCTGTGTAGAAGTGTGAAAGAGGAAGGATACAACGTGCTGTGGCGAGGGCTAGGAACTGCTGTCGCCAGAGCCTTCTTCGTGAATGGCGCGATTTTCACTGCTTATGAACTCACTCTCAAGTGCTTCTTCAACAACGAGAGCAGCATCGGCATCCAACGGGAGAGCGCAATCTGGGAAAACTAGCGGATGCTTCGCGTTGTTGGCCATCGCTAGAGGCTATCTAGCTGCTGGCAAGTGTTGCTTACGTATGTATAAAGGGATGAATCCCACATGATTGTACAGGATTACTTTCATGGGATTGTTGTAAGATTACTCTCTTAGAGGATGAACTTCGGATGGTTATCGCTATAAATACCATTCCACAGTTAAAAAGTATCAAAAGAGCACAAAAGCAGCAAGCCCCACTAACATAGTGACGAGCATTTTCTGGTGCACTTCTATGTCAGCCCAGCAATAAGGACGTACTCATCGATCACCATGAGCCAATGCAGTTACTTTCAAATCATATGCAGCTTTCGAGAATTTTGCAGTCAATTTGCAACCGCCAACAGACAAGAATGTTAAACTCAGCGACGTCGAAACACGGGTTCGATGTCATTCGCTATGCATACGCAGAAATGGAATATGCATGCTTTAAACAGTTTGCGAGAATCACAAAATTAATCGCAGATTGATGATACGATAGTAAGGGCGAACAAGACTCACTCCTGCCAGCTTATGCCGAGGAACTGCATTGGATTTTAGCCGTTTTGTGGATTTACGCATAGGAGAGGTCAAGATAAAACGGCCACAACAATGCGGGAGGCCTGCATTCAAGGATGAGGGATTAGGGGGCGACCTATGTGCGAAACCCAGGCAAATGTGCCCTCTACTCTACCGAATGGCTCGGGCGCAACTTTGATTGGGTATAACTTTTAATCCGAATCTCCTGATTGACTCGATTTTTTTATTATATATTAATGGAAAGCTCGTGATCCGAGTTTCTGACAGTGCGATTATTTTAAAAATGTAATGGCTCGCGAATTTATTGAGTTCGGGTCAAACAAAAACTCTTGACGGAGTTCCCGAAATAGGACACACGCAAACCAAGGCTTAAAAAAATCAATTGATGAATTGGATGATCTGATATTGAAATGATTCAGAATGAAAGTTGTGCATAGATTCTACAATCTCCAGAGTCTTCGGAATCTCAAACTATCCTCATCGGCGACACTAAAAAATGATCAAACTTCGATTGGACATAACATCTCTTTCCACTTCCTATTAATTTGATTTTTGACCCTAAGGAAAGTCCGGTTGTTCCAAATATACTGGGCAATGTAATAGAAAAAGTGTTAGCGGACGGAAAGCTCGTGAACCAATTGTTTAAAAAATACGGTTCGATTAAAAAGAAAAATTGTCGGGATTGCGAATTTCGATATCCAAATGATTGGACGGTCACCATATTTTGTCCAATTAGAATCCAATTGACCTAATTTAAATGTTATAAATCTCTATATATTACATATCGCCTTATCGGAATTTTCATTTTAGATATAATATCATCTTTTTCCGGTCATTCTTGAAATCCATTGACCCAATTTGTAATATCTGTCGGTATATGTCGTACTATTTTATCTATTCGAAGCCAAACCGATTTGCAGTGCTTGTCAATCACCTTGGCTCAACACAATGCATGGTTAACAGCCTGGATAATTTCATCTGCCATCTGGAAGGCATGTCCTCCCCTTTGAAGACCTCGATGCTAATGAGGACAGCCGCATCGGCCGTGGTCACAATCCCTCCGATTGCAAAGTGTGCAGGATGAGAAGCCTCCCATGTCGCTTTGTCTCCACTGCGGGATCTAGTGGAGCGGCTATTGGCTACGCGTGTAAGAAGAGCTCAGCCTTGTTCATGTCGGCTAGAGCCCTCCTCTTTCCGAATAACGATTTGACCATCTTCAATGTGTACACAATTCCCCTGCATCCAGATCAATGAGCGCATCACTCACCCTCCTCAAGTCCTCAGCAAGACTTCCTATAGCCAGCCACAAGTGAATAGAATCGAGAGTGCACGCTTGTTGATGAAAGTTTCCTCACCGATCACGCCTAAAAAGTCGTTCTTGTCGAGGAAATCCACTGTTCTTATCTCTTGTTACTCCATTGCTTCGGCGAGATAGCCTACACAAACCTTCAACATCAACAAAAGCGGACTGATTGCGCATTTGATTTCGGCAATCAGAAAGTAATTATCCACCGTGTGGGAAGTGAAGTATACTCCCACACCTCAATTGATTTTTTCCTAGTTGACTCTAATAAGCAAGTGGCAACTCCTCATATAAAATTTTCATATAATCGAACTAAACTGAAATCTCCCATGGTATGCAGAGTAAAGATTTGAGGGAAATCGGGCATTGAAGATCGTTGGTCCATCTTTGGCATTATCTCTAAGTTTCTTATTTTCTGGACGCCCTTTCGGAAGAATCACGATCAGGTTGCATAGTAGTTTTGTTGGAGAAGGGGAGGACTACGATCAAATTTTCCTAATTGTATGTTTTAGCATCCATGATATAATTTTTTCTCTTGACATCCTATTAATTCGATTTTTGCACTTATGAAGTGCCCGTGACCAATGTTTTCAATTTATTAGATTGGGAAGAAATTTGAAAAATTATATTCATGTTTTTTTTACACAAATTCGATCAAATTGACCCGAAATTAGTTTCCCATCTAGCATTTGATTGACTCGATTTTTGCATCTATGGAAAGCCGATACCTAATAAATTTGAATTTATCAAAAGCTTTTGAAAAATTATATTCAGGTAATTTTTACACGAATTTTGGCAAATTTTAATCGAGCATAGTTTTTTCGTGGCTCGATTTTTGCATTTATGAATAATTTTTCCCTCCTTATCCTCCAAGTTTTCTCTATTAAAACTTGCCCATCAAGTTTAGACAATATGAACACATTTATAGAACTTTGACTTTGCAAAAGAAAGTGACATTGATTTTTATCTTAGCATTTAATGCTAGAGAGTGACATTTTATTATTGACTTTTCATTGACTTAGAAATATCAATTACTATATATTGACTTATTGGAAAAATGACCTTGTTTTAAATCTTTTAGGAAAACTAAATTGACTTACTATTGACTTTATTCTTACATTTTAGGAAATTGACTTATCATTCACACTTCAAGAGCAATTTCTTCATATCCTACTTCCCTAGTGAAAATTTCAAATGGATCTTATAATTTAACAGAAATGACTTCCCTTGAAAAATTTCAAATTAACTATCTAAAAGTTACGAATATAGGAAAAATTTGGGATGTCACAGATGGCACGTTTGGTCTCGACAATCAAGAAATAGTTGTCCACCGCGTGGAATTGAAATATACTCCCATGTCTCCCTCACTTGATTTCTAGCCGACCCTAATAAGCTGGTGGAGGAGTAAGGATTTGATAGAGGTCACTCCAATTGAAAATCGTTGGTTCACCTTGACATTACCACTCAAACTTGTATTTCCCCATACCCATTTGGGAGAGCCACGATAGGGTTGCATCGTGGTGGTGGTGGAGAAAGGGAGCACTATGATCAAATTTTTCCAATTTGGAGAATTGCTTATTTTTGCATCTACGTTATAATTTTTTTGCCTGACATCCAATTAACTCGATTTTTACACCTAGGAAAAGCCCATGCGCCATGTTTTCAATTCGTCGATGAAATTAGCTATGCCCAGCGCTTGCAACTCCTCGGCTTTAGTGTAGCGGCCCACGCGCATCTTCACTATCATCACAGTTGGATAGATCTTGTTTTTTTCATCTCCTAAGGATAGAGTAATAATCAATGGCGTGCACCACTGGAGCAGTCAGAACGATGGCAGTGGCCTCGGCCTCACGGGCGAATTTCACCATGGCTTTGGCCCCGACTTTGAAAATCGCGGCACCGCGGAATCTCTCCCACTTACAAAAGATGATGGATCCAAAATCTCCAATATCCATGGTGACTAAATGAAGGCATTTGTGTGCTCCAGACACCGGGGGAGTCCGGCAACATTTCAGTAATTCTTAATTGAATAATTATTTAAATTAGAGAATTGTTTCATGCATGATTTCATGGTACTTTGTTAGCTTCATTTTGCGCACTTGTGTGTTGTGATTGGGACATGCTAGGAAACAATTTGATATTACATATCTTTTCGTTGGTACAAAAATCAACTCAACAGAACGTCAAACGGAAAAATCGTGTTAGGTCAAATTAAGTTTGCCCAAATTCATGTAAAAGTTGCATGAGTATGATTTTTCTAATGTTTGTGCAATTTGATGAATTGAAGATATCGAATGTGCACTTTCTGTGCAAAAATCGAGTCAATCAAATGCTATTTTGGTTAAAAACAATCACATGAAATGAATATATTCTTTTGTCTATATGCTTTGGTCTTTCTATTTGAAACAATTTGATATTACATATCTTTTTGTCGGTAAAAAAATCAAGTCAATAGAACGTCAAACGGAAAAATTGTGTTAAGTCAAAGTTTGCCCAAATTCATGTAAAAGTTGCATGAGTATGATTTTTCTAATGTTTTTGCAATTTAATGAATTGAAGATATCAAATGAGCCATTTCCGTGCAAAAATCGAGTCAATCAAATGCTATTTTGGTTAAAAAAAATCACATGAACTGAATATATTCATTCATCTATATGCTTTGGTCTTTCTATTTAAAACAATTTGATATTACATATCTTTTTGTCGGTACAAAATCAAGTCAATAGAACGTCAAACGGAAAAACTGTGTTGGGTCAAAGTTTGCCCAAATTCAAGTAAAAGTTGCATGAGTATGATTTTTCTAATGTTTTCGCAATTTGATGAATTGAAGATACTGGATGTGCGCTTTCCGTGCAAAAATCGAGTCAATCAAATGCTATTTTGATTAAAAAATCACTTGAATTGAATATATTCGTTCGTCTATATGATTTGGTCTTTCTATTTGAAACAATTTGATAGTACATATCTTTTTGTCGGTACAAAAATCAAGCCAATAGAACGTCAAACGGAAAAATTGTGTTAGGTCAAAGTTTGCCCAAATTCATGTAAAAGTTGCATGAGTATGATTTTTCTAATGTTTTCACAATTTGATGAATTGAAGATATCGGATGCGCCCTTTCCGTGCAAAAATCGAGTCAATCAAATGCTATTTTGGATAAAACAAAATCACATGAATTGAATATATTCTTTCGTCTATATGCTTTGGTCTTTCTATTTGAAACAATTTGATATTATATATCTTTTTGTCGGTACAAAAATCAAGTCAATATAACGTCAAACGGAAAAATTGTGTTAGGTCCAAGTTTGCCCTAATTCATGTAAAAGTTGCATGAGTATGATTTTTCTAATGTTTTCGCAATTTGATGAATTGAAGATATCGGATGGATGTGTGCTTTCCGTGCAAAAATCGAGTCAATCAAATGCTATTTTGGTTAAAAAAAATCACAAGAATTGAATATATTCTTTCGTCTATATGAATATATGCTTTCATCTATGTATAACATCTATTTATATGAAATAATCCCTAATCAAATCCCTAGTTCATGTGAATATATGCTCTCATCTATGTGTAGTATATATTTATACGAAACAATCTCTAATTGAATCCCTAGTTCACTATTTGCTTTCGTATGTGTATCAGGAGCAAAGTCAATTACCATCAGCGTGTGCCACTTGCCAGGCATCTGCAACAGACTTGATGATATTCTTTGCCTTCGCGACCGGGTCCTTCGAGACAAGTGCCTCAGGGTAGAGGAATACGTCGTCACAGCCGAGCCGCATCATCAGAGCCGCGTCGGATGCGGTGACAATGCCTCCGCCCGCAAATAGCGGCACCGACAACCTCCCAAGCTACTTCGTCTTCACCACCTGATCTGGCGGAGCACCTATCGCTGCAGCGTGCGTGCGGAGCTGCGCCTCGTCCAGTTTAGCCAATGCGGCGATCTCACCAAGCAGCGACCTCACGGTCTTCACCGTATCAAGCCTATAAAACGTCAAACGGAAAAATTGAGTTAGGTCAAAGTTTGCCCAAATTCATGTAAAAGTTGCATGAGTATGATTTTTCTAAGGTTTTCACAATTTGATGAATTAAAGATATCGGATGCGCCCTTTCCGTGCAAAAATCGAGTCAATCAAATGCTATTTTGGGTAAAAAAAAATCACATGAATTGAATATATTCTTTCGCCTATATGCTTTGGTCTTTCTATTTGAAACAATTTGATATTATATATCTTTTTGTCGGTACAAAAATCAAGTCAATATAACGTCAAACGGAAAAATTGTGTTAGGTCCAAGTTTGCCCTAATTCATGTAAAAGTTGCATGAGTATGATTTTTCTAATGTTTTCGCAATTTGATGAGTTGAAGATATCGGATGTGCGCTTTTCGTGCAAAAATCGAGTCAATCAAATGCTATTTTGGTTAAAAAAATCACATGAATTGAATATATTCTTTCGTCTATATGAATATATGCTTTCGTCTATGTATAGCATCTATTTATATGAAATTATCCCTAATTGAATCCCTAGTTCATGTGAATATATGCTTTCATCTATGTGTAGTATCTATTTATACGAAACAATCTCTAATTGAATCCCTAGTTCACTATTTGCTTTCTTATGTGTATCAGGAGCAAAGTCAAATACCATCAGCGTGTGCCACTTGTCAGGCATCTGCAACAGACTTGATGATATTCTTTGCCTTCGCGACCGGGTCCTTCGAGACAAGTGCCTCAGGGTTGAGGAATACGTCGTCACAACCGAGCCGCATCATCAGAGTCGCGTCGGATGCGGTGACAATGCCTCCGGCCGCAAAGAGCGGCACCGGCAACCTCCCAAGCTGCTTCGTCTTCACCACCTGATTTGGCAGAGCACCTATCGCTGCAGCGTGCGTGCGGAGCTGCGCCTCATCCAGTTTAGCCAATGTGGCGATCTCACCAAGCAGCGACCTCACGGTCTTCACCGTATCAAGCCAATAGAACGTCAAACGGAAAAATTGTTTTAGGTCAAAGTTTGCCCAAATTCATGTAAAAGTTGCATGAGTATGATTTTTCTAACGTTTTCACAATTTGATGAATTGAAGATATCGGATGCGCCCTTTCCGTGCAAAAATCGAGTCAGTCAAATGCTATTTTGGGTAAAAAAAAATCACATGAATTGAATTTATTCTTTCGTCTATATGCTTTGGTCTTTCTATTTGAAACAATTTGATATTATATATCTTTTTGTCGGTACAAAAATCAAGTCAATATAACGTCAAACAGAAAAATTGTGTTAGGTCCAAGTTTGCCCTAATTCATGTAAAAGTTGCATGAGTATGATTTTTCTAATTTTTTCGCAATTTGATTAATTGAAGTTATCGGATGTGCGCTTTTCGTTCAAAAATCGAGTCAATGAAATGCTATTTTGGTTAAAAAAAATCAGTTGAATTGAATATATTCTTTCGTCTATATGAATATATTCTTTCGTCTATGTATAGCATCTATTTATATGAAATTATCCCTAATTGAATCCCTAGTTCATATGAATATATGCTTTCATCTATGTGTAGTATCTATTTATTCGAAACAATCTCTAATTGAATCCCTAGTTCACTATTTGCTTTCTTATGTGTATCAGGAGCAAAGTCAATTACCATCAGCGTGTGCCACTTGCCAGGCATCTGCAAAGACTTGATGATATTCTTTGCCTTCGCGACCGGGTCCTTCGAGACAAGTGCCTCAGGGTTGAGGAATACGTCGTCACAGCCGAGCCGCATCATCAGAGCCGCGTCGGATGCGGTGACAATGCCTCCGGCCGCAAAGAGCGGCACCGGCAACCTCCCAAGCTGCTTCGTCTTCACCACCTGATCTGGCGGAGCACCTATCGCTGCAGCGTGCGTGCGAAGCTGCGCCTCGTCCAGTTCAGCCAATGCGGCGATCTCACCAAGCAGCGACCTCACGATCTTCACCGTATCAGGCCAATGGAACGTCAAACGGAAAAATTGTGTTAGGTCAAAGTTTGCCCAAATTCATGTAAAAGTTGCTTGAGTATGATTTTTCTAACGTTTTCACAATTTGATGAATTGAAGATGTCGGATGCGCCCTTTTCGTGCAAAAATCGAGTCCATCAAATGCAATTTTGGGTAAAAAAAAAAATCACATGAATTGAATATATTCTTTCGTCTATATGCTTTGGTCTTTCTATTTGAAACAATTTGATATTATATATCTTTTTGTCAGTACAAAAATCTAGTCAATATAACGTCAAAGGGAAAAATTGTGTTAGGTCCAAGTTTGCCCTAATTCATGTAAAAGTTGCATGAGTATGATTTTTCTAATGTTTTCGCAATTTGATGAATTGAAGATATCGGATGTGCGCTTTCCGTGCAAAAATCGAGTCAATCAAATGCTATTTTGGTTAAAAAAATCACATGAATTGAATATATTCTTTCGTCTATATGAATATATGCTTTCGTCTATGTATAGCATCTATTTATATGAAATAATCCCTAATTGAATCCCCAGTTCATGTGAATATATGCTTTCATCTATGTGTAGTATCTATTTATACGAAACAATCTTTAATTGAATCCCTAGTTCACTATTTGCTTTCTTATGTGTATCAGGAGCAAAGTCAATTACCATCAGCGTGTGCCACTTGCCAGGCATCTACAACAGACTTGATGATATTCTTTGACTTCGCGACCGGGTCCTTCGAGACAAGTGCCTCAGGGTTGAGGAATACGTCGTCACAGCCGAGCCGCATCATCAGAGCCGCGTCGGATGCGGTGACAATGCCTCCGGCCGCAAAGTTCGGCACCGACAACATCCCAAGCTGCTTCGTCTTCACCACCTGATATGGCGGAGCACCTATCGCTGCAGCGCGCGTGCGGAGCTGCGCCTCGTCCAGTTTAGCCAATGCGGCGATCTCACCAAGCAGCGACCTCACGGTCTTCACCGTATCAAGCCAATAGAACGTCAAATGGAAAAATTGTGTTAGGTCAAAGTTTGCCCAAATTCATGTAAAAGTTGCTTGGGTATGATTTTTCTAATGTTTCCACAATTTGATGAATTGAAGATATCGGATGCGCCCTTTCCGTGCAAAAATCGAGTCAATCAAATGCTATTTTGGGTAAAAAAAAATCACATGAATTGAATTTATTCTTTCGTCTATATGCTTTGGTCTTTCTATTTGAAACAATTTGCTATTATATATCTTTTTGTCGGTACAAAAATCAAGTCAATATAACGTCAAACGGAAAAATTGTGTTAGGTCCAAGTTTGCCCTAATTCATGTAAAAGTTGCATGAGTATGATTTTTCTAATTTTTTTCGCAATTTGATGAATTGAAGATATCGGATGTGCGCTTTTGGTGCAAAAATCGAGTCAATGAAATGCTATTTTGGTTTAAAAAAATCAGTTGAATTGAATATATTCTTTCGTCTATATGAATATATGCTTTCGTCTATGTATAGCATCTATTTATATGAAATTATCCCTAATTGAATCCCTAGTTCATGTGAATATATGCTTTCATCTATGTGTAGTATCTATTTATACGAAACAATCTCTAATTGAATCCCTAGTTCACTATTTGCTTTCTTATGTGTATCAGGAGCAAAGTCAATTACCATCAGCGTGTGCCACTTGCCAGGCATCTGCAACAGACTTGATGATATTCTTTGCCTTCGCGACTGGGTCCTTCGAGACAAGTGCCTCAGGGTTGAGGAATAAGTCGTCACAGCCGAGCCGCATCATCAGAGCCGCGTCGGATGCGGTGACAATACCTCCGGCCGCAAAGAGCGGCACCGGCGACCTCCCAAGCTGCTTCGTCTTCACCACCTGATCTGGCGGAGCACCTATCGCTGCAGCGTGCGTGCGGAGCTGCGCCTCGTCCAGTTCAGCCAATGCGGCGATCTCACCAAGCAGCGACCTCACGATCTTCCCCCGTATCAAGCCAATAGAACGTCAAACGGAAAAATTGTGTTAGGTCAAAGTTTGCCCAAATTCATGTAAAAGTTGCATGAGTATGATTTTTCTAACGTTTTCACAATTTGATGAATTGAAGATATCGGATGCGCCCTTTCCGTGCAAAAATCGAGTCCATCAAATGCAATTTTGGGTAAAAAAAAAATCACATGAATTGAATATATTCTTTCGTCTATATGCTTTGGTCTTTCTTTTTGAAATAATTTGATATTATATATCTTTTTGTCGGTGCAAAAATCTAGTCAATATAACGTCAAAGGGAAAAATTGTGTTCGGTCCAAGTTTGCCCTAATTCATGTAAAAGTTGCATGAGTATGATTTTTCTAATGTTTTCGCAATTTGATGAATTGAAGATATCGGATGTGCGCTTTCCGTGCAAAAATCGAGTCAATCAAATGCTATTTTGGTTAAAAAAATCACATGAATTGAATATATTCTTTCGTCTATATGAATATATGCTTTCGTCTATGTATAGCATCTATTTATATGAAATAATCCATAATTGAATCCCCAGTTCATGTGAATATATGCTTTCATCTATGTGTAGTATCTATTTATACGAAACAATCTTTAATTGAATCCCTAGTTTACTATTTGCTTTCTTATGTGTATCAGGAGCAAAGTCAATTACCATCAGCGTGTGCCACTTGCCAGGCATCTACAACAGACTTGATGATATTCTTATGTGTATCAGGAGCAAAGTCAATTACCATCAAAAGGCGCGCCGGTCCGTGCCGAGAACTTGCGAAGCGAGTCCTCGTTCATGCCTCTCAAGCCCTAACCTCATGCATCACCGACCTCAAATTCCTCACCGTCTTGCCGATACCACCGGACCTTGACGTCTCCCCCTGAACCCTAATTATCGCAATGCCTTCTCCGATTCTCTTTAAGGCCTCGCCGAGGTTTTGACAACCGCAAACGCAAGGAATTCTGTGCTCATGCTTGTTTAAGAAGTTCTCCTCGTCGGCCACATTGAGAAGCTCGCTCTCGTCCAGGAATTGGCAGCCCATCGATTCCAATGTTTCCGCCTCACGAGTGTGCCCTATGCGAACCATACCCATTACCACAATTTCAGGACAGGACTCCTTGATCGTGTTGATCAGCTTGATAAATGAAGTGCATCGGCCGCCTGCAGGAGACGGCGTCGCCACGAGGACGTAGTGTGCCCCGGCGGAATCGACGGACAGGGCCTATTCGAAATTCCTGACTTCGATGATGGCTTGTCCACAAAGCTTTGATCAGGCGACTATGACCTTGGTCTCGAAGGAAGGCTTGGGGAAAGGCGGCGACATGGATACTGTAATTTAAGAAGAATAAATATATGCCCAAGACAGAAAGATGGAGTTTTATGGTATCGTACCAAAGAAAATAAATCTCTTATACACATTGCCAAGAGATGTTCCAAATCATTGGGATTTTACTTACGAGTTACTTAATGAATTTCTTAAATATAAAAATAAGTTATGTGCATTTATTTCAGATAATATAACTCAAATTAATTTATAATCATAATAATGGCATATTTAAAAAAAATAGATATTTCAAAAGTTTTTAATGATGCAACTTACACTTTGTCCGGTGTTTATTATCCTACTACGTACTTATTTTTAATAGAATGTATTAATATAGTTGGAGTTTTTGAAGAAAATGAATCTCTTATACAAAATTCCAAGAGATGTTCCCAATCGTTCGGATTTTACTTACGAGTTACTTAATGAATTTTTTAAATATAAAAATATGTTATGTGCATTTATTTCATATAATATAACTAAAATTAATTTATAGTCATAATAATGGGATATTTTCAAAAACAAATTAGATATTTCAAAAGTTTTTAATGATGCAACTTATACTTTTTCAGGTGTTTATTATCCTTCTACTCATTTATTTTTAATAGAATGTATCAATATAGTTGTATTTTTTTTTTATGAAAGAGTTCCCAAAAAATGAAAGAATGATAAAAATTTCGTTGAGCAAATGGAAAAAAATCAAAAACATTTCCAAGAGAAGTTCCAAATCATTGGGATTTTACTTACGAGTTGCATAATGAATCTCTTACATATAAAAATATGTTATGTGCATTTATTTCAGATAATATAACTCAAATTAATTTATAATCATAATAATGGGATATTTTCAAAAAAATTTAGATATTTTAAAAGTTTTTAATGATGCAACTTATACTTTGTCTAGTGTTTATTATCCTACTTCGCATTTATTTTTAATAGAATGTATTAATATAATTGGAGTTTTTGAAGAAATGAAAAATATTAAGGCACTAACTCTATCAATACAAATTCACGTAAAAGTTGCATGAATATAATTTTTCTAATGTTTTCCAATTTGATGAATTGAAGATATCGGGTATGGGCTTTCCGTGCAAAAATCGAGTCAATCAAATGCTATTTTGGGTAAAAAAAATCACATGAATTGAATATATTCTTTCGTCTATGCTTTCGACTTTCTATTTGGAGAAATGTCAATTACCATCACCGTGTACCATTCGGCACGCATCTGAACAGACTTCATGATTTTCTTTGCCTTCGCGACTACATCCTTCAGATCCTTACTGACAAGCACCTCGGAGTTGAAGAAAACGCCCTCGCAATAGTGACGAATCATTAGCTCCATGTCGGCCACTGTGACAATGTCACCGGCTGCGAAGAATGGCACCAGATGCCTCCCATGCTACTTTGTCTCCATTAGAGCGCGCACGAAGAGCCACACCTCGTCCAAGTTAGCCAAAGCGTCGATCTCTCCGAGCAGCGATTTCATGAGCTTCAGCGTGTAGGCAAAGTCGCCATAGTCCACTTGTATTCGGAGTACATATGTGCCTTTGTTCACTCTATTCAATGCCCCGGCCCGAATTTTACATCCACACATATGAAAGGAATTCTGAAGGTTTCCTTATTGATGAACTACTCATCAATGATACCGAGAAGCTCACTCTCGTCGATGAAGTCAGCTATGCCCAACGCTTGCATCTCCTCGGCTTCAATGTAGTGGCCCGCGCGCATTTTCATTATCATCACAGTTGGACAGATCTCCTTTTTTTGTTCGTCTCCCTAAGGAGAGAGTAATGATCGATGGCGTGCACCACTAGAGCAGTCAGAAGGATGGCAGTGGCCTCGGTCTCATGGGCGAATTTCACCATGGCTTCGGCCCCGGCTTCGAAAATCGCGGCACCGCAGAATCTCTCCCGCTTATGGAAGAGGATGGATCCAAAATCTCCGATATCCATGGCAAAGATATTCTCTTTTCCAAAGGAAAAGAGAAGGTTTCGTTCGTGTCCGAGAAGAGGGGAGAGTTTCGAGAAAAAATGATAACTCCAGAAATTTCAATATGATGAAAAACGTATAAGGATTAAAAAAAGGGCGGGAACAAAAAAGAGAGAGAAAAGAATGGTGAATTGGGAGAGGAAGAGAAGGGTGAATTGAGAATTTTCTCTAGAACTGACCCACGTATGAGGATTACACATTTCCAAGAGAAGTTCCAAATTGTTAGGATTTTAATGAATCTCTTACATATAAAAATATGTTATGTGCATTTATTTCAGATAAAATAACTCAAATTAATTTATAATCATAATAATGGGATATTTTAAAAAAATAGATATTTCAAAAGTTTTTAATGATGCAACTTGTACTTTGTCCGGTGTTTATTATCCTACTACGCATTTATTTTTAATAGAATGTATTAATATAATTGGAGTTTGTGAAGAAAATGAATCTCTTATACACATTTCCAAGAGATGTTCCGAATCGTTGGGATTTTACTTACGAGTTACTTAATGAATTTCTTAAATATAAAAATATGTTATGTGCATTTATTTAAGATAATATAACTCAAATCAATTTATAATCATAATAATGGGATATTTTCAAAAACAAATTAGATTTTAATGATGCAACTTAACTTTGTCAGGTGTTTATTATCATTCTACGCATTTATTTTTAATAGAATGTATCAATATAGTTTGATTTTTTTTATGAAAATGTTCCCAAAAAATGAAAGAATGATAAAAATTTTGTAGAGCAAATGGAAAAAAATGAAAAACATTTCCAAGAGATGTTCTAAATCGTTGGGATTTTACTTACGAGTTGCTTAATGAATCTCTTACGTATAAAAATATGTTATGTGCATTTATTTAAGATAATATAACTCAAATTAATTTATAATCATAATAATGGGATATTTTAAAAAAAAAATAGATATTTCAAAATTTTTTAATGATACAACTTATACTTTGTCCGGTATTCATTATCCTACTACGCATTTATTTTTAATAGAATGTATTAATATAATTGGAGTTTTTGAAGAAAATGAAAAATATTAAGGCACCAACTCTATCAAGACAAATTTACGTAAAAGTTGCATGAATATAATTTTTCTAATGTTTTCCAATTTGATGAATTGAAGATATCGGGTATGGGCTTTCCGTGCAAAAATCGAGTCAATCAAATGCTATTTTGGGTAAAAAAAATCACATGAATTGAATATATTCTTTCATCTATGCTTTCGACTTTCTATTTGGAGAAATGTCAATTACCACCACCGTGTACCATTTGGCACGCATCTGAACAGACTTCATGATCTTCTTTGCCTTCGCGACTACGTCCTTCGGATCCTTACTAACAAGCACCTCGGAGTTGACGAAAACGCCCTCGCAATAGTGACGAATCATTAGCGCCATGTCGGCCACTGTGACAATGTCACCGGCTGCGAAGAATGGCACCAGATGCCTCCCATGTTGCTTTGTCTCCATCAGCGCGTGCACGAAGAGCCACACCTCGTCCAAGTTAGCCAAAGCGTCGATCTCTCCGAGCAGCGATTTCATGAGCTTTAGCGTGTGGGCAAAGTCGCCATAGTCCACTTGTATTCGGAGTACAAATGTGCCTTTGTTCACTCTATTCAATACCCTAGTCAGAAGTTTACATCCACACATATGAAAGGAATTCTGAAGGTCTCCTTATTGATGAACTGCTCATCAATGATACCGAGATGCTCACTCTCGTCGATGAAATCAGCTATGCCCAACGCTTGCATCTCCTCGGCTTCAATGTAGTGGCCCGCACGCATTTTCATTATCATCACAGTTGGATAGATCTCCTTTTTTTGTTCGTCTCCCTAAGGAGAGAGTAATGATCGATGGCGTGCACCACTGGAGCAGTCATAACGTTGGCAGTGGCCTCGGTCTCATGGACGAATTTCACCATGGCTTCAAAAATCGCGGCACCACAGAATCTCTCCCGCTTATGGAAGAGGATGGATCCAAAATCTCCGATATCCATGGCAAAGATATTCTCTTTTCCAAAGGAAAAGAGAAGGTTTCGTTCGTGTCCGAGAAGAGGGGAGAGTTTCGAGAAAAAATGATAACTCTAGAAATTTCAATATGATGAAAAGCGTATAAGGATTAAAAAAAGGGCGCGAACAAAAAAGAGAGAGAAAAGAATGGTGAATTGGGAGAGGAAGAGAAGGGTGAATTGAGAATTTTCTCTAGAATTGACCCACGTAGGAGGATTACACATTTCCAAGAGAAGTTCCAAATCATTAGGATTTTACTTACGAGTTGCTTAATGAATCTCTTACATATAAAAATATGTTATGTGCATTTATTTCAGATAAAATAACTCAAATTAATTTATAATCATAATAATGGGATATTTTAAAAAAATAGATATTTCAAAAGTTTTTAATGATGCAACTTGTACTTTGTCCAGTGTTTATTATGCTACTACGCATTTATTTTTAATAGAATGTATTAATATAATTGGAGTTTTTGAAGAAAATGAATCTCTTATACACATTTCCAAGAGATGTTCCGAATCGTTGGGATTTTACTTACGAGTTACTTAATGAATTTCTTAAATATAAAAATATGTTATGTGCATTTATTTAAGATAATATAACTCAAATCAATTTATAATCATAATAATGGGATATTTTCGAAAACAAATTAGATTTTAATGATGCAACTTAACTTTGTCAGGTGTTTATTATCATTCTACGCATTTATTTTTAATAGAATGTATCGATATAGTTGGATTTTTTTTATGAAAACGTTCCCAAAAAATGAAAGAATGATAAAAATTTCGTAGAGCAAATGGAAAAAAAATGAAAAACATTTCCAAGAGATGTTCTAAATCGTTGGGATTTTACTTACGAGTTGCTTAATGAATCTCTTACGTATAAAAATATGTTATGTGCACTTATTTCATATAATATAACTCAAATTAATTTATAATCATAATAATGGGATATTTTCCAAAAAAAATTAGATATTTCAAAAGTTTTTAATGATACAACTTATACTTTGTCCGGTATTCATTATCCTACTACGCATTTATTTTTAATAGAATGTATTAATATAATTGGAGTTTTTGAAGAAAATGAAAAATATTAAGGCACCAACTCTATCAAGACAAATTTACGTAAAAGTTGCATGAATATAATTTTTCTAATGTTTTCCAATTTGATGAATTGAAGATATCGGGTATGGGCTTTCCGTGCAAAAATCGAGTCAATCAAATGATGTTTTGGGTAAAAAAAAAATCACATGAATTGAATATATTCTTTCGTCTATATGCTTTGTACTTTCTATTTGGAGAAATGTCAATTACCATCACTGTGTACCATTCGGCACGCATTTGAACAGACTTCATGATCTTCTTTGCCTTCACGACTAGGTACTTCGAATCCTTACTGACAAGCACCTCGGAGTTGACAAAAACGTCATCGCAATAGTGATGAATCATTAGCCTCGTGTCGGCCATTGTGACAATGTCACCGGCCACGAATAATGGCACCAGAGGCCTCCCATGCTGCTTTGTCTCTATCAGCGCATGCACGAAGAGCCACACCTCGTCCAAGTTAGCCAAAGCGTCGATCTCTCCGAGCAGCGATTTCATGATCTTCAGCGTATGGGCAATGTTGCCATAGTCCACTTGTATTCGGAGTACAGATGTGCCTTTGTTCACTCTATTCAATGCTCCAGTCAGAATTTTACATCCACACATATGAAAGGAATTCTGAAGGTCTCCTTATTGATGAACTGCTCATCAATGATACCGAGAAGCTCACTCTCGTCGATGAAATCAGCTATGCCCAACGCTTGCATCTCCTCGGCTTCAATGTAGTGGCCCGCGCGCATTTTCATTATCATCACAGTTGGACAGATCTCCTTTTTTTGTTCGTCTCCCTAAGGAGAGAGTAATGATCGATGGCGCGCACCACTGGAGCAGTCAGAACAATGGCAGTGGCCTCGGTCTCATGGGCGAATTTCACCATGGATTCGACCCCGGCTTCGAAAATCGCGGCACCGCAGAATCTCTCCCCCTTATGGAAGAGGATGGATCCAAAATCTCTGATATCCATGGCAAAGAGATTCTCTTTTCCAAAGGACAGAGAGAAGGTTTCGTTCGTGTCCAAGAAGAGGGGAGAGTTTCGAGGAAAATGATAAATCTAGAAATTTCAATCTGATGAAGAACGTATAAGGATTAAAAAAAAGGGCGTGAGCAAAAAAGAGAGAAAATAAGGGTGAATTGGGAGAGGGAGAGAAGGGTGAATTGAGAATTTTCTCTAGAACTGACCCACGTAGGAGAATAACACCCGCCTACTTCTAAAACCTCCATGTTGTTAGGAGTAGTCATGGCCGAGGGCAGGGTTGATACCGAAATCGACCTGGATCCGACCCGAGTCAAACCCGGAACCGACCCGTTAATAAGGCCCGCAGTTCCAATCCGAAATCGGCCTGTGGCATAATGCCCTGGTTAAGGTTTCTTCAAAGCTTGAACCGAGCTCGAAAATGGTAATTTCAACGGCTCTTTCTTTTTGGTGATCGTTGGTCACCACTCCCCACTTAATTTTTTTTTCTTTTTACTTTACTATTTTCTAACTTATAAATACCCATTTCCATCTCTCTTTTTTCACACAAATTCTCTCTTCATCTCAATTATCTCAAATTCTCTCTAACTCTCAATTATTCACAACATTCAATTTAATATTTTCTTTTCTTCGATTATTCAATCACACCATTTTTTTATTTCTTATTCAATATTTCAATTATTTTCATTATCTCTTTCAATTTTCTTAATCCATTATTTCGCACCATCTCATCCAATTTTTCTTATTCTCTAATTCCTTATTTCTTTATTTATTAACTCCTTTAATAATTCCCTATTTCAAATTGTTTTTTCATACCCTATATTTTTTGCATTATACCATATTTTTTTCTATATAAAAAAAGGTAAGTGAATGTAGAACTAGTGGCAAAGGTAAGAACATCGTGGGGAAATCCGATTATCCTTCTAGTCCTCGTGATTATGAAGATTGGGGAGTCGAAGTTGAAGTAGATGATGAAATCAACATTATTTCTAATATGGAACAAGTCCAAACGCAATAGAGTTTTCATCCTCCTACCAGTATCGAAAAAATCTAAAAAAAAAGGACCAAATGTTTACATCCGACATATGAGGCCATTTCATTAAGATTGACGGATTCGATATAGCTACAAGGTATGATGTAATTTGTAAACATTGAGGGATAAATTACAAATATATCGGTGGAGGCAGATATGGAACATTTAAATGGCATCTTAAGGCCAAACATCCAACCAAAGTGAGAATTGATACCAAGCAGCAATGAATTTTCGGGTACACCAATCCTAACACTCCTCATTTTGTTTCATTAAAATGAAAAAATTTATAAAGAAGAACTAGGTAAATTTGTTTCCGTTGAATATTTATTTGGTGAAAGATTTGGTTTTAATCAATTTATACAAAATGCATGCGCTCCAAAGCAAAACGTGTTCCTAGAAATACACCTAAAAACATAATTAAATATCTTTATAAAAATGGAAAAAAATATTTGCAAACATTTTTATGAATATTAATGGACGTGTGCATATAGATAGCGATATTTGGAATGATCGTTAGCAAATTTATTCTTATATGTGTATAACATGTCATTGGATAGATGATAATTGGAATATTCAAAAAAGAGTTGTTGCATTTAGAGTTTTTGATGATGGCATATGGTAAATAATATTTATAGATTAACTAAGAAAATTTAAGAAGAATATTATTTGCTTAACAAAATTTTTTCAATTGATTTTAATAATGCCGCGGCAAAGGCCGTCTCAATTGTTGAACTAGAAAAGATTTGTAAACCCATTTTGATGGATAATTTTTTCCAAGTTAGATGTGTTTGTCTTGTTTTAATTTATGTGTATAAGATGGTTGTTGACACCTAAATTTTGATCAACTTTTTATTTTATTTTATTTTATTTTATTTGTTTTATTTTTATTTTGAAAATTCATAGAAAATCCATAAAAAGTTGAAAAAATTGAAAAATAAATTTTGGTGACCTTAGCCAAGCTAAATGAACCATTTTGACCAAAAAAATAATTTTCATAATTTTCATTTTTTTATATATATATTTTCGAAAAATACAAAAAAAAGAAAAAAAGAAAAAGAAAATCAAGAAAAATAATATTTGAGGTCACAAAGATATATAAAAATAGTCGGTATTTTTATTTTTATTTTATCTATTTTCTAACCTCATAAATAGTAAAATTCAGGTTTGATTTTAGGTGTTTTCTGATCACCATAAAATTGAATCTGGCAAAAATATTAGTAATGATTAAAAGGAAAAAGGAGTGAAAACATCATCATTCAAAAGGAAAAGGAAACTAATCATTTTGTCTTTTCTTTTGATTATTTTATTATTATTCTTACTTTTTAATATTTTATTTTATTATTATTTTATTATTATTTTATTTTTTATTATTATTCACTCACCTTTTCCCTCATCCGTCGCTGGCTTCTTCTCCCCCCCGCGACTTCATCTTCTTCTCCTCCTTCCTCTTCTTCCTCTCCCGTAGCTTCTTCTTCTTCTTCTTAAAAATAAAATGGAATCCTCACCTTCGTGCACTATTTTCCTTCGCCTTCGACCCTTCCGCCGTCGTCGCTAGCCGTCGAACCTCAAAGCCGCCGTGAATAACCCAAGACCCGCGGCCTCCACCCGTTTCGGAGTTTGGTTCGGGATTGTTTCGGATCGGGCCAAATCCGTCATCGCCAAAGCGCGCTATCGCCTCCGGCGACAGCCCCGGAGTCCTACCTCCTCCCTCGGAGCTTATGGAGCCTACGCGCCGCTGGTGGAGTCCAGAAACAGCCTCGGGTCACCACCCCGTCGTCGGAGCGTATCCGGACGTGTCGGAGCGTGTCCGGACGTGTCGGGCGTGTCGGAGCCGTGTCGGGCGTGTCGGAACGTGTCCGGACGTGTCGGAGCGTGTCCGGACGTGTCGGGCGTGTCGGAGCCGTGTCCGAGCAGTGTCGAAACAGTGTCGGAACAGTGCATGAACAGTGTCGGAATAGTGCATGAACAGTGTCGGAACAGTAACGGGCATGGGGATGGTCGCAGGCTGGGGCTGGGCGATTGAAAGCTGGTGTCCAATCCGGTATGTTTTACGTACCCGATCCGTATATCAGGATTATTTTTCTAAAATATTGCATTTATAGACTTGATTTGTATGTATTTGTTTCAGTCTAGTGGTTAGCTTATTTATCTGGTTGAGTGTTATCTATTGTCAAAGACATGCTTTTTGTTAAAATATTTTCTGAAAATATAAAAAAATATTAATGAATCAAAAATGCCAAAAAAATGGAAAAATTAAAGAAAAACAAAAAAATTGAGAAAAATTGCAGAAAAATTCTAAAAATTGTCCAAGGCTGAAAATGACAAAAAATTGATTTGTTTTCATTTTTGGGATTTTCTCCCATTTAATCCAAAATGGCGATTTCACCCCTCAAAGGGTAAATCGTCTTTGATATTCTAATGAATTGTGGAAATTGCTTAGAATTTGGTGATGGGCCAGATGGGTGGTTAAACCTTATGTCTAAGATTTCCACATTTCATTTCCATTTTAGAAAATGACGATTTTACCCTTCGAATGGTAAATCGGTTTCTAAAATTCCCGAAAATCACGAAAATTGCCAAAAAAAAATAGGAAATGGGTCAATTGAGTGACCAAACCTGTTTTGACTCCGGATTCATTCCGAAATGATGATTTTGTCCTTTTTGGGCAAATTGTCCCCTTTGTCTCAAAATTACGATTTTGCCCCCTGATGGGCAAAATCATGTCTAAATCATTCCTAAGCCTGATTGATACTTCTCTAGGCCAATATGGCCTTATTAGGAATGCCATGTGATTTATTTGTACATTTGAATTCATTGATTTGTGCACTTTATTATTGATTGTGATTGCCAGGATAGTCATTCATATCTGCATGAACTCCTAGATTTAGGGCTCGTACCCCACTCATCTGTATGAAATCTTAAGTCAGAAAACTCAGTCAACTTAGGTACCGAAAGGGCGTCAACTCTGATAGTTGACGTAACTAAGTCCCCGAACCCATTTCCCTGGTTATCGCAGAATTGAATAGAAACTCCCGACTATTCAATAGGGTGGTCCAATCATACCCTCCAAAAAATGATTGGTGGCGACTCCATGACATGCACACTTAGCGCATATCACTAGACCACACTGAAGGTCGACTACGCATACCTCCGTTGCGATTTGGGTAACGGGCCTTGGGAGAGGCCCGCGTCCGACCAGACTGGACGGCCCATTAGCCCTCGAGAGCCCATGGCGAAATTCGAGAGGGTCGCGACAATAGTTTAAAAACTCTTGATATTTTTCTCGACCCAATAAAAATGACAATTCAATTTTTTATGGAAACGTTCCCAAAAAATGAAATAATGATAAAAAAATTTTGTAGAGCAAATGGAAAAAATCAAAAACATTTCCAAGAGATGTTTGAAATCGTTGGGATTTTACTTACTAGTTGCTTAATGAATCTCTTACATATAAAAGTATGTTATGTACATAATTTTGCTGAGCTCTCTTATAGATGCCTTTATGTGCTTAATTGATCATATTCAAGTACTGTCGATAACTCGAGACCTTTTAGGGATAGTTAGTGTAGGACGTCCGTCTTCAATCTTCTCACTTATCGAAAAGAGAATTTGTATAATTTTAGTGGTGACTATCCAAAATGAAAAGTTACTACGTCCCGTGAGAAAGTTACGTCGGGTTTTTAGAATGAAAATAATGGGAGAGAAGTTTCTATTCATGATGAGTAGTTGCCTAATAAGAGTATTAACATAGAATTGTCATTTACTAGTACGGAAAATATAGAACCCTCGACTTAGCACTTTACGTGATGTTTACATTATTGGACGCCCTGAAAATTTGTGATCAAGACTCTTGTGCGAGGTTGGAAAATAACTAGAGTTTGGGAGTTTAGGACGGACAACTCATTAGTCCAATTCGATCCTCGTTAATCAACCAAGCCTATTTAATATTCATTCGAGCAAAGGAAGATTTAGGCCACAAGATGATCCAAGTAGTCCAATGAGAAGAAGGGTCCTTACATAAAGTTTCTAGGATCTTTTTCTATTTTAATAAGGTTTTCTAATTTGAAAAGATTTCCTATTTCAAGTTGGTTTCCTCTTTCGAACAGATTTCCTAATTCGATGTTTCTTAGTACGACAATTCCTGATTTAAGGTTTCCTTTTAGCGTAAGAAGAGATTCGTAATAAATTAGCCTTGCATTTTAAATTTAGACTGGAATTTAGAGGCATTTTTATCTTTGAAGACGGAAACATCCAACAAAACAAAACAAGATTATTGATTCTGGCAGCTAAAATGCTTATGGTGAAATCCCTGTCAATTCCACCATTTAGATCTGAAGGACTATGGGACTTATGGTGTGCGCCCATGCGGGCAATCACACCCGCCACCACAGATAACCGCAATAGCGATTATCTGCAATTTGAAGAGACGCATCTCTTCACGTCAAACAGAACGACGTAAAATAGACGTCAGTTCTTTCTCTTCCTTAAGCGAGAACGACAGAAAGTCTCACTCTCTCTCCCGACATTGAATCGCATCAAAGGCGACGAAGGACTCTCGGGACTGCGAAGGTGACATCTAATCTGTGGACAGTGGGTACGGTTCCTCGTGTAGTCGTACTCCGATCAGTGATCCAAGTAAGTTATTTATGGGCGTTAATCAGTAGTTTTTCGCACGTATTACGTATACGAATTAGGAATTAGTTTCCTACATTGGTATCAGAGCGCCGGTTCTTGTTCTTGAATTCTGATATTGTTTAAATTTATAGTTGAATTATCTCACTTTTGGTGAATTTCGTGGAATTTTTTGGACAAATCCTTTTTCGGGGCTTTTTTGGCCGGAAAATATTTTCTTCGATTCCGACCAAATTCCGGTGAATCACCGATTGGGCTCGCACCAGTAGGGTCGCCTCGACATGGGGAACAAAAACCCTAAGGTGTCTCAACATTCGGTTAATCGCCGGAGATGAATTTTGCGAAAGAAGTTCGCGGATTAGGGTTCCGCGTACGAGTGTTTATCGCACCATTTCGGGCCAATTTCTTCATCGTTTTCTTCTATTCTTGAACCTACGTGGTCACCCCGACAAGACGCTCAAAACCCACTATCAATTTTGGTTTATGGTGGGATTTCGGAGGAGAATCGGAGGGTGAAAGGGCGGCGAAATTGGCGAAGATGTTCTGTGCGTGTGGGGAGGTCTTCACGTGAGGAAGAAGACCGAAAAAAAAAATAAGGGTTGCTCTGTGCAACAATGACGGCCGCGGGCCGCGTGCACGCGTGGGCAGAGAGCGCGTAGTGCGCACGAGAGGCAACTCTTGGACACTTGGAAAGTTTATTTTTTTTAATAAAAAAAGAAAAAGAAAAAGAAAAAGAGAAAGGCCAACTGTCGACCGTGGGATTCGAACCCACGTCATTTCGGTCGACCAGCCTTTTGCCCACCATTTGTCCAACCCATTTGACCACTGGGCTGCCAGTAGGCCTGTTGGTTAAGGTTAGAACCTTGTCATTCTTAAAGAACATAAGGCAGATTTGCTATAAAGACCCGCGACCCAAGAAGTCGGCCCGGTCCACGAATCGGGTCCGACCCGGCCCTTGACTGTTGACCTGGTCATCCGTTGACCACAAGCGTTGACTGTCAACGTTGACCGTTGACCACGCGTTGATCAAATGAGCTGAAACTTTGACCGGCTCGTACGGGCTCGTTTGAGCTCCGATTGGGACGTACGAGGTACCATTACGTTTGTATCGAAATTGTCTTCGATTTGATATGTTATATGAGCATGTTTGACAAATGTAAAAAAAAATTATAAAATACGTATGAACCCTCTTGATATATGTATTTTGCTTGTTTTTCGAGTATTTTTCATTCGTATTATTTCTAATATAGAGGATGACTTACATGCTTATAGTGATTGATGATAGCATGTATAATTTTTTTTAGAATGCTTGTTAGTTCTATCTTGTAATATGAGGTTAAAGTATGATTTGATGTGTGAATGGCTTACGCATTAGTTCAAACCGTGCTATAACAAATTACAAAATATGAATATCATTATTTAATTTTTTTTTATCTTTATTTGAGTGGGGAGTTCTAGAAAATTTTAGTAATTTCAGTGAACTCAATTTTACATAAATGATTATGTTAATGGTAATTTCAAGCGAGGATTCTCGGACGATGATTGGGAACATAATGAACTTTCGAATCTGAGACCTTATGTGAAATTATTCATTAATATAATTAGTTAGTGTAAAATGGATGCATAAATGTATAGGCATCAATAATTAATGTGTACATGTCTATTGAACTTTGTGTTCAGATACAATAGTTTGAGCTTATTAGAGTATTGTAGTTAAGCTTGATTGAAAATAGAATTAGACGGCGAAAATTATGAAAATTGGAATAGGATCCAATATATGCTAAAAGAGCTAGATACACTATAAGCTCTTGACCTAGTTATGGAAGAATATGAATATATTATTACTGCATTGTCAAGAAAGTACAAAGAGATACTTGCAATGAGAAACAAGTTGAACTCTATTGCTCGCATTATGTTGCTGAAGCAAGGAAAATATTTTTATATACATGAGTTCAGGCATTTTTTTTTATAAAATGCTAAAGTCAAATGGAAGGCATTAATGAATTAATTTTGGTGAGATATTGGTCTCCAATTGGAACAGATCACTATAAGATTTGATACGTATATGATGCCTTATGGAAAAAATATTAAATAGCCTTTGTGGCATATATCAAACAAATAAGTGAACTGTAAGATGCAGATTCCATTTTGACTGATGAATAGCAAGTGCAAGCAGTAGTCTGTTCTTTATTTCATAGCTATGTGCATATGAAAATCCACTAGATCCACATTATAAGTAAAACTTTTAAAGATGTTTTGCGACGCCTTAAACTAGAGATGGATTGTCTTCTGGTGGCAAAACCTAAAATCGACATTCGCAATGTTGATTCTAGTTTTAATGAGTTTTGTGCTCTAGATATAAGCGTCAAGGTGGATTTATGTAGTGGAAAGAACAATTCAAGATAAAAATCGAAGTTTAACCGACATAAGAAAAGGAAAAGGTCCTTTCAAAGAAAACTTTTCAAAAATGAACTGTTTTCACTGTGGAAATAAAAGTCACTCTATTTATGATTGTGGTAAGTTAAAGAACTTAGAAATCCTTGTGCACTTAAGAGTGTTACTTGTGTCTACAGTTCAGTCTTTCAGGCTGAATCTTATCCTTAGTGGATTGTAGACTTAGGGACCACAGATCATGTAGTTGAAGGATACCTTAGTGGGATTTCAACGAATTCCACATGGAGCAAAGTGAGTAAATGTGGGAAATAACTTCTTAGTGAAAGTTAAAAGAATTGGCATTAGCCAGATTGTATATGCGTGATGATCGCATTTCATTCCTACATAAAAATGTTATATGCTCCAAAAAGACGACGGAATTTAGTTTCCGTGTTAGTGTTGACACCTAAATTTTGAATTTTAGAAATTTATTTATTTAAACACAAAATGAGAGTTAGTCATAATTCTCGCAAAAAAATAAATTTTCTCATGCATGGCATATTTAATTTTCTGTCAGTCATCTTCATGGAAAATTAGAGCTAATTTTTTAGTTCTAACAAAAAAAATCAAGCAATTTTTCATATTTAATTTTTGGTATCCATTGCATTGCACCTTCAATTTTGTCGGACTAGTGGCGAATGATCTCAAAGTGATGATTCTAAACTCAATTTAATCGATTGGACTAAGCCTGCGGTGTATGGAAATTTGGCCAAAACCCATGGATATTAATAGTGACGAAATTTGCGGGCCAAGGTGGAAAATTGGTTTGATTAGTGATAGTCTTCATTGAATATTTATATGCAAGATATCTTCAAGGTGGATAAAAGAAAAAATAATAAAAAATATGCACCCATTGTATGGCTGATATCATCAAGGTGGATTTACGTGGCTAAACATAAACAAGAGAGGAAAGAAATAATAAAATATGCAAATGGTTAGCAAAGGAAACAAATATTTTAAGCAAATATATTCTAAAGATATCTTCACGTGTCCATAGACTTGAGCAGAAAGAAAAAGCACATACAAGAGGAAACAAAATATTCTGTCGTTCAGGACTTGGATGCTTATAAAAGGACCTATGAGCGACTCAAAAGGGGCGACGTCCAGAATCTTATTCAGAAAAAAAAAAACAGGGAAACACGTGAGAGCAAAGGAACGAGAAAGGAGGCTATTTCATCTCTGGTATTTCTCTTTCTCGGTGAGGGCCCTAGCGTTACTCCTTCATCGTTCGGCACCCGTTCGACCTGAAGGCTTGCGGATCAGAATCTGTTCGTGTATCACGCCTTTAATTAAAACCTCTTTTGTCACTTTGCTACGCCCAAGCCTTGGTGGAATTTTTCATTGGGCGTATCACAATTGTGCACATCTCATTGTGATTGATCATTACTGGAAGTATTCGGCCGAGAATCACCATTCGGAACTGAGAATCACGGACTTGACTTGCAAAATTGTGTTATTTTCAAATTGGGAAGTCGTGGTCTTGCAATCTAGTCTTCGCTTTCGTCGCCGCTGCCATACCCCGCCGATGTGCTGTCCAGCTTAGTTGTCGCTCCAAATCAGCCCCGTTTTCACCCCGTGGATTAAGGTAATGTCGAATATACTCAGGGATTAATTCAAGCGTGTTAATGATTTCACTGCTGTCCTTACATGATTTGCATGTTGTCTTCATTCGAAGTACCATATTTTTTTTGCATGCCTTAAGAATCTTTGGATTGATCTAGCCGCTGTTTTGATGCCGACATTGAGCGAAGTGCAATTTTTTTTGGAAATTTGTGAATGCCTTTTTGATCTAAACTGTCGAACATCAATTCTCACAAAAAAATCTGGATTTGGTTAATCTGACCTGTCACCGCTTAGGTCTGATTCGCCATCTTCAGAGAATCGATCTCTAATGGAAAGCTGGTTAAATTTTCGAAAATTGAAATGGATAACGACACATCATGATTTTTTCCTTATCTTGTGGTGAATATTTGGGTGAATGCGTTGTCTTGATTGGACTTACCATGTTCCTGAAATTTCCTGAAGGTTTTTAATAAGATGTGGTTTCTTAAAAACCCCATCTAATTGATTCTTTTTAGGAAGGTAAGGTTTCTTAGAAATCTTATCTCATTAAACCTTTGGTTCTAAATCAAGATAATGAAATTCTCGATATATCCCCTAGTGGTCGAATTCATTGTAAAAAAAGGGAAAGAGCAAAAAAATCACATTCAGGCATATATGGCATATTTCACATTAATTAGATAGCATATATTCAATCCTGTGCGTATATCATGTCTACACATTAGGTTAAATAAGATAACGTCTTTGTTCATTTTTTTATAAATAAAAAATGCATAAAAATCCAAAAAAAAGATTATCTGCTATGTCATATTTTTCATGTCACATTTTGCCACGTCATTTTGCCACGTCATTTGCCATGTCATTTTGCCATGTCATGTTGCCACATCATTTTTGTCACGTCATTCTTTCACGTCATTTTGCCACGTCATTTCTCCCATGTCATTCTTCACGTCATTTTGCCACGTCATTTTTCCACGTCATCTGCCACGTCATTTTTTCCACGTCATCTGCCATGTCATTTTGCCACGTCATTTTCCATGTTATCTCGCTATGCCATTATGCCATGGCATGCATCGTTGCCATGTCATACCATTTCACATGTCATATAGTTAGGTTTTATTAGCAACACAATTATTTTTGTGTGCCCATGCATTCTATGTCATTCATGCATTGTATCTAAAAGAGAAAATCCTAAAAAATACCTCATTTGGATTCAAATTCAATTCAATTCAAATCGTCCATTTAGGACATCTCATGGAATTATGGTACCGAAAGGGCATTAGTTTTAATTAACTAGTGTAATCAAATCCCCGAATTCATCGTCTCTGGTTCGTAGAAATAAAATAGTTCTCCCGCTATTTTATTTAGGTTTCTAATCAACCTACCCAAAATGGTTAGTGGCGACTCCAAATTCTAAATCATTCTAATTAATTTAAGTTGCGATTTGGTAGGGCTTGGGAGAGTCCGTATTAGGTTAGTCATTAAAATTAACCTAATAATCCATTAACCTAGAAAATAAAATAATTTTTTTTAGGTCGCGACAGCTAGTTTGGTTAAACTTAGTTTTCAGTTTGGACTTTCATAACAATGGTGATAACTTGTCGTAAAGAACAAGTTATTAGAATTCTAAATGGTTTGATTGTGCAGGTTGTTAATTACAATTATGTAATGTTATTCCTCATTTTCATCTTTGTGATGATATGAATATGTGGCATGCTAGGCTGGGTAAAATAAGCTAAAAAGGGCTTATTGGACAATGTTGAAAATGTCGTTTAACCTATTTATGAGCATTGCTTTTGGAAGGAATAACAATATGGAAACTATTTAGAAAAGAAACAAGAGTTGAGTTTCCTTTGTTAATATCAATTCAAACATATGTGGTTCAGTGAATGTGATAGCAAGACATGAGGCTGTTTATTTCATCACATTTGTATAATTGCACTCGATTCGGGTTTATTGTTTTATAATTTTTCATAAATTTCAGGCATAAGTTGCTTTGAGAAAGTTTTATTTGAAATCCGATCGAGGTCGAGTTAATATATCTGATTAGTTCATATGTTTATGTGATGAAAAAGGAATAGAATAATAGTTGCTATTCCATCAATTTCTCTGAATAATGAAGTTACAGAGAGAAGAAACAGATCATAATAAATATGGTTAAGTTTATGATAGCACAATATCGTCTTTTGTGGTGATATTTTTGTTGATGGCTGTCTAGATACTTAATTGTGTGCCTTACAAATCAGTTACCACCAATTCATATGAGTTGTGGACAGGTCGACAATGAGATTTGAGTTTTCTCAGACCTTGATATGCTTTCTATGCACACGTGTTCTCCCACAAATTTGGGAAATTGGGCCCTAGAGGCAAAAGTATCTTCATAATACTAAGAGCACTCGAAAGGGTATGTGCTATGGGTGAGCAGGAAAGTGTGGAGTGTAACTGAATTCGAATCACGAAATGTCACATTCTTAGTGAATGAATTTCTAAAGGGCGAGATATTTAAAGACTATTCTCTGTTTAAATTTTAGGATAGTGACAATGGCAGTTTATGGGCATCTTATCCAAGTGGGAGCAATGTGAGAAGTGGGGAATTTGTTTCGCATTAGTCTCAATTGTAACCACTTGATGTGTAAAAGATGTCGCCATTGTCTGATCCGAGTTGGAGCGTAATGGAGAATGATGTACTAAGTGTATGATCTAAATGATGTACTACGTGTACTATCTCTCCAATTTAGCGAATAAGTCGCAAGAAGCTTTATAAAGCCTTCATGGTTGCTCCAAAAGAAGAGAATAAGTCTAGGAGTATAAAATGAGGCTCCGATTTGCCCTGATAAAGAAAAGTGGATAGAAGCAATGGAAAAGAAATGGAGTTAATGAGATCAAAAGAAGTTTTAGGAACTAATTGATCTTTTGAATGGACTCACAGCCATTGGGAGCAAATGTGTTCTCAAAAGTAAGCGTAAAGCTGATGGCTTGTTTGAGAATTTTTTTTGGCTGACCTTATGGTGAATCGTAATATTCAATTCACTTTATTCTGGTAATAATGATGAGTATGGATCTAGAATTACATCAAGGATGTAAAGACTGCAATTCTTAATGGAGAATTAATAAAAGAAACCTATGTGGTACAACCTACAGGAGTTGTGAATGAAGGTCAAGAATATGGCCCTGAGCAGTCATTCAGATATTGATATATACGTTTTTCATGATGTCTTAGTGGCATATGATTTTGTAACAATTGATAAAGGCCATTGTGTATATATCAAAAGATCCTAAAAATCAATATGTGATTTTATCATTATATGTTGACGATATACACTTATTACAAGTAGTAAAGGTATGAACCAAAATATGTGTCCTGAAACTCCATAATGAGATAAAGAAATGGAAAGTGATCTATTTGCTAAGTGCTGTTGGTAGCTCAATGTACACTGTGATATGTTCAAGACCTGATATTTGTTATTTAGTTGGAATGGTAAGTAGGTACTAGGGGTGAGCGGTTCCCGGTCCGGTCCGGTTCCCCTCAAGAACCGGGAACCGGACCAATAGTCCCGGTTCCCATTTTTCAGAACCGTGGACCGGACCGGCCACCCCGAGAACCGGGAACCGGACCGGACCGTTGGTCCGGTCCGGTCCGGTCCGGTTCCAAGGAACCAATGAAATAAACAAGAAACTTGTCCAATCTCCATTCCAATAAAACAAACAAGAAACCTGTCCCCATTCTGATAACACAAACAATAAATCTGTCCAATCTCCACACTACTGCGATAAAAAGAAAGCTGTACCCAACAGAAACACATACAAAGTAAGTGCTCATCCACGGCACTAAGAAATCTGTCCAATCTCCATTGGACAGAAACACAAGAGCCAACTATGAAATATGTACCCAACAGAAACATCAAAAGCACATTGAGAGCACACCCAAAGGAAAAAAAAAAAGATTACAAAGCCGCCCAAACATTATGAATCATCGATCTTCCCCTCAACCAGCTGTTTGATCAGAAGTGTTGGTGAACTGAGGAGAATGAGTTGGTAGTCTCATCTGGATCTGTCCAAGAGCATGTGCTACTATACCTGAGTGACACAAGGAAGCTCACATAATTAAAGTAAAGCACATCTAAAAACCTCAGTCATTGCAAGTAGCTAAATTTTAGTCATTGCAAGTAGCTAAATGAAGTAGGAGGTAAAATAAGAATGAAAACAAAAATACTGCACATTTCAATAGATAGCAATGACAAGCAATAATCAACACCACACAGTTCTTTAGCTTTGCAAGTAGCTAAATGAAGTAGGAGGTAAAATAAGAACGAAAACATAAATACTGCACATTTCAATAGATAGCAATGACAAGCAATAATCTGCTCCACACAATTCTTTAGCTTTGCCCCTTTAGTAACATTTTATCAAAAGATGACAAAGCCATTTTAAACTTGACTCAACGCATCATAGAAATAATAGAAAACACAGATTTGGGACAGACATGTCATTTTGCATGGTCCTGATGTCAAAATAAAGTAGAGAAGTTCCTTAGCTCACTGATATGAGATAACTCAATTTTTAATGGGAGCTCGCAAAATCTCACCACATATTCCTTCCATCAATTTGTAAACTTTATTTACCGATGAGCTCCGAGCAAGCATCATCCATGGCTAGAAAAAAAAAAGATATTAATTAGAGCATTCACTTATTAAATATACAAAAGAAATACAAGATATAAAAGAAAATATATATCCATGACTTACCCGACTCGAACTTTTCGGCATTCTCGATGCACTCCTCAATATTAACTGGCTTGTTAGGAACTCTCAACCAATCTTGACCGCAAATCAAAGCTTCCACCACTCTAGGAGTCAAAGAACTTCGATAGCGATCAAGAACACGACCAGATGTGCTAAAAGTGGACTCCGAAGCAACGGTTGTTACTGGAATAGCCAAGATATCTCGAGCCATCAAAGAAAGGACTTTAAACTTTTGGCCAGCAGTATTCCACCACTTCAAAATGTCAAGAGTACGACCTTCTTCACGTGTAGCTTGAAGATACTTTTCGATCTCGGATAAATTGCCCTCGGCCACTTTTTTCTCCTCATCCATAAAGCATTCGAATGCCTTTTCCCCATCAAAACTCACATCGAAACCCATAGTGAGATCAATCTCATTTTTGTGACCTTCCTCGTGTTGACCACTCGAATTACCACCAACATCAATTAAAAGTTGACTACACAAATTTTTGTTACCAAAAGTTTCGGAACCATAAGACTTTTCGTAAAAACTAAACAAACGTCCTAGGTAAGTCCTCACATAATCACACCTTTCATTTATTATCCCATCATCATCATAGATTAGTTTATAACAATATCGCACATACTTCATCTTTTTTCTTGGATCTAATACCACCGCAATCAAAACCATCATATTCACTTTATCGAAACTCCAATAATATTTGTCAAACTTTTCCTTCTTCTTCACCCCCATGGCTTTCACGCCAGCATCTGAAGCAATCGATGCTTGTTTCAAAGTTTTATATAAACCGGCTATCTCGTCAAAATAATCATTTGAAGTGATATACAAAGCCCCAGACATCTTATTGGTGGAATCATAAAACTTTTTCAAAAATAAGACAAGAACTCTGGCACTTTCCCAATCTTCAGCTTTAGGTGTTTCATCTTCAAGCTCAGCCACGAAGAAAGGATCATCTTCTTCCAGCTTCTCAAAAGCTTTTCTTAGCTTTAAGGCAGTGTCTAACATGAGATAAGTTGAGTTCCATCTAGTGGAAATATCAAGACAAGCTGAACCTTTATAACTGATCCTTGCACTCTCAATACAAGCTTGGAATGATTTAGCTCTCATGGGAGAACCTCTCACATACCTAACAGAGTTTCGAATACGTGTAATGGAATCACGTATCTCATGCAATCCATCCCTCACAATTAAGTTTAAAATATGAGCGGTGCACCTCATGTGTAAATCTTCACCATCTAAGATCAATAGCTTATCTTTCACAAATTTAGCTTTCAAAAACTTAATAGCTACATCATTCGAACTGGCATTATCCACAGTGATCGTGGACACATGTTTCTCTATTTCCCACTCATAAATGCATTTCTCAATCATTTTTTCCAATTTCCTTGCCCTTGTGACTAGACATTACCACAAAATTGATGATTCTTTTGTGCAATCTCCAATCATCATCAATAAAATGAGCAGTGAGACATAAATAGTTCAAGTTCTGACAGGAGCTCCATGCATCGGTCGTGAGTGCGATCCTAGACTTAAGCTTGCGAAAATAATTCTTCAAACTCATTTTTTCAGCAATATACAACTTCATGCAATCTCTAGCCACCGTAAATCTGGAGACGGGATTGAAAAGAGGTTGCGCCACGTTCATAAAATCACGGAATCCCGCACGCTCAACTAATGAAAAAGGATGTTCATCCACTATGATCATCCGAACAAGCATTTGCCTACAAAGATCTTGATCAAACTCCCACGTTGACAAGTCATTAGCACTACCAGTAGTGGTATTTCCCTTAGTCACCTGAGTATTTTCCATTCTACGTGGGACAAAAAACTTCTGTTTTTTATCTATATTTCGAGGATACTTATTGCACCTACTCAAGTGCTTCCACATAGCAGAAGTACCGTTATTAACACAATACCAATACATGGCACTACAATATTTGCAGAACACCTCACTTTTCCCCTTCGAATTTTTATTGCCTCTACGAAAATGCTGCCAAACTTTTGATAATTTCCGTTTACCAGTAACATTTGGGCAACCATGAGATACCTTATTTGTGTCGACTTCTTCTTCGAAGACTTCTTCACCTTTATGTATTTCTTCACCTTCATGCTCTAGTGAATTCATTGGCAAAGTCACTTCATCGATGGACTCGTCCACTTCCATTGACATATAGGTAGAACACCTGAATAGAATAATCGGATTAGAATCTTATTCTATATTCAAGAAAATGAATTAATGATAGAGAATGATTGGTTGATGTTGAGATTTTCGTCCAGATAAGCAGCCTTATGAATTTTTCTGACTTGGTGCTCAACCTGCCTTAGCAATGCAAAATATGACTCAATCAATAGTATTCTTTTTGTTGGATCTTTTCTATGCCAGTCGATGCTCTTTGCCTTAAAACTGGTTCAATAAAGTGGTAGGAAGAGATTAAAGCAACTACGCTCAGAACACTCTACCACAAAGTGAGCCGCAACGGCAATCCCAAAGTATCTCAATTCTAGTTAAGAATAAGATCAACCCATATTGATCACACAGCAAATTTCTACATTTTGTGATTTCAGACCCTTCTAAACAAGCAGCATAGGCAATTGATCTGTCCAGCATACAAGCAAAGTTAGGCTCAAAGAATATACAACAGTATCATCATCCAACAGGAGCTGCTAGTGTCGAACAAAATGCGACTTGTCTTAAAGAAAGGGATAGTGGATGAGAACCAACTAGCACCGAGAGTTAGAGATAAGACTATCATTAAGTGTGTGTCATCACTTTTACTTTCCAGAAAAGCAAAAGAGTAGAAGTGTTACACCTTGAGTTTACTTATATTTTAATGATGGATGTAAAATTGGCTGCAGAAAGGCTCACAGATTTGGTTTAAGTTTTGTAAGAATTGAGCTATTTATACTCGAATCGAAGAGAACACGAGAAAAATTTACAGCGACCAAGAAAGTGCGATCCATTCTCCACGCTTCAAGCAGGTAATCTACCAAGAATATCGACAACTCATTTTCTCGTACTTCGCAATCATCTCGAAAACCAGAGCCAAGCATGCGCGTGTGAATCGGGAGAGGGGTCCACTCACCGGGGATCGAGCGTCGGCCTCGTGATCGGGGGAGAAGCGGCGGTAGTTGGGGGCTCTGAAGCTTCGGGTGGGGCAGGGCCGGGCGAAGCGAGGGCGATCTGAAGGAGGGTGAAGAGTGAAGACTCACCAAGCGCGACTAATGGATCGAGAGATCGATCGAGCGAGCGAGTGTGTGCGGGAAGCCTTTGGGTTCTTCCAAGGCACAGAGCACTGAGAGCAAACGGCAGTCACGGCACGGCAGAGAGCGACCGAGAGGAAAACCTTGCGATTGAGAGAGAGAGAGAGGTACCCTTGCGGAGAGAGGACTGGAAAAAAAATTAGAAACCCTAATGATGCGGCTTCCCAGAGGTGTAAAAGAAAAGTGATGAACAAATATGTATTTTTTTTAACCATCGGGCGGTTCGGGCGGTCCGGTTCCGGAACCGGATCCCGGAACCGGGAACCGGACCGCCCGGTCATCGGTTCCCATTTTTGGAACCGGAGACCGGACCAGACCCCCCAAAAACCGGGAACCGGACCATCGGTCCCAGTCCGGTCCGGGCGGTCCCGGTCCGGGCGGTCTTTTTTGCACACCCCTAGTAGGTACCAATCCAATAGAAGTCAAAGTGTACTGAATTGCCGTCAATAGAATTCTGAGGTATCTGAAAGTACTGCTGATCAATTTATTGAAAATTCAAGGTAGAGATCTGCACCTTGTAAGTGTATTGATATTGATTGAGGGGGAGATATAGATGAGAGGAATTTTACCTCTGAATTTGCATTCTTACTGAGAAATGGCGCCATATCATGGAAAAGTAAGAAGCAAATGTGCATGGCCTTATCCACGATGGAAGATGTTCTCGTGGTGTTATCAGCAGAAGTATAAAATGGTCTTTGACTTGAGAGATGTTTGGATCAATAAAGTATTGCTAAGAATGCTACAAGTCCAATTATTAGTTAATTGTGATAGTTAAGTAGCAAGAGCTTACACTGAGGATCCACTGCAAGACCAAACGTATTGACTCAGAATATGATGTTGTAAACGACATGTTTGTATGAAAAGATGTGAACAGTGCATATCTACGCATAAGAATGAAAGCAGATCTTGTGATGAAATAAATTTCTAGAGATGTTTTGACTTGGTCATGTGTTGACAAGAAGGATTGGTTCTTTGCATTAGAATCTCTAGAAGGGCGTAGAAATTAGAATATTGGATGTTTAATGTTCCCCAAAGTTCACAATGAATGAGTTAATGATATTTGTTATCATTATTAATGCCTATGACAATTAAGGCTTTAATGATATTTATTATCATTATTATTTTCTATGATTTTTGTGTAACATTTATGCATATTAATGTTCTGTACATTAGTTTGAGAAAGTATGTCGGACAGATAAGATATTAGCCCACTCACACGGGTAATCGCCTCTATTTACTGCGTGTTGAATAGAGATGAGGCAATTTTAAGCTTATTATCTAGGTGATAATTGAGAGCTGGAGCTTAAAATTATGCCGCCTTAACAAGAATGTTAAGATGAGGACTTACTATTTATAATGTCCGAAAGTGAAATAAAGAGATTTTATTATTATTAGTCCTCCCACATATTTCACTTTATCTGTCTTGAATGCCAGATGAGAGTTCTGATGGAAATTCTTAGTTGGAGTTGTTACGTGAACTCTGGTTAGACATTGAGTATGTCTAAGTGATCATCTGTACGGTATTAAAATAGAAAGACATACGCTCCATGGGGAAGGAGAAAATATCGTAATACGTACTTCATATTACGTATGCATTGTCGACCAATGAGAGTTGGCAAAAGTTATGATCTCAACTTTTTCAATGCCGTGTGAGACTCTCGAGGATAAAAATTCCTCATTTGGTGCCCTCACGACTTTTCGTTATTCTCAAGATTTCTATTTAGTGTTCGCTATCTTAGGGTGTTACCTATGGTCATGAAATTGATTCGATCTAAAGGGACACTTCTAGAAAAGCGAGCTGAACTGAGATCGAGAGGTCTAATGGAAGAGGAAGATCGATTTCGAGATTTGAGTCACATAATAGATTTATGTTCACAAACCGGCCGGTTATGATTCTTTAGTGTGATCATAATTGTGAATATAACATATCATACTTAAATGGGATCTAGAGAGAGATATGTATGTGACTGATCAATCTAGGGTACAAGCATACGGAAATATACTTTTGATTATGTCCATTTTTGAGCTGTCATATACTCCCAACGGATGTGTGACAACGAGCTCTCAGGTATGCTGGTCGCACGGATTATTTGTCAATATGAACTTTGCAGATATAAAGAGAGTTATGATTGGTCCTTTGTGGACGAGTGGGAGTTATTAGTCCTCTGTGGACATGTATGAGTTGTTTGCCCTACATGGGCGAGTGGGAGATGAAGGACTATGGGACTTATGGTGTGCACCCATGCGGGAAATCACACCCGCCACCACAGATGACCGCAATAGCGGTTATCTGCAATTTGAAGAGACGCCTCTCTTCACGTCAAACAGAATGACGTAAAATAGAAGTCAGTTCTTTCTCTTCCCTTAAGCGAGAACGACAGAAAGTCTCACTCTCTCTCCCGACATTGAATCGCATCAAAGGCGACGAAGGACTCTCGGGACTGCGAAGGCGACATCTAATCTGTGGACAGTGGGTACGGTTCCTCGTGTAGTCGTACTCCGATCAGTGATCCAATTAAGTGATTTCTGGGCGTTAATCAGTAGTTTTCCGCACGTATTACGTATACGAATTAGGAATTAGTTTCCTACATGATCTGTTAGAAATATTACCCGATTTTGTGTATCTCTTGAACAGTAATTTCCTAATCTTGATTGATTGTAATTTCCATTGTGATATTATATTGCTATAATAGATATTTTGTAAAATTTATAAATAAACTGATGTATATATAATTCACCAGTGCACGCACAAATTGCATACATAAGGAAACATGAATATTTGACTGATTGAAAAGTCTAGGTCAACTTTTCATTTCGTCTACAGGAACAAATTTTTTATAAAATAAAAAAAAATCCATTCGTACTATCTACGTTGGTTTTCTTTTTGAGACGATCCATCTAGAACAGGGAATACGTTAGATGATTGGAATAATTCTCTAGAACATTTTCTTAGGTTAGATATAATTATGGCAACTTGTTGATTCTCCATATCGTTCAAGAGTGCGCATCTCTTTGATTGTGCATACCTCAATTCAAAGGATTTGTTTGATCTTAAATGCTACGTTTGGTGGTCCGGATTTGGGTCCGGATAGGATAGGATAAGGTTGGATTAGAAATCCTTCGGATTGTCTTTTGGATTTATAAAATCCCATCATATGTTTGGTAGACGTCCGGATAGGATAGGATATTCACACTTTGTTTAGTGTGCAACCCTTCAGCCGCTTCTCTAGGGTTTTCGAACAAGCCCCTCCGGCCTTCCGGTCCTCCCTCCACGGAGCCGCCAAGGAATCGGGCGGCCAATGCCGCTGAGGAATCCTCGCCGGAGAATCGAAACCCTCGCCGGACGCTCCGACGCCGGAGAAGCTGTTGTCTGAGCGAAACTTCACATAGAGGAAGAAAGTTGGTTCTGTCCCATGGACAAAACTACAGGAGCTTCTCCTCCTTCTAACCTTCTATGCGATGGAGACCTCGTGCTCTGGTTTGATAAATCCAATAATCAATGGATTATGAACATTTCGAGGACGAATAGTAGCGGCTTCAACTTGATACCCTCTGAAGTAGTAACCCAACAAGGCGATTCAGCTTTTTCCAACTCGTCTCCAACGGCGGCTCGCTTGATCGTCCCAGCCACCTAATCACCATGTCGCCGAGCTTCGTGCTCGAAGCCCCCAGCGACAAAGATCGTCTGGAGGACGAGGAGACTCCGTCGAAGAGGATGAGGATGCATACGAGAAAACGCAGTCTCCTTAGGACTTCGCTGCCTACTCTGGATCCGTTGCCGAAGAGCACGCTTGCCATAGCACCACCTCCGTTGACTTTAAGATCTCCAGGGTCCTCGAGAATCGCTCCCTCTCGATTCTCCCCGACGACATTAGCTCCGATTCCGATGGAGTCTACTCTCGATGGCTTCCCCTCCAACCTTCCAACTCCCCTACCTATCGTCTGCTTCCCCGCCTGAATGGTCACTACGAAGCTCGGCGACATCATACGTGAACGCGCGCGCGATGGAGCCTGAGGGCGCTTGCGACGGCGGCGGAGGCTCGGTGGGGAGGGAGAGGAAGGGAACGGAGGAGAGGGATGGGGACGAGAGCTTGGATTGGGATCAGTGGAAGCAGCGCGAGGGAGGAAAGGGCTATGCGTCGTAGGGTTCTTATTTTTTATCCAATCCGGGTGTATCCTACCCCCTCCCCTCGGATTTCTTATCCGGTGTTTTATTCGGGTATATCCGGATTTATCCGATTCGGACGACGTCGCCAAACAACGGATAGGATAAGTGTTATCCTATCCGGGCTTAAATTCGGACCACCAAACGCAGCATATAAAAAATATTTCTGTAATTTCGCACGTGATGAGTTATTATAAATAAGCTAATCTATACATAGCATATAGAAAATATTTCTGTCGCCTATGTTTGTGTCTCACATGTAGCGATGTCAAAAAAAAAAAGTCCATTCATTAATCCATATATTCGTATTTTCGATTACATTTTTCGGCGAATGTACTCTCACTCCTTTCTCGGACTCCTGACCAGCCTAATAGGTTAGTGGCGACTTCTAGGCTTTGGTCATATATGAGTTAGCTAAACTTTGCTAAATGGGTTGATACTTGATATGGATTTGAGCGATAAATTCCAATGAAATATGAATATTTAATGGGTCTAATGCCTAACCCTCCTTCAGTTCATCTTCGAGCAGGGCAACCTATGTTCAAATTTTATCTTCTAATTATGATCTTCCTTTTTACGAAATAGAATAATAATTAGAAATTTATTATCTTTCAAGCTTTAGAGAATCACGAAAATTAGTAAATAGTTGTACGTGAACTGTTGACCTAATGATTTTAAGAGATGGACTTCATTGTGAAACACGAAAATTTTGCAATGAAGAAAAGGTTGCAAACAAATCTAAAATCTTATTTGGAAAAAACCGTGACATGTTTTATCTTTCATACCTATTGCCATAGCAGAAAAGACTTTGTTTTTTTAAAATTCACGTAGTAATGTAGATTGGGTTGATTAGGGGGTCACTGAATTCGTATTGTATATATATGGGTGAAAACGGGTTGCCTTGATTGATTTGGATGCGGATCATTTTCGACCCGACCTATTCATTCGATGGTCCCTAGTTACAAGATATATAAAATCTATAGTGCTTAACCGGAATTTAGATGCATTTTGAAATTTAACATTAAATAGAAAGAAAACCCAAGTCGTGGAACGTCGCATCTTTTCACCAATTTGGAACTCTTATCCAAATCATATAAAATGCAAACAATCCGACACCTTCGTAGAAACCAAGATGCTCGAGCAACTGTCCGATTCATTTGACTTCCGGATTTCTCTCCCTCGTCTTCTTGATCAAATTCGTATTCTGGCTTCATAACTCCAAATACTATTATAACTGAGATAATTAGCAAAAAAATCTTATTGTCACTATGCTAATTCAGTCTAACCTTTTGTATTTATTTCAATTTAATCCTATTTTTTTCCATTTATGCCTATTCAATCCATTTAGCCGCTCGGCGTTGACATTGTGTCGTTGGTGTAGACATTTTTACACTAATATTTGAATAGCTTTTTGAAAATTATATACTTTTTTTCATTTTTCATTTTTTTTTAGTTTTTTCGTCCCAAGCACTTGGGCCTGGCAAGGGTCAACGACTCACTGGCCAACCCTCAACGACCACCGGCATGGGCTGGGATTCCCTCATCGGCATTGGGCAAGGGCATCGCGACCCTTGCCGGCTCTAGGCGAGAGAATATACATTAGTGTCGATTGGCCAAATAAACTAAATTGGCAAAAAAAAAAAATTTATGACTGAATTTGTTCAATTGTAATAGATTTAAGACTTTTTTGGTAATTTTTCTCAAAACCCTACACATAAAGAAACCTGAAGATCACTAGAAAAAAAATGGTGTTCTCAATGAATCAGAATACTTATTTGTCGAGAAAATTATAATGGGTATCACGTAATATTGAATCTCATATTTGTAGCAAAGGCTAGTAGCTGACAATTTAAGCTTAAGCAATCCGCACATTATATAATTCCGTGAAGATTTGCATATCGAATCTGGTTAAAGTGTTTTACATTAAAAACGAGCAGTCTGTTGCCATTGTACATAGACAAAATTACAAATATATTCAATATGCATGTGTCCATCTTCAATGCAGATGAAATTGTACTGCTTTTTTTTTTTGGTCGAATCTGAAATTGCACTTCTTTTTTTGTCGAATCTGAAATTGTACTTCGAAGGTTATAAAGTTATTCCAAAGTTGAGATTTCTTCAATTCGTCGTGTCATCGAGATAAATTGACCATGCATAATTAAAGTGAAGTAATTACTCAAAGACATGTCCCTGTACCCTCTACTTGTCATGGATTGAGTGAGCATTAGCATCATCGATCTCGCCGGCTGCCGTATTTTGAGATCAAATTCATGTCTAGACGCGATCTGGAGCGAACCTCGGCCGCCGATTTACGAATTCTATTTCATCTAATGGCTGAGATCAAGTGACTGGAGACACTTGCTACAAGGGTTTTCGCACTGCGGGACCGGACAGGAGCACCGGCGACACGTGTTACCCTCCCCCCGCTCCCTCCAAACCACGCGATTTGAATCCCTAGCTATGGGCCCAAAACCCATTAACAGCATAAAACGAACACCCGGCCCACGAAAAACGCGCACCGCCCAATTTTTCGTCGGAACAATTTAAAAATAAAGAACAATTCGAAAAAACAAAACAAAAAACAACGCACATCAAAACGACGCGTCGTACTCGTCCCCACCATGTGGGAGGGGTGGCCGAATAACTTATTCCGCCTTTATCCCCGCGTTCAAAAGATTTCATAAGACGCCCCACGAAATGCGTGGGACCACCGCAAAAACGCCGTCGCAGCACCTCTCTAAGTCTCTACCAGACTCACGCTCTCTTCCCAACCCAACCCAACCGATCAAACAACAGCAGTCGTCGCACGTGCACGAGCCCCGAGCCGCACGTGCCAGCCTTGCCCCCTCACTCTCTGTCTCTCTCACTAACTTCAAAATTCGAAATATCGAAGCAAAGGCATCTCGCCAAGTCGTCGTTTGTACTCATTCTCGGTTCGGTCTCTCCTTCTCTCTCTCATACTGTTCACTTCAATGGTGGACTCGTCGCTCCCCCTAAAAGGAAAAAGGAGAGAGCTGCGATAACGACTCCTTCCATGGGAAAGAGATCTTTCACTGCATTTAACTCTCTGTCTGTCTGTCTGTCTGTCTGTCTCTCGCTCTCATTTTCTCTCTCTGGACCTGCATTTTTCCAATTTTTGATTGCTCATACATAAAGGGAGGGAGAGGGCGAGTGAGCTGTTCCGATCGGATTTGAGGGACGGCGAGCTGGTGATTCCTGTTGTTGGCGAGTGCATTTCGTGGTGGGGACTGAGGGTGTCGAGCTGTGGTGATTTTTTAAGATTTTGTCGCAGCGGGATTGAGGGAGATGAGTACAATGGGGAGGCAGGTGCAGAGATCTGGTGCGACGGCGGTGCACCATCAGCGGCAGTACTCCGACAACTTCTTCGAGAGCTCGTCCAATGGGAGGTGGCTTCAATCTGCGGGTCTCCAGCACCTGCAGTCCTCGAATCCGTCGGGTCCTCCTCTTCAGGTACTCCTTTTGTTGGAGTTGCTTATCAATTTCATCTCCGTTTTGTTTGCCGGATCGAATGCTGTTGTTGAAAATGAAGGAAATGGGAGAGGGAGGTTCAAAATGAATTTATCGTGGTAGAGGATAAGGATGATTGCAATGACCTTAAGTCCTTGGATCTTGATAGATCTGACTCTAATTTGTGACTGGGCAGCTGTTTCTAGACGATGCTTATGGTTTTAAAAATATGGAGCTACCTTTACCGTTTAAGGGCATTTAATATCTATATGTATTATGCATGTGTGTATTGTATGGAATGGGATATTAGGAAGAACAGGGGAGTTTCTTCTGGTTTCGATTCTTCTAATTAAAGGGAAGAATTAAGAGTGGAGTTATCGAAAAACTGGGTTCATTGCAAGAGGCATTTAGAGGCAGGAGGAATTTGCTTTCTCCTGTCCTTGCTGAATACTTGATTTTCGAATTAGAATGGGCAGTGTTCCCCAAAATGCTAGAGGAATGGTGAAGAAGAAAATATTCGATGGGTTTTTTTTTTTTTTTTTTTGTGGTGGAGATTTCACGGTTGCCTTATCTGGGAAAGCAAGAACATTTGCAGCTTCTGGTTTTGAAAGAGCTCTCTTTAGTTGGAGGATCACATGCAATTGTGTGGACTTAGATTATTCATGCCTTTTACTTTGCTTTTGTCTTTGGAACTTGATTAGGACTTTGGCTACTATGGCGGCAGCGGTGGAGGCCAGGGATCACGAATGTATCGGAATGCCCAGAGGGGCTATAATGGAGGGAATGAGTTCTATGTGGAGCCTTCAACACCTCCCACAAATTCAAGGTCATCAAGCCAGAGAAAAAATGGGGAGGATTCCCCAAGCGAGTTCAGTCCTGGGCTCCTAGATCTACACTCTTTTGATACTGAACTTCTTCCTGAGGTGTGCTTTTCATCTTCTGAAAAAATGTGGCACTTTATTGGGAGCTTTGATGTTTGCTTAAGACTTTAGTTACATCTTTCATTAGTCATTACAATAAAAGTTCATGGTACTCTTTTCTAAGATATCTGCTTGTAACCTGCTTTTACATTGTACTGGCAGAAATTGCTTGACTATTGAGATAAGAATGGTTGCTTTCACATCCATCCTGTATGAAATACCAATCCATTTATCTCAGATGTGGTGCGATGATGATGTAAAAAAAAAAATCGAGATTATAGTAGGAAGAATATCATTTCAATTCACCAATTCTATTGTGTGTTTATCATTGGAACAGATGCCAGTTTCTAGCCTCCAGGATGGTCCTTCTATATATCATCCTCGTGGTAGAAGCTTTGATGATTCTGAACCATACATGCGAAACAACAAACAGGCTGGTAGAGCTCGTGCCCCGCCCGAGAATAATCTGTTGAAAAGTTTTGCTGCAGACAAGGATAAAACTAGTTCTGTTGCAAAGATCAAAGTTGTGGTGTGTCTTCAACTCCTTTCATCTGTTTCATCTAATTGTAGCCAAATCAATATGTAGTACCTGTCAATATTTGCTGGCCGATGGCTTATTTAGAGTTGACAATGTTTATATTTGCTTTTCTAGGCTAGAACACTGTTCTTTCTTCTTCTTCTTTTCCATTCTGAGTAACTCCCTTCAGCTCCTGTGCTTATAATATTTCTTTCCTACATGCAGGTACGAAAGAGGCCACTTAACAAGAAGGAATTGGCTAAAAATGAAGAAGACATAATAGACACACATTCTAATGCCGTTACCGTCCATGAGACAAAACTCAAGGTGATTGTTGCTCGTTATTACATACACAATTTTGACCAAAAAACACAAAAATAGATGCACGAGTAATCTTACATGGACGAATCTTGAACACATTGTAATTGAAGTTTCCATCTTCAATGAAAATATGAGTGGGTGATGGAGATACCTTTGCTTTATTGTTTTCCCCGATTTTTGTTGTGGGGTTAGGGGGATATGGTTGGTTTTTGTTTTGGGGGGGGGGGGGGGGGGGGGGGGGGAAAGAGTTTGCCATTCATTGTTTCATGTGTATATTTTTCTTCATTTTGAGCTTTTGACTGAAACACAGCAGTCATACACTGAGACTGATCTTATTGGATTATATGTTCAGGTTGACTTGACCGAGTACGTGGAAAAACATGAGTTTGTTTTTGATGCTGTGCTAAATGAGGAGGTGTCAAACGATGAAGTTAGTACAGGACATTGTCAAAGTACTGCCAAGGATAATTGCGATCTTTCGCTTGCGCTCTCTGATTTTCTATTTTGGTTATGCAGGTTTACCATGAGACTGTGGAGCCTATAGTTCCTATAATTTTTCAACGAACTAAGGCTACTTGCTTTGCGTATGGACAGACAGGTAAATCGAGGTTTGGACATCATAACGGCCTTCACGTTTCATAATTCATATCATCACATGCTACATTCCATTCATGAAATCAGTACTTTCTGCACTTCACCACACCTATCTGTTCATCAGAATTATTGTCATGTGTTGCTTCCCTCGTTCATTTGCTGAGAGAATGTGTTTCCTAGTCGTTGTCATTCAAGAGCATTTTGGTTTGCCTCTAGAATCTGGATATAACTCAAATGTAGATAAAAGATATTCCGATTTGCTATACTTGTGAAATTTATGTGTTTCTAATAATGGCTCTCAATTGTAGATAACACCTAAGCATAATTTTTGTAATTCTCACTGTATCTTGCTTGGTTTATATTTTCTTCAGGAAGCGGAAAAACTTACACTATGAAACCATTGCCCCTTAAAGCATCACGTGATATTTTGAGGTTGATGAACCACACTTACCGCAACCAAGGCTTTCAACTATTTGTCAGCTTCTTTGAAATCTACGGAGGAAAACTATTTGATCTTCTGAGCGACCGGAAGTAAGCTGCATCGGTTCTTGTGATATTTATCTATCATTTCTGGCATGAAAATATGCTAGAGTTGTAAAGCTTTGGTTATACATTTGCAGGAAACTCTGCATGAGAGAGGATGGCAAGCAGCAAGTATGCATTGTAGGTTTACAGGAGTATAGAGTATCCGATGTGGAGACAATCAAAGAACTGATTGAGAAAGGAAGTGCAACTAGAAGTACCGGCACAACTGGTGCCAATGAAGAGTCGTCCCGATCCCATGCCATACTTCAGCTTGCCATCAAGAGGTCAATTGATGGCAGTGAGTCAAAGCCTCCCCGTGTTGTGGGCAAGCTCTCCTTCATTGATCTCGCAGGAAGTGAACGTGGTGCCGATACTACCGACAATGACAAACAGACAAGGTAATTTACCGTTGGTTTCATGCTTCATGTTAAGATGTCCTCTCCTTTAGACAATTATTATCAAGTCATTGAGCATATATGGACACTGAAAAGTGACAACGCTCATCTAGTCTATCACATTAAGACAACGTATGTGATTTTCAGATGGTATGAAGTGGTGATTGAATAGAAGTGGATTTTGAGTCCTTGGACTTATTTGTTAGAGGCGCTAGCTAACAATCTGAAGTTACATTCAAAGAACCAAATCCAATGGGAATGGTGACTGTCAGACTTTGATATGTTGTTTGTGTTTGGTCTGTAATCTCTGTATCCTGTGGACTCTGCTCATGAGCTACATATTTTTAGTACTCGTTGAAGTGATTTACTGTCACCAATGGAAAAGTGCTTATGTTATATTCTCGTCCATGCTATTTTGAGATGAAAAATACCGCCTGCTTATAGCACTATCCATCTGCCATTCTGTGGATAACTTTTCTGTGGTGATAATTTTACTTGAGAGTGTTCTTTCATTTCGTTGTTGTATTGACTGCTTTAAATGTATGAGCAGAATGGAAGGTGCAGAAATCAACAAGAGCCTACTTGCGCTCAAGGAATGTATTAGGGCTCTGGACAATGACCAGGGTCATATTCCTTTCAGAGGCAGCAAATTAACCGAAGTTCTCAGGGATTCCTTTGTCGGCAACTCTCGCACTGTCATGATTTCCTGCATTTCTCCAAGTTCCGGTTCTTGTGAGCATACTCTCAATACCTTAAGATATGCTGACAGGTAAAATATCTAAGCAGAGAATAGTGGTTTGTAAAGGTTATGTGGTCGTTTTCAATTGATTATAGCTTCCTACAAATTGTTCTTCAGGGTGAAGAGCCTCTCAAAAGGAAACAATCCTAAGAAGGATGTCCTATCTTCGACTATGAATCTAAAAGAGTCAACTACCTTACCTTTGTCATCTGTTGCATCAAATGCTTCCAACTTTGAGGAAGATATAACCACCTCTTGGCCAGAACAAACAGGTGGAGATGATTATGATGTGTCAGAAGAATTTTATGAACCAGAGAAAGCACAGTGGAAGAGGAACAATGGGAAACTCGAGTCTTTGAATCGTGCCGCTTCAGAAGAAAAATTACAGAAATTATATTTCGCCCAGACAAAGTGGAAGGACCAGCAGAGATCGGATGCTAATAACTCTCGTTTTAGTGATGATTTAGATGCTCTTTTACAGGTAAGTGCACTGTGACGGTTATGCTTGGCTACTCATTATAAAAGTTTGTCAGGTTCAAAAGCTTCTTTAAATGCTTTCAGGAAGAGGAAGATCTGGTAAATGCTCACCGAAAGCAAGTGGAAGACACAATGAATATTGTCAGAGAGGTATTATTGGATTGATTTAGTGATTTCCGCTAGTTCAGTGAATGCTGAGATTGATCCTCACTGCCTTTGTTTGTTACACTTTCAGCATGGAGTAGCTAGTCCAAAGATGAGAGTTTGTGATGTAACCGGATGTTTTAACCCCTTTAATTACATTAATGGAAGGCACAATATTCTCATATGGTCATATGGAAATATGTCGCAACTTCCACCATCTGATTTGCCTTGTCATGCATGTACTGTTGCTGATTTTTGCTAGATATGTGGAGCATGTACCCTCCAATATATATTAACTATGCCAATGCACATACAATTTGATGTAGCAAATGAATAACCGTTGATTGTTATTACTTTTTCAGGAGATGGACTTACTAGTTGAAGCAGACCAACCTGGTAATCAGCTAGATGATTATGTCACTAAATTGAATGTGATCCTTGCTCAGAAGGCTGCGGGCATTCGTCAACTGCAAACTCGCTTGGCCCATTTTCAAAAGCGTTTAAAGGATCACAATGTCTTAGTTTCTTCTTCTGGTTATTAGTTTCTTGTGGAAATCACCCAGCCCATAGTTCCTTCGAAGGTATATAAGGCCGGATATTGGCTCGACTGATTGTTGGGTCGTCCAATGTTTGGTCAATACTCACAACGTGGGTAGGAAGTCGGGAGACCTTTAATTTGATGCAGCTCATTGCAGGCCGGAATGGATTTCTGGATGTTCTTCAACCGGATTTGATGTTGGAGCACCTTTCAGGGTTACGCATTTGATAATATTGTATCTCTGATTTACAGGGAGTTTGAGCATGCTATGGCCAGCTTTGTAAAGACTATCAGTTCTCTTATTTGATATGAAATGATTTTTTTGTATCATTTGCAAATTGATTCTGAGAGGTATCCGCATTTTAATGACAATGATATGGCTTTTTTATTTTTTGGTCGAAATATATGGATTTTAATTCCACTGATATGGCTTGTTTAGCATTCATTTAATTCCTTAAAATCCATCAAGACCGATTGCAGTAAAGGTCAAGCATCAGATGCGCATGTGGCAAAACCTCAACAAGCTTATACGGTGACGTGATGAGATCAGACGAAATTATAGCTGATCCCAAAAGGATGCCTTTGTATTCTAGTCTTGAAGCTGAATGAGCTAATGGATTTATAGCTGATTCTATTGATTGTCACACGCGATTTATGCAGTCGATCTAGCCCGACTTGCAATGCTGAAACGATCTCATTCAATTAAACGCCATTGGCACTTCTGTGATGAGCTCAGCAATTCGAGAAATGGATGGTTTAAGTGCACAGAACCGGCTTGATAACCTCTGTTCAAGAACGAACTCGTCAATTTCATATTAAGTTCATCGTTTCGCATTACGAGTTACTAATCACATCGAAAAGTGACTAAGCTACATGGAAAATTCACTTTCTACGATCATGGGTTTACCTTTTCATGTAAGATTTACCAACCAAATTTAAAATTTACCAACTTTTTAAGCATGATCAATTCGAAAGATGCCTGGAAAACGAGAAGAATGCATAGGCCAACAAGGGAGAAACTTCTTTTTCTAGTGTAGATGATAGACTGAAGCAATAAGATTTGGCATGAGTAAAGATCTAAAAGCACCAGATGACAATCCAAATTGCGTGGGTCGCAAACCCCACATCCAAATGACAAGATAAAACACAGAAAGAAAGGAGAAGGCTAAATCAAAATCCTATGCCCAAGAAAGGAAGGGCCAATCATGATATAACGAGCCAATCTAAAACCTGACAGACCCAAGTCTCTTTTTGGATTTGGTGGTGGTGCTGAGGGATTTGAGAGGGGGTTGCTGTGGAGTGGGAGAGAAATCAGAGTACATGTCCATGAAGAACTTGTCAACTATCTCCACATAGACAGGGCTCTTGAGGCGCGAGTAATAGTGCATTGCCTCCTCTATGTCCAGCACATGATCCATATCGCTCATGTCCATCATCTCCAATTCTTTCATTCTCTTTGCCAATACTAACCCTCCTGCATTCACTCCATCTGTTTCCTCTGTTTTCACAGACTTGGAACTACCCACTTTCTTCTTCTTCTTCTTCTTCTCTGTCTTCCCTCTCTCCCCTTCCACTTCTTGTTGCTTGTTCTTGACAGGACTCTGATGGTTCACATGCTTCATCGCTGTGTCACTGCGGGGATCTTCACCATCCTTCACCTGCTCCTTGGCATCCTTCTGAGTTCTGGTCCTGCCTCTGTCAAGATCATACTCCCACTCATTGCAGAAATCAGCATAGAACTTTTCTATGTGTGGGTCTTCCTGTCTGCTTCTACCACAAGAAAATGGGTGGAAAGAGGGTGGTTTGGGCAGCTTTTGGTAGCCTCCAAAGTAGAAAGACTTGAGATTCACGAGGGTCTTGTTGAAGAAGTTCTTGGTTTTCTCAATGGAGTCTCTCAGCAACATTTCTACACAAAACTGGTGGGTTTCTTCGTTTTTGCTCCTGTTTTTTTTTTTCAGTGTTCTATATGAGTATAGTGATAAGGGGGAGAGCAGAGAGGAGAGAAGATGACAGAAGAAAGTTCCTCAGGGTTACCTGGAGACGGAGGCAATAGGAGTCTTTAAGAGATCTTTCATTTTCTGGGCTCTCTGTTTTTGTCCCCACACAAGAATTTGTCTGTTTGCTTTCTCATTCTCTCTGTCTGAAAAATGCCCCTTCTTAAATTGCTGGTGACCGTCTGATCAATTCGATCAGAGATCACAGTACCAAATTTATGAAGGCCTAAAGGCCTAATCAGTACAGGCCACCAAGCGGAAGATTGCTTTAGTAAATGTTATGGACATTATACTATATTTTAGCAAAAAGATACAATACCTAAAGACACTTGGGAGGTCTCCAGCAGTAACCATAGCATCTTTTGTTTTTGACTGCTGGTTTGTCTAAAGCTCAGGGGAATTGATTAAGATGCAAAGATAAAGGCAAGAGGGTTGGTAAAGCTAATTATACAAAAGCATTGTCTATATCTTAAATATATACATACATAAATATATTCAAGCACTTCAATGCAGGGATCCATTTTTGGACCCAAAAACCTACTCACTGAAGGGTCATCATCAAGAATTAAATAGGCCCATCGTTCGCTGATATGGAACTTGGCCCGAGGGACAGCCTTGAAGTTATTGAGTTACACTTACCAGTCGAGCAATGGAATGCTCCCAATATAAAAGTTTTGATCTTTCATCTACAAAACAAAACAACACATAACATGAGATAGTCATCGGGTCAGTGGGGAAATCTCAGTCGCTGGATATAATTTATGTTCCTCCTCCTTCAGGCTGGACAATGATGAGGAGGTGGTGATAAGTTCCAAACCAAGAACCTCTTGGGCTTTGGTGGTAAGAATTGGCACAAATCTTAGTTGCTACCATCTAAGCAATAGGCAAGGAATGTAAAAATTACTGCATTTTATCGTTATGAAGGTCCATGAACCTTAGTTGGGACCAATCCTAGTTGATTTTAGGGTAAACCTATTACTAATATCCTGCCTTAAGGGTCAGTTTCCCAACAGTTGCCATGCTAAAAGTTCTCTACCAACCTCACACGGGCTAGCATGTCCTTGTGACACGCTGCAGAATTATGTAAGCAATGCTCTTTGAGACCTCTTCTTTGCAAGTTAGACGCGAAAGTTGCATGCAATCATGTCAAGTGATCAACCTTGCACCTTAAACCATTTCCACCGTGTAATTATTTTGCTACCCAGACCTAGGTTGTGTAGACCAAATTTATCAAATACAGTTGTATGGGATAGCTTTATGTGAATGCCATAAGATCCAACGGCGGCGGAAGAAGTTCAAGCGTGAATCAAGCTTTCTTGGATCATATGGCACATCTTGATCCTGTGCCCAAAAAAAAAAAAAACCAATGGTGTCGTGGTGAATGGCTATTAATGCAAGCCTTTAATGAGGAAGCAAGAAAACCCAGACTAAACACTGAGTGAAAAATTTTGGGTGGGGTGGCCACAGTGCGCCCCACCGTCTATCTCTCTCCTCTCTGTCTCTCCTGTGTCAGAGAGGCAGAGAGGAGAGAGATAGATGGTGGGGCGCATTGGGGCCGCCCCACCCAATATCTCCTCAACACTGAGCTGACTGATTACTGCCACCAAAGACAGCAAGCCTTTATTTATTCTGCAGCTATTTCACCCGATAATATTATCTTTCCTTTCCGGTCTACAGCTTCAGAGAATGCACGTGCAGTGATGGATACAACACTTCCTCATTCATTTATGTTCCCAATTGATAAATAAAGTAATAAAAAATCACGTTTACATTCATGCCTTTGACGTCAGATGAAAGGCAAAATAAGTGAAGTAAGGTAGGGTATGTGCGATAAATAATGAAAACACATACTCTGACAAGCTTCGTAGCTGCAGAAGTCAATCCACTAGAGCCATTAGCCTATTATCTGTAGCATTACATGGCTCTGGGAGGAAGTTGACATGATGGCCAAAGAGGACGATTTGATGGGGCCATATTTTTCTGCGCAAATTAAAGTGCAAATTAAGAACGAGGCGGAGCGACCAAACATTGCATGAACTGGCCTTAATGATATATTAGACAATCTCAATCCTCGGTAGGAAATCACACTGGGATTGCAAGGCTCCTTACACTAGAGCAGTAGCTCCTTGACTACAATGGCATTATGTTTTGAGAGGAGAAAGGAAAAGCTTCTCTACCACTCTATTTAACAGAATGAGTTATCATCTCACTATAATCAGCATGAGAGATGCATTGCCGCTGTGATTTTCTTTCCATCAACTGCATCAACCAAGAATTCCCAAAGTTGCTGGCATAATCATGTTGTGGGCCTGTGGCAGCCAAAACCCAGCAGGCACAAGACATCCGGTGTATATGCTATGTACACTCTATCAAGTTGGGGCAGCATTTGAAAAAGTCTGAGACAGCAGCGTCTCATTTAGTTTTTTGACCACCTCTTCTCTTGTTGAACTTGAAAAACTGATGTAGCAACCTGTGAACTTCGCCATAGTTGTTTGTCCTTGGGACAAGTCTGTCCTTGATCCATTTTGGGAGCTTGTCAGTTGGGCATGGTTTACTTCTTTTTGAGGGATCCGACGCATATCGTTTGTCAACCAACAAAATTGCTGCATAGTCATCTGCATGTCGGATGGCTCTACCTAAAGAACAGTTTACAAAGAAGTAGGGTCAGTTCTGGATAGAATTTCAAGAGGTTTTTAAGCAAACAAAAGAGGTTTTCTTTTTCCATCACCAAGTAAAAACCGGAAGATTGGAATGATTCCTCAAAAATATTTGCTAAAGAGGGCGATGCGAAGCAGTCCAACTTCATCGAGGACCAGAGAATGCAAGCAGAATCATCTTATGTGGTCCGTGACATAGAGTCTTAGAGATAAAGCAGAACCTTCCGATAAGCATTAGAATGAAGTTGAACATTATCTAAGTATCTATATTACCAATATAATATCTCCGGCGTTAAATGAGGAGTATAGTCTATAAAACTTCTTCAATCTAGAAATACAACAATGGACCATGAAGCTCGCTTAGACATCATTGTAGTTCAGCGATTGAGCAATTTTTAGAACAACAGAGAGGAGTTAGAACATACCAATGGATTGATTTACAGCTTTGAAACAAAGATTTTCATAGTACTCCTTTCCTCTGTGCCCACAGCTTCTCAGAATGTTGAATCCAGCTTGAACATCTCCCATGTAAAGCTCATCACCGGACAGGCTGAGATCTGAAATAGAATTGCCATCTCCTAGACCCTCAATATGTTTCACCCTCTCCATCAATTCTACATCGGATGGGTTAGGGTAAGGCAATCCAACCATAACAATGCATCGACCCATCCCATCACTGAAGTTTATGCCCTCTGATACCTTTCCACCAACTACGGCTAAGAATAGTGCACCATTTTGAGAAGCTGCATCTATTGAATGGCACTGAGCTATGTTATTAATACTCTCCTTGTATTTCTTGAGAATCAATTCTACATCTGTGTTTTTCCTAGGCTCCCTAAACACGCACTTTTTCTTCCGTATCCTGTCAAGAATGCCAGAACCCTTCCATGCATTATACACCTGCTCTTCATATTCAAATGAAGAGAAGAACACGACAATTCCTTCAGGAACTACAGATACCAAATTGCAGAGTAATAGCCCCAGCTCCTCCATCTGAAAATTTAGAAGTCATCAACCCATTTTTAAACAGTGGCCACTAAGAGCGCCTTCCAGGAACTAAGCAGTCAGATAACTGCAAATACACACCATGATACTTTTGCCGACTCAGGACAAAGTTCAAATATCACTGATTTATTAGGAAACAGGAGTACAATAACAGTACCTCCTTCGACTGATGGACGGCAGATCACTAGCACATGAAACCAGTTTCATTGTGAACGACTGATAGAAAGGATGAAGTATACTTACCATGGCCAAGGAGCTTCTTGTGCTGTAGCTGAAATCCAAAACCTGACCAGAAGGGCCCCGAGAGACCGCGACTGGTAAAATGCTTTCTGGAGGAACAATATGACTGCAAGAAAAGAAGTTCAACATCTCCAAGGATAACTGTGGAAACAGGCGTTCTCTTGTTTCTTCTATAGGTTGCAAAGTACCTCCAGCCAATATGACAGCATGGGCCTGATCTGCAATCTTCAAAGGTAGTAAGTTTAGCTTGTGGCATCAAAATATTCACCAGGAAAATCAGCAATTTGAGGCAAGCAATTTATAGCAGACCTCAGAAAATATCTTCTCTCCAGTGAGCATCACATATTTGATATATCCCCCTTGTTTCCCAGAGAGTGTTGTTTTAGCCTTCGAGACAATTACCCTTCCATCAGTGTTTTTATTGGTAAGGGATAGCAACATATCTGCAAATGCTCGGAAATTGGATAAAGTGCTCATATCCTCTCCACAAGACTCACTATCATCAAAGGTGGAGCTTGCCCGCAGAGTTGCCATTTTATTCCCAAACCCACAGACCTAGGATCAATCAACATCAACATCAACATCAACAACACCTTTATCCCAAACTATACGAGAAAAATCTATTGGAGAACAAGGAAAAAGAAAGGTACCAGGAAAACAAAATAATAAGCTAGGGACAACTTTTTACCTTGTGAATGATATTGCTTTCCTTCAAATAATGCTGCAACTTAACAAAATTTATGTTGTCTATATTTAAAGTGAACAGAAAATCATTGATGGCCATAGAAGAAGCAATGGTAATTTTTCCTGCAGAAAGATTGTCTCCATTTCCGAATGTATGTGAATTATCTCTATTCATCTCATTTAGAGCTCCCAAGAAGGCCCGCGTAATGACCATCAGTGTTTGAATATATCTTCGATTGCCAGGTCCCAAGAGATTGAAGAATCTTTCTAGGTACATCTCTAGATGGCAATGCACATCCTCCAGCTGTAAAAGACAAATAAACTGAGTAAATTAATTTGCTATGCAGGTAAAAGAATAACCATGAAAAGTTTCCTACAAAAAGAATTCCATTAAGATAGTTTTGGCTTCGGTATTAGATGTCTAATCTATGTGTGCATATGCAAGTTGCTGATCTCCACATATGCACCCAGATGAGCAAGGCCGTTTGTCAACCTATCACTAATAAAGCAAGGTTGATTGTTTCCCTAAGGTTGATAAGTAAAAGATGGTCAAAATCTATGTAGAAACAATCAGCTTTTAGTCATGACCTGTATGTAGAACTAGAACCCATGTTGAGTAATTGAAATTGCGCAGTAACAGCCAAGATTCTTGATTCACTCACCTGTGACAAGGTCATTTTTGCATCATACATGCTGATGAGTGAATCAGCCAAATTGTGAGCCTCATCTATAATAACGACATTATTCTTCAAGGTTAGTCCAAGGGACTCTCGAGAAGATTTTGATAGAAGAGATTGATATGGAAGAATGACCAGATCAGCAGCCGGGACCATGCTTCTGGCACCATAGTATGGACAAGTCCCCAGAGAAATTCCAAGGTGAACTAGTTCTTCAATGTCTAAGGCCCCTTGTTGAGACAACTGTTCCTTGAATTGCCTCTGTAGTTTGTGTTTCCTAAGCATCGGGCATCCAGAAACTGCCTTTGTCCTCCTCATTCTTCCTGCACCTAAGTTCTGAAATTTGACAAAACAAGCAATGTTGTGGCTCAGAGTACTGGAGTAGTTTATACTATGTTGAAGTAACAGCTGGAAAAGAAACGAACACGCAACAGAAGTGGTGATGGCTCTTAAACTAGGGGAAACTATGGTCAAACAAATTCTGACCTTTGACAACTCTAGCTTTTGGAAAGGTGATGTAGAGATTCAAAGCTTAGCAGGAATATACGCATACTTTTTCTAGCTTCTATTGTTATAATGTAGCTAATTGATGGATGAGCCAGATCCAAAAAAAATAGATACGAGAAAAGAAAAGAAAAAAGGACAATAAGCTACAAACATATGCTACCTTAATTTTGGAGACATCATTTTTCTTTTTCTGTTGAAGCTCCAAGCACCGTTCATTGATACGAGTAGAGTTCGTGAGTTTTAAAACCCCTGAAAGACCCTCCATCAAATAAGCATACAGTACAAAGCACAGAAAGGTCTATTCCGGAAAATATCATACCAAGTACCTTCATTGATGCAGAAGTTCTTCCTGGAGCCTAAGCACACAGCGCTTATCTCATCTGCAAAAGCAGTCTTTCTTAGCTCTTTAACAAACTGTGAGAGCTGAGAATGCGTCCGACTACAGAAGTAAATCTTGAGACCCTCTTCCTCCTCATTATCAGAACCTTTTGCCACTTCACCCTCATCACTTGAGGAACTAATAGAAACCCCACCAACCTTTCTCTTTGATCTTCCACCACTAACGCTCTCTCCCTCTTCACTTTCGTATTCCTCCAACAGAAACTCTTCATCGTCTGATTCCACTGCAACTTCCTTACTTTGCATATTCTCACACTTCTTCATGGTCAGAGACCTTTCCTTCTCGGCACTCTTAGAGATATCTCCATGGCTTTCCCCATTCCCTCTCTTATCATCTCTGAAAAGTAAGTCTCTGTTATTTTCTCTGTTCCGTCCTTCACTATTTTTGCTGAATCCCACTCCATACTTCTCTTTCTTCTGATCCTCTCCTAGGTTTTCCTTATTGTTGACAAAATTTCTCATCCAATCGGGTTCATCATCTGAACCAGGATTAGACACGGACTGTGCACCATTTGTATCAGATCCAACTTTAACTTTGATCTTCTGCTTTTCTTTCTGATCAACTAGCCACTGCAAGGCACTACAAATGATGCTTAAGGTTTTACCAGTTCCTATAAGCACCAAAAATTCTTATGAGTGACACGGAACCATTAGCGCAAAATGAAGTCAGAGAAGATGGTAATAGACCCAGAAGTATCACTACCATCACAGACAGGCAAGTAGATCCCTGAAACACACCCATCAAAAGAACACAAGTCCATGGTCTTACCAAACTAGCTGCAAATTAATTCAAACCAGATGAAAGAAAGAGTTAATAGAAAAAGGGTAAAAATAAGATCTTGAACGTGCTTTCAGATATTGCATTTCGTGCGCACGAAACGAGTGAACATTGGAAATGCGTCCAGGCAAAGAGAACTGGTCAAGAATCAGCATTGCTTTCCTATTGATGCCAGAGGTAAGGTAAGTGAAACAACATTTCATAAAATAATTGGCTCATCACGAGGTCTATCAGTGTCACAAAATCGAAAATCAGCACAGCAAGCACAGCTCAAGCACAAATTTCTCGCCCAAACAACGAATTATGCCCTGGCTTGCAACGAACATTGGCGACATGAGTAAATACCGCGCCAGTTCCAATTCGAATGGCTCGCACAAACAACCGCAAGTACGTACACTTGAAGTTGATGGTCACAGAATGAGGAAGTAGAGAGAGATACCCGTGGGGCTTTCGAGCATGGAGATGCCGCCTCGCTCGAGAGAAGAGTAGAGCGCGTTCATGAAATCGACCTGAATAGAGTACGGCTCGTACGGGAATGCCGGAAAATTCCAATCTCCTCCTCCTCCTCCCTCCTTTCGCATCTCCTCCACCCCCGCCGACTGTGCAGCCTCCGCCGCCAGCGAACTCATCGATCCTGAACAAAACAGTACACAACGGCGACGGTCTGGGACTTCTTGTGTTCGATCCTGTGGCTGGAACCCGATATCCCAAGGGACGGTGACAGAATCGCGCGCGCTTTGGAGGGGATTTTGGAGAGAGACGACGTCTTCCCGCCAGAGTGAGAGACGGCCTGTAAACGGCACAATGGGCCAAGATCAAGCCCAACATTCATGTACATCACAAACAGGCTTGAGCACGGCCCATTTTATGTAGTATACAATGGGCCAAGATCAAGCCCAACATTAACGTGATCTGTTTCGACACCACAAAAATGGGCTTGGGCGTGGCCTAGTTGGAGGCCCATTGTCTGCTTAATCTCTCCCGCTCCGATGGTCGAGCTCAGTGACCGAGGCAAACCCTAAAGACCTCCACTTTCGCTTGACGATCTCATATAAAACCTTCTTCACCCGCCGCTCGCATTTCTTCACCAGACAGATTAGGGTTTCTCCTTCCTCCTCCGCCGCGCCATGGTAAGATCTTCTCGCTCTTCCGTTTCTCCTGTCTCTTACCTTGTAGCTTGCGCGTAGAGGGAGATCTATCTCGCCTATTGGTGAATCACTGAGAAAGGAAATGTTGCAAATGCTCGTCTTTACAGGGTAAGGGAACGGGGAGCTTTGGTAAGAGGAGGAACAAGACGCACACGCTGTGCGTGAGGTGTGGACGACGCAGCTTCCACCTCCAGAAGAGCCGTTGCGGTGCCTGCGGCTTCCCCTCCGCCCGCAAGAGGAAGTGTATGTATATGTTGTATTCTGTCTCTTTAGTATTGATCACAGCGAATGGTGTGCACTTGTGATCGGTGTTTGCATCTTTCTGTTCTTCATGTTGAGCTCCATCAGTTCGCGTAGCTCGAGCTGTATCTGATCTTGATTAGTTGCTTAGCGATGTACGGTGAGCCAAGGAGAGAGGGAGGTTCTATGTAAAGTAGCAATGAGAGAATCAGTTCAGTGATTGAGTCAATCCGTTGCGCGAAGTGTCTGATTCTTCTTGCATAGGATTATTGTAGTTTGCTTGCAAGGGTGGAGGAACATTTGGTGGGGGTTGAGTGAAAGATGAATTCTTTGTCAAGAGTTTGTAGGTGTGTATGAAAAGTTGATTTGGTCGGTAATATCAAACATCAGTCTTCAATATAGCTAATAGAAAAGATTAGAAGTATGACTTACTAGGCTTTTTTTTTTTTTTTTTGCATTGTGGTTAACTGAGAGTGTCTTAGTCAATTGTATCGCTTTATTGTGATTCTAGTCTCATCTCTGACTTCACGATGAAGAAATCTTGCTTTTCTGCAGTGTATTCTCTATTTTCTGGGGTGGGGAAGAACAAAAGGGGATAATTTCCAGCTGGGTTTTGCACAAATAAAAGAGAGATTGTGCTTTAAAGATGTTTCTCTGGAAAGGAAATCATAAACTGAAATGTGTCATCATGTAGAAATTCTTCAATGTAGGTTAGGTTCTGGTGTTTGCTCTGTGTCCCTGCTTTTGCTTTCTCTTTGTGCTATAGATGTTGTGAGCCAGTGATAAGGTTGCTTGATGTTTGCTTGTGACAGCATATGGTAATTGCAATTTTCTCACATTGAGTTGTATTAAATCACTCTTTTTAGATAACTGGAGTGTGAAGGCAATCAGAAGGAAGACCACTGGAACTGGTAGAATGAGGTATCTCCGCAATGTTCCTCGCAGGTTCAAGAGTGGTTTCAGAGAAGGTAATGGGCTTCGCTTTTACGTTATTTGATGGTCTTTGCAGATAATGTTATTTTTTTTGTGCTTGGTGATGGAATTTTTGGCTTATTTGCTGATTTATTGAGCTAATGGTTATGATGCAGGTACTGAAGCTGCGCCAAGGAAGCACGCAGCTGCTGCTTCTGCTTAATTGTTATGTTTGTTTTGGGGCATAATCATGTTATTTTGAAGTTTTTGGTCATTGATATCTCGACGCAGGGAACTTTTGGCATATACAGTTGCTCCTTTAATTTGCTTTGTTTTTGTTTCATCATCTGTGGCATTGTTTACAATTTTGAATGAGCAGAGATTAAGCCTACTGTTGTTCTAGAACTCAGTTCAGTGTTACTTCGGTTGAAGTTGAAGTTCTTATTATCATTTTCGTCTTCTTGTCCAAATGAATAGGTTTTGAAATCAAACTACTAGAGACAATTTAACCCAAGGTTGGGTTTTGCAAGAATTGTCACATTTAATCAGTAGGGGGGCTGGCTCTCATTTAACATATCACATTCGGTATTTGTGAATGCCTGCTCTGGTTCTGATTGTCATTAGTAAATATGTGTAATTTTGGGAGATATGCGGTTTTGGAGTTTAGGATTTGGGTTTAGGGCAAGTGCCGCTAATATTACACAACCACCAATAGATCCATGTAGTGCTTGGGTGTTGCCCTTTGTATGATACGCTGCAGGTTGCACTTGGAAAGTATTAGGTTTTGCTAGAAGGTTGATCGTGTTGTGTGATTGAAAGAAAGATAAATTTGAGAGGTATCCCTCACCTTGATCTCTTATGGCTCACATAGAAACGCTGCTGTTCTAGAAACCAATTTCTAGCTAGAAGTTGATTTTTTGAATTTCTGAAAAGAAGTAGTTTTTTTTTTCACTTTTTCAAGTGAGTGGCTCCGTAAGTAGAAAACTAAAGTTGCGTAACAGTTTTGTGCTCCAAAAGTGTTGTCATGTGCGCCCTTAGCTATGCAGAGTCGATTTTAATGGTGGTTTTACTTGCGTAAGCTAGCGATTGTTCCAGTGCGTTATTATCAGATTATTCATTACTTTATGGTTGTGTACAATGTACTCATTTGGGCTCTCTGGGTGCATATTGCGAAAACATAGGTTAGACTCGTGCGAGACTCGTTCTTTTTTGACCGACAACAGCTTGGTTCGTTCATATTTCGGAGCACAAATTTGCTTGGTCGTTACTCTCCTGATAGTGTTCTTAAGGCCCATTTTAGGTCCGGGAGCACACGTATGTATGATCGATCTTTCAAGAGAAGTGAGCGGGGAGACGTGATGAAACATAGGCTTAAGTCCCGAGTGCAATGGGGTGGAAAACATGGTAAGCACTTAGCTCAACCACGAGTCCAAATGTTTAGACAATTGATCCTACTCTACACGAGTACGACACTAGAATAATAGCATTTTGTATAGGGGAAATTTCAAATAAAGGCATTAAGTGCTCTTATTTTATCAAATAAGTATTCAAAGTGCTCTCTTTATTTCAAAAAAAGAGCCTCAAAAAAAGAGCCTCATTAGGAGCATTTTTGTCGGATCTTCCTTTGAAACAATGAGAGTATTTGATACTTTTATTTAAAATTTTCCCCTTTTATATAAAACTTAACCATTGAGAGCTCATAGTCAAATATTTTTTAATCTAAAAAGTCTAAAATATATTGTATGGCGGTTAACGCAATCTTAAACTTTTCAATTTGAAAAGAGGAATACTTAACTTTAAGACAAATATGCGAATCCAACAAAGCAAGTAAAACAAGAAAGTTTGAAAAGTGAATTAACTTTATACTCTTGAAAGGACTAGCCTACTCCCCAAAGACGGATCTGTTATAGCATCAATGCTCATACGGTGGCCATTCACTAAATCTCATGTCATCAATAATGCGCACACATCAAGAAATTCTTCTTCAGTAACTACGATTTTGCCAAAAGGCGGAAAAGCAGATGTTCGTTCCGGCCCAAAAAAAAAATCGATTTAATCAATCAGTTCTAAACATCTAGACAATTTTCCATTTTTGATTGGAAGTCGCTTATGACTTGGATAATCGATATAATTTTTTGAATTTTTTTTTCTTTCCCTTTTTCTTTTGTTTTTCTTATTTCCCTTTGCTAGTTGCCAGCCACAAGCAAGGCTCGCTAAGGTTGCCCTCACGAACCACCCCTCACCTATAAAAAGTGTTAAATGTTTCCAACAAAAAGAAAAAAAAATTGTGAAATTGGTGCATAAGGATGTTGTGCTCAGCCTGGAATACAATCATGAAGTTGAAAGTACTAGAAATGGAAAAACAAATTAAAAAAAATGATTAACAAATTTTGCAAAAAAATGTAATTTCCAGCCTAAATTGATAAATTATCAAGATGATTGCAACTAAATTAGCCGGATAAAAAATGTTTAGGATTAAATTGATCATTGTACAATAAATTTATGATTTTTTAGACAACTTTTAAGGGGTCTACTCAAATTGTGATATGTTAAGGGCGGGGTGGCATTTGGTCTTCTCCAACATTCTGAAAACGACTGGGAATGAAAATGAAGTAGAAAATCGAAAAGGACCCGAGAATATTATCCATTACAGCAAGTTGAAATACAGGCATAGTATGTATGGATTCACACTTTTCTAGATCATAGTTGAGATGGACCAAGGCTTCAATCTATAGAAAGTCACATTTGTCGGGTCCTATCTTCTTTTCCTTTCTGAGTCAGGTGTCTTTACAATCGCAAAATAGAAATCAATCCCACTTTGAATTCCGTGAAATCATTTCACAGAAGTTCATTGATATCTTCTTTTTATAAAGCAAATCAACTTCGATTCTTGAATAATCCACATCACTTCTACTTATATTGTAACAAAAGATTCTCCTTTTATGTGGAAAGGGCTCGTATCAATAATTTTTTCCTGCCAAGAAAAAAAGAGCAGCTCTACTAAATCCATGAGAGATTATTTGTAAAATGACTCTATTGAGTTGATAATATCAAAAGCAATAGAATTAAATTAGTAAAAAAAAGAAAAATAAATTGTCATTTGATGAATTAAAAAAAGGGCTTTCTATTTGATTGTATCGAAACTTCCCTATTGGGCAGGGTCATTTCGGGGCAAGCGGATGATTTATGATGAAAATGAGGAGTTTCAAGAGAATGATTCGGAGTTATTGCATAGTGGAACCATGCAGTATCAAACACGAGATAGATCTTCCAAGGAACAACTTGGAAAAGAAAATGTTCCATACTAATGGATTCGGGTCCATAACCATGGGTTCCAATGTACGATGACGATTAGCATAATTTCATTCGAACCCATGTCGGTATAAGTTCGGGTGGCGTAATTCGTAACCGTACGATAAGTTTCAATCGACGAGTGTGTATGATTCACGTACTGCTTTTTTTTTTTTTTGTTCTGAAATTTTATTTTCTTAACCGCGATTAAGATCTGTCTTCTTTACCTAATGTTGAGTGCTCGATATTTCTTGCAAGAAATGAATATTGACATGTAAAGTTGCACATAAATTTTCGTAACTTATGAAACCTAAAAAAATATATTATTTTGGACATCTAGAATTTTTCAAAGAAAAAGTATAAAATATATTGTTTTTAAGGACATTGGACTTTGCTTTCTTCCCCTCAAATCAAGCGGTCAATCAAAGTGATTTTGTGATCAATGGTATCATTTTGCAGTTATTATCTCCCGATCTAGAGTCAAAACTAGATTTGAGTGCTTTTATATTCTGATTTAGATATAGCTTAAGGATTTACGAGGCGCTTTTTGTACTTTCCTCAATCAGTTTGTGTTATTCTTGTCTCTCTACGGTGATGGCGCTGGAGGCAACGAACATAAGGGGCACGCGCACCGCCTTTTGACGAAGCCGTAGCTACTGGAAAAGGGATTTCTCGGTGTGCACTTATCACCGACGATGACGATGATGATGCCAGATTCGATCGCCGGTCATCCAATGACAGAATCGTTATTGAGAAATGAGCTAGTTTCTGCAGGCTTACGCAAAGTTCATTCACTTTTTAAATTCACTTGCTTTGTGCGATTCTAATAACGTATTTCTCTTTGATATGAAATTGAGATCACCCTTTCGAATTAAAAAAAATCAAGTTGCCCTGACTTTTTTTTTTTTGGTTGCTGAAATGAAATATAAAAAAAAATATATATATATTCCACGCGAAAGATAGAAGAATGACGTCTTTTGTTTGTTTTTTTGTTTTTTTTGGGCGCAATGGGATTCAAATCGGGACCAAAGTAGGTGCCTCCACGTGGACGTGGTCCATTCCCTGTCCATTCTAAAGTCTAGACATCGAACGCACCTTTTTCCCCTCCGTGTGGGGTCCACTATACTTTGGCCTTTTTCTGGCCGACATTTTCCATCCGCCACCCCCCGACATTTCGATTATTCGTAAGTTGTGGAGGTCAGGTCGCACAAAAACGTGCAAGAACGTGAAGAATCCGATTGATAACATTGTCGTCGCTGCCGTGCCTCGCGCGTAAAAATATCCGATGAAAATCGTGAATTTAACTTTCTTCCAAATTTTATATGTTTTCATTTTTATTTTAATGGAACACAGATAATGCGCATTCCATTCCTCCTCGTAATGCTTACCATGGTCGCAAAACCAAAAATTAAAAAAAAAAAAAGGAAAGGGAGAAAAATTCGTTGACCTAATTCTTGATAATTCCCTTGGTCTTAGGAAATAGAAAAATCGCTTTATTGGGAATAGAAAAATCGCAATAATACACCTTTTCATCATTATATTTTTTAAATTAAGAGAAAATATTTTCCTTCCTTCCATCTCAGGAAATAACTTGAATTTTACATAATCTTAGTGTTTAGACAGACTCTACTCAAATCTAAATCATCACGCAATGTGATGGAAATAAAAAAAGTTTCAGTGCCGGGACCCACTTTTTGTTTTTTTTTCAATACATTACAAACCTTCAAGAAAGAGCCTAACAACAAAAAAAGAAAAGAAAAAAGAAAAACAAACAATCAGAAAATATTCTCACGCTTTTCAGCTCCACTTCAGTCCTCACCAAACGCGACGACCCAGAGTATCCCCAGAGAAATATTTGTAAAGAATTCCCATTCCCACTTCCTTGGTCAGCAGGGAAGTTCGGAAACCCCGTGCAGCATCGTACGCATCGAGCTCGCCGGCCTCGATGTCGTCACCGACGCTGGCTCCCGCCCCGGCGGCGACGAACGGCTCCGCCACTTCGCCTCCCCCGCCGGTTAGCCCGGTGCCTTCCGCGTCGACGAACTCCACCACTCCGGCTACCAAATCCACCTCCACTCCCCCTCCCCCTCCACCTTCGGCGCCCGCGCCGGCGCCTCCGAATGGGGGATTGCCGCCGGGGACGCTGGCGGCGCTGATAGTGGGGATTGGGATTGGGGGGCTGGTTGTGCTGATTGGGGTGGGCATTTTTGTGATTTTTTATCGGAAGAGGAAGAGGAGGAGACTTGAGTTGGGGAGTTACCCTGCACAAGGGCCTAAAGGTGATTTTTTTTTTTTTTGGCTTGAATGCGAGTCGTAATTTTCGTTCTTGATTTTGTGGTTCTTCCGCTAGCTAGAAAAGAACTTGGGTCTGAAATGAGGATTAATCTTCCGGGGTTTGAACTTGCTAAGACTCGGCTAGTGAGGCTGAAAAATTGGATCTCTGCTTCCATGAGTTCGTTTCACCCAAATTCTCTTAATGTTACTGTAAATTTTGAGAGTGCTACTTGGGTCGAGCTCTCAATTTTTTGTTTGCTGGTGGGATAGATGTTCCATGGGAGGATTAAACTATGTTATGGTTGTCGATCGCGTCACACAATTTTTTCCTTAATTCCAAGAATGTTTTTTCGATATTGTTAAACCTGGTAGAACAGGGCAAAATGAGGTAAAAAGATACACCATAGTAGTTGGCTCCTTGGAAGATACAAGAGAGCTCCGTGGCAACTGATGTGGATTTTCTTTCATGTGGCTGTTCATGCATTCTCAATCCGCTTTCTAGCTTGCTTCCCAGTGCTTTTCACATTACTATTATCTGTAAAAACAAAGCACCCATTCCCCATGAAACAAAAATAACGTGGAATGCAAATAGCTGAAGGCTGAAGCTATTTACATGCCGTTTCCTGTCATTCTCCGACAAGTCAAATGCTTAGTCTCGCTTTAGTATATTAATCTCTTGATCTATATGTGTTCCAGGACAATCCGATGCCAATTTCTTTTCGGAGTATGATTTTTCAGTGCCTATAAGCTATTAGATTAAAAGTATGTTATGTTCCATGCAGACGACCCATCTGCTGGCCCAGCTCAGCCTTTTCAACCTAATGTTGCTGCATCAATTGACAAAGTTACAAATTGGCCGAAGCCTACTCCTCCGCCACGAATTTTGTCGAGTTCCCAAGGTCTAACTTCTTCTGAACAATTCTCAACAACAGATATGGGTTCAGGAAGACCTTCAGTACCATCTCCAGGCATGGCATTAGGTCTTTCACAAAGCACATTCACGTACGAAGAGCTAAAAATAGCTACAGATGGTTTTTCCAATCTCAATCTACTTGGCCAAGGTGGTTTTGGCTATGTTCATAAAGGAGTACTTTCAAGCGGGAAAGTAGTTGCAATCAAGCAGTTAAAACCTGGAAGTGGGCAAGGGGAGAGGGAATTTCAAGCAGAGGTTGAGATCATTAGCCGCATCCATCATAGACACCTTGTTTCCCTTGTTGGTTACTGCATTTCTGGTGCTCAGAGAATACTTGTATACGAGTTTGTGCCAAATAGCACGTTGGAATTTCATTTGCATGGTGAGTTTGACTGTAGAGGAATAGATGTATGCCTTTCATCTGATGATGCCGCTGCTGATATCAATCACCCCTCTCTCTCTCCCTCTCTCTGTTATCTTCCTTCCAAGGTCACACTTGAACTTTTCTTTATATGTGTGTGTGGATTCTAGCTACCATACAACTTTGATACTCCGTGGTGAATGCCTTTTTGATGTGTTGTTGGAATTATGGGACCGGTTTATAGGCTCCCTCCATTCTGGAATAGGGAATTCATATGCCAAAGCTGTTTGTCTAACAAACTGGCAATATGCTGGGATTTTGTTGGTTTTCATTTTCCATTTAACTAAATTGTGATTTTTATTTCCAAATGTTGTTGTCAGCAACGACGACAACCGCCAAGCCTTTGCCCTCTAAGTGGCAAAAATTCCTACAATGAAAAAACGGGGAAAAACCTTAGGTAATTTTCGTGAAGTGGACAACAGACCCTAGCTAAATTGATCTCCAATAAGATACGTATACATAGGCAACATGGATGCTTTGTTCTTTGGAGCTCAAAATCTGATTGAGAACATCATAGTTATCATGACTGGAAAATGTCATTGCAGGAAAGGATCGCCCAACTATGGCTTGGCCTACGAGGATAAAGATTGCTTTAGGTTCTGCAAGAGGGTTGGCATATCTGCATGAGGATTGTAAGTATGCTTTTTTTTAACCTTACTACTGTGATAAGTTCCACGGTTCGTCTTTATTGGATTCACTTCTCAGGTCATCCCAAAATCATTCACCGTGACATCAAGGCTTCTAATATTCTTCTAGACTTCAATTTTGAGTCGAAGGTATGATGTTCAATTTTGTAATCATTAAATGATAATATCGGTCATCTAGGTTGTTTATTGAATTCACTACCACATTATCCAGTTGTAGTCCATTAAGATTTGATTCACTTCTATCTTGAAATGAAATTTGTATCCCTCCAACGTCCTCTGTATAAGATGAAGATAAGAGAAATGACAAAAGATCTTTGGGCTACAAAAGTTGTTTTCCTGATGAAATCATTAGGAGAACAACCTGTAGCTATTTTTGGAGTTGTGATGAACTTTTTAATGCAGAACATAATATTGTCGTGTGAGGCTATTTGGATGATTTTCAGATTATAAAAGCTGACATATGGATTCCAGGTTGCAGATTTTGGACTTGCAAAGTTAGCTTTTGATACAGATACTCACGTATCCACTCGAGTAATGGGTACTTTTGGGTAAGGCCTTTCTTATGCATACGGTTTGTCTAATTTGGCACTGCCGATGGTTGAGTTCATTTTTCCTCTCTGATTATATATTGGTTTTGTCATCTTTAGCTGATGTAAGTCTACCGAATGCAGCTACCTAGCTCCAGAGTATGCATCTAGTGGGAAGCTCACTGAGAAATCGGATGTCTTTTCTTTTGGTGTTGTGCTTCTAGAGTTGATAACTGGGCGTCGTCCGGTTGACAAAACTCGACCCTTTGTTGAGGATAGCATGGTTGATTGGGTTAGTAGTCTATTAGCAGTATACTTACTTGAGGCGTGTTATTGTTCGTGATCGTATCTGATAGGTTGTTGAACCAACTTTAGGACTTTGAGCATCTATGCCCCTTCTCCCCCTCCCCTTCGTGTATTTATTCTTTTCCGCCATTCCATCTCTCCACCTTGAATATGGTCATAGAACTGACTCCTCTAATGAAATGCCAGGCAAGGCCTTTACTGATACAAGCATTAGAAGATGGCAAATTTGATACCATCGTTGATCCCAAACTGCACAAGGACTACAATTCTGAGGAAGTGACTCGGATGATTGCTTGTGCTGCTGCTTGCGTTCGTCATTCTGCACGACACCGTCCACGAATGACACAGGTACATTGTCTAGTTGAAAAGCCTTTGTTTGAATATGAGACCGAGTGTTTCTTTTTTCACCGTATTGACATAATTCTATGCCCTATGTAGTGGTTTTACTCATACAAATGAAAAGTCATGATTATCACTTCATTTGAGCCAAAAAAAGGAAACATGTGTCAGTTTGCTGCGACTTGCTTCCGGCATAACCGGTTGATGCAAGTTGGTATTCAAGCGTGGACTAAGATTTGAAATTCGTGTAATTAGGTAGTCCGAGCATTGGAAGGAAACCTTCCTCTGAGCGAATTAAATGAAGGAATTGTGCCAGGACATAGCAGAGCATATAGTCATCATGGAAGCTCTGACTATGATTCCAGCCAATACCAGGAGGATTTAAAGAAATTCAGGATGATAGCCCTGGAAAGCCAAGAACAAGCCACAAGCGAGTTCAGTGGCCCCACTAGCGAGTATGGCCTTCAACCATCCAGCTCAAGCAGTGGGGTTGAACAGACTACCCGAGAGATGGAGTTGGGGAAAATGGCAGAGGATGGTCGTCATGCTGGCGAAGGCTCTTAATATTAATCTGAACCGAGAGGCTAGACCCTACTTCCCCAGTTCGATGGTGTGTCTGCAAGATCCGTGCTCTGATGAGAAACATCATCTGGAAGAGAAAGCTCATGCTGCAGCTTGGCCTGTGGCTGCATGTTGTGACTTATTACTTGTAGATTGGAATGGATTAGATTTGGGAAAGGCAGAAAGTAAATCAGGTCGGTATGTCTATATTACTGATTGGAGTAGTATAGTTTGATGTATTCTAAACATTGCCATCTGTGCTAGAAGAATGTATAAGACAGGAACGACGAAACTCAAAGTAGGAGGGACTTTTTTTCGCGTGATCTTATGGGAGCAGTGGGTTTGCTGCAAATTTTGGCTCGATAGTTGGGAAGCAACGGTGGTTCTGATTCAATTCATTACGCTCAGAAGAGTTTCTCTCGTGATCTTTTTCAGGTGCAGTCAGTGTGTATGATAGTAATCATCCTGACCTCTTCGCATTATTTTCTTAAGGATGAATCTGCAAAATTTGCTCAACCAAATTGCTATATTTGCTCAAGTTCTTCACATACTGCTCCAAAATGCAGTAATCCATGTGGAGTTGTGTTTCTGAATTGCTTATGACGTTGACTGAGGTCGCGGCTGTACGTGGAGTTTCTTATGTGACATTTTTCTCGAAACTCCTGTTTTTCACGAAATTAATGCGGAGGAGGGCCTGCAAATTTTTGTGAAAAGAGATTCATGTCCTCCATTCCAATATAAAACTATTTCCTGTATTTCTTTTGGGGAAAAAAAAGTTCTTACATTTTATTACTCAAGCACAAAAAAAAAAGGGTTAATACCACAGAAAACCTCAAACTGGTACACCTGTGATAGTTTTACCACAAACTGGTACATTTGACAAATTTACTCTCCGTTAGTTTTCGTTAAATCTAATAGTCAAAGTGTTATGTTTATAACATGTGACAATTGATAGATGTACTAGTTTGAGATTTTTATCATTTGTTTGTCACATGTGTATCAATTTGAATTTTTTCGTGATATTAACACAATTTAACGGAGGGTAAATTTGTCACGATTATACCAGTTTGGGATTTTTCGTGGTTAAAAAATTAATTTAGGGTAAATCTATCGCAAGTGTACCAGTTTAGGGCTTTTGGTGGTCAAAAAAATAGTTTGAGGTCAATTTTTCACAACTGTAGCAGTCTGGGGATTTTCGGGGTCAAAAAAATAATTTGGAGTGAATGTATCAGTTTATGATTTTTCATGGTATTAACCCAAAAAAACAATGCGACTACATGCGCAAATCATAGTTGTTAAGGCGATAAGGATAGCAGAGGCATCTAAAACGCCTAGGTAATTAGGGATCCGGATCGTCTGCCCTTCTCTTAAAAGAGCAGACACCTGTCCTTGCGATCTGGGCCATCCGTTTTAAATGGACGGCTCAGATCTCCTATTTTTAGGGGGTAACTTTTTAAATTTTTATTTTTTATTTGGACATCCATGCATAACACGAATGGTCCGGATTCAAAGGGTAGGACCTGTCCTTCTAAGGGAAGGGCAAACGATCCCTTCGCGGCAATTAGGCGTCCGCCTAGTCGTCCGCAAGGCGATAAAGCGACAATGTAGCTAAATTTTTAAAATATATATGTGAGTGAGTGTGTGTGCGCGCGCGCAATTGTATATTTTAATTTGTACTTCAAAATCTACATTCATGATTTAACAAAGCAAATATATGCACGAAATTTTATTAAAAATAAATAACTATAAAATATATTTAAGACATATAATAATCATAAAATGGAGTAGGTAACCGAGATTACGTAACTATAGGTTCAATAATTTCAAAATAGTCTGACAAGCTCTACTAAATAAGTTTCAAATATAAAAAAGAAAGAAAGAAAAACTGAAAAAGTCTAATTGCGCGTGTTCTCTTCTCGGTGAAAAAACGAAAGAAAAAGTCGCGCCCTCCAGATATTTGTTCGGCGCCGCTTGAGATAGAGAGTTCTCGTGGACTGAAAATTTGACATCAAACACAAAAGGAAAACTATTGGGTTTCGGTTTGGCCTTCTTTCCTTATTCTCGTGGGCCACGGATTGAGATAAAAGTCTGATGGGGTTGCAGCCGGTCATCCACTCCAGATTAAGTCCAAATTCAGCCAAAATAAAAGCGGATTGGCCCTTTTGATCGTGGCTCACGTTGGCTCAAAATAAGAAAAAAATCGGGCCTTCTCAAGGCGCCCGCCTTGAGGAGAACCAGCAAGGCGACAGGACGCCTTGGGCATCCGAGGTCGCCTTGTCGCCTAGGCGACGCCTTGATAACTATGGCGCAAACACATATCGGATTGTAGGATCGAGATTGACATGGATTTTTAAAAGTGTCGAATTGGAGGGATGAATTTAATTGGTGGGCAACTGGCTGTATTTGTCCCACAAGCCGACACAGTTAATATTGGTTCAAACAAACGATGAAACTACGAATGAAATAGAGAGGCAACAAATTCTCACCCCCTTAATATTGGATCAAATTTCTCTAATGAATGGTTTAGGAAAAATTGTCCAAAAAGTCATAAACCTATTGCACTTTGCCGATTCAGTCCTAAAATTTTCAAATCTGTTAATTGAGTCCAAAACGTTTTCACTTGAGTCCATCCAGTAAATTTGGGACGAAAATCGCTTACGTGGCATAGCAAACGCGAAAGAGAAAATTGGTTGTAAATGTATTAATGAGCAACACATCAGCCTATTTGTGGGCTTTATTAGATAACTACTTGAAGAAAATATCTCAATCAAGAATACATTAGCCCGAGGATTGTGAGGGCAACCTTCGCCAGTAGTTGCCTTTGGTCTGTAGCTAGCCATCGCCGAGGGCTTGGCGACCCACGTAGGAAAAAGGTAAGGAAGAAACAAAGAAATGAAAAGAGTAATGAATTTAATAAAAATTTGAAAATATCATAGTATTATTTTAACTAAAAGCATTTCAAGTCCTTACTTAAAAATTTTCAAAAAATGTGGGACTCAATTGGCAAATACTCCATACGTCGTGGACTTTCTGATAATTTTCCCAAAAAGTTGGTCTGCTCGTGTCCCACCTGCAAGTCAATTTCTCTTGGATTGTCCGGTCCGATTCGCCAACTGAAGGAACGACGTCAAATAGACAAACTCTCTCTCCTCGAAACTCGCCGAGCCAACTATTTGTCCCCTTTGAGCTCCGATCATCAATGGCTTCTCGCCGGCGTATGCTCCTCAAAGTCATAATTCTCGGCGACAGCGGGTAATGCGCGCGCGCCTCATTCCTGCTTTAATTGATCTGCAGATTTCTGTGCGATCTTTGCGGTGATTGACTTCTGCTGGTTTTCGTTTTTTTTTCTTTTTTGCCCTTTTTCAGGGTTGGGAAGACTTCTCTGATGAATCAGTATCCTTCTGAAAAACCTAGATCTCCTTTTTTTTTTTTTCATTGATTGATTGATTGCGGATTGACACTGGGGACTGCTGATTGTGCTCTAGGTATGTGAATCGCAAGTTTAGCAATCAGTATAAGGCGACGATCGGAGCTGACTTTTTGACGAAGGAAGTTCAGTTTGAGGACAGGTTGTTCACATTGCAGGTGAGCCCAAAAGCAAGAAAAAAGAGCTAATTTTTCATCGTTTGAGGATGGAGTTTGAATTACTGCTATTGTGCTTATCTAATTCCCCGTATTTCCTTTAAAGGAAGCCAATTAGCTGATGACACCCTTTAGCTTTCCTGTTCTAAAATATGTTCCATGAGTACTCTCTTACTGGGTTTTGTCTACCAAGCTCGTGAGCATGATCCATGGAGTGCATAAGTTTCTGTTTCTCATAACTCTATAGTTCTTGCCTGGAAAGCAAGAGCTCATCATAGATGCTGCTTAGAGACCCTTTTCTGCAAACATAGGTTATCCAGATTGGTCGAGCCAATGGCGCCGACACAATCAAATCACGCAGGTCATATATTGCAGACTATTTGGTCTAACAGATGGTGTGCTGTTTTGTACATGGAATGTTAGTATCAATCTCCCTTAGATGTTCTGCTTTGGAATTTTGTTACTCTGCTGAAACAGCGAAAGCCATATTTGAATTTGAACTGATTATGCAAAGATAATACTGGGAAAATTTTGTTTTCCTTCTGGATCTGACTTGTTGAGAAGTTACAGACCTAAATCTCTAAACCTATCACGGAGTTTAAGTCAATGTATGTATCTTGACCAACAAAAAAAAAAAGTCAATGAAGGTCGTTGATTTGTTGATACTTCTCTAAGCTTTCTTTCAAAATGGAGGTCGACAGGAGTTGACACTTGGTTAGTGTCAATGCGTGATACACAAAGGTGATGTGGTTACATGCATAATTGATTTAGTTGGTTCATTTGACCTACTTCTTTGAGATTTGGTATTGGTCCTTGATAGTTGCTGTTGGCCACGTCAGTTTTATTCTATCATCTCTCTGTAGGTCTTAATTAGGCAGGCTTTGGCATCTGTTTCAATCTCTCCTTGAGACTCACACACGGTCTCGTGCACTTTGATGACATACCAAATTTTTGGAGTCACCTTATAATGCTTATTAGGCATCGTTCTCTTCTCAGTGAAGAGAAGGTAAAAATGTTTAGTTCCTTAGAGAATGAGAAACTTATTTATACTTGCAGATTTGGGATACAGCTGGCCAAGAAAGGTTTCAAAGTCTTGGTGTGGCTTTTTACAGAGGTGCTGACTGCTGTGTTCTTGTGTATGATGTGAATGTAATGAAATCATTTGACAATCTAAACAACTGGCGGGAGGAGTTTTTGATCCAGGTAACCCTTACTAACAAGATAAGGAATGAATTAGGACTGAAAGCTTACGAGGTTATTGAAATGAGTGGCCTAAAATTCTTTTGATGACTTGTGTCCAGGCTGGTCCATCTGACCCTGAAAACTTTCCATTCGTCGTTTTGGGTAACAAGGTGGATGTCGATAGTGGCAATAGTCGTGTGGTGAGTTTTCTTTCCTCGGTCTTTCTTCCCTCACTTTTATGTAAAGTTCATAGCTTACGCTAGTAAGCGACCTGCACAAGGAAACTTCTTTTCTCATGTGATGTATTTCGGAAAATCTTTGCATTGTTGAACTGTGTGACATGGCATCTTCTTGGTTCTCCACTTTCTGATCCAGGTTTCTGAGAAGAAAGCGAGGGCTTGGTGTGCTTCCAAAGGAAACATTCCTTATTTTGAGACCTCTGCCAAAGAAGGATTTAACGTGGAAGCTGCTTTTGAGTGTATAGCCAAAAATGCTTTGAAGAACGAGCCAGAAGAAGAAATGTGAGTCCTTTTTTTAACTCGAAACTGTTGATGGGGTTGACCATTGAGAGATCGTGTGCTTCCCTGATTAGACGAGACCCTCATCATTGGGATTCATCAGATTGGGATGTAGAGTTATAATATGCTTAAACTTAGATAACAACAGATAATGAACTTTATTTATCACATTGATGATTGGATCCGCCGTACTTTTCTATTTCCGGATGCAGTGTGTTTTGCTAACCTAGTGCTCTGAACTTGTCTTTGTTGAAGTTATCTTCCGGACACCATTGATGTCGCGGGCGGAGGGCGGCAGCAGAGATCCACTGGCTGCGAGTGCTGAAGAGTCCTACAGTACATCATTACACTTGGGGATGCATATACGATGCAGCTCAAGATGTTTCAATTCATGGTACAGAAATCCTCCTCTTATGTATTGTCAAAAGGAGAGTAAAGAAATTGTTCTTAAGGGTGATATAGAGAATTGTTGAATTTCCCTATGTGTATCTGTACCATAAGCCAACCAGGGAGACATTGTTTCTTTTTTCTCTTTTCAACACCTATTTGGTCCCGTAGTATCTTTGGTTCCATTGAATTCTTAATCTTTTCCTATGATGCACTATCAATCTAAGTCCTGCCACACTGGTGGTACTGTTTTTCCTTATTACCGACTCAGTTCCTACGGAGGAACCAAACGGGCCGGGCCTTCTCTTTTCTCTTTTTCTCTTTGGGCTTGTCGGGAAATGGGTGAGATTATCTCCTTCCCTCTAAGATTAAAACGTTGTTCACTGTAAGAAGTCTGTGTCCCATACGACAATCCATAGAATCAAGACACGTGGCCATCGACGCCACGTGTTGAATTTGAAGACACGTATCTCTCTCTACAGAGAGAGAGGGGAAAAGAGCACCCATTTCTACAACGGCAATTTACACCCATCATATTGTGAACCTTAAAGCCACGAGAGGCCGAGGACGCCAAGAGAACGAGAAGAATCCACGGAAGCCGCGAAGGAATCGGAGCCGTCGAGAATTCTGGACTCCATCCTCCCTCGGAGCCTTGAAGACGGTGGCCGCGAAGAGACTGCGCCAACTGAATCCTTCAAGGACGCCTTAGCCAATAGCCAGGGCCGCCGCCACTGTGAAGTCTCGCGCTGCCTCGGTCTGCGCCACCGACCATGGGAAGGACTGCGTAAACGACCCTTGGCCCGTTGCCGAGGGCCAGACTGACGTCATAACCGGGAAGCCGCTAGGAGGCCGCGAGCCCGATCAGCCATGCACGACGGAGAAAGGCAGTGGCGAAGTACGAGGAGAGGTCAGCGGGGATGTGGCGGTCCCGGACGTGGGCGGTGAGGGAGACGAGGTGGTGGTTGGCAAAGGATCGGAGGAGGACGATAGAGGAACTTGCGTGGATGGCCTCCAGGGACTAGAGATCGGAGATAGAGGGGAGAATGGCAACAGCGGCGGCGGAGCTGGCGACGAGGAAGATGGCGATGAGGAGCCGACACTAGTCGAAGGCGTTGTGTGACGAAACTCTACCCGCCCGCGAAGTATTTTTGATACGCGATCGAATATAGATGAACAACCTTCGTATCTTCAATACATATGAATGTTTGAGAATTTAAATAAATTGAAAACTTTTCTGTGTATATGAATGTTCGAGAATTTCAATAGTGTAAATTTTTCATCTTTTGTGCATATAAATAAATAAAATCTCAAGTTTGGGCAATACTCAATAACTATGGTCTTCCCAATCTCATGAAGATCACACCATTTCATGCTAAAAACAAACTGAAAAGCTCTCATCTTTTCTAACACGAGCACAATCTCTAATGGATCATAACTTTTTGCAAAAAAAAAAAATATTATTGAGAGGATAACTCTAAAGCAAGAAAAAATCCAACTTTTTTTTGGGGGGGTCAGAAGAAAAAGCTCAACTTAAGAAATTAGAACAAAAAAAAAAAGGGATTTTTAACCGGTCAACAGTTCCGATCCTTCAATGAGTCATACGACCGGAGTCAGCAGCGGCTTTCCGGTGAAGTGTGCCTCCAAGTTTGCCACAACAAGATCCGCCATCGCCTCGCAGGTCTCCACGGTATCGCTTCCCACGTGAGGCAGGAGAACCACATTGTCCAGCCGAAGCAGCTCCTCCGCCACCTCGGGCTCGTTTTCGAACACGTCGAGCCCCGCGCCGCCCAGCCGACCTTCGAGCAGGGCCGAGACGAGCGCAGGCTCGTCCACGTGCGCGCCCCGCCCGACGTTTATCAGGACGCCCTCGGGGCCCAACGCGTCCATGACTTCCCGGCCGATGATGTGGCGGGTCTCTTCCGTGAGAGCGCATGCCACCACGAGGATTCGACAGTGGCGGGCCAATTCCACGGGGTTCGGATAGTACTTGTAATTCACGTGCGGCTTCTCCGACCGGGAGCAGTAACTGATCGGACAGTTGAATGCTTCGGCTCTTTTGGCGATGGCGGAACCGATCCGGCCCAACCCAACTATGCCAATCGACTTGCCGCTCAACTGAAAACGAAGGCAGAGAGAAAGCAGAGAGGCAAAACGTCAAACATTTGACGCATGCAAACTGAAATGAATCTATAGGCACAACTCGGATCAAACTAAACAGCCCGTCTCCGACATGCAAAAAGATCAGGTTATCGCCAATTCGGAAGCGAAACGTTTTGAGTTTCAAGCAAAAATTGGAACAAGGGAATCCGCAGTTCGGGCAACAAACCTTGGTGGTTAACCCAAAGTCTCCACCTTTCCAATTCCCACCCCTCACAAAGGCATCGCACCCACAAACCTTCCTCAGCACGCCCAGCATCAGAGCGATGGCAATGTCAGCTACGTCGTCGGTCAGAACTTCGGGAGTGTTCGTGACCCTGATCCCTTTCTCTTCGCACTTTCCCAAATCGATCTTATCCAGCCCCACGCTGTAACTCGCCACGATCTCCAGCCTCGGCAGCGCGTCGATCAGCGCCGAATCGGCACCCAGCTTGGTGTTCCCGACGACAGCTCGGATCGAGCCCGAGTGGCTCTCGAAGAACTGGCGCTGCGAAGGGAAATCCCAGAACCGGTAAAGTTTGAACCTTTTCTCCAGTTCTTGCTCGAGATACGTGAACATGGGGCATGTCATCAAGACGCCAATCGCGTCCATTTGCAAGAGATCTTTTAGTTAAAAGAGTTCTTGAAAGTTTCAACAACCTTCTTCTCAGTTCTCGCTCCCTTTCTTCTTCTCCATTTTTATACTTCCTCGAGTCATCTTTAATACCAATTTTTTTTAAACCCTTTGCATAGTTTTTTTTTTACCATTTCAAGCTGATAGCATTTATCAACCTACCCAAAATTTGTCCTCGATGATAAACTTTTATAAATTATAGCACAGTTAGATAAGTTCGGTGTGCTCGGGCCTCGGCCCTTGCTTGATATTTCTTTTTCTATTATCCTGTCTTAGGAGAGTAACGGAATGCTAGATGAATTGCAGTTGCAATTCATCAAACGTCTTTTTACTACATCACATGATTAATGGTTGAGATGATATTGATTAAGGCGATTATAAATCGATGGAATGAGATATAGAAAATAAGAGAGAGAGAGAGAGAGAGTAATTGATTTTGGGTGGTTGAGATTTGTTTTCTCAGAAGCAAAGCTGTATAAGACAGAATAAGAACACAACATCTTACGCTAAACATGCACCCCACGTTCACAACAGCAAAGAGCCTCCAGAATTAGAATTAGCCTAAAATTCCCACCAAAAGACGGAGAGAAAGGAAAAACAACATTCACGTTCACGATTTTGTCCTAACTCACTGGATTCTATTGACATTCTTTTCTCTGTGTCTGTCTCTGTCTCTCTGTCTCTGTCACACTTTCGAGTTGGCTTCTTCCCCCTTTCTTTTTTCCTCTCTCGCTCACGCAAACCAGACAATATTAACCATGTCTCTCCCTCTTCCTTGATTGAAGCTTTAGCAACATTACGTCGGGGCCGATCCTATTCGGTACCCGGGTACGTATGCTCTTGCACCTGCGTTGTCGACGGCTCATCGGGATCCCTATAATCTGTTCTGACCAACGATGGTGCGGGCCTTGGAACAAGAGCAAGAGGACTACCAGTCTAGGCTCTCCCGTTTCCAGGATATGCACGACAACCCGGGCCGTCATTTCAAGAGCTTGAGTGCCGACAATAGCTCATGCATTGGAGATCTCTCGGGTGATGACACAGCGATGTCGAGGAGCTATGGAGCGAGGCCTCACAATGAGAACCCGGCGGAGCAGCAACAGATTGGTTGGTCGCTCCATAAATCTACTGCCAAGGTCCCTAAATCGCGACAAACCCGCGACGAACCTAAAGATAAGCACCATCCTTCAGGCAAGTCAGTGTATGAATGTCCTTCTGTAGGACCGGTGACCAACCTTGGTATCGCGATTGAATATTGTAATTCCTTTTCTTGGTTTTGTTTCAGACACGGATTTGATGAAGGAAAGGTTCGCGAAGTTGCTCTTGGGTGAGGATATGTCTGGTGGAGGAAAAGGCGTTTCCTCGGCCTTGGCCTTGTCGAATGCCATCACAAATCTGGCCGGTACATTCATCTTTCTTATTGATTCAGGTGTCCAACAAGTAGTCAAGAGTTAACTAATGGTGAGCTCGAACAGCCGAGCAACGGACCTATCGGAATTGGTCTAATACTATGATTCTCTAATATTCAACCTAAATTGCATGTGCCGTGGCTTTTTTTTCGCAAAACAACTTATGTGAAGATTGTATGCTTGCCTAATCTGATCATTATAAGCACAATGCAGCTTCTGCATTTGGCGAGCAGAAACGGCTAGAGCCCATGGCCCCGGAAACGAGAGCGAGGTGGAAAAAGGAAATTGACTGGCTCTTATCTGTGACAGATCACATTGTTGAAATGGTTCCTTCTCAACAGAAAAACAATGGGGTGAACATGGAGGTAAAAATGGAAGTCCTTCCCCTTGGAAATTTCCTAATCTCTCCGTCGCATTTCTCGGTGTAATTATCTCTAGGTCAATTTAACAGATTATGACAACTAGGCAACGCACCGATCTCCACATGAACATCCCTGCCTTGCGAAAGCTCGATGCGATGCTCATCGTGAGTCTTTGTAACACTTTACCTTTCCTTATTAATTATGCCTAACAAGTGATTATAAGCCATGACTTGCAATAAATTTCTACTTCATCAGGATTGTTTGGATAACTTCAAAGACCAAAATGAATTCTACTATGTAAAGAAGGATGAGAAGGACTCGGAGAAAGGAGATTCGAAGAAGTGGTGGTTGCCCACAGTAAAAGTGCCGCCGAACGGTCTCTCGGAAATGTCAAGGAAATGGATCCAGTTTCAAAAGGATTCTGTAAACCAGGTCCTGAAAGCGGCTATGGCGATAAATGCGCAAGTCTTATCAGAAATGGAGATACCTGAAAATTACATTGAATCTCTACCTAAGGTAATGGAAAGGATGAGTCCCGCGAAAGCATAGCTTGAAAGTAGTCTCTCTCTCCCCCTCTTTTTTTAAACAGCTTTCAATTCTTGACCTGTAATTTTCCTCTGGTCATCAGAATGGAAGAGCAAGCCTTGGAGACTGCCTCTACAGGAACATAACGGACGAATACTTCGATCCAGATCAGTTCCTCTGCGCGGTGGACATGTCGTCCGAACACAAAATCCTAGACCTCAAGAACAAGATCGAGGCCTCAATCATAATATGGAAGAGGAAGATGAACAACAAGGACAGCAAATCATCTTGGGGATCGGCTGTGAGCATGGAGAAGAGGGAGCTTTTCGAAGAGAGAGCGGAGACAATTTTGCTCCTCCTTAAGCAACGGTTTCCTGGAATTTCTCAATCATCACTGGACATTAGCAAAATCCAATACAACCGGGTAAGTGATCCGCCACCTTAACTGTAAATTCACCTGTCTTCTCGAAACAGACTCCATGAGCTTACACATCAGGAAGTCTTTTAAGTATCAACACAAATCAAACTTATCAAGTCCTCCCCTTGCCATTGGCATTGTTACTTATGCGTAAGTTTGCTGTTTTCTGTATGTCGTGTATAGTTGTGAGAGCGAAACAAGGAACTAGAATTATTGGGTGTTTGGAAACTAATCCGTAACCCCATTGCTCTGTAGGATGTTGGACAGGCTATCCTAGAGAGCTATTCAAGGATACTAGAGAGCCTGGCCTTCACAGTGTTGTCCAGAATCGAAGATGTCCTCCATGCGGATTATGTTGCGCAGAACCCATCGCAAGCACCGGTTAAGAGGAACCCTCTAAGAGATTGTCCATCACTAACGGGGACACAGAAGTTCAACGCTCGAGAGGAGATAGAGAAGCTTAATTTGTCAGAAGCACCCAGTTCGATGACGTTATTGGACTTCATGGGGTGGAACGAACAAGAGACCGAAGAAAAGAAAGACACAGCTGCTGATAATTTTCTTAAAGATAGTGACGGGAAGCACATGGATAAGCTCTCCAGCATAAGGACCGCCAACAAGAAAGTTTCATATCTCGAGAACTTGGGCGGTGTAAGAAGCCCCACGTCACGCCATTAGCGGTAGTTTCCATAGAGGAGGAAAGGTTAGGAAGGATGGTAAGCCAAAGAGAAGATTTATGGGAGGAAAATTCATAGCTTCAAGGAACAGAGATCACAATCGAAGATACAAGGATGACCTGCACGAGCGCCCTCATGAATTGTACTTGGCTAATGCTACTCTTTCCCTTCTGTAATCAAGGAGGAGGAGGAGGATGAAGAAATCTATTAATCTGAGTGTCTTGTACATGCTAACTTACTGCGCAAGCAAAGCTTTTGTGCCGCCAATCTGTCTTTCCTTCTAATTTGTTCATTGCCTTCATAAAGGTTTGCATAGGTCAAAATATGTCTGTGATTGCAATGAACAAGAGTCTATAAATAGACTGCTGAGCTGCCAAGGTAGGACTTGAAAGAACATGCCTAACATGTTCAAAGCCAAATAAGAGAAACCTCGGATTGATTCCATTGTAGTTTACTACTTTCTCAAAGTACTTGCAACTCTCAAAGCCAGAAGATGACATATTTACTGAAGCTTGTGCCAGACATAATTTACGAGCTGAATTAGATCTTGCCACGAGGACCCAACTTCGGCGGAAGTTGAGCACTCTTCTTGATCGGCAGAATGTCGCCAGAAGCGGTGGCGCTGGAATAAGCAAGAGTGGAACCCACTCCCAGTGTCAAGAACTTGAGCAATAGCCCTCTCTTTGTGAATGGACCGGCGAATGTCTCGAAGAATTTGCTCTGCATTATCAGATTACCACGGATGACACGCAAGTTGTCTAACTCAAACCAATGCCCCAAAATATTTGCTTGCATAGCTTGGTCTCAGGTCCCTTAACATGTGTGGTAAGTTTGAGACAACTTTCCTCCACTCCAATAGACCGGTTACTTCCGGTTGCTGCAATTGTTATAATAAACTTGCTTTCTTTCGAAGCATGTCACTATCCATCGACGCTTCTAAATATTATGAGCATATCAAAGCAGAAAAAATTCTTTTCTATCTCCTTTTCAGAACTCATCCTTCAACTGATGCATGACTTGGTCAAGAAACATAGGAAATGATACAGACCTGAAGGGGGCTGTACGGCGAAGGCGCATCTGATCCGTACAAGTCCCATTGCCCAGTGGTGTTGCCCAAATCCTCCTGGTCAAAACAGACAGTCTTGGCCCCATATTTTGCCACCACAGCACCACTCCTACTCAAACAAAACCCCTCAGTTATCAGCAATTACCGGAGATAATTATCCAAAAAGTCCTAAACTTATTGTACGGAGGCCAATTTAGTCCCAAACATTTCAATTGTGCCAAGTTAGTCCTAAACCTTTTGACGATTTGCCTATTTAGTCATAAACGTATCAATATAGTTCCAAACTTTTTCTTTGGACTAAATCGACAAATCTTCAAAATATTTAGGACTAAATTAGCACAATTGAAATGGTTGTGGCTGAATTGGCCGTTGTACAGTAGGTTTAGGACTTTTTGGATAATTTGCCGGCAAAATTATATAGCTCATTAGTAAATAGAAGCATGGAATATAGGATGAATTAAGGACTTATGAGTAACTTATCATCTGATGCACTCATTACAATCACTAACGATCCTAATCTAAGTCATGCTCTAGTTGACTTAACTTATACACACCTTAAGGTTTTGGGTTTCAAGCTTTGGTTGGTAGGCTTGAGGTGGAGCTTTTTCCCGGCGAGCGAACTTTCGGCAAGGCCCTTGATGGCCGCCGGTGGTGCTGCGGCAAGGGCTGCTATAGATGCCATTGTTAAATTGGTCTTTGGCTCCTAACTATTACAATGAACTTTCCGGTCCCGGTTGCTTCCAGATAGCAAAAAGCAGTCTTTTACAAGGCTTTCGAGAGGGACACATGGCGAAATAGGTTTTTCCTGGAGCAGAAATTTGGAGTCTCATTTATGAGGCGACATGCGTGTCTAAGCGGGATAGGCTATCGCTATCCTTTCATTAAATCTTGTTAAAATCAGTAAAGCAACAAGAATAGTATCTCAGGATGAATATGAACCGGCATCATTTGGAGAAATTAATCTTGCAACCTGTGATTTTATCAAGAGGGTAGCACATGTCTATTATACACTCGGGTGCAAGAAAATCATGCGCCTCCAGAACTTTCCCTTCCATCTGCTCACTAGCTGGCGACCCGGAACATGCTCACAAGTTTCTGTGGTGCTGATAACTCTCTCTCTCCGCATCGAAAAAGCTTGGACCTTTGTGCCTAATTCTTGATCATTTGCCACTCCAAATTGTGAACTACACGAGAGAGAAGATCCTTTCAGTCCTTTCTCGTGTTTTGATTTGATTCTTGGTCGCAGTTGCAAATGGCTTCCATTCTGGCGAACTTGCCTGCAGCACCACTCGTCCACCATAAGCCACAGCTCCTCTTGACAGCCGTCGGCACATTATCAGTTTCCACGCTTAAAGGTGCGAGATGTCTTTCCAGTCTGGTATTTGTTCTATGCCTATCAAGAATTCTCCTTGCGTGTAGTGCTATTATCGTGGATTGATTGATTGTGAAATTCCCAACTTTTGAGTCTTTTTATCACTATTTGAGTGTCAGAACTCGGGAGGAAAGAAGGGTTGAATGCAAAAACTTGAATTCTTTTTAAGAGAGGGTTGCGGATTGGAATGAAGTTCATATTGGTATTAAAACTATAGCTCATATGGCAGCATGCCTTCTTGCCTATTTTAGCAAAGCCCACCTAGTTTGGCTGCCAAGTATTTGGACTAAGACTACAAGCTACAAGTGGAATAGGAGATTCATGATGGAATTGCAAGTGTGCTGCAAGTCCCAGTTAAAACTGGGCAATTTTTTTTTTTTTGGGGTTGGTAGAGGTTTAGGTTGTGTACGGGTGAATTTGCCCCCTCACATTTATAAACCTCATATTTGGTACGTAGATACTATCAGTGATGCTGGTACTTAATGTATGATGTTTTTTTCTTTTGAGTTTTTTGGTAGAAAGAGGAAATCGTCTTGCTGTTGTAGTCAAGGCTACCGGCGAAAGCTCCGATTCTTCCACCTCCCTAAGCATTGTCAAGTCTGTGCAAAATGTTGTGAGTTACTCCTCCCCCTTCTTTTTTGTATAGTGGGCATTGTTTAAGCCAAATTACGGGTACCCTGTACATAGATGCAATTTCATGTAGTTTCCTACTGGTTTTAGAGTCATGTCCTTAGTTGGGAATGTAAGTGCGATCTTTATACGAGGAAATAAAGGGTTTTCTCTCAAAATGAGTTGCATCTCCAAGGTGTCATTCGCCCGTCTTTTGAAACTTTGGTCCAGCTTATTATTTCCATCAGCATTTCTGTTTGGTGTCTTAGTCGATACCTGGTTCCATCAGCATGTCTACTGGTAAATTCTTTTAGTCAGCATCTTTAGAATTTCTAACATACTACTTCTGCATTTCCAAGGCCACTGGACAAAATGTGATCATCTTTTCCATTCTGATTTGATATTAATTTGTCTGGACAGTGGGATAAATCTGAGGATCGCTTGGCTATTATTGGCTTGGGGTTTGCAGGTGTAGTGGCTCTCTGGGCATCTGCGAATCTTGTAACGGTAATCTACACTGCTTTGGTTATTTGATCCAAAATTGGAGACTTGGCATGGCAGTTGAGATGTTTAACAAGACTTTGGCACATAGACAATTGATGTCATTTTCTCTGTTCGGAAAAAAAATAAAATAAAAAATAAAATAACCAAGATTATTGTCCTGGCTTTGGTGTAACGTAGACACTGTCATTTGTTAACATCACGACTATTGATTATTGTTTGCTCGTGGACGGAAATGCATAGAGTTTGAAAATCCACAAAAGATGACCTCCTCTTTGTTCTTCCGAAGGTGCACAATCTCAGTTTCAAATATACTGTGGGTACATTAGAGAAACCAATCGAACTGGAATTTCTAATTATGTTCTCATGTTTATCCACAATAGATTCTTTTAAAAGATTTGTATTACCTGATGCGATGCATTCAGATTCATACATACACTATACTCTTCATTGGCTTATCACATACTCAAAGCTCTTTATTCTTGACTTGATATGCATGCACTCTGCAGGCCATTGACAAGTTGCCACTTTTACCAAGTGCACTGGAATTCATTGGGATACTGTTTTCAGCGGTGAGTTTTAGAATATTTATTGTCACTAGATGTTGCAATTTGATGATGAAGAGATGATTTTGAATGTTTCAACCATTACATCATTCCAAATATGTCGCAAACTTCAAATTTTCCTTTCCTTTTCCTCACTGCCTTGGCTACTGTGGTTAATGGTTTTATCATAATTGTCAAGGTCTATCTTGTGTCTATGTTCTAGCTAAAACTTCTTCTCTGTTTGTTTCAGTGGTTTACATATCGCTATCTCTTATTCAAACCTGATCGGTAAGCCCATTTCCAGCTACCACCATCTGCTTGCTTGTCATTAAGATTCTCTTTCCCATTTTCCATTTTTTTTTTCTCGATATATGTCAATATATATAAAGGAGAACTTATCACGGGTAGCTCCTTACTTGTCAACTTGATTGCTATATTTTTATCAGGGAAGAGCTTTTCCAAAGCATCAAGAAGTCCATCTCAGATATCTTGGGACAGTAAGCTGTACCATCATGTGTGGTGGACAATGATCGAAGGGCCTCAGAAATAGAAACTTTCTTTGGCTGTATTCCTATTTCACTAGTTACACGAGCCTTAATAGCTGTCATTTGGTTGTAGAAGTTGATGGTGATGCAAGTGTCGATGTCAAGTGGAGCATGAAAACCATGTAATGTCCTGAACGCATTTTGTTCCTTCGGAAGCCTGTATCGGTATTCTGCACACGGTTTTTCTGATAATTTCTCTCTTTCTCATATCATTTCATTTAGTTTGAACTGGCTGTGCTTGTCTGTGCATGAGACCTGGGCACAAACGTAGTATCATTTCGCCAGTGTCCTTGTGATCTTGCCGAGAAAAATGCTGAAATCGGGAGTTTTATCCGATGCCCGTGAAGAAAGGGTGATGTTAGAAATGTGGTGGTGCAAGTAGTTCTGCATATTTTTCGTTCTGTATACTGGAACTGAATGAACGTTGGACCTCAATATGTTATCATGTTATGGGTGGGGAAGATTAACCGGCTTCTAACACTAATGAATGCCGCACCCCGTAAAATTTGCGTAGATCGGAGAGCCTGACGATGAGTTTCGAACTCACTCTCTATCTCTGCATTCCCAAAGTGAGACATCAACCCGACGAGCAATTTAGATGCCGCATATGTTTTGTTTTGTTTTTTTTTTTTTGTTTGCCATTTGTCATTTGGTGAACAATCAATTTCTTTTGTAAAGGTTTAGGAGTGTAAAGATCGATTGAAATTCCTGTAGTACAAAATATTTGAGCGAATGGAATATATGAAGTCATATTCGACTATTGAATAAGTCATTCAGCTTATAAGTTCATTTTGTGGAGTTCCTGTAATGTTGGGTGGCGTGGCATTAGTTTTTTTCCCAACAAACCTGACTGTCTCGCGAATTTGTAGTTGAGGTTTTTTCCCGCCAAGAACCGAGCTTGGCCATTCTTGAAATTCTAGTCGAGTTCTTGCCGTTGATCTCCAGAGGTAACGGCTTCATCAGTTCATCACTCTGTCTGAAATCATCAAAACCCGATCGGTATTTATCCAAAGCTTCAAGCTTTTTCCATTTCCCATTTCCTTTTCGACAGATCAAATGGAAAGGAACAGCATGGCGAGCTTGAAGAAAACATCATCTGCAGTCGCTTCTCTGGTCCGATTCACCTTCTTCAGCTCGCTCTCTGCTCTCGAAATCCAATCACTGAATGGCTCAAAGCCCTCCCCGACGTCTCCTCACAAGTCAAGCCTGAAGACCCGCAAAGCGCAAAATGGTTCCGTCAGTGGCTCAACCTACTCATATTGCACTGATCTTGTAAAGTCTTGCATCGCCCAAAAGGCGTTGGGCCCCGGAAAACAACTTCATGCCCGCTTATACTTGCTCGGACTGGGTCTTGATCCCAGTTTAGCGACCAGATTGGTCCATCTTTACTGTGATTGCAACTCCTTGCGTCATGCCCACCTCCTGTTTGATAGAATCCCCAAGAGAAACAATTTTCTTTGGAACATCTTGATTAGGGCTTACGCATGGAATGGGCCTTATGAGGCTGCAATAATGCTTTACTACCAAATGCTTGAACATGCGCTCGTGCCTGATAACTATACATTTCCCTTTGTGCTCAAAGCATGCTCGGCACTTTCTGAAATTGAACAGGGGAGAGAGATTCATGAGCATGTTAAGAATACTGCTTGGGAAAAGGATGCTTTTGTGGGTGCAGCACTGATTGACATGTATGCGAAGTGTGGTTGTGTGGAGGATGCTTGTGCAGTTTTTGACGTGATTCACGAAAGAGATGTGATATTGTGGAATTCAATGCTTGCCGCCTACTCCCAAAATGGCTGCTCATATGAGTCACTTGCTTTGTGCCGTGAAATGGCATTGGCAGGCATCAGGGCAAGTGAAGGCACGCTTGTCACTACAATATCAGCTTCAGCTGACATTGCTGTTCTTCCCCAAGGAAGGGAGCTGCACGGTTTAAGTTGGAGATGTGGGTTTGACTCTAATGACAGGGTGAAAACTGCTTTTGTACATATGTATGCTAAGTGTGGTTCAGTCAAGGTAGCCAGGACTTTGTTTGGGCTTCTTAAGGGTAGAGACGTTGTCTCGTGGAATGCCATGATTAGTGGGTACGCCATGCACGGTTATGCCACAGAAGCGTTGAATTTATTTGAAGAAATGCGAGAACAGTCTTGCCCTGATTACATTACTTTTGTTGGTGTACTGTCTGCTTGCAGCCATGGTGGCTTGCTCAATGAAGGTTGGAAGTTCTTTGAGTTGATGGAGAGGAATTATAATATAGAACCAACAGTCCAGCATTACACTTGCATGGTTGATCTACTTGGTCACTGCGGTCGATTGGATGAAGCACAGAACCTCATAAGGCAAATGAAAGTTGTTCCTGATTCTGGTGTGTGGGGTGCTCTACTGAATTCATGTAAAATCCATGGTGAAATGGAGTTAGCTGAACTAGCTCTAGAGAAGCTGATTGAACTGGAACCTGATGATGCTGGCAACTATGTGATTTTGTCTAATATATATGCTCAGGCAGGGAAATGGGGAAAAGTAGTGAATCTCAGAAACTCAATGACAAACAGGGGAATCAAGAAAAGTGTCGCATATAGCTGGATTGAAGTGAAAAACCAAGTCCACTCGTTTCTCACAGGAGACACTTCCCATCCCATGTATGATGAAATTTATGCTGAACTGAAGAGGGTAGAAGGATTGATTAAAGAAGCTGGCTATGTCCCTGATACTGTATCTGTTTTCCATGATGTAGAGGATGATGAGAAAACTCATATGATATGTAGTCACAGCGAGAGGCTAGCAATTGCATTTGGACTCATTACTACTCCACCTGGGTCTAGGCTTCTAATAACCAAGAATCTCCGAGTGTGCGAGGACTGCCATGTCGCCATTAAATTTATCTCGAAAGTCACAGACAGGGAGATCACCATTAGAGATGTGAACCGCTACCATCATGTCAAGAATGGAAGTTGTTCTTGTGGTGACTACTGGTAAACACGGCCAGAGGTCCGTAAATTTCACAGCATGACATTTATTGCCTAGAAGAGTATCACTCGAATTGGAAATTGAGCATTGGATCATTGTGAAGACTGTGATGGGCCAAATTTGCAGGTTAATGGACTTATCTTGCCGATAGAGTTCAAAATATTGACCGGAAAATGAGATGTTTATCGAGAGCAATTCCAGAATATTCATTGGAAGTGCTGGAGCCGAAGATAAGCATCGTTTCATTGGGTGCATGATTACATCCCACAAATCCAATATCTCTAATTTGGGGAACAAACGCAGGTTTTCTAGTAAATTCGGGGTATGGCATTCAGCAAGAATTCGCCTATGGCCCGGTGATGGTAATTCTTTGGTCATGTGGAGGAAGTATCTTCAGGAAAGTGATCTATATATTTATTCAAGGAATTGCTGAGTGATAGTCAACTGCAAATCAAAGCGTCGCAAGTTGTCTCCCTTTTGCGGTCCAAGAAGAGTAACACATATCCTAGATGTGTCAGATCTTTTATAAGGATTGAACGGGCGAGAGCATCTATGGGGCAACGGTTCTTGAACCTCGTGAGGCCTGAGAACTGATTGTGTTGTATAGGCGTATGAGGAATGGCATTGAAGACATGAAAATTTTCCCAACTTCATTTTTCTCAACACGACAGCTCGTAAAAATTTTCTGGGTGTCTGCTATTTTGGCTGAGTTTGTCTGGTCAGGCAGGTCGTGTGACTTCTGATCAGGTTTATGGTGGGCACTTGCATGGCGACTACATACTAATATATAGTCCTTTTTTTTTGGGTCGAATACTAATACGTAGTCTAACATGTACGAAAAACTAGACTTAAGGGAACAAAGGTGAAGATGTACGAAGTTCGTTCCTGTACCCTGTGGTGTGACTCTGTATATACTATCTTTTGTAAAGGATGTTAACATCATGTTGCTTGACTAATTGGAGGTAATTCTTATCATCTTTGAATGATGTCCCTATCTCTTTAATCAAGCATACAATCCACATAAAGGTGGGTAGTCGCCTTGCCCTTCATTTGATGGTCAATAATGGAGCTTTTTTTAAAAATAATACAAAAAATAATAATATTTACAATTTTAATATTAATTTTTTTTTTTTACCAATTTAGGTCTCCCTCGACGGGTCAACCGCCGAGGGAGACCAAGAGGGGATCCCACGGCGGCCCCCACCTCTCCCTCGGCGGTTGACCCGCAACCGCCGAGGGAGTGGAAGTGGGTGGCCACGGCGGGCCCCCCTTTTGCCGTGGGGGCCCCGCCCCCTAGTCCCTCGGCAATAGAAATGCCGGGGGACTCAGGGGACGGGGCCCCCCACGTGGGGTCCTACCCCCACGTCCAGCCGCCCCCCCCTCCCCCCCCCCCGCGGCAATTCAATTGCCGAGGGAGAGGGGCACTCCCCATGCGACATTTTTTTTCCCTCTCCCCAGCAATTAAATTGCCGAGGGAGAGGGCGCCCCCCGCGTTCCAACAAAAAATAAAAAATCTCGTTACTTTTTTTTAACCAACATATTAACATTTATAAAGATATATAATGGAAATTTGATTTTCGAATTAATGCAAAACATAAAGGCAAGCTGGTAGAATATATAAAAAGAAAAGAAATTACATAATAAATAACAATCGTCATCTGCAATTACATTTACTAATGATATCGTTCTCCTATATGGCCTCCTGTCCCACAATCAGGTCGTCTTCTTTGTTCGGCAGGTCTAGTATTGTATCGAGGACGAGGATCCGGACGAATAGGACGGGCAGAAGATGAAGGCATATCTTGATAAAATATGCCACGTCCAGACGCTACATTTCCTACTGTATGTGGGTATTCAAAAAGAGGAGAGAAATTTGGTCCATATGAACCGGGAGAATTGGCTGGAGTTTGCGGCTGTGGATTGAATCCCCCATGAAATGGGCTGGCAAACTGTGAGAATCCTGCAGAATAACTTGGCTGGCCAAACCCTGCAGAATAACTCGGCTGGTCAAACCCTGGAGTGAACCCATGATCGAAATCTATCGCATGATACTCCAAAGTGTAGGGGACGCTATCACCAGTTGGAGGAGGTCGAGCAGTCCTCCGAGTCGGCTGAACAGCCTCAGGTAACTCATCATCAGGCCCAACGGGTTCTGCTATAGTTGCTGGCTGGGGTGGTGGCATCATTGTTACCCGCCTCTCCTCATTTTGGGCATGTTCCATTGCCGTAGCTATATTCTCCAAAGCTTCCCAAGCCTCCCGAGATGGATTGAAGTTACGTATGATATGTAAGATGTGTTCGACACCATCGCCCTAGTAATGATATAAAAAATAACAAAAATTATCAAATACGTTATATTACTAAAAAATAATTATTGAAATTTTTTTGACACATAATGAATTAAATTGAAAGTGTTTGCACGAACCGCGACACCCAATGCAGCTCCCGCAATAGAAATCCACTTCCGCGTATGTCTACGGTACCATTCCATATATGCTGAATGAAAATGGAGTTCTTCCGTTGCAGGATGACCATTGACAATATAATCGGTACGATTGTCCCACATATCAATCGACCGTCTGTGCTTTTTTACCCAATCCTTCCCAACTGGCCTTAATTCAATATCATGAAAGCGCGTATGATCATGCGAAGGTATAGATATCGGCTGCTGCATACCGAATTGGCGAAGGACTCGGTCTGGATAATGCCACTCAACTATCCAGTAACAGATGAGTGGGACACGAGCTCTCCAAATGTCTCGTCCTTGCAGGCAGTAAGCTGGTAGATCCCTCAGAATGTCATTGGTGTAGGGCTTCCAAATAATCTGTTATTGTAACAAAATACATCAAATAAAATCAATAATTAATCTAAAAGCTAACATTATATTAAACACGTTGGTTAATATCATTACTTACATCTTCTGATGTCATTCTATCAAGTTGAAAGCGCAAATGTGACAACGCATGTGTGGGAACTGCCGTTGTCTGTAGGCCTAGACTCCATCTGCATTAAAAAAAATTATATAACAGTCTAGCTGGAAAGAATTAATGCCTCGTAAACCTAAAAAAGTAACAGATCACATACCGACTACCAAGAGGTGCATCTTCCAAAGGACGACGGTCTATTAGGGTTGGGGCGATGCATTTGAAGCACTCGCACGCCCAAATCTGTAATACATGTAAGGCACCCCCGATTTGATGCGTCTTGAAATCGGTTGCACTGCATAGCTCCCGATATAACCAAGCAAGCGCTGATGAACCCCAACTATACTGCGTAGAGCCGTCGAGGTTCCTTAATAGTGGAAGAAACAGCAAACTAACTCGGACCCCTGATTTATCTGCAAAAATAGATCCTCCAAGTAGGCGGAGAATAAATGCCCTAGTATGCTATATGATGGTGACATCATCGGCGTCGGTCGGAAGCTTGTCAAAGCGGTCTTTCAGCCATCCTAAGTTTATCTGTGTGCCTTTCAAGTTGGGTGGGCGATCACCAAGTAGATCATCACATAGAGTGCCCCAATTGAAATTAGTAGGGCCAGTAACTGCAAGTCCATCAATGGGCAGCCCTGTGATCAGCGCAATATCTTGTAGAGTGATAGTACATTCACCTTCCGGCATATGAAATGTGTGCGTCTCAGGTCTCCATCGCTCAACCAACGCGGTAATCAAATGCCAGTCTAGCTGGAAAAAACCCAGCATATAAATTCCATAAAATCCCGAGGCCCGAAGATAAGGGACTATGCGCGGATCAAGATCATCGATATCAACGTGTAACATCACTCGCTGACATCTAAGAGGTATACAATGATGTCCCTGTGAAATGTAAAATAAATTGTTAGTAACAATTTTCACATTGCCGTTACAAATGACATATGAACTGATAAATTTTTAAAATACCTTAGCGTTCCATACGGTCTCTGATCTATGTCGGGCCTGCCCTGTAAGAAGGGAATCATCCTCAGGTCCCGGCTGAATGTAAGTCCTCTGTGCCATATCTACAATTGTGATATTATATTATTACAATAAATTCACATACATAATGTAATAATGAAATATTTAAAAAAATGTAACAACGATAGACATAATTCAGAGGTAATTTACATATATAATGTAACAACATTAAAAAAGACAAATGAGAACCAGCATTCTTTAACATCATTTCATTCATGTACTTTCTCAGCCTACCGTACGATTCATCCCATCCTCCAAAAATTTCGGCGATTGCCATTTGTTTAGCTGCCCAAGTTTTACGGTAAGTAGGTTCGAAGTGCAGCTTGTCTTGAATTTCTGCCATCAGTGCTTTAATTTTGATATCTGGTTGGGCTCTGACCATTGTCTTTATCTCGCCACATATGTACTTCTGATCAAGTTGTCGGTGATCCCGTGACATTTGAGGATTTGTGCATGTGTGTGGCCCATTGTACTTAGTTATTTTCCAAAATAAGGTGCCCGCTTTATTAGACGCGCGGAGCCTCCAATCACACGGCCCATTCTTATTACCACACCTAATAATATATAGTGACTTATTTGTCACATCACTGCAAAAGTTCTGATTTCTTGTCAGAGAGTACTCTTTTGCAGCTAACTGTAACGCGTCTCGTGATGGAAACACCATATCAACCTCAAATTCTTTTGATGGATGAAATGACCTACGTCTCGGCTTCGCTCTTGTATCGACTTGCATCATATCAAAGTCGATCTCCGAATGGGGCGGTGGATGTACCAACGGCGAGATGGGATTGCTGCAATGGATGTTGTAGTAAGCATCCATATTGTCATCTTCGACATCTTCTTCATCACTGTCATCAATATCCATCCAAGGATCATCATCTTCATCGATATAAATTCCATCATTATCATCATTATCATCGGGCTCCACGTGCTGATTATGCACACCAATGTCATCTTCACCAACATTGGAACATTCTACTTGGTGTTCATCGACAGTTACATAGAACTGTAAAAATCCCACAAAACCAACCCAAAGTGCAAACTGCTGGATCATCCCAACTGTATCATCATTATACACCTCCATAATGTCATGTACATCGTGTGTTGCAATCGGGTATCTATACATCACGCTACGAATATACTGATTTCCCGTTATATTCATTGCGCGCGCAATCGCAGCACGTAACTCATCAAATGTGGAGATATTTCCGAATTGGAACATGGCAGAATGTCCCCCATCGTAATCACGTCCATATCGATTTTGTACTATTGTACCTCCCCAACGGACAACCGCAAAAGATGTAGATGACATTCTGCTAAATACATAAATTATAAATTATTTTGTAAAAGCTGTACATTGTGCGAAAGATGTAGATGGACCTCTCGAATTTACAATTTTCAGGTTTTTGCGATTTCTTTAGAAGTTTTTCTAATTTTTTGAGAATAATTTCCCAAAAGATTAAATATGTCTTTTTTTTCTCGAAAATCATTTTTTCAGGATTTTTCATAAGGAAAAAATCTTTATTTTCTTGAAAAATTGTGGGTCATAATATTGAAAATACTTTTTCGGATTTTTATATACTTTCTCATAATGAGAAAGGCAAAATGGGAGCTTTTTTTTATATACTTTCTTTTTGTAATTTTCTTTTATTTTCCCTGATTTCTTATTTTTTTAATTGATAAATTATTAAAAAAATATTTTTTGGACCGGAAAAAACCAGGCCCGTGCTTTTCGAGTTATTTTTCCAAAAAATTATCAGTTATGATTTCAAAAGAAAAATCGCAGGATCGCAACACGTAATTACTTTTCTCGTTCCTATAATAGTACGTATTTTTATAGATTACCTAAATTCATAAATATTAGAACTATCGTCACATTAACAGAAAAATTATAACATATTATTAACTGTCTATAAATTAGAACTAAATAAATAAATTTATACTAACGAAAAATTATAACATATTATTAACTGTCTATAAATTTATACTAAATAAATAAATTTATGCTAACGAAAATACAAAAAAAAAACTACAATGAAATTTTCCTCAAACGACTGAAGGAGAGTACGCAACGAATGAGGGGCTCACACTGTCAAGACAAAGACCCGCTTTTATAGAATACCTAAATTCATAAATATTAGAACTATCGTCACATTAACAGAAGAATTATAACATATTATTAACTGTCTATAAATTTATACTAACGAAATATTATAAAATATTACTAACTGTCGATAAATTTATACTAAATAAATAAATTAGAACTAACGAAAAATTATAACATATTATTAAATGTCTATAAATTTATACTAAAGAACTAAATAAATAAATTTATACTAGCTAAACATTATAACATATTATGAACTAAATAAATAAATTTATACTAAAGAACTAAATAAATAAATTTATACTAATGAAAAATTATAACACATTATTAATTGTCTATAAATTTATACTAAAGAACTAAATAAATAAATTTATACTAACGAAAAATTATAACATATTATTAAATGTCTATAAATTTATACTAAAGAACTAAATAAATAAATTTATACTAGCTAAACATTATAACATATTATGAACTAAATAAATAAATTTATACTAAAGAACTAAATAAATAAATTTATACTAACGAAAAATTATAACATATTATTAATTGTCTATAAATTTATACTAAAGAACTAAATAAATAAATTTATACTAGCTAAACATTATAACATATTTTGAACTAAATAAATAAATTTATACTAAAGAACTAAATAAATAAATTTATACTAACGCAAAATTATAACATATTATTAACTGTCTATAAATTTATACTAAAGAACTAAATAAATAAATTTATACTAGCTAAACATTATAACATATTATGAACTAAATAAATAAATTTATACTAAAGAACTAAATAAATAAATTTATACTAACGAAAAATTATAACATATTATTAATTGTCTATAAATTTATACTAAATAAATAAATTTATACTAGCTAAACATTATAACATATTATTAACTGTCTATAAATTTATACTAAAAAACTAAATAAATAAATTTATACTAACGAAAATGCAAAAAATAATTACTATGAAATTTACCTTAAACGACTGAAGGAGAGTACGCAACGAATGAGGAGCTCAAACCGTTAAGAGAAAGACCCGCTTTATTTTTTTTTTATCAAATTCTATCAAATAAGAAATTTATAAATTATTTTCAACACTACGAAAATATTAACAAAAAATTATACCCGACCGTTTGAGAAAATTTAATACCAGGAGCGTCTGAGGGAGGAACCACGAGCAAGGTAGAGCGAGGACAATCGAAAATGAACGCGATTATCTGAGAGAGGGAAAAGAATGAGCTAGCGAGCGTGATTGAAATGGAAAAAATTATTTGAGAGAGTAACTTACCGATGTCGGAAGAACGAGAGAGAGAGCGAAGTGTCTGTGAGAGAATGAGGAGTGAAATAGAATGAAGAAGACGACTGCTTCGACTTTACTTTAAGCAAAGTGAAGCATCGCGCAAATGTTCGCCCGTGAAGGCCTAGAGGCAGGCCTGAAGCTATCATATCCCATCCGTCAGCGACGAATGCATGGGAAAAGAGGGGTCTGCAGCGAAAAATATGGAAATGCTGCCGCGTGGTGGAAGGGGGCAAGAAACGAGGAAAAATAGAGAGAGGGGAGGGGGATTTGCCGTGTGTCGGCATGGGGAGGGGGGGCCCTGCACGGAGGGGTGAGGCCCCCTCTCCCTCGGCAATTGAATTGCCGCGGGGAGGGGGGGGCCTGGACGTGGGGGGCAGGAGCCCCACGTGAGTCCCTCGGCAATTCAATTGCCGGGGGACTAGGGGGCGGGGCCCCCCACGTGGGGCTCCTGCCCCCACGGCAGAAGGGGGGCCCACGGCGGGCCCCACCTCTTCCTTGGCGGGTCAACCGCCGAGGGAGAGGTGGGGGCCGCCGTGGGACCCCCTCTTGGTCTCCCTCGGCGGTTGACCCGCCGAGGGAGACCTAAATTGGTAAATTTTTTTTTTTAATATTAAAATTGTAAATATTATTATTTTTTGTATTATTTTTAAAAAAAGCTCTCAATAATGCAACACAGCCACATGAGAGTTGTTGCAAACTTAGTTCTTGAAAGTTTCGGTGAAGAATTAATAATTCATATTTGGATAAAACTGAACTTTATTAAAATAATGAGTTAGTCAAAGATGGCTGCTAGGAAATGTTAGCAGAGTTCCACTGGCTTGTGGTTCACATTAAAGAGGAGGCTGACTTTAAATAGTTGAGCGTTTTCATATTGAGCTATTTTAGCTGCAATGAGAAGAACAGACGTTGCCTGGTGAAATGGACAAGGACAAAACAACTGAGAATGGAGGCGATCCTAAAGCTGGCGAGCTTATTTACACAAATTCGTCAAACCTTCAAGCAGATGACAACGGAAATCCATGGAGCACAGGCTTATTCGACTGCCAGGAGCACAAGACGAATGGTATTAACTTTAACCGATTCCAATTAGTGAAGTGCGTACATACTTCACAAACACTTAGCAAGTCTTCAGTAGCTTGGTTTATCTGCTAAAAGTTTTTGAAGACAACTTCTCTGGTAATTTTTCAAGCACTTCAAAATCTTCACATCGCAGTCATAGTTGATATAGTTCTTGGAGGAGGAAAGTGTAATTGGCATTCTAAACTTGTGCTTCGGTTATCAAGTTGGTAGGCTAGGGGAATCCGAGTAAATTGTATCTGTACAGCAGTGGGCTCAGCCTCTACAGTTGTACATCAAGATACAGTAGCAACTCCATACAGTAGCAACTCCATATGGCCTTTCTCGAGATAAGTCGGCAGTTCAAATGTGAGACGGTATTGCTATTGGACATGCATGGACTACAGGATTATTTGATCGCAATGAACATCCTATGCAAAACGCATCGAAAAATTGTTAAGTGTCCTTTGACAGCGTTATTCTTCGTGTTGGAGAATCCATCTACTCTAATGGCATGATTATGATTACATAGCTCTTGCTGAATATATTGGGAAAGTCGGCAGAGATAATAAAAGCTGGAAATTTTTCTCCTATCATCATCTGTAATCTCCATCTGTATCTTAAAGGAGTACTTCTATTTGATGAAGTCGGAACATAGGCCGTTAAACCAAACTATTAGAGGATAGAAGACATTTATAGCAAGTTATGAGGGAAAAAGAAACTCTGACCGGTTAATTCGGTATGAAGCTTTTCAGAAGTAGCAGCTGATAATTGTGTTGCCGTTAAAAACATGAACAGCTTATTCACATTCTTTTTGCACGATACTCTCACTGACTTGCATTTGGAGCGACGGTTAATGGTTATTAGAAACAAAAACTTGGTCCCAACCTAACCTGATTTCTAATCAACCTGTTGCAGCTCTTATGACATTCTGTTTCCCTTATGTGACCTTTGGGCAGATCTCGGAAGTACTAGATGCTGGAGAAATGAGTAAGCCATCCTTCTAATCCTCGGAACACCAGTATATGCAACAATGTCTTGTCATATCATATCAACTTCTTTGTTGAAGATGTGGAATTTCCTATGTCTCCCTCCCTTCTCTTCTCCTGTTTCTGTCCTATGTAATTTGTTGTTGGTCAAAACGTGCGCAATATAAGCCTCATTCACCGACTAGTTTCTGGTAATTGCAGCTTGTCCTCTGGGAAGTTATATTTACCTACTCATGATGTCAGCTCTGTGCACTCAGTGGCTTATGGGCTCAAACTATAGAAGCAAACTGAGGAGGAGATACAATTTAGTTGAAGCTCCATACAGGGATGTGATTTCTCATATCTTCTGTCCATATTGTGCCCTGTGCCAGGAATTCAGAGAACTGAAGAATAGAGGACTTGATCCTTCTCTTGGTACCTGTCAACTCCATTTTTATTTCTTTGCTACATGTTCTCACACATTTTTATGCATCTTGGCACCACGAAATTAGATAGTTATTTTTCTCTACTTTACAAAAAGAAAAAAAGTCATGGTTTGAATCTTAGTACTGAATAAAGCTATATGTGGCGGATGATTATATAGTATAAAAGTTGTATTTTTGTTTAATTTTTTGTAAATTGCGGAACAAACTAGCTACTGAGAAAGAGATTTTTTTTCCCATCATATTTTATTGCCTGGGACAACTATAAACTTGCTTATATGGCTTCTTACTCCATATCAAGTCGACTAATGCTTAGTAGAAAGAAAATCATCTTTAGGCTTTAAGAGTTAAATTTCTTAGCATGAAAAGGACAATGCTTGAAATTAGAGTTTTTGGATCAGTCACCTGATGCTGATTTAGATCTTTCCATTCATAGCTTGGGCTAAGAGCAGCGCGTAATTTTGGATGCCTTCAGAGCTGAACTTGGGCGTCATCACTGACAGAGTAACTATTCCAGAGTGGAAATTGCAAATCACAACTAGAAACAGGGTTCCTTTAAGTTAGTCATGCTTAGGCAATCTGGTCCACAACCGCGAAGCTGAGTGATGGATATTATAAGTTGAGTAATTGACATTAACACGCTAGGATCGACTTACATTAGGTTCATTGCTGTTCAACTCATGTCGAATTTCGTAAATTTGTATTTGCAGGATGGAATGGAATACTTGCCCAGCAAAGGGGGACTCAGTACACTGATCAGCAAATGAAGATTCCTCCTCCATATCAAGCCATGAAGAAGTGAAGAATCTAAAGCCACAACACAGAGCTAGTTTGCAATGTTTTCCTTGTCTAAAGATTTGTTGTGTGGTCATGTTTGGAATTTCAAGATTTGAGCATGCCGAACATTGCACCCCTACTGTTCTCGTTTTCGGAAAGTAATGGGCATAGATCAGTAGGCATTCCCTTCCAATATAAGCAGTGTCGAGTTAGTTAGATTATCCTTTTGATTCATTGGCCGAAAATACCATGAGCGTTTGGATCCAGCGACAGGCCAACGCAAGCCAGGTTCCTCAAGCCATCTGATAGCTCAGGAATCCCCTTTAGATCTGAAAAAGCACTTAACCAACGGAGCTCCCGCCGGGTTGCGAATGGGCTGGCATTTTTCCTTTTGAGAACCAATTTTAGCTTCCTTTTTCTTGCTCTCAACTCATCAGAACATGCAGATCAGGTGAATGAGCTTACTCCTTGAGTGACGTCAACATTGAAGCTCGCAACTTTTAAGGAGTTTCAGATGACAAGGATCTCAGACAATGCACCCTTTTCAGAATGTTTGCGGCCATGGAGTGGCTCTACTAGGGGTGAGCGGTTCCAGGTTCTGGGTAGGTTCCACCTAGAACCTGGAACCTACCCGCTACTACAGGTTCCTCAATTTCTAGAACCTAGAACCTACCCTCTATACTCTGGAACCTGGAACCTATCCTGTCACAGGTTCTGGATCCGGTTCCAAGGTACCCTAAAACCTATCAATAAAACTCCATTTGCACCAAAATAGAAGAAAATTTGCACCAAAATAGAAGAAAATAGGGGTAAGCGGTTTCAGGTTCTATCCAGGTTCCACATATATTATTGATTGAACGATAAATGCGAATAATTACCTCCAATGACCACCTTCTACTACTAAAATCTATTAACTATAACTCATACATATATACACGAAAAGTATAAAACAATAATAGAGTAAAAAACTCGATGATAAAGTAGTTTCAAATTACATACTCATTATCGTCCTTATGAAATCCCTCATAATGACGTGATGACATATACTAAAAAGTAATATAAAAGATTGCTTTAGGTTCCAGGTTCCGGTTCCAGGTTCCACCTACTTGGAACCTGGAACCTACCCATCAAAGCAGATTCCCAAATTTTTGGAACTGGAACCTACCCTCTTACCTTGGAACCTGGAACCAATCGGTTCCTACCGGTCCGGTTCTACAGGTTTCAGGTTCTACCCTGGAACCATGCTCACCCCTAGGCTCTACATCTGTTCGACGTGAAGAGACAATGACAGCCTACTGGATCCTTAGAACTGTTGAAAGGCCCTTGGTCCGTACATACCTCACGACCTCCCAAAACTCACCAGAAAATATTGGGTGGCCCCGCCATGTCATTGCGCGCCCCGACCAATCAGGAGCTGACACCTCGCTCCACGTCAGCCGAGTGGAGCCCACCATGCGGAGAGAGAGGATTCTGACATGACCAAAGAATCCAAGAAGCAGAAGCTCCAGCATTTCACCCTCAACCGAAACTTCCTAGAAAGTCCTCCAAAACCCACTTTTTCGGTGCAACTTCTACGCATCTCCAATTCTCAGCCATTCCATCCAAACCTTTCCCACGCAGTCCTCGTCAGTTAACCAACCAACTCATTGGTAAAAACAATTTAGGATTTTCGAGGAAGGTTCGATTCTCATCGGTGCAATTTCTTGCAGTCAAGTCACAAAGAATTATTCGTAAATTTCATAAATTTGACGCTGACACTTGACAGTCAGCCTTTGATCTGATTGAAGAGGTGAATTTTAATCGGGAAAAGTGTCAAAAAAGTCCTAAATCTATTGCTCTAGTGCCAATTTAGTCCTAAATCTTTTTTTTGTGCCAATTCAGTTCTAAACCTTTTGCATTAGTGCCAATTTAATCCTAAACCTTTTTTTGGTGTCAATTCAGTCCTAAACCTTTTGCATTAGTGCCAATTTAGTCCTAAATATTTTGTATTTATGCCAATTGAGTCAATTCGATCAATTTTGGCCGAAAATTATTGGCACAAATATCAATTGTCATACGTGGCACGGTTTGCGCTAACGTGGATATTTTTTTAAATATTTTTTGATATTTTAAATAATTTTTAAAAAATAAAAAAAATGCTTAAAAATTATAGAATAATATTAAAAAAATATCCAAATCAGCGTTTGTCATGCCACGTACAGTCAATTTTTTTTTATCAAAAATAGTTGGATTAACTCAATTAGTATAAATTATCAAAGATTTAGGACTAAATTGCCACTCATGCAAAATGTTTAGGACTGAATTGGCACCAAAAAAAGGTTTAAGACTAAACTGGCATCAATACAAAAGATTTAGGACTGAATTGGCACTAAAAAAAAGTTTATGGCTAAATTGGTATAAATGCAATAGGTTTATGACTTTTTTTTTACACTTCTCCCAATTTTTTATCTAGCCGCAACACCTGGCAAAGTTTTTAGTGAAAAAAGGGAAAGAAAATCAATCGACCCGCGAAGCAATAGCCCGTGTCTGCTGCTAGACTTCCCATCTTGAACGCTCCATCGTCACCCGCAATTCCAGAAGAAGAGCATTTTTGCATGCCCGACTTCAAAAGCTCGTTCCTTTTTAGAGTTTAGACTTCAACAAGCGAAGAAACAGAGCTTTTCCAAACTCTCATGGTCCGGTGTCGTGCATGAGAGTAAAAGAATCGTAGCAAGATCACCTAACCAGAACAAAAGCCATCACAAGAACCCACCAGTCCACCGCGAGACCCAGCGACTTAAATTTGCCTATTAATTAGATTTCTGACCATACCCACCTAGATGAGCTCCCCATTAAAGAATCTCAACCACTACTTTCTGAAACCCATACAAGTCCGTCGCTTATGCCACCAGTATCCTTCTTCTTCTTCATCATCATTTAAAGCTTGGAGGCTATCTCATCCTTGGTTTCGGCATTCTGGTTCCTCTCAGTCTCGCTTTGCCTCAAGTTAGTGGCTTTTCGATTTGTCGTCTGGGTTTATTTGTTTGTTTGTAGAATTTGATTGTCCACGACCCAAAAAGAAAAGAAAAGAGAAGATTCGGTTTCTGGGACGTCTTGTGTTTGATGAAATGAGAAAGCCGGTTTGATGTTTCGTAATGCCTGTTCGATTGATGCTATTTTTTATTTTGTGGTGCACTAGGTGCTCATAAGATGTAATAGATTCAACTGTGTGAAGATGCATGTAAATCAGAATGGCTGGTCACCTTTTGATGAGATGGCGGTAATGGTGATTCGTGGGGAAAACGTCTGTTGCTTCATCTGGTGTCTTAAGATCAGTGTTGATGAGTGACTTCGAGGGATGAAAAAGCAGTTTTATTTTACCTTTGTTGATGTCTTGTCGATTAGTCCATTTTTATTACATTTACCACGTCAGTTAACCTTGATTTCATTGCCTGCTGTAGTTTTTCTATTTAGATTCCTCGGTTCGTTATCGTACCTTCAAATCCGTCATATCAAATTTATTTATGACATGAAGACCATAATCTACTCACGAGGAAATTTTAGACCTATGCATGAGTTCTTAATTATTATAGTGTCAGAGTGGCCAATATATTCTTATGTCACTTCAGAGAATCATATGACGTATGCATGGCAGATAAATTGATTTATTTGTTTTTCTTTGCTTGCTGTATTCCATCCTTCCTGGTCTTAATGAACAGTTTTGCTTGTGTTTGCTGTCCAGCATCACATGCCCCTTCATTTATGGAGCTAGTCAAAGCAGCTGTCAAGCAGGGATCTACAGCTCGTGATAGTATTGCCATTAGAGCCGACCAGAAGAGCTACAGTTACTTTCAACTCATATCATCTGCATTCAATATCTCTAAACTGTTGTGTAGTGAGGATTTGAAAACTGTGAGTACTCGTCCTCATGGCTTATGGCTTTGCTTACCTAATTCGCGATCTTGCACTACATTATCAGTTCTGAAGCACCAGGATTTGTATGCTAGGTCAATTCCTTTTGTTTATTACTCATTGGAATTTTGGATAATATTCTTCCAGGGACCTTGAAAGTATGTTTTTACCATCGCTAATTGTCAATGAAGCAGCAGAAACATAAATATTTATAAAGCAATTCACCGAAAGGGTGATTCTGTCACTGTCCCGGCTTCTTTGATGTGACAATATGCTGTAGTTTCTTCTCATGAATTTTTACTTTGGTCATCAGATTGATGGTCTAAGGAGAAATGGTTGTCTTAACGGGGCTCGAATTGGAGTTGTAGCTAGACCTTCGGCCGAATTTGTTGCTGGAGTTCTAGGAACTTGGCTTAGTGGAGGTGTGGCAGTTCCGCTCGCACTCAGCTACCCTGAAGCTGAGCTCTTGCATGTGCTAAATGATTCGGTATGAGTCCAATCCCTCAATTCCATAACTGGACATCTGAAGGGGCAATAGGAGTTTCTTGTACTTTAGGTGCAACAGTATTTTCTCTATAAAATATGAGTTCATTCTCCTCAGCCTAAGACTTTTGCAATCTAGACCCTAATTACCAATTCGAAGGAGCATAAAGAAGATGTTAAAAAGCAGTAATTGTTCCCTTAGGTTAATTTTAAAACATCTTCAAATTGATTTACTTGTTATCTGCGATTCTAGTAAAATGTGTACATAAGCATGTTGTTTTTTGTGTTAACTTTGCAGAAGTATCTCATGGCTCTGTAATTTATAGGATGTTTCTATGATATTGAGTACCGAGGATCACCACGATTTGATGCAAAGTGTTGCTGCTAAAACTGCTGCCAAGTGTTCTCTCATTCCTCCCGTAGGCAGTTCATCTAAGACAAGGACACACGAGGCCTTCCAGGAAAATTTTCAGTCTCATGAGAGAGAAGGTGCTTTAGCTGTTAGAATTAATTGCTTTTCCTTTTGTGATATGGGTAGTTGGTCCTTATATGAACTCTGTTGTTCCCAATGGTTCAGGTGAGGATCCAGCTTTAATCGTATATACAAGTGGTACAACGGGAAAACCTAAAGGAGTTGTGCATACACACAAAAGCATCTCCGCTCAGGTTATTATCCCTCTGTCATACATATTATGACATATAAAGTTTCCTCCAGAACACTGTCTTTCAGCCCTTACAAAATATTCAAGTAGATTTTGATTTCACATTTTCATGGATGTTGCACGTGCACTCTGTTTGGTTGCATAAGATAATTTTTCATCAAGAACAACGATGTCCATCCAGATTTTTGAAGAAGCGTGTACCTCTTTTTTTCTTTTTTGAATTATTACTCAAAACGCATACTCAGCTCTTCTTGCATTTTTCTCAACCATAAATAGAAAAATGCCGATGAAGCTAAATCAAAGCAAGAAATTAATTTCTTTCAGTTGGTGATCGAAGCTATGTTATACTAATATAATTCTTTGTTATTGTTGTCAAGATAGGAATACATCAATGAAATCCTTTTAATAGGAATGGCTTATGTATTTTTGGAAAAGACTGTTCGTTTGAGACATTTATGATCATATTTCAGGTCAAAACTTTGGTGGAAGCCTGGGAATATACGTCTACAGATCAGTTTCTGCATTGTCTACCTCTACATCATATCCAAGAAATGCCTTCTGAAGTTGCTTTTTAGAGAAACCAGTACTCATGTATTTTTTACCTTCTCTATTATGATGTATCGAAGAGTGTTTTCTCTTAACTTCCAATACATGTTCATGGACTCTTCAACGCGTTACTTGCGCCTCTCTATGCTGGCTCTTCGGTAATATATTCTTATCCTTGTTACTTGTTTTACTTTTGCAGTCCTTGGAGGAAACTTTTTGTTTATGAAAGCACTTCTTTTGATTTGCTTTGCCAACTCAAACTGTTTGAATCTCGCTGCACTTTGAAGGTGGAATTTATGCCAAAATTTAGTGTGAGGGGAATTTGGCAGAGATGGCGTGAATCATATCCAGATGGAAGTAAAGCTGCTGATGCTATAACAGTGTTTACCGGGGTAAGCCTGCCTCATGTTTACAATGCAATATTTTCTTCCTCTACAAGTCAGAATAGAAAGTAAATTGCTGTCGATTCCTAGTTTTACATATTCAGAGCAAGCGTGACTCAATTTATGTTTGTCGATATTATTTTTCCTATTCATGCTCTCTCTCTCTCTCTCTCTGGTTTACTGTTGAAAAAACTAAATGTCAGCCTGTTGTGGTATACGGATGCAGATTACACTAATTCAAGTAAAATGGCTATATGTGTCATAATCTTTTCCTTTTCCCCAATTAGTTATTTCACGAAGAATACTTTTTCATTAGCACTAATACACGGTCAACACCATTACGTTCCATCACTATTGTAGCATTACTCATGATGCTTAGAGAAATGGTTGACCTGGCCAATAATACTACTTGTAGCATAAATCCTTGTCTCATAATTGGGAAATTATTGTAGTTGTATGCTTTTAGCTTTTTAAATTCTTGCTGGTATATTACTACTGCAATTCTTTTAATTCATAGGTCCCAACTATGTACACCCGATTGATACAAGGTTATGAAGCTATGGACCCAGATCTACAAGCTCAGTCCACTTCAGCAGCAAGCCATTTGCGTCTTATGGTAGGTAGTAGAGAAAATTCATCCACAAATCTGAGATTGCTTGGTTGTCTTCCTTGGATTCTGTTGATTTTTTCTCAAGTTAATAGAGAGATGACTAGTATTAGTATTGTTGCATGTTAGTAGACCTTTTCTTTTAGATGTACATGCTATTTTTTTTCTCACAAGTACTTAAATGTTGCTGATTCTGCTTTCGCCTTCATAACTTCAGATGTGCGGTTCCTCTGCATTACCATATCCTGTCATGCAACAATGGGAAACTATAACAGGACATCGCCTTTTGGAGCGCTATGGCATGACTGAGGTAAGCGAGATTTCCACATGCTCTCTGTTTTGTTCTTGCGAAATAGAAGTAACCAATCAAAATGTATTGTCTCATAAACATACATGCGGTTTGGCATTTGCAGTTTGTCATGGCAATATCTAATCCTTGTAATGGCATGAGAAAGGGAGGCACTGTTGGCAAACCTTTTCCTGGAGTAGAGGTTAGTCAGTGACGTGGCTCGTTTAATGTGGTAGTGGAGATCATATGGTGATTTTAGTTGAATCTATTAATTTGGAAGGTTGCAATTACAATAGGTCAAGATCATCGCAGAAGATGAAAGTGGAAATGAAACACCCGGTGTAGGTGAGCTGTGTGTCAGAAGCCCTTCACTGTTCAAGGAATACTGGAAGCTCCCTCAGGTATATCTATGAAATTCTTTCATCTCTGGAAAACTAGATTACCTAAAAAGGCTCTATCTATTACAAATTTTATCAGTAGAACCCTACTATCAAGTGAATGTCTTAATTAATATAAAAATTGAATAAAATTAGCTTTGGGAGAACTCAGTACCGCTTCCCGAAAATGAGGATTTTCCTGAAGGGATTACATATATTTGATCCTTGTTAGGTAACTAAGGAATCATTCATCGATGGTGGATTTTTCAAAACTGGAGATGCTGTCAGAGTGGATGAAGATGGGTACTATGTCATTTTGGGAAGTAAGTACATTTATATGCAGAAGTTGTTTCCCTTGTGTTCACTACAACAGTGTCATCTGGGAAATCCTTCACTATGGGCTGGAGTTTTCAGTTTTTTTGAAGCCCTTTAACAGTAGTCTGTTGATGTGTTGTTTCATCATTGTAGAAGTCATTTCACATTCAATTAATGGTGCCAACTCATATTGGTTTCTGACTCAAGAAAATTTTATGCTAACTGTGTTTAAATTATTCTACAATTGCGAACTTTTGTCAGGAACCAGCGCAGATATTATGAAGGTTGGAGGATACAAATTATCAGCCTTAGAAATTGAAGCAGTTCTTTTGGAGGCAAGCTAGCATTCCTTCTGGTAGTGTTCTCTCACATGCATAACTTCTGGACTCTAATTCTAATATACGGGTGGTGCACCTTTCTGTTTGGGCAGCATCCTGTTGTAGCAGAGTGCTGTGTGTTGGGGTTACCAGACAAAGATTATGGAGAAGCCGTATGCGCAATAATTGTGCCAGAGGCAGAACTGAAGCAAAACGGTGGGGAAGAGTTGAAGCCTGCTTTAACACTGAAAGAATTAAGTACGTGGGCGAAGGATAGACTTGCACCATACAAGGTTTGTCCATTCAATGTGCAGAAATAATGAATTCAACTGGTACTTGATTCTTAAAATTGAAGAAGATTCTTCATCTGGTTGTAAAAAATTCTCATGAGTCGACTTTGCTTTGTATGCCAAGCCTATTTAAACCAAAAGGCCACATTATCAAATGTTTTGCTGGTGCATCTGGGGAAAAAGTAATGTGTGCACTTTCAAGTCTCGCCCCACACAAATTTGTAGTTAAAAGAGCTATGGCTACCTTTCTAGTGGGTGGTCCTCTTATCAGAAGACAGTTCATAATTCATAGTTATAATTTTCTTAAGTTTCTTGCAGTTTGAGGTTCATTCCACCTTACTTTCTTTTTACAATCTATTGTCAAAGTTCCAAATGCTTGAACTTTATGAAGGTTTGTGACGGGATCATTGTTTTGCAGCATCCACTTTTAGTTCTAAAACACTGCACAAATGCTGCAGTATAAGATTAAATCACTGGGAAGGGAATGTGAATGACTGATTTATTGAGACTTGTCATTGAGTTCAAGCAACACTAGTCACTTACTTTTGTTGGATGTATTAAACCAATGCACTTGAATGACCCTCATATGAATATTATTGAAGTTGCAGGAAGAATATTTAATGTAGCTTCGACTATTTCTAACTTGAAAATTTTAATCTGATTGGAATCTTGATTGTTTATTTCAGCTACCAACCAGAATGTTCCTGTGGGACTCCCTTCCTCGCAATGCAATGGGAAAGGTGAACTTTCTCGAATGCTATTTTGGTGCCAGTATGCATGGCTTTTCTGTTATTCTGTGCTCATCTTGCAGAAGGTGGTAAATGCTTGTTAATCAATATTTCGTGCTTAACTGCAGGTGAATAAAAAGGAGTTGAAGAAGAAGCTGGCCTCTGAAGGATAATCAGTTCATGTTGCTCCACATGCGGCACATCTCCAGAAAGAGTCGAGTGGGTGACAAGGTGGTTTCATCTCTTCCTCTTCCCATTTTGTCGGATGTTTTCTGGTTGAAGAATTATAATTCCATCAGTTCATTTGTGTGCATTGTTAAAGGATTTCATTTGATACTTAGTTTTGAATTTTCAGGGCATTAAGAATGTTGAATCATTGAACAAGATGGCTGAAGAGAAGATATCGAAGCTTTTGAAGTTCTTTTAGTTGTCATTGCCGGGTTTTGACCTGATATTGCGAATGTCTTGAGACTGCTCTGCGCAATTCAGAAGAAGCTTTGTGATGGCATGATGGAATCACAGCTATAATAAGATTATTCTTTCTGTAAATGTTTGATACTTGAAACAGCTTATTTGATTAGCAGCTATGCGCATGCAGCAGTATACCTGACAGAAACATGTTGCTTGATATTATGATGGCTATTGTTTTCCTTTCACTTCTCTGCAGCATAAACAATTGTAATTGAATTCGCTCAATCCACGTTAAAAACTAGTTCTTTGGTTCAACGTTCTAATTGAAATCATTGAGAATACCGAATAAATTCGGGCAACTTAAAACGTGAATCATTGGCATGAATTGTAAATCAATTGGTTGGATAAGTACAGGTACTTTTGGTAAAACTGGAATGAGAGAAGGACAACTACTTAAACGTGGCTCAAACTAATCAAAATTCAGATGAAACTTTAATAAAGTGGCTAAGATTGCAATATATAGCGGCAAATGGCGTACAACATGAGCACTCAAATTTGATTTTCTCTGCGCGACTTAGCAAATGCTACAACATGACCTTCCAACTGATCTGCCTTTGGATGATCCTGCCTAATTCATCAGATTGATCAAGTTCAAGAAGCGGACTGCAGCCACTCCTGCAATGTTGGCGTAGAAACCCCGACATTCTTCATGTCAAAGATATTCGCTGTCCCACAAGAAGAAAGAGAAATTTTGAATTAATCATGGGACTATAGCAACCAAAGCATGAGCTAAAAACTGAATTTGAATGTCGCAGTTGAACGAGATAAAGAATCTTTCAATGAGAAATTGAAAAGACAGAGCAAAAACCTACTTTGCGCCTAAAACATTTCACCCTCAGGCTCAAAAGACATCACAGCACCACTTACTTATGTGAAAGACCATCAGGGCAGTGATAATGAAAATGACGCTAATGCAGTTGTTCTAATATTTTACAGAACCTTCATCACTATCTGCCTACTGCTATCATTTCTTTCAAACGGAATATAGAGAAAAATACTTTCTTTCCAACATCATACCTTGATGGACCTCAAGAGTAGCAGCAGCGGTGGCATCAACAAGTACAGTAACAGATCGGTAATCAAGTTCCACTGCATCAAAGACCGTTTGCCTAATGCAGTTTGGAGTTTGAACACCTACAAATGTCGAAACCAAGATATTGATAATTTGCCACCACCAATAGATCACTTCAAAACTGTTCAGCCAAAAAAGTGGCGGGAACCTTGACTTGACTCACCGGCTATGACTAAACTATTTATTCCAGCACCCTGAAGAAGCGAATGAAGATGTGTCGCAAAGAATGCGCTGAAACGCGTCTTCACCAATTTATAATCTCCTTCTCTAATCGCCAAGCCAGCAACCAATTCAGCGCCCACGCTACCCTTGCTCGTCGGACCCACTTTTCCAGACGAGTAGTAATGTCGACGGAAGAGTTCAACATCTCTTCCATGCGGATCATGCTCTCGAACCACCTAACAGTGTACCGATGACGATCACCATCAAACATGAGAAAGCATACCTGTAACACAACCAAAAATTCCTGCTAGTATATGTTCATGTCAGGTTCTTTAAAAGTGCTCTCTCTCACTCAAAACATATTAGAAAGGGTAAAAGAAAGCACTTTGTCCACATTCACGGTCGCTGAAGATTCATTACATTAAGAGGAAGCAATTTATAGCTTCTGATGGCCGAACAAAATGACGAAAATGGGATTATGACCATTGAGTCCCTGGTAAAATAAGGCATCACTGCTTGTTTCATCAAAATGTTCCTCTTTCTCTGTTTATAACAAGCTTATAACAACAGTCGCAACGTTCCTTCAAGTTCAGCATTTCAAGAATCACACGAAATAGCATCAAGATATCATCTTCCTGAAGAAAAATCTACTGTAATCCCAAGATTTCAGCAGATTTAAACCGGGAAAAAGGGGAAAGTCGGTACAAGGGTGAGAAGGGAGTACCCAAACTACAAGAATGCCACGACGCCGGGCAAATTCAACGGCCTCTATTACATTGGGGACAACGGCTTTCCCACCTTTGACCCACATCACACTTCCCTCTTCTATAAAATCCTTCTGCCAAAAAGAGAGAAAAAAAAAACGGAGATGTTCAACGTCAGTGAACAAGTAACGCGCACCCACTTTCACGTTCGAACAGGATCATATCAAATCCGGGCAGTTGAGAGAGAGAGAGAGAGACCTGCATGTCGATGACTAGAAGAGCCGTGCGCTTCCACTGATCGTCCATGTGACAAAGACAAGCTGAAGAATCGGAGCTCGGAAGTCGGAAGCACTTCGCTGAATTTCTTGCGGAGGTGGACTTGAAATGATCTTTGATGGGACTGAATTTCCAGATTCTCTCTTCTGGGTGACCCTTGAGTCGAGGTAGAGTGGCGCTGAACATCTACCAAGGGATAATAAGCATAGATGATCTCTATCTCTAATATAGTCTTTAAATTATATAAAAATTCATAGAATTTTTGGGATCAAATTGAATATTAGATCAAAATTCAGAAAGAGATATTGCACTTTGGACAAAAGTTTATTGATCATATTTAACAAATTAAAAATTCAAAGATGATTTTGCACATTAATCAAAGTTGAGGGATCACTCGTGTTATCTATTTTTCCTTAGATGAGATTTTTTTTTTCTCTTGTTGAATAATTATATCCATCAACAAAAAGGGGATTCAAGGAATTTGAAAAAAGTGGCTACAATCTTGGACAAAACGAAACGGAGTGACTAGCCAACTTAAGTACAAAGTGCTAAAACTTATGTACGACACTCACTTTAGTGCAAAATTTTTTAAAATGATCACTTAAGTGCCAATTTTTTTAAAATCGCTCACTTTCGACTAATCACAGCTCAAATCAGAATTGGTACTGAAGTGATCATTTTTTAAAAAAAAATTGGCACTTAATGATCTTTATCTTTAAAAAATTGACACTTAAGTGATCATTTTGAAAATTTTGGCATTAAAATGAGCGACGTACATAAATTTCGATACTTATAGTGTACTTTAACCAACTTAAGCCTTTTTAGAAAGCAATTGCAGCGCCATAGACCTTGTTTACGATTTAAGTCCATATGACAGGTTATGACCTTTCTTTCATTTTTGTTTTAATTTCACACCTTGTGGCTTGTTACTTCCAATAGACACGACCAATTAAATTCTAGACATCTACTATGTTTTTCTGTTTGTACCGTGTGATCCGAATAGCGTTCAAGAATGAACATGTTTATTGATTTGAGAATTTTAATTCTTCTGCCAAATGCAATCGTATCGTGTGCTTCTCATTGGCCAGCCCTGGATTTCCAGAATTCATGGACGGGAACTAATATAACAGATCTACCCATTCCCCACTCCAATCTGGATTAATCCCCAGTAAACCAATTAAAACCACCCAAAGAATAATAACAACCCTTCACTTTTCCCTCTCTTTGCACATCCAGAAGAGGGTAAAAAATGGTTTCACTTATGCGCTTTATGGTTCCCAAATGACAGCATCCTTCGGTGCATCGATTAAAGCTGCTGCAATGCTCCCTCGTTCCCGCCGGATCAATCATTTTCCAGAGCTTGTACTTCCAATGGATTCACTGTACCGTTGCATCGCAACAACCGGTTCACCACATCGGGAACATCGGAACGAAGGAGCTGCTGCACATCGAGTTCTCAGACAGTAGTAACAGTACCTGCCATCAGTTAAGCCGAAAATAGGTAAAAATTCAACATCCCTTGTTACGTTGGAGGCCTGTATAGAGCAGGCTGTGGACACATTCAAGTTGACCTCTCTAAACTATGTGGACGAGAAAAGAGGTGAATGCAATACAAAAGTGAGAAGAGAATGTGCATTTGGTTTTCTCTACCTGTGTTGACATGGGACAGCAAGGAAGGGAATGCTTGGGCTATTTTGGCAAATTGGGCATACAGAGTCATCTCTTGCAGAGTCTGCATCCTTGTCCTTTGAAAATGGGCGGAGGAGATTTTTTACAGTAGAGGAATTCAAAAGAGGAAGAAGCAATAGCAACATTTCCTGCACATAAACAGTTCACGTTTAGACCAACAGATACTATCAAAATAGAGTTGCCACAGAAAGCAGCTAAGTCGTATTAGTGCCTCTTCTCTCCTAAAATGCTAACTATTTCTCGGTATCTCACTTCACACGTATTACTGGAAATCACTTGTAAAGGCTAACTGCTTGTTTATGCAAACCCACTTTGTATCCAACAACAATATAACATATCATAGCATATGTACTCTGTTTATATGAGGGGCAGATATTGCAACTAATACAACAGCTTCGTGTCACCGCCACAATAACAACAATAATACCAAGGCCTTAGCCCCCAATTTAGGAAGGGATTAATAAATATATAATAATGGGAAAAAAAAATTAAAATGTATCCCTTTCCCCCTTAATTAATAGGAATCAACTTTAGCCAAAACAACAAAGAAATATTACCGAAAATTCATTCCAGACTAGTTGGCGATTCATGTACTCAAAGCTTACGGCTCGATTCATGTTTGGGCTACCATAGACAAGCCTTGCTTTCAAAGCTCTCTCAATAAGAGTCCTATACCTGTAATTTAACAACACACGAAGATTATTATTCCAACTGGTAATATTCTGAGAAATATTTCCCAGGCCTGAAATTAACTGTGCCAGTAGATTGCAATCAGACTTGCAATGCAAAAAATCTCCATACGAGGACATATCACTGGGAAAGAAAGCAGGAAAGGAAACTACCCCAAACACCCTAAATTAAAGATGCACAACAAAAACAAAACACAATCCTTCCCATGAAAGATATTCAATATTTCACAGTGCTCATCGGAGCCGTCGTCATGGTCATTTTCAAACCATTATACATGGTCGGGGTAAATGAATAATCGGAGGAAGCTATTCTGATTTCTGAGATGCTTACTAATGTCTTAATAGTCGCAAATCTTCAACATCACATCTATACTCCATATTTATCCAAGTTCTATATGAGCTCAAGTTTGCAGCCAAAATGCCACTTCCCATATTTGGTAACGAGTTGCCTACAAAAGAGATGCCAATGCCTGTGGAAAGCTAGAACATCATGGGATTTTAGGACTTTCTCATCCCAATGCACAGCAAAACCTACATTTCATGAAATTAGGACATGGAGAGTCGATTTCTTCAGCAAGACTTCACAGTGTATCCCTAAACCAGTGTGGCTAATCATCCCAACAGGTAACTACCATCAACTTATTCATCCCATTGCCCATAGTTAGTTGTTGCAGGATGTGTACCAGTGATGACAACCATTAGACTCTAGCTTCTAGAACTTAGCAGCAAAGAGAGTTTGTTGCTCAAGGACTAACCTTCCAGTGTAAAGAAATATAAGTAGGTTGCCAAATGAGGCAGCTTTATAAAATCCCTCCACGCGTTGCACCAAAACCCATGCCCACCGCAACAATGACCTCTGTAGATATCAGAGAGACATCAAACTCAATTCAATAAAATTATAATCAAGGAATAAAATAAAATATCTTAACAGATTCAATACCTGCTCAGAATCACCCCATCTACGAAAAGCAGAAAATGACTGTATGCGGGCCCAGATATATTGACCACCAACACTGGCAATGCAATACCAAAGCTTCTGAGCAACAGTCAGGCCAGGTCCTTCCAAGCCTGTTCTCACTATGAGAAAGTTTGCCAAAGTTCAATAGTGTGTCCAAGCATATAGGTTAAACTGATCCACGTGTCATTCTTACCTAGCGATAGACTAACTAGAGGCAAGAATTACTAGTGGCGAGATAAGTATTCTTACCTAGCGAAAGACTAATTATAAGTTGTGATATATTGCAACTAAAATCAGACAGTAGAAAGGAAAATAAATGCTAACTTCTGTTGCTCACAGGTACAATCCCAAGTGGGAGTCAAGGCTGTCAAGTGGGAGAAAATGGTAGAGCATATGATGACTCGATGATAATATAAAAGCTTGTTCTCTTCCCTGAGTATAAATATACGGCAGAATAACAATGTCTTTTCAACACTATCACTATCACTTCTTAAATAATTCGCAATGAACGTCAAGACACCATATTGATCAAGCATGGATCATAGGGAAAGACATAGCAACTTACACTTTCCTCTTGCTTCAGATGCACGTTCATCTCGATATCTCAAATTCATCAAGGCAATTCCAGGAGTGGGCTTATCTACCCAAATAGAGAATCTCCATATGAGGAATTCAAGAAAAGCATCCAGTTCCGGTTCATATTGGAATAACATTCCTGGCTAAACCGATAAAGGGGGCAATTAGTTCAAGATGCATATTACACAACCTCAAGCAGAGAGAGAGACGAGGGGGGGGGGGGTGCGTTGGAACTACAAAAAGGCAGCAGCTACCTTCATCAAGGAGAAAACTTTCACCAACTGTTCTTTCAACATCGCTGACATCTCAACATCAAGTCTTGCAGCATCAAATTGATTAACTCGTGATATGGAAATTGGAATCAATGTCTGCAGCATTATTCGTGTGCAAGTTATATAAGATCGTGATGAGCCTGTCAGAAGGTCATGCCTCTTATGCTTCTCTAGCACATGACAAATAGAAAGTACACAGAATAGTCCAAAAAAAAAAAAACTAGTACCAGCATATATAAGAGAAGCTAAAAGGAATGCCATGAAAATCTTGCCGTTGAACTAGTGACAACCTATTGCCATTTCGATTCTAAGCCTGTTGCCGCAAGAATTCAACCAATATACCAAGTAATAAAATGAACTTTGCCTACGCTGAGCTCGGACTTGAGCTCACCCAGAATCAATACGACTCCAGTTATCTAGATTCTAACTTTTATCCATTCAGGCTTCAGGCTTTCAGCATAAAGGAGAGAGAAGTCATAGGAAGCGTCAATTTATTAAAATCGAACCCTAGAACAAAGCTTCAGAGGAGGAAATTTCCCGCGCGAATCCGCCGTTTTCAGCGACGAAATAGGGATGTAAAAACGGAGGAAAAGGCAACAACGGAAAGAAACCTCATGGTAGGGGTGGGCGGATTGCCACTGAGGTTGCAATCTCCGGTAAGTGCTGAGCCAAGCATCTTCCGGTGGCGGCGGCGAACTGCCGGTGCTGCTGCTGCTGCTGCTCATTTGAAGCTCTTTGCTGCTGCTGCTCCTGCTGCTAGTAGCAGCAGCAGTCGCAGGGTTCGTCTTCGTCGTGATTGCTCAGACGCAGACGGCGACCGCGACGGCGACCAAGAGGAAGGTGAAGGTGAAGATGACGATGACGAGAGGGGAGCGGTGGAATCAGCTCCGTTCCCGAAGAGGTGGAGAAATTTTTTGGGGGAAAATGAAAGATGATGATGGAATCATGGATGCTTTGGGCGGTTCCCCCAGAAAGACGCCGCTCGAGCGAAAAGGTTAAAAAAAAAAAAAAGACCCAAAAAAGAGTTTTCTCTCATTTTTTTTTTTGCTTCTTTTAAATTTTTGGAAAATTAGCTTAACCGCTTTTGCTGGTGTGAAGAATTGGCACCATTTCCTTTTTAAAAGCAATTTTCGTACTTTTTTTTTTCATAAATTTTCGTACGTTGAGAACTTTAAGATTAATGTTCACTAATCTTCGGTGAAAAAAAAGTGGATCCAATTTATGATAGCTATTCACACTTTGGGCATCAACATTCTATGATGAAAATACGTAGGTAGGAAAATTATTTTGGAGATCATGTGATTATAAAATTATCGTAAGTCCGTAATTGATTTAGGCCGTTCAAAAGAGTCGGGCTACACTGTCTAAACCGCGTCATATCTAGTGTGGAGAGATTTCGTGTCCATTAACATCTCGCTAATTTCGGACTTCGAATCACAAGCGTCACCGAAGATAATGACGATTCAAATCGAACATTTCGTAACGCTTCTTCCCTCCTCTGCCCACTTTACCTCCCATAAAAACACATACAGAGAGCCATAAAACAATAAGCGTGAGATCTACGTGCCTCCGCAATTCAGACCTCAACGCTAAAAGATTCTCATGACTATAGGCTAAATCAAGAATTCACAAATATCACACTTTTGAAAAAAGACCAATGCGTAAAGCTAGACTCTCGACACCTCCCGATCTTGATTAGCACCATCGCCACCGTACCCGAACTCCTCCTCAATCTCATCGGCCAATCCCACCTCCCCCATCCTCCTCAGCCCCCGGCTCAGAACCTTGACCGCATGATCCTCCACCTTGGCCCCCGGACCCCACCCGCTCCTCCTCATCAGCCCGTACATCCTGACCGCCGATTCCCTCCTCCCCGCGCCGATCACAGCCTTCAGCAGCCTCGGCACCGCCTTGTCCCCCCACTCGACGGGACCCTCCCGCTCCAGCTCCTCCACCAGCGCGTCCATCTCCTCCCCCATCCCCTGCCTCGCCAGCGCCGACGCCACGTCGGCGTAGAGGGAGAGCTCGACGGGCCGGTACTCGGATCGGACGACCGCGAGGACCTGGAGGGCGAGGGCGCACCGGTCCTGCCGGAGTAGCTCGCGGAGGGCGGCGAGGAGGTCGGACTTGAGGAGGCGCGTGAGGGATCCGCGGAGGTGGGAGGGGAGGCCCCCGTCGGCGGCGGCGGCAGGGTCGGCCCGGTGCGCGCGCTTCAGGGACTGGACGGCCTGGATCGCCTCGGTGCTGAGGCTGCGACCCTTCACGAGGGGCCCGCGGTTGTCTCTGGGGCCGCACCGTATGGGGAGATGGCCGCCGGCGGCGGGAGCGGGTTTGCGCGGTGGCGGGCTGAGGGAAGTTGGCGTTGGGGGGATGGAGTTGAGAGAGAAGGTTGTGGTCATGGTGGTGGTGATGTGCGGTGGTGATGGAAGGGACTGGGGGGCCTTCGTATGGGCGTGGGTTTTGGATATCAATATGTGAAGTGACTCTTTTGCCACTGGGAAGTTAGGCTGTGTCTGTGTGTGTCCATGTTTTTCATGGGCAAAGGCGAGGAGCAGATAAGGATAGAAATGGGAAAGGAATAGATTGAAAATTGAAAAAAAAAAAAAAAAACAACAATTGAGGGGGTTAGGTAAAACGTCGACAGCAGGATTCGAACCTGCGCAGGCAAAGCCCAACAGATTTCGAGTCTGTCTCCTTAACCACTCGGACATATCGACATCTTTGACATAACGATCAATGAAATATTAAATATACACAATATGTACAGTATTTACCATTTCTTAGCTCTTGAACATAAGTGATTCTACATGTAGAGTTTTGTTTGCACAATTGATTTACGGCACACACAGCAAGAAATTATCACAATAAATTAATTTGATAGCACGATATCTATTTACACATGCCATATCGCCCTTTCTCAAAATCACATATGAAGTGCATTATTGTGCTCAAGACTTAATTATCTGTGTGATATCTAGACAAGATATGTAATGGAAATCTTTGAGTGTTGAACTTTGATGCTTGCAAGACAAGAAATTTGCGCCCCATCCTATGGATAAGCACTTTCTAAATCTTTCAAAATGGTGCATACCTCTTTACTTTTTTTTTTCCTCATAGCCAGATTATGTAGTGTTCCTAATCCATTGCGAAATTTTATTTAGAGTAACCGCGAATCTATCTACATATGCTTATCTAAAAAGACGAAGGTGGTCTTTAGAAAGATAATTGATCCATATTTGTAGTTAAAACATATGGTAACGGACTAATTGGTATCGACTATCAATTCCACATGTAGCAATGTCACATGTCCACATGCCTATGTGGTCTTCTTTTTCATCCTACACAGCCCCATGTAAGAGGCATAAGCTCGTCTATCGAAAAGCTCAACTTAGTTTAGAGGCTAAACAGCTGATCACATATCAACAAAACAAAGAGACCCACACTGGATCTCGCTTAAAAAAAAAAAAAAAACATTCTTCGCTGCTATGGCGATTGTATCTCCCAACCACATCATCTGTATTAGGAATCTATCCCACAATCTTTTCGGCGTACGAGATGGGTCGATGAAAGTTTTGTGGAGATCATATTCTTGTAAAGGTACTCAAGTATAGCGATGACAAGGTGGTATTTTCAGATCAAAATTGAAGTGGGAAATTAACTGCCCACCTTCCACCCCTGCATTAGATTCCAGTATTCGGTAAAGCATTTACGCACGGCCTGAACACACATTGACATATTGCACCCGACCAAATTTACTCCCATGTACAAACCCTAGACATGAACACGGGGTAGGGTAAATAGTACCAAATGCTGCCCCACCAAAAGGAAAAGGCGTAGCCCATATCGGATGTGCAGCATCATTCTTCCGTTTCGGCAATGGAAAATGGCGAGAGAGATGACCAAATGGCCTCGCCAGATGATTCGCCCAACTCCTCCCCTCTGAACCTGTCTTTCCGGATCTCTCCCCGCCATAAGTTCCTTAGAGCCATCTCCACCAAAGAGCCCTCCTTCGTAGACAATATCTTCCCACCCGCGATCTCTCCACCTAGGTTGAGCAACCCGACTCTCCCCACGTCCCCTCTCTCCTCCCCGTTCCACCGCTTCTCCGCCTCCAAGGCCCCCGCCCCAGCCGCCGCCGAGGCTTCCTACAGGTGCATCTCCTCCCTCCTCAAGAAAGACGGCCAGATTCTGTCCATCGCCGTGTCGAGCAACCTGATGTACACGGGATCCGAGCAGAACGTGATCAGGGTTTGGAAGCTGCCGGAGCTCATCGAGTGCGACCGGCTCAAGACCAAGGCCTCCATGGCGGTCGCGCTGGTGGTGTCGAATGACAGGGTCTACGCGGCGTTTGCCGACTTCAAGATTCGAGTGTGGCGGAGGGTTTGGGACGGGAGCTTGAAGCACGTCCGGCTCGGGACGATGCCGAAGACCGGGGGCTACGTCCGAAGCTATATCGCCGGGAAAGATAAGATGGTAAATGAATGATATAATCTCAAACTCTCCTTCACATGGAGGTTGAACATTTAGTAGATTTACCTTGAGTAGGTACGCGTGGGGTTAGACGCATTCTCTGAGTTCTGCTAGTAATTACTTTAGGAGTCTAGGCGACGAGTCGATGGTGTGAATGATAGCCACGCATGCACAAAATACTGATTGATTGGAAGATCATGTGGTAAAATATAATTAATAGTACTGTCAGATTGTCAATTTAACAGCATGCATGTCATAATAATCTACTTAAACATTATTCATGAAGAATTTTACATATATTTTTTTTGGTACGTAAGAATTTTACATAGTTTATGAATAAATAAATCAAAGTACTATTGAGCACTAACTTGACTAGCTCATGCGATTTTTCCCTTTTTTTTTTCCTTTTTCAACGTCGAAATAACACTAACACACCACGTAGGTTAAGCACTTGGGGCCCATAACCTCCCTCGCCATCAGCACCGCCGACGACATCCTCTACTCCGCCTCCGTTGACCGGACCATCAAGGTGTGGCGCATCTCCGACCTCCGCTGCATCGAGACCTTCCATGCCCACCCTGACGCCATCAATGCCCTCCTCGTTGCGGAGGACGATGGCGTACTCTTCACTGCCTCCGACGACGCCACTGTCCGTGTCTGGCGGCGGGACCTCTGCGGGGGCTCCCGCCCCCACTCCCTCACTGTCACCCTCCCTGCCAAGCACTCCCCCGTCAAGTCCCTCTCCCTTTCCCCCGACGGCGACGTCCTCTACGGCGGTTGCTCCGATGGCTACGTCCACTTCTGGCTCAAGGGCTGGTTCTGCGGCCAGCTCCAATACGGCGGCTGCCTCCAAGGGCACACGCACGCGGTGCTCTGCATGGCGAGCGTGGGCAACGTCTTGGTTACCGCTTCGGCAGACTTGACTAGTCGGGTCTGGGCACGGGGACAAGACAGCCAACACTGTTGCCTGGCGGTCCTGGCAGGCCACAGGGGGCCGATCAGGTGCGTCGCAGCATACCGTGGAGGACCGATGCCATCGTCCTCCGGTGGGGCTGAGGGGGATGGCCAATTAGGCGGCGATGATCATGATCGTGAGGATGGGTGCACGATGATTTGCACCGGGAGTCTTGATGGGGTGTTGAAGCTGTGGAAGGTGACTAGTAGTGTGAACAGCAGCGCAAGAGATTGTTCCACTAAAGCTGGCACCGATTACTTTGAACTTTGAAGGTAGCAATTTTCACTTCCTAGCATTATAAAGCTACTAACGTGGTAGGATTGTACAGTACAACGCTACTAATTCGCAATTTATCGAACAGTATTTCCTTATCAATAAGTTCTTACATAGAGCGCCAGATCCTTATTAAGGTCTCCTGTCGCAAGACTGCCGACACCAAAGAAGAAATCAAACTGTAAAGAATCAAAGATTTCGAAGCAACATACGATTAACTAGACTTATGGGATGGTTTGGAATTGCTTGCGCATGGCCTTTGCCACTCTTTAGGCTGCCGGAGGTTGCATCTCCATGATCGTGCCGGCATCACCCGAGTAACTCGCTCTTCCACGCCGAGACCCCGGCGCCCTCTTCAAGCACAGGTAAACGGCGTACAGAATCAGCTTAAGACCCAAGATAATGCACAAGATGACCAGAGCCGAGACCACGTAATCCCCGAACGAGCGGCGACGCTTGCACCCGAAGAAGACTCCCAGACACACCATAACTAACGACGGAACGAGGTTTTCTTACGTACGAGAAACTCGATCCTGCGATGGCTCGTGCAAGATGTTTTACTCGTGGTCGTAAGAGGGAGGGTGCCTTTGTTGTGGGGGGGAGGCTGTATTCTTGCCTTGGATGCGCGACAACTGTTTGTGTTTTGATCACTTCATTGTCAAGTTCGGTATCGTTCAACATATGCAGGGGTGAGAAGGATAAATTGGATAGTTTGGGGAGAGGGAGAGGGAGAGATGATCATACTTTCCTGCGAGAATTCAATCTCTTTAGCTTTTCCTGAACCTTTTAGTTGCTTCGGGCCTTCATCCACTTCAACCTTCTTCTTCTTCTTTCTTCTTTTTTTTTTTTTTTTTCATGTATCCAGTTTGTTTCGCGAAAAATAAATGAAATAAAAATCGTTTTCGTAAAAGTGATCGAGCTTACAAAAATAAATAAAGAAAAAATATTTCCGTCGTCAATGATTTTTTTTTTTCATTTTTTTTTTCGCGAAACAGACACATCTCTCTAAGTGTATCATTTACGCACAAGGAAAAAAGGATAGTAAGTTTAATTGTGGTCCTATGTATTGAAGCATCTCTTTTTAGTTCTTCTCAGTACTCTATACCATTTCTCTTTTTGCAATCCATCTCTATCTCATTTGATTGTAGTGTTCTTTTGACAAGCTTCTTTTGATTGGTAATTTTGGGTATGTTGCCACTATAAGGCCCATCGAAAATGCTAACTTGATATAGCCAATCTTGTGATTTTGACATGGGATGCTAATGTTGCACTGTTATGTACTGCTACTTAATACAAAATAATTATAAAAAAAAATATTTTTATGATTAATTCAATCTTGTCAATTAAGTCTTAAATCTTTTGATGATTCCGCCTGTCCTACATAGCGAATAATGCGAGAGCATCCGACTATGCCACCGATGATTTACAAAGTACGAACACTCCTTGGAGCCTTCCGTGTCACGTCAGATGCATGTCTCCGACATGCGACTTGCACGTGATCAGCGCTCCGGCCACGCCACGCCATCGACACGCGAGTCCAGCATTACGGCACTCTGTTTCGACACACATGGGTCAATTTTAAATACTTTTAATAAATTAGGAATCAAAATATAAATCTATCAAAATTATATATACTTAAGTCATTTACCAACCATCTCATAATTAATATACCCAATCAACCAAAAAAAAAAACTAAACATGATTTCTAACATAGGACGAATAAGAAATTATCGCTAATATTTTTATATGCACATGATAAATTATTATGTATATATACATATTTAATATTAACGTGTTGAAATCTCTATTTTTTAAAAAATGATGTGTCGAAGTGTGATGTTAAGTATCAGATGTCGGTATCGATGCTACTTAGATATGTTCGACCTTAATGAACAATCCTTGATTCCATCCACAAGTTCTGCACAATCATTATTAATTCAGATCATTACTGATTTTGGTCACAATTTGCTTTGGAAAATCATGTCGACTATCGATTATGATTTTTCGTTAATAAAGTATTATTTTTTCCTTTCCAATAAGATTACCGTTTCACCAGATTGATTGCTAATTCCATGGCATATTCAAGGTACACTCTTGCTAGATATTAGTTGCTAATTTGATGCCATATTCAAGATATATCTTCCCGATTAGTCGTTTATTTGATGTCAAATCAAAGACATATCAATGGGAGGCTGATTAGAGTTATTTTCTTTAATAATGATGTGTCTTTGAAGACCGTTGCTGGCTCGACAAGGTTGGTGAGAAACTATTTGCCTTTTATTTCCTTTTCTATTTCCCTTGTCTTAGTTTAGAAGTATTCTCCATTGTAAAGTAGACATGTGAATGAATGAGAATTTCTCTACTTGGATTGAATTGCTTGACATCCATTTCTTTGTGGCAATCCTTTAAATCTCGGTGGTGAGCTTATGTCCCGAATCTTGATCTTTATCCTTCGCAGGTGGCATGTCCTTTATGCCTTAGTAGTGATCGTGTTTTATCCACGCATCTGTGTTTATCCTTCGATATCCTGGCGATACGTTCTGGTTCTATATTCTCCTTCTTCCATCGGACAATTTTCTCTTTTATTCGATCATTACACTTCGTTTCCTTGTTATGTAAACATCCGTCCATCCATCCATACACTATTCTAGAAAATCCCTATTATCCGGGTATATCCTTTTCAATTTATTTATTTTTTGCTCTAAACGGTTACAAAAATATGTCAAACTGCCAATGAGGTGTTGGTTGAGTTTGTGAGGTCCCTAGACCTTAGACAGTTAAACTGATGTGGTCTTAAGTTCGAATCTCTCAGGCAAAGTCTTGGGGACTTAACCGGTGACATTGGCGACCCCCACCACCCCAAGAAATAGTCCATTGCACATGGGAAACCTCGATTACAAAAAAAAAAAAATATATGTCAAACTATTTAAAGAGAAGATTTTAAACATCAATTTATGATCTATTTGATTTGCAAAAAAATAAGCAATTAAAAATATATTTTTTCTTAAAAATAATCATTTATATCTCTTGTAATAGTTAGTCAACAAGAAATATTTTTATTGATGATAATAATTTATGCTAAATATTTTCATGACTAATGGAAATATTTTTTATTTATTTTGAAAGGGATATAAATAGTTATTTATGTCTTGAATATAATTTATTTAGCATAAAATAAAGTAACACAATCCAAATAAAATTTCAAATGTGGGCAATTTCCAAATTTCTGTTCATCCAACGAGCGGCCGACCCAGACGGAACCGCGAGCTCGGACTGCTCTCTTCTCCCTCTAAAACCCTTAAATACAGAGGAGGTTTTGCTCAGATGCCATGCACGGTCGCCAGCCTCCGCCTCCTCTTCTCTTCCTCGGCCACCGCCACGCCCTTTCTCTCTCCCCTCGAGCTCAAGCTCAGGCGGCCCTCTCTCCCCCTCGCTCCTCTCTCTAGCACCCTGTCCAGGCCCCTCTTCACCGTCTTCTCCGCCGCCGAGCGCCGCCGCCGCCGCCTCGGGCATTCCCCTGACTTCGCTCGCGGAGGGAACAGGAAGACCTTTGGGGACGATCGAGGGAGGGCTAAGGAGGCTTTGATGGAGGAATCCGGGTTCAATCGCAAGAGGGCCGAGGGTCGAGACCGGAGTGATGGTCCCAGGAAGGAGCTTCAGCTCAAGAAGAGGCCTAAGGCCAATCCTTTCAGTACTATCTCTTATGTACAGGTAAAGTTCTCTTCTTTTCTTGGCCTTTGATACGAATTTCTTGTTTACTTCTGTGTGATTAGATGGATAAGGTATGGCTTTTTACATGTGCACTCCTAAGAACTTGAAGTTCTCTCTGTCCGTGGTTCTTCTTTTTTGTCTTCTGGGTGAATAGATTTTACGCAATTGGGTTACTTGGGTTTGTGCGGAAGCTTGTAAGCATTTAGTACCGTATTAGTTGGTTGTAGTTTTCTTTGGCTTTGGATTAACTGGATGTCTTGTATGAAATTAGCTCATCTGTAGTCTAATTAGCAGCTCCCACAGTGTCTGTCTTGAAGTGCTTTAGCCAATGTCGGTTTAGTTTTTTCGGCTTTATTGCAGAGCTGAAGGGATAAGGTTACAATTGGCTCATGCATTGTCTTCGTGGGAATCATGATTCAAAATTTCGAGGTATTTATTGATTGGTTATGTTCCTTACTTTTGTCGCAGATATTGGGGACTGGTATGGATACTCAGGATACGTCGCCATCGGTCCTGCTTTTCTTTGATCACCAGAGATTTATTTTTAATGCTGGAGAGGTAAGGCCAGAAGCAACACAATTTAGAAGCTCCATGCATAGATTTTTCTGGATTCTTTTTAGTACGATCATTACTGTAACTTGCGAATCTCTATTTAGCAGTGTGGTTTTTTCAACGTATGTTGACCATTTTCACATCTCCCTGTTTAATTGTTCAATATCAACAGGCACTTTAAGATTATTATGTACTTAGCATGTCAATGCATTTGCAGGGGTTGCAAAGGTTTTGCACAGAGCATAAGATTAAGTTGTCAAAGGTATGTAAAAGTCCGACACAATTTCACCCTGTGCTCTTGGTGGGATTTGCAATGAAGGAAAATCTGATTTTGTCTCTGATTTTCAGATAGATCATATATTTCTCTCTCGTGTGTGCTCTGAGACTTCAGGCGGACTTCCAGGTTTGCATCTTTATTAATTATAAAAAAACATTGCTTTTATGCAATTATTCTTACATATGAGAGATATAATGAGTTCATTCCATAATTAATCAAATTACGTCTGGCTTTCATCCAAAGAAACGCTGACTTTTGACTGTGCGACAGGGTTGCTATTAACACTGGCTGGGATAGGAGATGCAGGAATGTCAGTAAGTGTGAAATTGGCTTTACAGTATCAATGTTCCTTTCAAATATCATTTTTCAGTAAGAGGAGAATTTTGTTTTATGTTTTGAAGGTTAATATTTGGGGTCCGTCAGATCTTAAATATTTAGTTGATGCTATGAAGTCTTTCATCCCAAATGCAGCAATGGTTCACACAAAAAGCTTTGGCCCTGCTTCAAGTTCTGATGCGGCTGCTATTCCTAATTTAAATCAATTTGCTGACCCTATCATTCTTGTTGATGATGATGTTGTCAAAATATCGGCTGTTCTCCTGTGGCCGGAAGAGTCTGGTCAAAATAATGGTGTTCACTCTGCAATGAGTCCTGGTGACATGTCTGTTGTCTATGTTTGTGAGTTGCCTGAACTTAAGGGGAAGTTTCATCCAGAAAGAGCAAAGGAAAAGGGTCTGAGACCTGGGCCAGAATACCGGGAGCTGCAACTTGGAAAGTCTGTTTTCTCAAAACGGCTAAATATCATGGTGGGGTTCAAAAGGAATGAAAGATAGCTATTGTGTATCCTTTGAGTGTAATTTAAGTTCATGACTATTTTGTGTAACGATTATTTTTGCTGATACTTTAGGTGCATCCCAGTGATGTGATGGATCCTTCTATCCCCGGTCCCGTCGTGCTCCTTGTTGACTGCCCAACTCAATCTCATTTGCAGAGATTATCTTCCTTAGGTTCCCTCAATGATTATTATGCTGACTTCTTGGGCAAAGAGACTAAAAAGACTGTGACATGTGTCATTCATTTGAGTCCAGCCTCGATCGTGAATAGTCCAGATTATAAGAATTGGATGAAGAGGTTTGGTTCAGCGCAACATATTATTGCTGGACATGAGATGTGAGCATTTATAACACGTCCAATTTTTAGAGAAATCATGTTACTTTATTTTATGAGTCAATAAATCACTCTCTATTTGTCTTCCATTCTTTGCAGGAAGAATATAGAGATTCCCATCTTGTGTTCTAGTTCGAGGATTGCTGCACGACTTAATTATTTGTGTCCTCAGTTGTTTCCAGCTTCAGGTTTTTGGTCTATCGAGCAATCCTATCTGTCAGCACCTGACACTGTCCATTTAAGTGAGGTGTGTGGTTACATCTAGGGTGACCTTTTTTATTTTGATTCTTGGCATTTGAACCTGGGGATTACATCCTATCACATTTCTGGTTTTTCTTCTGTCAGGATACTTCTCTCTCTTGTCAAAGCATTTCTGCTGAAAATCTCATCAAGGTATAAAAGGTCATTGTCATAAGTGCTTCAATCCTTTGCACTTCCTGCTTTATTGATGGCATGGTTTTCTTTCCTTCATTTGAAATCTGTGAGCTGTTTCTCATAAGTAATCAGCTTTAATTTAGTCTGCTCAGCTTCGATGGAATCGAGACTGTCTTCCCTCTTGTATAGTGTCTAATCAGGGAACTAGTCGTCTGATGCTTGAGATGTAAATGGTAATGTATTTATGTTTTTGGAGATTGTATCAGGATCATTTTGAGTTATCATGCAACCATGATGCGAAACACAGATAGCCATAATGGATATTATTACGAGTTTCGATGGACATGACCATCATCAAGGAAACGTTTGTGGCAAGTTTTTTAGGTCAATAATGTTTAGAACTCTCTCATAATCTGACACATAGACAGTTTCCCATCGCGTTAGCTGCACATGGATGGTTCTGTTTCATAGATTTTTTTTAATGAGTATTTTTGTCTGTTCTCAATATTGTCAATTTATAACTCTCTCTGTGTGTCCCCCCCCCCCCCCCTTTCCTTTTTCCCCTCCTTCCCTCTCCCTTGAGCAGTTCACATTGCGTCCAAGAGATAAGATCGGATTAGACAGATCCTATATTCCGAATAAGATTGCTCACTCAAACATAATTGATGAGTTGCACACTGAGATCCCAGAGATTGTGGATGCTGCACAGTACGTCCACCATCTTTGGAATGGGACTGGTGGAATGGGGGAGGAGAGAAGGTCTATGCAAGAGGAGCCATGGTTAAGTGAGAATAACCTTCCCAATTGTTTGGAAAATATAAGGAGAGATGACTTGGAGATTGTTCTTTTGGGGACCGGTTCATCACAGCCATCTAAATATAGGAACGTCAGTTCAATTTATATCAATCTTTTCGCCAAAGGAGGTTTGCTTCTGGATTGCGGGGAAGGAACCTTGGGGCAAATGAAACGAAGGTACATACTAGTTTACTTCATCTTATTGAGTTGCTGTGTTCATTTCGAAGGATTTGGATTTCTTGCTTATGGCGGTGTTTTATTTCCTTGGAAATAGGTTTGGAGTAGGGGGTGCTGACAATGCCGTGAAAGGTCTTAGATGTATTTGGATCTCTCACATTCATGCTGATCACCATTCCGGTTTGACTAGAATACTTGCTCAACGACGTGATCTGTTGAAAGGAGCACCTCATGAGCCTTTGCTTGTGATTGGGCCTAGGCAGCTCAAGAGATATCTCGATGCGTATCAAAGACTAGAAGATCTGGACATGCAGTTCCTGGATTGTAGGAACACCACAGAAGCATCTTTAAATGTTTTTAAGGAAGCTAGTGAGTTAAGCATGGATTGTTCTTCTCCAGAAAGTCCAAATTCACACGATGGCTTGAGAAAAGTTACAAATGGGTCAAGGACAAATGCTGTTGATTCAACATTGTTTGCGAGGGGATCTCCTATGCGGAGTTGTTGGAAAAGACCTGGTAGTCCACCAGACATTAGTGTTGCTTTTCCACTTCTGCAGAATATGAAGAAGATGCTCAAAGAAGCAGGTTTGGAGGCCTTGGTTAGCTTCCCTGTTGTGCACTGTCCACAGGCATTTGGTGTTGCCCTGAAGGCTTCGGAGAGACTAAATTCTGATGGGAAGTTGATAGAAGGGTGGAAGATTGTGTATTCCGGCGACACGAGACCCTGCCCTGAATTAACAGAGGCATCTAGGGGAGCCACTGTACTTATACATGAGGTAAAATTGATATATAGACCTGTTTGCGCCTTTTCAGGGCTCTTATTTGAATTGCTCTTCGTAGTAGTTTTTTCAGTTTTACATTGCACACGTGAGCCTAGGCAACCTTAGCAGGAAAATGGTTCCTGTAACAAATCTCGCGAAAATGCTATACTCTAGAGGTCATGGAGTTGAATGATGCGTGCTGGTGGATACGTACAGCAGTCATTAGCAGAAACAGACGCCCGCTGTCTCTTCTCCCTCCCTCATTTGAAAGATGACGAAATTGCTGGTGCTTCTTATTGCAGGCCACTTTTGAGGATAGTATGGTGGATGAGGCCATTGCAAGAAACCACAGCACGACGGAGGAGGCCATCCAGGTGGGCGCTTCGGCAAGTGTCTACCGCATCATCCTCACCCACTTCAGCCAAAGATACCCGAAGATCCCCGTGTTCGACGAGGCGCACATGCACAAGACCTGCATCGCCTTCGACTTGATGAGCATAAACATCGCAGATCTGCCCGTGCTTCCGAGGGTCCTTCCGTACTTGAAAATGCTGTTTCGGAATGAGATGATTGTCGACGAGTCGGACGATAATAGAGATTCTGTTAGCTTAGCTTCGTGACGATACTAGACATTCATGACCCTGCCATTCTTTCGCAGTTGTACTAGCTCGTTGCCCAAGTTTTGCAACTGTGTCTGTACACTCAAGTGAATCATAGCGTAGCACAAAACTTTGCTCAAAGCTGTTCTTGCTTGTGTTCTACTTCAGATTTCACATGATGTTCTTGAGAGGGCTTGGGATTTTGCTTTGGATTAACAAATAACTCAATACTAATTTTTCAAAAATTCCGCATTAATTTGATATGCAAACCGATCCGGGCACATCAATGGGCTTTGAGAACCGAAGACTGAATCCATGGCCTTTGGGTGGGCCCCCGAGACCCGAACCCGGTATGTGGGCGGGTCATACTCGGGTTGAACTAATTTGGAAAAATTAATAATAAGACAATACCAGAATTTCCCTTGTTCAGATGTTCTTGTCTTAGTTCATCTGCAAGACTGCAACCGCAAAATCTTGCAACGGTGAATTAAGACCGAACTTTCAACGCAAGCCAAACCCTCTCTTTCTCTCTGATCGCCCCACCTGCATTCACGTTTTCCCTTCAACGAAAACCCTAGAATTCGTGATCTCGAACCATCGAATTCGTCGGGGCTCGGCTCAGGTCGGCTCAGCTTCCCAGCTTCGCTTCGAATCATACATATCCTCGCCCGCTTCGGCAATAAGATCTTCCTCCGTTCTCGGATTTCACGTTCTTCGCGGCGGCTCGCCCCACGGTCCGTCGATGGATTCGAGCAGAAGGGCGGTGGAGTCGTACTGGAGATCGCGGTTGATCGATGCCGCCACGTCCAACGAGGACAAGGTCGCGCCCGTCTACAAATTGGAGGAATTCTGCGAGCTCTTGCGCTCCTCTCACGCCAGTATCGTCAAGGAAATTTCGGAGTTCGTTGTCAAGCGGCTCGATCACAAGAGCCCCATCGTTAAACAGAAGGTAGGATTTGGAATAAAGTTTCTACATCTCTCTCTCTCTCTCAATTAATTTCTGCCATTGGAACTGAAAAAGCTTGTGAGAACGGTTGATCAGTCTTTTAATTGGTTTTTCTCTTCCCCTATGCTACCACCAAGGCTAAAGTTCGAATTCTTGGTTTAAGCTATTGGACCCGTCTTGTTTCTTGCTCTCTAGCTGATCAGACCAAAAATTTAGCAGTGTGATTAGATGTTATTTGTGTGCACGTTGAAGATGTTGTAACGCTGTTAATTAGCAATTGATGACAACTCTATCTATAGCTTTCTCTATACATCAGTGAAAGTATGATGTCATTACAGAGCATCAATGGAGCTACCCTTTTTTTCAAGTTGAGAGTAAATACTACCCAATAATCAAATTGTGGGTCTATCATGGGGGTCAACAATGGGATGTACACATTGATAAACGAGTACTTATTTGGTCCTCATGAGAATCGGTGGGATTAAGGTCATTTGGTTAGTAGTCCTATCTTGGTTATACATTAGTAGACCATGCATTTGGATAATCTATGTGGAGTCACTTTGTGCTCATGCAGTACTTTAAAGGAAGCGTAGTTTTAGCTCTTAGTGCTTCTTTGTTCAAGTTCTCTAGGGGGGTTTCTCGATTGTGATTGTACAGATTGATCCTTGTTATTTGATACTCCAGTATACAAATTCTGCATGTGAAGCTTTCTGTTAAGGAGTATCTGTCATATTAAATGGATATGTAGAGGTCTCTTTGTGTCAATGCTGACACTTATGGCATTCATTTGTACTGTATGGAGTTTCTCCTACTCCAACTTGTGGCATGCATTTATTTAGTCCATTGTTGGGCTTCTCAAAGACAGAAGTATATCTTATAGATATCCGACATGTGTATGATGCTGGCACCACTCTTGGTTTGTCAGAGGCGTGTTCGCTTTTTTCCCCAACTAGTTTGGGATAAAGGTGTTGTTGATGTTGATGTTGATGTATGACATTGTGATACTAGCGTGAGATCCTTTTCAGGCTCTTAGGTTGATCAAATATGCTGTTGGAAAGTCTGGTGTGGAGTTTCGGAGGGAAATGCAAAGACAGTCTGTGGCTGTTCGACAGTTGGTTCATTACAAGGGTCAGCCAGATCCTTTAAAGGGGGATGCTTTGAATAAAGCTGTGCGTGCCATGGCTCAGGAGACTCTAGCTGCCATCTTCAATGAACAGGAAAATAAACCAGCTCCAGCTGAAAGTGTCAACAGAAGAATAGAAGGATTTGGGAACACAAATGTTCGAATGCCGTCAGAAGATAAAAAATCATTTCTTAGCGAGGTAGTTGGCTTAGGGAGTGCTTCTATTAAGCAGGGACTTAGTAGCTTCACTCAAAGTCACTCATTTGGAAGGAATGACAGTGGAAGCTACAAGAGTCCCAACCTCCATAGGTCTTTGACAATAGAAGGTGACAACTCTAATATGTATGAACCAGTTCGAATTCCTGGTGAAAACTTGAATACTTTTGGGATATCAAATAGTCAGCCTGGCGGATCCTCAAAGTTAGATTCAAGAGGAGCAAGAACAGAATTAATGACTGGAGATTCTAGTTCAAATCATACAGAGAAGACGCGTGAGGAACGCTTGCTGGACACCATTGTGACATCAGGTGGAGTACGGCTACAACCAACTCGAGATGCCATTCAAGCTTTCCTTGTGGAGGCTGCAAAGTTGGATGCAGTGGCTTTAAGTTGGGCCCTTGAATCAAAGCTGCAGTCCCCACAGTGGCAGGTATGATCCTTCAGACCTCAATATTTCAGATTGGGAGAGATGACTGCCCAATATGATGTAGGGGTGGATGCCTTCGACTTTTACTTTTACTCTATGTAATTATAGAGGTAAGTTTTGATTGACCCAATAGAACACGTAGCCTCTGGCAGTATCTTTTTCTTAACTTTTCCATATATCAGTCACGGATAAAACAATGGTGTCCAAAAATTCCTTTCTCCTTGATTCAGTGAGGGGATCTACCACTTGGTTGTTCAAGCGTATTTGTCGGTGTGAGTTCAATACAATTCTTGTTACTCTCTTTTCAGTTCCCTTATAATTAAATATCCTTTTGTCAGGTCCGACTGAAGGCTCTCTGTGTACTAGATTCAATTTTAAGGAAGAAGAATGATGAGCATTTCTCAGTTATAGCATCTTATTTTTGCGAGAAAGTTGATGTTCTGGTGAGATGTTCAGAGTCTCCGCAAGCTTCATTGAGAGATAAATCTATGAAGGTAAGCCTCCTTAGTCCTTTGAACGTGTATCCAAGGAAATCTACTGAGGAATGATCCTTTCCTTTGATACAGGCGAAGTAAAAATTACTTGTAGCCTTGTATATATAGTGGCTTACTTGGTGATAGTTGCAGCTCCTGTTAGAATATGTCAAAATATTGACTGGGGGATGGTAGTTTGAGAACATAGATTTATCATGGGTCTCAATTATTTCTCCTTTGTCTATGACAAAGTTGTCTTGGGGGGCTTGGTGAACGGGGTAATCCTAATGTAATCTTTTCTGCTTTCTATTCTGAGAAATGGATTGTTTCTCCTAACACTACAGATGTGGTCATCTCCGATATGTTTGCTTGATGAAGTGCATAAGATCTTTTCTTGTGATATTGATAGGTCTTAGGCCTTCTGGATAGAGAACAGGCCCTTGGTACTGGAGCTGATTCACAGAAGTTTGTTAAGTCCGAGACAGATAACGTCATTCAGATGCCTGACCTAATAGACACGGGTGATCCCGATGAATCTGGCAGAGCAAATGACTACTCAGGGAAGCAAAGTGAGCAGAAGACTGGTAATCTGACATCACATACTGGACTTCTTATTGGTGATTTGCTTGGAGATGACATGGGCTCTGGTGGGAACACAAGTGATATAAAAACTAATGATGATCCTTTTGCCGATGTCTTGTTCCATACTGTTAAGGGTGGTGAACCTGCAGATGACATCTTTGCTGGTATGTCTGTTAGTGATAAGAATGATGTTAAAGGAGATCCTACGAGGGCAAACGGATATGGATCTGAGTTGATTGATATTTTCCAACCCAGTTCCGGAGATTCTCAAGGAAACGAAAATCGTGTCAATGATATAATGGCTGGCTTGTCCATTAATGGTAATGGCTCCAATATTCAGGAGAATGCAACCATATCCGAGGCAGCTTTGCTAGATGTTATGTCAGTAAGTGAGAGATATCCTACTCATCAGTCTTCTAATGGCGCTGTAAGCAATGTGCTTAATTCCCAAAACACAGTGATGGGTGGAAATGTCAAGTTTCCTTCTAACGGCATGCCAAATAATGTACCACCAGGCATGTTGTTCAATATGCCGTCTCAGTCCTTAGGTTACAGCAACATGGCAAATATGTTTGTTGCTCAGCAGCAATATCTGGCAACCATGTCAAACTTGCAACACCTAGGAAACCTTAATTCTCAGAATGGTGGCATTACTTATGTTGCTGGAGATAAAGGTAGTCATCTGTCTCCTTTTCCTGATATATTCCAGCCAAACTTTCTGAATCAGGCTCCGACTACAGTGACGAACAATACCAAGAAAGAGGACACCAGAGCATTTGATTTCATCTCTGTAAGTCCAGACTTTCAAACATCGAGTGATTTCACTCTTTGCATACATGATTGTTGCTGGCTTTCCGTTCGTCATTGATGACACGGATAGGAAATGCTGTCACGATTGGTACTCACTTTGACTGCCATTGTGTTGCAGGACCATCTTGCAGCTTCTCGTGATCCAAAGAGGGTGGTGTAGATCTTTTCAGCTCATGATTTACTTTTTAAGTGGGATACAATTATAGCAAGTCAACACAAACAAAGAAACAGATGTTTGGAATGAAGATGGTTCCTGCATTAAACGTTGGGCGAGAAAAGCAGAGGTCATCATCCCTCAAAGCTGCAGCTCATTGAGGAGTGCAATATTCATGCTTGTGATTATGAGGACCAGATTAGAGAGTGGTTGTGGATTTTGTTGATTTTCAAAGCTGTAAAGTGGTTAATAATTGCAGCTTCATTTATACGGCATAATCAGCAAGTGAATTGTTTTATTTATCCCATTCACTTCGGCTTTGTTTTATCTCCCCCTTTTTGGTCTTCTCTGTACCCTTTTTTCTTCCTCTTTGATTTTTTGTATCTTCCCCAGAATTGCGGTATATGTAATTTGAGTATGGCAGTCAATAAAAACATCATCTCATCCTTGATCACTTCTCTTTGTTCACATTGTAACTCTGTGTTAAGCCAGAACATATGCAGAGTTTAGGTGCACCCATCTTTTCAATTGCTTGAAAATGGAGACTTGTTCTTCATAACGAGAATTACAGGGTTACGCTTACCACCTTTTACTTGTGAAACTTCCCGTGTGTAAATCTTTTAGTTTATTATCACAATATGTCTCGTTTCCTTTGTGGGTACGATAGGCTGAGATCTCATTTATCCATAACTAGTTTATTGACATTGGCATCTGAAAAGTGTTTCGAGTGTAGCTTCCGTTCGAAGCAATCTTTCGTGGGACATCCATGAACATGTTTGTTCATGCAAGCTTGAAACTGTTCAAACAAAAGTTCGGGTATTTTTGAAAGTATGCCAATGGTGAGATAATAATCTTGCAATAAGGTACGATTCTCACAATCTGGATGCAAAAGATTCTTGATGTCAAAATTGCGTATTCTCCGTTTGAAACGTCCAAGAGAGTAAAAACCCTTCAATATCTGCTGATAAAAATGGCACACAGGTAGAGAGTTATACAATGGAAAAGGAGGTATAATGGAACATTGTGTTTTGTATCTTCTGATTGCCTCCAATAAAAGAACAAAACAAGAACTCATCCTTCGACCGTTGGATCCCAGCTCTGCAGTATACAGACTCAATCATCGAAATGGCAACAACAGAAAAGGAGAAAAAGAGTTCAAAATTCAAAATCTCTTCCCAGATGAACGGATCACTCAAACTGTTCACAGTTTGTTGCCTACACCATTTGAGTGAGCAAGCTTGCCTAAACCCCAAACATCAAATCCATAATTTTGGAAACCACAGACTTGGCAGGCGAAGCAATGGCACCTCCCAACTGATTCTTGCTAGAAGTGCCATTTTGGAGATAGTATGGGTGAGGAGATGATCTACGAGGAACCAAATCTGTACTTCTACTGGTTGGTGGAGGCAATGGCATGAAGCCTTGATTGTTGAGTCTCTCATTCAAAGCTTGCCGTTGCATAGGATCAACAGGCTTCACACCAACAATAAGTATACCGTTTATTTGCATCCCATTCTTGTTGAGTGCCTTCTGGGCATCAGCACGGTTCTGCACAGGAGAGAAGCAAACATTACAAGTGCAATAAAAACGTCATCGACAGTTCTACCAAATACATGAGGAGTTGATAGGGAAACCAACCTGATAAAGAATATGCATCCAGTTTGCATCTCTTGGGCCAGGAATATGCTTCAATACTACACCGCATTTCTCAAACTCCCTTAGTACTAAATTGGTATCACCTGGAGAAAATCTGGAGACGAAAATATCTCTTAATAGAATGGACCCAAGAATACCCTTTAAGAAACGGAAAGAGGAAACTCAGGACCACTAGATTTCGAGCACTATCTAATCGCGTTTGAAGCACATGCAATAACAATTTGATCATGAAAGTTTCCAGCAAAATGCGGGGACATGGCCTGATTGCTACCATCCACAATAAATCTCAATTTTCCAAAGCAAGTGCCAAGGATTGCAACTTGAACCAAGAGTAATCACGAAACAGATCAAAATTGATTCTCAGATCATGCACCTGCACAAATCACCACATGGAACAATCCCAAAATCTGGAGTCTCATTGGTCTCTTCTTTACCAATTCGTTTGTATTTGTATTCCAGCAGTCCCGAACACAAACAAGCTCTCCTACCTTCTCAAGAATTCCTCACTTTATTGGTTCTCAATGATCTTTACTATAAACGTCAGAATCCATGCAGTACATTGATGTTCAAATGATGATAGCATCTACCTACATATACAGTCCTTACTAATCTCTTATGCCCATACTTACTTCGAGAAAGCTCCGTAAAAAGATTCTAGTTCCGATTTATCTCGTTTTTACTGTTATAGCATTCTAGCAGCCATTGTCAGTCTCATCTACACTTTTGCAACCTAATAACACTTGAGTCTCTGCCGATTGAACAAAAACATCATATGCATCGCAGTTAGGACCACCCTTTGAGCTGGTTCAGTTTATGCTCAGTTCGATATTTCAAGTAAGATACCGGAAAAGGGATATAAGTGTATTATGCCATTTATTCATAGACGGGAACTAAAGGAGTAGTTTGCCTAAAACATCTACTCTGCTCATGGCAGCAAACCTAGCGAACATGCTTGACAATGCGATGATACCTCGGAGATATTATCTGACAGTTACTAGTAACTACTCTTGGATGGTGGGAAAAAAAAAATGAATTTCAAGATTGCAAGCTAGAGAAAATGAAATTCTCGAAGGACTTTCTGGATATTGGCAATGGATAATGTACAAAGATTGGAAAAAGGGCCAGAAGGGTGCATAAAAATGGGGGAACAGTAATTAAATAAAAGCCAAAGCCCACATATAATTTGAATAAATGCAAAAAGTAATGCGGCACCACTCACCAGATCATTTATCAAGAGGGAACTAAGAATTCAAAACTACTTCAAATTCATTTCTAGTGTCATTCACCATCAGGTTCTCAAAACGAGGCAATAATAGCAGATAAAAACAGATAAGACTGATAAACAGCAGCAAGCCACAACATGATTAGGCAACTGCAAGGAAGATGTGGTATTCAAAGACAAAAATCAAGACAGTACTCGAATTCCTAGAACTTAAATGAAATTTATTCATAAAAAGAAGGAAATGAGAACATTACCCATAGACAGTAACCCATTCTTCCTCGTCGAGGTTCCCTGCAGGCAAGCAATTTCTCTGCATCTCTGGCCTGGCAACTTCCCTTGGAGGTGGAAGAGTGATAAGTGCACTATGCTGAACGACACCCTCAACTGGTGAACCTTTCCCCTTATCCTCTGGCTCACTAGGACTCTTTGCAGGCGACCACCAATTCAAATTCCCCGAACCCTGTTGGTTTTGCTGCCCACTCTTAAGAGCATACGAAGTGCTTGCCTCAGATTTATTTTTAAGAGGAGTGGAGAAATCCCGGCCAGAGCTCTGAGCTGGGGTTCTTGGGTCTGACTTGATCTCTGGGGACATTGGATAGTCAGGAATGCCAGATTCTGGCGAGAAATCAGAGCGATCTTCCAAGGTGAAAATGGGAGGCGGCGGAAGATCTGAAGCCCCAAAATTTTCTCGCCAAAGAGCAGACACCGCAGCAGCCTGGCCAGGGCTCGAAAACTTTCCCCTCCTGGAAGAAACAGGTGTCGCCAAATCTTGGAAAAACAATGACCGTCCACCCGATCTAGGAGTTCTCTGCACTGTACTGCTCATCTTATGGCGCCTCTAGCAATTTTCCTGAGCATCACCAGCAAGTTTTTCAGTTCACTGTCTAGCTTGTATCCCAGGATACCAAAAATTACCAACAAGAACCAGAACACTACTACATTAACTCCACGCATGACAGCTATGGTCTAGAATCTTGTTATTGCCAAACAAAAAAAAGGTAAAGAAGCTAGGGTCTCTTGAATTGAGGATACTTCACTTCACTCGCTGAAATGGGTCGTTTGGGAACGGTCGGCATCTTCCCATGAAAATGTTACACAATACGAAAAGATCAAACTCGGCTTATGAAAGCAACCAGACAGTAGTTGATATATGTTCCGACTTGCAATCTAAGGAACGTATGACGACGAATCATCACGCATAGTCCTTAAGCTGCACCATAAGTGAGCAACAACGACCTTGTTACATGTGATATCAGAAGGAAACGATGGCCAGGGTTACCTGAGTTGCTCGTTAGACTGCGATCTGGGCCGCCGGAGTGGCGCTCTCCGGCGATCCTCTCGTCGAGAGAAGAGAAGGAATTGGAAACCCTAGCGCAAGGAAGAGGACGACGAGTTCTCTTTTTTTTTTGGTCAAAGAGGACGACGAGTTCAGACGCAAATTCCTCGTTGTTCTTTCAATTGTTTAAAAAAATAAAAAAAGCGGGCCTATTTTGACTGGGAATTTAAATGCAAAGTTCAAGCTTTTTTTTCTAATTAACTACTTATTCTTTTAAATTTTGTCCGACCAAAACATTCAAATTTGCATAAATTTTCTAATCAAGTCTTTAAGCGACCAAATTCCGCAAAATTTCCCGACCAAAAAAAAGAAAAAATCCGCAAAATTAAACTGAAATAGCCTCGTAATATAACATAGATAAAATTTTCTTAACGGGGACGTCCACGTAAGCGTCATGGGCTAAATTCTATACAGTATACTTCAAAAATTTATTTATCAGCTAAATTTTTCAATGCACCTCCATGACGGATTTCACATGTATGATTTGCTTCGCACTTTAGCGTTATCCGACGGTTATATTAGTTGAATTTACATTAAAAGAATTTTTTCCACCAAGATTGGCCCTTTTAGCCATAAAACAAAAGCTCAAATTTGATAATATCGGCCTGGCAAAAAAAAAAAAGGAAATTGGTTAGGAAAATTAGGGGTGTCAATGGGCCGGACCCGACCCGAAATGAGTAGTAGCATGATCAGATCGGCCCGGATTCGAGCCGAATTGTTTTTTTCTTTCCTTTTTTTAAATTTTTTTAATCAAAATCAATTAACAAACCATCAAATGAAAAAATATAAAAATAAATTAAATTTAAAAGAAAAAATAGATATTAAAAAAAGTTTGGCGCCAGGCCGACCCGTCCCGAGTACCAGACCCGACTCGAAAAGACCCGAAAATGCAAGAAAAATTTCGAGAGGGGCCGGCCCGTCCGGCGTGGGCCAAATTGACAGCCCTAGGAAAAATAGCCATTTCGTTCATATTAAAAAGTCAGATAACGGCCTAGTACAAAAAAAAAAAACCTTTAACTTTATCATTTGTGACAATTAAATCCAAAAAAAATTTTGTCTCATAAAAAACCTCGAACTTTTACATTTGTCCCAATTCTACCTCAAACTTTTATTTTTTTCTCAATTCTACCAACCTAGTACCAAAAAAATCATCAGTTTTAGCATATATCCTAATTATATCCAAAACTCTTTTTTTTGTCTCATAAAAAATCTCAAGCTATTACTTTTACCCAAATTCTATCACCATTAGTTTATCCTATGTAGCATTTTCCACATTGTTAATGAATTACACCTCAACAAAGATGACACAAAAAAAAAATACATAAACTTCTCTTCTGTTGTTTGCTTCCTTTACATATTACCGGGAGATGCAAAATCATTCAAAATGACATGTTTCGTATTCTCTTCGGCACTCAGCAGCCCCAAAAAATAGCTAGACATGGAAATATTTGGACTAACGATTTAAAATCTCGTTGTCTTTAAAACCTATTGTTTCTAAATTTCAAAGATTCACTGGTAAGTTCGGCGAGAAAACTTGAGTCACGTAGGATTAACTAATAATGATTATAGACGGAAGGTTGACGGTGGTAGAATTGAGACAAAAGTAAAAGTTGAGAGTTTTCTTTTTTTTTTGGTATTAATCCGGTAAAATTGAGATAAAAATAAAAGTCGAGGGTTTTTTATGAGACAAAAAAATATTTTGGGTATAATTATCACAAATAGTAAAGTTTGAGTTTTTTTGGGGTATCAGGTCATCAGATAAGTACATCAAGTGAGCTTCTGAGCATAACAAATCCCAATGGGCTCGTGATGGATAGAAGACCGGGTTAAGGGGAAGGGTACTATATGGAGTTGGGCATTTACGACCTAATCCGCAACCTTATTAAGTAGGCCCAAAATTAAGGTAATATTTGGACAAGAAACCCAAACCGTAATGATGTTCAATCTCGTTTGCCTTTATTGCAATAGTCCAATTTCGGTTTTTTTTTTTGCCCTCCTACTCAACAAATTTGTTCTCGAGATGGGAAACTTCCACGATGTAAAGAATCCACATATACATGAATAGTGATTACAGCTCTTTTCAACTGCCAAATGTGCATCGTCTGGAAAGCATAAACATGTCGAACAAGAGCCTCGTTACATACAACACGAGACGCTGCTTATTCTAGTACAGAATTCGGGCGCATCAGAATGGTGCTGAAACGGGCTCCTTGAGCTTGAGTTGGTCCGGGGATTCGCTCAACCCCGACGCGCGCGAGCACTGGCATGGTTTCTCGATGCATTCCGCCCCTTTCTTCTGCGGCTCGGTCGGCTCGCCGCAGACTCCCTCTCCGTTCTCAGCCGAACTCCGAGCGTCGTCCTTCGTGGGGTTGATCGGCTTCAATCCCTACAAGGGTCGAGCGTTTCGTGGTTAATTCAATTGGATGGGATTTCAGCATACAAGTCCTGATGCCGATCACCGCCTCGTACAACTACAAACGCTCTGTTTTGAGAACCGACGGTCGGAATGCTCCTCGTCACCTTTTTAGAGCAGGTATTTAATGAGTACAGCATGCATGCTAAACTGAATCTGGACCGTTGAATATCCGGCGGCTTCTCGTGATTCCCACCATATGCAACGACACAGATTCCGTTCAGTACATACGACGCATGCACCAGACGATTTCTTTCGCATTTGGTGCTAGATTTAGAGTTCGAGACTTGCCTCGGTGAATATGGATGTGGCTTTATTTGGTTCCATCTTTTGAACGACGTCTGCGGCAGCTTCCTGCTCAATAGAAAGAGAGCCATAAACGACTGTACTTCTTTTCAAACGAAAGAAGGCATTTAAACGATGAATGTTACCAAACCCTAGACAGAAATGATTCTTTACGTAAGAGGATTATCTCGATCTACTCAGGTCCGGCTCGGTCGGCACTCAATCTATAGGGGCTCGCGCACATAGCGTATCGGCTTGAATCTCGAACGATAGGCGCGGGAGCTTGCCCGAGCTGCTGAACAGGCGCGTACATATATGATGAAGTGAACTCGGACTGGAAAGACGCTGGGACAGAGAGAGAGAGAGAGAGAGAAGTACCAAGGCATGGTTGAGCTGGCCTTGACTCAGGGTGCGAGGCTCCATCTCAATGGGGCAACAAGCGCTAGCCATATCGGCAAGGTCACAAGCCGGCGGAGAATCTCAGTTGGCATCAACGGCGGGTCACCACAGCCCATCACACGCCCAGCCGACGACGTCGTCTCGTCTCCTTCAAAATCCTAGAGGCTTGCAAACTATATATAGGAGTTGCCGCAATTGAGTTCTCAGGATAGATACGACGATCTCTATTTGTCGATGTTCACGGGGCCGATTTGACTTTAGGTGACGAGAAAATTTGAGGTGGAGAAGCCGATGTGAACTGGCCAGTCACTCGCATCCCGTGCCCTCTCCGTTGCGCCTCTCTCTAACCACTCCCATCTTCCTCATCATTTTCATTGACCCGGCTAAAGGGTCAGAGCTCGTAAAGTTACTCATCCCACACCCATGCCTCGGACCCCCCAAAAAAAAAAGCAAACCTACAAGTAGTCGATAATGTCTTATACATCGCTGACGTGTCACGTGTATATTGGATCGGATGATAACTAGGTCGTTAGTAGCGATGAGACACGGTCTTTTTCGAATTGCGACGTGATAGGAGGAGTTGCCGAAGATTGTGACGGGAATTCAAATGCGACAACAGATATGCTCACCACCCGAGATATCCACTCTGGGCTACGGGGCATATGACATCACTACTCATTGAATTCCACCAAACGAGATGAGGATTGTAGAGAGGAAGTTGCTCGCCTGAGAGTATTGTCAGTTATTTATGACCACACGAATTCTTAATCCATAAGTACTTTATGCAAACATGTGATGATGGTATGTGGCTCTATGGTTGAGATTGCATCAGGAAAACATTTCTCATGTGAAAATACTCTAATCCAAGAGATCGAATCTCATATGTTACTAGTCAAAACACTCAGGCCTGGAGGGATTCATAGACACTCGACTTAGAACAACCCTCAAAGCTAGGCAACTTCCAAGACACTTTATCTTTTATTTTCCAAGATAAGACCAACATTTCCTCTCTCGACTCAAATGACTCTACATACAAAAGACAATGCATATCCTTCCAAATAGGAACTACCCAATCCACGGGTACATCGTGAAGGTTACAAAAGTCGTGTGCTATGCAATCATAAAGTGCTGCTAAATGAAAGGATGTTACCGCAAGACTCAGTTCTCGTAAAGCCGAGCAGCACTTAATAATTTGACCAGGACTTCTTCAATCGAATAATGGTTTCTCCTAGTGATATTGATTCGTTGCGTGGAGAGAGAGAGAGAGAGAGAGAGAGAGAGAACACAAAGCAGCAATTGTGCATAGAGAAGTGGGTCAAAGGAAGCAACATGCACTTTGACTGATTCCGAGGTGGTCAAAACACACAGCAAATCAACAAGATTAGACAAAAGGAATATGAAGGTAAGCCTAGGAGATGACTAACGCTGTAGCCCCAACTGGCTTATGGCTTAGCCCATGTGCTTCTCTAGCTAATCTCGGAGTGGTTGCTCAACTCATCTTTCCAACTTTTCACTAGCTCATCGGGAACCTTTTCCTCCACGGGCGGCCTGCATAAAATTAAATTTACAAACTTTTAATTGCGAAACCTATCTTCCGCACCGCGGCGCCTCTCCGGATTCCCGCGCTTTCTTTTGACAAAGAACTGCAACGAGTAATTGTCAGTTTATTGGCAATCATGAACCTAGATTTGGAGGAGGACTATAATGAATGCAGGAACTGGGGCAGAATGAGTTTTGATGATGTTCTACTTCTACGTTCTACCCACTCCCACCACGAGAAACCTAATCCAATGTGCAAAGTTCATCTGCGTGCACAGCCCCATGTGAGAGTGAGGGACAGTGAATGGGGCTCATATGGGACCGCAGTTCTTTCCCCAAGCCAATTCTCATATTATTGTAATCTTCTGGGGCCAAAATTATAAATAATGAAAAGTAAAAGATAGACAAAGCATTAGGGCATTGGCTGGCCAATTTATGTCTCTCAGACATCACCTTGCCCATTACAATTACAACCATTTTAGTATTATTTTTCTTTCTTCTGTGTTCTTCTACTTCGTTATGCATATATGTGATCATTCCACTGGATGCTCAACCCCCCCAATCAAAGCCTCCATGTGGGTGTTCTTTTCTCATTTACATCTCTCTCTCTCTCTTCCTTTTGGACTTTGCAACTTATTTTGGGTCTCATCTTGATGGAACTTATTGAGGAAACCCTGGTTCTTTTCTTTATTCTCTTGGGCTGCGTTTGGTCATCATGATTTCTGGACAGGATATGATTGGATAGGATGTGATTTGAAATCCAAGAATTTTGTCATATCATATCCATTGTTTGTTGAATCACAGTAATAAAGCCGTATATATTCATATCTTATTATGTTCATTGTTTGGTATTTACATATATCAATGTAAATGAATATGAAAATGCATAGAGAGAGAATATAAGAATCTCTCATAATTCACCGCCAACTATAGTAAAAGAGAAAATATGATCATTCGTATTTGCAACTACGAAATTTTTTGTCTCCCTCGCTACTTTTGTTAAATTTCAACATGAATCACAAAACTAAAGAGAAGAATGAGTTTTGACTCTCTTTTCGTTTTTATAGGCTTTTGAAGTGAACAAAAAATCTACGAAGGAGAAGAAGTTTCAGCTCTCACGCCGTTTTTGTAGAATTTTGACGTGAACTAAATTCCCTTATATCCCACTTTATCCAGTCGTGGGTGCTAGCCAAACACAAGGTCCTCCGTTTTATCTTGACCACCAAAAATAGCCTTGTTGTTTTTTTTCGGGGCATATGCAGAATAATGTTTTATTTCTCGGGAAAAAAAATGCTCATTGCTTAGATATTCTTCCTTTTAGCAAAATTTGACAAAAAAAAAGGCTTATATTCTTCCAAAATTGGCATATATATTATATAGTATATATCAGGCTTTTAGTTTGCATAACTTACGAGGATAATTTGCTCTCGCAGCGAACGAAATATGTATCACGCGCATAGCCCTAGTATTTCATTGAAAATTGGGGGAAAACTTGTATAATTTCTTCACAAATGGCATGATAGACGAATTGAGATTTTAAATATCATGTGGCAATCAAGTGATTATGTATGTATATTTGTAAGCAAAATGAACAAAACTATATACATGGAATTATTAAGTAAACCGTAACGTCTCGACTTTTTTCTTTTTTTCTTTTTTTATGAATTTCACCATGAAACCCACCTTTTGAAATTACGTTATTGTTAAATTGAATTTAAGAACTTCTTACAAAATGCTCATATGTTGTGATTCCATCTTTGAATTAGAAACTTCTCTTGTGGATGTAATGCTCCCCTCTTCCAACCCTCCATCAGATGCCAATGACAAGTTCCCCCATCACCAATGAGTAAGTAACTAAAAAAGAAGAGGGTCCTATCTACAAGAATAAAAGCAAAACATCTGAAAAATAGAACAAAGATTAAGCTTTATTTGGCCAAAAAAAAAACAAGAAAGGGGAAAGAGAAAGCAATTGTATCATCGAGCGCAAAGAAGAAAAGTGGGGGACAAGAGAAGAATCATTGCATTTTCTGATAAAAAAAAAACCAACATGGATGATAGAGAGACAGATAGACAACAACCTCCATGGTTTTCTGTCTATTTTGTTGATGAGAAAGTGTCGCAAGCAGAGCTACAAGACAAAAGAAAAGAAGCAGCCATGCATGTCGACTAGCCAAAATTTCAAGTACGTACTGCCATAAGTCCCCCCAACTCACGATCTCTCCGAACCCTAAGTCTATGCATGGGAACATGTACTTTGTTAGTGAGTGTCTCCTTTTTCTGGCTTTCGTTTTTTCAAAGGAAGACCTTATATTTTTTTTTCCCTTGATAATTACACTCTGAGGTCGAAATTATCGAGGCGTGGTTCATACTCCTCATTGATAGGAAAGCACGGGGTCCCATGAATAGTTATTATTATATATAATCACTTTCTCTTGTAATTGAGAGTTGTAAAGAAGAGGTGAGATATGCTAATAATAATGAAATCATCTACTCGATGTAACGTCAATTTAAGGGTGAACCATGATAAAATCGTGTGTCTCGATTTCTCTTTCTTGCTGCTACACTTTATTTCGATATGGTTTGTACGCCTAATCCTAACAGAAATTCCTTGGTCTACAATTTGAATTAGAGTAGCATCCCAAGCCCTCTTCCCGTCCTTGACAAACTTCAATTGCCCTTTACCAAATCGCAACCTTGATTAGAGACTTCGTGTTGAGAATAAGAAATGTTTTTAGAAAATAGAATGAACCGATGGGAAAGTTGGAATCATATTTTGAGACATGATAACACTCTCATTAACGGATTATTGGCCCCACAGCGTTGCTAATGGTTACTGACAAAAATCCTCCAAATACAACAAAGTTTCGAGATAAGAATATGGTATAGCAATTTTGAAAGGAAAACAATGAAAAAGACGGTTGTATCTATTTGGAAAGGAAAACGTAAATGAAAGTTGAAGAAAGTGAATATTGAACAAGATCATTTAATATATGACAGCGAAAAGAACACATCTTTTCTCGTCTGAAAAAAAGAATACAGCTCTTCGCGTCAGAAAACTGTAAATTTCTGACAACTTTCCATGACCGAAAAACTGTTAATTTTGACACAGCCCTTCATGTTCGAAAACTATCATGTCTGAAAAAGTACAACATTTCAAAGTTGAAAGAGCGCCTACTACCTGTTAGGAAAAATAAAGATCCGAAAAAAAATAAAATAAAGATAACCGTAGCTCCTTTATAAGAGTGGTACTCTTTCGCGAGCGCAAGTTTGTCGAGAGATAAGCGCGCTTAATAATTGCGCGCCTGTCGTAGGTACAGTAGGGTCTAACCCACTTAATCCTCGATTGTGTGTTCACTTACTTATATATTAGTTCACACTCTTCCATATTTTCTATGTAGGATAAGGAATCGATTTGCCTAGGTCAGTAGAACCGTAGAATCAGATGAAGCACAGCTAGCACATCTTGACGATTTTAAAAAGAAAAAAAAGGCTATTTACAGGTCAAAATGTATGTACTTGGGATCCATACTAGGCCCCGTACAAAAAGTACCACTTTTTCGACTCAAACGGAGGCCTAATTGAGCTTTTGTCACCCCTCTTTTTTAGGTATTATACACTAGTGAGAATAACTCAAGACAATGGAGATTTTGTTCTTTTGTTCTTTTTTTTTTTTTTTTTTTTTGCTTGGGGCAAATGAAACATCTCCATTGCCTTAGGGTCTATGTTATGAAGTAAGTGCATCGAATTACAATAGCTTATCGGTATAAGCACTGCCATCCTTGATCAAATAACCGAGAAACAATATGATTCCATTGAATCAAGGTCAATACAAATAATAATGATAATAAAATAATAATAATAATAAAGTGGCCCAGCATTATATGAAAAAAAAAATTGAAAAATGAAAATGACACGACAGGTCACATGATGAAGTTGGTCCATGAGGAGGATGCAAGTGTCGAGGATCGGGTGGACAATTTGACATCGAACCCGGTGCAAGTTTCTAATTCTCTATTACACACACACATATATATATTATGCGCACCATTTTGCAAGCTAAGCAACCAAAACTTCTCGATTTGTTCCCACGTTATTTTCACAAACTTTATCTCATTCGACATGAAATGGTACGTACGTTCAGATGTCACTGAAACCCATGCTTCTTTGATTATCTTGACAAGGACATGCTTCTTCAATTCAACTTGCTCATAGCACATTGTACCGATCCATTCGATTTGATAATATTTTTTTTTTCTCGTCGCTCTATATTTTCTTCTCTACTATAAGATTTTCACGATAAAGAAAACTTATCCCGAGTAATTTGTGCCGTCCTTATGTTCTTAACTTAAGATTGGAATGTCCATTCCGCAATTGATTTGACGTGATCCGTCAAATGTCAAATAGATCGGTGAGGATTGATGCCAAAATTTGCCGATTTCGCCGAGAGATCAAAAAGGAAAGAAACTTTCAGCCTTAAGAGCAAAAATACAGTCTTTTTCCCCCTTCCCCATTTTTCTACTCATCATCAATCTACATCTAAAAGACCAAAATTGAACGGAAACTGAGAACTGATTTGAGTTAGCACTAGCGAGCTAAAGAGTTTTTTTTTTTTCTTCCCCTTCTTTAGGTGAGATTATTTTTCTGCTAGATCGCGAACTACATCATATGTTGGTAAGCGGGTCCACCGCAGTGGTTGATCAAGAACTCCTCGGCACCACCGCTCGACACGCCGAAGATGGGACCTTGACCGAAGTACTGCTGCTGCTGGTGATGCGCCCTGTGGACCTCCTTCTGCCTCCGGAGCTCCACGACCTTGCGGTGCGAATTCGAGTGCTTCGTGGACACGAAGGTCGGGCTCGCGGCGGGCCGATACTCGGGCACCAGGCGGCCCGACTTGTACCGGACCCCGCAGGCGTTGCACAGCGTCTTCGGCCCCATCGGGCCGGTCCTCCACTGCGGCGTCTTCTCGGACGCGCAGTGGAGGCATCTCCGGGGCGCCGAGTCCGGATTCCCGTCCGAGCTCTCCCGTTTCTTCAAGGACGGCGAGGCGGTCTTGGGCGGCTTGACGGGGGAGAGGTGGAGGAGGCGGGTGGTCCAGTCGCAAGGGGCGGCGCGGGACCGCTTGCTCCGGGACTTGGAGGGGAGGGGCGTCTCCGGGAGGAAAATCGGGGGGCCGGCATCGGCGTCTGCAGCGGCGGGCTTGAGGTCGAGGAGCTCGGGCCGGGCTAGGGCGCCGGAGCAGGATGATTCGGGCGTGGGCGGTTTGGATCCGGGAACGAAGTGGAGGGGCTGTTGGAGGTTTTGCTTAGTCGAGAACGAGTCCTCCACGAAATTCGACAGCCATTCAAGCTCAGCCAAGTCATCGTACTGCAACAACGACAAAATCATTAAGAAAAAGCTCGATCCACCGCCATTTTAGCTCTTTCAGGTAATTTTCTTACAATTATCATTCATACATTTCAAATTTCAACCACAGGATCGAGTCACATTTTTTCATTTCAAAATCGAAAGAAGTTGCAGTTCTGATTATTTCTCTTCTTCTTTTTGCCGTAATTTCGGCCACAATGAAGACGTAAAATCCCTGCAGAATGAAAACTCGATTCCACAGAAATAAGATGCATAATATGGCGACAATCCCGGTCCGTGTATTCAAACCAAAAGACGGAATCGTTACGTGAATGTCACACATTTTTGTTTCTCGAAACTCGTCTGTTTACTGATCCTCCCGTTCTGAATTGAATTCGCAAAAGGAGCAAATACGATTCGCAATCCGACGTAAAAGCTCGAGACATTTTTCCGTACCGGAACGCAGAGCTCGCCGGCGAAGCTGGAGTCGCCGAAGCTCCGGGACCCGAAGCTGCCGGAGAAGTTGTTGTCGCCGCAGGAGATGGAGGAATTGCAGCTGTCCACCACGGTGACGGTGGAGGAATCGGCCGAGTTGGCGCCGACATTGTCGAAGAAGCCGTCGGTCATCTCGGCGTCCTCGTTGGAGAAGTCGAGGAGGTCGTCCACGGCGAATTGCTCCCCGCCCTTCTTCTCCGGGGAGAACTCGCCGGGATAACCCCCGACAAAGTACTCCGACACCTCCATCTTCATCTTCCTAACGAAGGCGTGTAATCCTCCAGAGGCCGCGCTCGAAATGTGGAGAGAGAAGGTCTGCGAGTTTTCAGAGAGAGAAAGAGAGAGGGGGGGAGAGAACGAAGGTGAGCTGTGGATGGAGAGTGAGAGCGGACGAGAGGGGTGGGTTTTGAGGAGGGAAGGGAGGGGCAAAGGCGTAAATAACGAGAGAACGAAGGTGATGATGTTATTAGGGGGAGTGACTTGCAGGTTTTGTAAAGTTAATTAAACAAAATTATTTTCCTTTTTTTTTGGCAAGTGAAAAATTAATTATCGGGACAGGCTTTATTTGAATAAAAATTATAAAATTTTCCTTTTTAGTTTTTTTTTTTTGAGTTAATGTGATTGGAGTTCATGCTGTCACGAGTTGGCAAAAAGATTTAACCTGTGACCGGAAAGGAAGGTAATGTGAGATTCAAAGGTGGAATCCCTTATTAGCAAATTAATTCACCAAAAGTCAATGGGTTAAAATTAACAATAGCAAAGTCACTCTCATTTATTCTGCTCTGTCCATAATTGCTCCCCCTAAGTATCATTAGAAGTCATTGGTAATCATGGAAGCGACGGATTCAATCCCAATTTGAGGAGAAAAAAAAAAAACACATACGACGTATCCTAGATGGACATCAAACGAAGTAATTGCACATGGGTTCGGCCCATCGTGCTCGGTAAAGTTCAATCCTCGAGAGCATCAACATTAGGTTCGCACATCCCTCCAACCACAAAAATTTACGAGTCTAAAAATTCGTATTCATTCGTTCAGAACGGCGTTCTGCTGGTGCGCATTTCATTTACTATTTCAGTACTCCAAATTCGGGTTTTCTCGACATTTCACATGTAAGTATGCGTTCTATATTGACCGATCAAGATTAACCAAGATACTTTGCGGATCGCAATTTCGGAGGGATGTGTTTTTCACGTGGAATCGATTGGGCCGGCAATATGTGCAAGTTGAAGTAGCTGAGCAGGTTTAATTTTTTTTTTTTTTTTTACTAGGAGCAGGTTTAAATTAGCCCGTTAACTTCTTCATTTTTTTTTTTTTGGGGGTCGAAGTGTTGGTGGTGGTTCGAAAGTGATTAATTTTAGCTGGCTCATTAGCAAGCTGTCACTATACAATAATAACAGCGGCAGCTACCTTCGAGAAAGGCAGGGTTCCAGCACAACCAGCTGAAAAAAGCTGATGAGAGACTGGGAGTAGGGAGGAGTAGGAATCGCCGTCGCCGTCGTCATCCAGTTAAGCTAGCCATTAATGGTGTGATTAAAAAAATTAATCCAGGGTAATTAATTACAAATTACTTTTAAAAAAAAATAATAATTGGATTAAATATGAAAAATAGGGGGAATTCAAATTCAACCCCCGAAAGAATCGATCCCCAGCAGGTTTTGTCGCTTGGGGGGGTTCCTCCAATTGCGTCCAAGTTTACAGCCGGATTCCCCTGCTCCACAAATTTATAAGAATTTTCCCGTCTCGGGACTCGTGTAATATTTCTTTCTTTCTTTCTTTTTTTTAATTTTCTGAAATTCGTTAATCTCTCTGATTATTTATTTAAAAAAAAAATTAATGGGGAGAAATTATTTACTTGGTTAACCTTAACTGCACCTTCTGACCCCCTTGCGGTGTGGCCCAATCATGCTGCTTATTATATTCTCTAACCCACGTTTAAGCACGATGCTTACAGCTCAACTTGGTTTAATTTTAAAAAAAGGAAACACCGTTAAAATCAACGGTCGTGATCTCATCCACGTGGCTCCTTGGGTAATGGAGATTCTTAATCTTTTCGCAGCCTTGCAAGAATTACGGCAAGTTTCTTCTCGCCCCCATGATCCTAGGAATCTTCGCTTTTGGGATGAGCAAAAATGGAGTGAAAAAAAGTAGAAAAAAGAACAATAAAAAAAAATGGTGCAACTTTCATGATTTTAGAGCGCACGAAAGACCGGCCAACATAGATTTTGGTATCGAGTGATTATTAATATTGGTAAATTTCATACAATGATGTTTCTTGGACAAATCAGTTTAATTTTCGTTTCGACGTTTCAAAAGGATCATGAAGCGGCGTTAGGATAACACAGCAATATAACTTGTCGGTTATTTCTCCTTTTTAATCAATGGATTAAATGTACCGATTTAGTTGAAAACTCATTTTTATTTAGATACATTAACTATGAATTGCAACATGGGAAGAGATTTAAATGTCTCAATACTAGTCTTTCGCTTTTTACGGTAACGTTTCCTATTATAAACATGTTTTTATGCTTTGAGTGGTGTTATGTATTTTCAATAAATGAATTATAAATGAATTTAAACACAATAGGCGTCTCAAGTGGATCATAAATGAGTTGTAAATGGGTCGTGTTGCAACTTACTTAAACCCAACCCATATGACTCTTTATTCGATTTCCATGGCCGTTCATTTCTCATTACGAGTCTCGTCAATCAATAGATTAAATACACCAAGTTGAAAATGCATTTTCATTTCAATACATATCCAATAAGACGTTCACATGGGGAGAGATGTAGATGCCTCAAAATTTCTCTATTTTAAATATGCATATACACACACACAAAGAATCAATTTTTTAAACGAGGGAGTACATTAGTTGTTATGAGTGAATGTACACCATAGAGAATTTTTCAATTTGTACCCATTGATGTTGTCTTAGTTAAACAAGAGAGATATAAGGTGGACAAATTTGCTTAACTTATACCATGGTTATGGTCAATACTATAATTTAATTCACGTCTCAATTGAACAGTAAGACCAGTGGTGTTGCAATAGGGACCAATCATAAGAAGGAGAGACACGCATGCGCTAATCCCGAGGTTAATTGATTCTGGTAATTGGATAAGATGATTTTGGCATTAACATTTTACTCATTACATATGTTAATTCCTTAAATTTCGGAGTGAAGGTAGAAGGAAAGTCGCCCAACATGGCAACGTGATCCTTTTTCCTTTATTTAATTTCTTTTTCCAGCATTCATTAACTTTTCCCGTGGAAATATTTCGTTAGAAGAAGGGGGGGGTCCACCCAGCACGTGACGAAGGTGGACGTGGTGTCAGCGATCACGTGATAGGTTAGGGTTTTTTTAAGCGCTCAAAAAAGAAAGGGGAAAAAAAAGGGAGAGAAAAAGAAAAACCAATGGAACTCAAAAGACCAAAAAGCCCCGAGGAGTCCGGTCAATTCCACGTGTCGGCAGCCCGATTGGTGGTTGCCCACTTTCCGTTCGTGCTTCCTCGCACGTGCGTTGTGCTCCCCATGTCTAAAACGCTGTTTGCTCGAACATGGGCGCACGTGCTCGGGACTCACGTGAGTATCACGTGATATCATTGCTGCCCAGTGAGCAGTGCACTGTACTCTCTCGGTAGAAGCCCGTCCCGGCCGGGGCTGATGGCGCTCTAGATATTTAAAATCAGGAGCTACTTAAGTTATTTAGGACCTCAGTATTATCTAGTTTGGCTAGGAAGCACAAGTGAGATTCACTGGAGTGTGTCGTCGATAGTTTTTTTTTTTTTTTCGAAAGAAAGATTTCACTCATTAACCAGAATAATATTCAAGAGGTACATAGAAGACATTCGAAAATAAATCTGTCACCGTAAACAATCTACAGTCAATCATCAAATTTAGCGACGAGCACACCTCAGATCTCCCATTTCATTTACGACGGCTTGCATGCACGCCTAAGTTTAACGTCCTCATAACCATCGTGTAGAGATACCAACATCAATATATTGAAAGAGCACAAATCAAATGCATGTAAGGAACTTCCGGATATATACTTAAGTCTAATTCAGGAGAGTAAACGCCCTAGATCTTGACCTAAATGTATATCGAGAAAGGAGAGTGGTATAATCTCGGAGAGATTATGGGGCTATGTCCAAACATTCTCCTCGGTGGCTGTCGACTAGACGAATGACCGAATTGGTCTACACGTTCACCCAAAATCAACTGCATAAATTTATTCACATTTGTAAGCTCCCAAAGAGAAAATATAATAAAATCAAGCAAAGAAAAAGAAAATCAGAGACTAAGCATGCTCTTAGCTTTTAGTTTCTTAAGCCGAGAGCCGATATGAGAGCTTCAAAATAAGGAAGGGTTTTTGGGGAGAGGCTTCTTCCATGACCTCGATTCTATAGTAAATTGAAATTTTTTTTCGTCCTTTAACCAAAAAAAAAAAATTGGATAGACATATGTCACGTGCCCACAGTTTCCTTGGTCGCAAAATAGCCCGTGGGGCGCGTGGCGAGTCGATTAGGCCAGGTCAACCCTTTTTCTCTAGTTGTCTCATGGAACATTCAGGCGAATATCTTTATCGTATCGAGTCATATCACGCCAAGCTCAACTCAAATATCCTTTGTATCGAGTGAGAACAGTCCAGATTAGGCACTACGATTGGTTTCGATCTGCCATGGTCACATTAGGGGAGCGGCATTAGCTCCCGACCAATTTTTACATGGGAGGCCAACTCCGCCTTAAGAGCTCCTAAGGAATGCATTCTATTTAATCCTAGAACTCCTAGCACAAACCGATCTGATACCACTCACACAGTCACACTAGCCCAGTCACTACTTGCCCTATGTTATCGCTTATGATCTATGTTTGTCACCATCAAGCATCACTTTAAGGTTTATGAGTGTGGAAGGACCCGACGGCACCAGTCGTTCGATCCTCTGCGTTGTTCAGGGGACACGAAACTCCCGGCCCATGTCACATATATCACAGATTCAAGACTATATTCTAGACAACTGGGAGCTTGACCTCTGATTATTTAGAGTTGCGGTCTTAAAAGGCTGGCAAAGTGCGGTGACCCCTTTCTCTTTGTCCATGGAAAATTTCCATCATGAAAAATCGAGTCGTCAATCTTACATGGAATTTTAAAGAAAAGGGAAAATATCTTCTCTGGCCTTTTGATCCTGATTCCGCATCATTTGTATCGGTCAGATGTTACCTAACTAAAGTTTTGACGAGACGCTTCAATTGTTATTTCACAAGATAATTTTGTTTATTGAGTGCCATGACGGGATGAAGCTACTGTATATTCATGTCGTGCGTCCTATAAGCAATTTAACCCCACACGAGTCACCAAATACGGCGATCCTTTCATTTCGCAAATCGCAAATTATCTACTAATGCTGCGAGGAAAAAAGAAGTACGAAAGAGCAGCTAATCCGAGCCGAAACGATTCGCGGATTGCTTTGATTAATGTAACCAAGGAATTCAGAATGATCTAATCTTTTGGAAAGGATTGTGGACTTGTCACATGACCTGCATTTAAATGTTTGGGACTGAGGTTCTTATTCAACAACCTTAGCTGGACATGATTCCCGGGATCATGTGTGGGCGCACGTTGTGTGTCCGGTGGACTTGCCCCAAGTTTCGCGACCAAATTGGAGACATTTTGAACAATTATTTTCTCTCATTTTGGACTTACCAAAAAAGAGAAAAACCAGAAAATTAACAGTGGGCCGGGTCGACCCGATCAATCCTCAGGATATAAGAATTGGGTTTCTCAAAGAAGGCCCGGTTTTAAAGCCCGTCCAGGATCATGATGATGCAGAATTTGTTGCAGGGAGCAACTTCACATTCAGAAAGAATTGCAGAGGCTGGCCTTGGTCAGCAGGGGTCTGATTGATCAGTCCTTCTTCGAGTCATTTCCATTGGTGTTCGGCTCGCGCGAATGAAACATACTTGAAATTCGCGATTGGTATGTAATCGGATCGATTTCGAGCCTCATGTGCGCCCCGGTTGTGTTCGTATATCGGTGTTGTTCGAATTGATCTGGATGCTTTAGGGTTTGAACATATATACTCAATTTCTTTCAGTCCAGTCTCCACACATTCACTCTACAACTCCCATCGTGTCAAAAAAAGAAGAAGGTTGTGGTGGAGAGGACCTTTGGTCGTTTGAGCTAAAACTTCTCTTATCTCTAGTTACCTTTTATTACATTCCGACTTATCGAGACCGTTCCCCATTATAGATTATTTTTCGGCATCTGGGAATGGCGAAAGAACATCTCCGGAGTCCGTTGCTTCTGCAGTGGATCGTCTCGTTTCAGCCAGTTTCTCGTGGCGAGATGTCATAGCGTGCCAAGTCCTGCAGACGCAGTTCGACTGTCGTCTTCGGATTTCATCAAATACACACCGCTCACGTCGGGCGGTGCCCCATTCTCATCTTCAAAGACATTGCCTTCGTAGGTCACTCCCCCTCCATCTTGAACTTCGCCATTGCCGGGCCTTTCTACAATCAACGCAAAACCGACGCTCTCTTCACCAATCAGGCCCTCCCTTGCCTCTCTCATCAGCTTCTCGGTCTTTTCGCTATTGCCAGCTATATCATTGTCGCCGCGGTAAGAGTGTACTAGACCTCCGACCATGAACCCGAGATTCACCTTACGGCCTAAAAGAAGCGCACCCGAGTCCTCCATGTTCTGGTGATATCTTTGACTGTCGAATTGACGATTGATCTGAAAGAGCAGCCAGATGCTAAATGCCATGGCCAAAGCAAATTGGAATAGTCCCCTAGATTGTGTTGTCCTTTGTCCGTGACTGTCGACGCCGGATTGGTTAGTCATCATGTTCCGTTCCTTCAAATATGAATCGGATCACTGGAAACAGAAGCACATTCCAGGAAAATTGAAGTCAACGTGAAACTTAAAGGGCAAAAAAAGGAGTTGGTAAGCAGATGAGTCAAGACAATCACAAACTTGAGAGACCGACTTCTTAATCTCATTTGGGTTGAATCGAACATTAATCTTGTCGAAAGCCTACCATAAGATAAATCTGTTCCTAGCTTAACAAAAATTCTCCGCAGGACATTCTTAATAAGACCTGCTCATACAATCCTATCTGGTGCTCTGACCTTGTGATGATGAGCTTGATAATACAACAGCATGCTTGAATGCTCTCTCTCTCTCTCTCTCTCACAAATGATCAGAGCAGATTACAAACTGCACAAACATGATATATGATGTTCGAAAGCTAACAGAGTTTGCAGTCCAGGATAGATCAACTCCCGAGCATTTTCTGCCTCTTAAAACCCAGGAACATGTTGACGAACATGGGAAAAACCGAAACCATACTCTGCAGCAACTGATCTAGCATATCACAGACAAGAATCGACTTCAAGAAGGTGACAACCGGCATGAGATTACCTGGATGCGCATGGCCCTTTTCTAAACAAAAGCGATGAAGCAGAGCTCGAAGAAAAGAACCCTTTTGTAAGAAACAAGAAAAGGTTCGGAAAGTTCTGTTCTTTCTGAATAATGGAGGCAAAGCAGGAGGAGAATTTGTCAAGGCGTCGAAAGTCAGGAAAAGGAAACTCCAAAGAGACGGCTCTGCCACGTAACTCCTTCGCTTCATGCCCCAAACAGTAAGACCTTCTCTCTCTCTCTCTTCTAGAAGCTTTGGTTCGTTGAAGCAAAAGTTGGAAGGCAAAGGGAACTTATGAATGGGGAAAGTGGAGCTCTATTTATAGGATTTTGTTTAGTTCTTTTGAGATAAAAAGATTAAATCAGATGGGCGATAGGAACAACAACTCCAAATGGGAACTTTTCAAGACGACATAAAGATTTTCATAGTTGGTTATTTGGTGGCATGTGTGTTTTTTTTTTTTTGATAAGACGAACCTCGTCAATGATGGCTGTCATTGAGGCAACAAGAGATAAATAGCTATAATCCTCGTAACTTGTAACCACCGTTTTCCTTCGAAGGCAGTTCCTAAAACACCCAATATATAAAAAACCTAATCAGATAGGAAAGAGGCTAAGGTTAACTAACTTACATGATTTCAACTTTGTCTAAGTCTCCAACTAGTTACTAGTGGGGATCATGCACGACTTGTTCCCAAGCATCGCAAGAGTGTCTGTTCGATTGTTGTAAGATGTGATAGAGCCAATCTCTAAGTAGGCTTAACGAAAATCTTAAAAATAGTTACATGCCTTATAAAAATAAATGAATGAATTGTTTTCGTCACACACGAAAACATTTAGGTAGAAATTGTGATAGTGATAATTTTTTCTAAGCTATATAACAAATCATTTTTTTCTTTTTGGCAAACGTGTTTCGAATCTTGATTTTTTTTCTTCGTGAAACAAACGCACTCTAAATAGACTGAACATGACAAAACGCTGCATATAATGTTGATTAAGCAGGTGAGATTAATGAATCACTTCGTAGACTTAAACGGGTACACATGTCGGACATAAGTTAATGCAAGAGTGTCTTTTGATCATCTTTAGAGACTATCAAGAGATAAAAAGTGATTTGAATTTTGCTCAATTGGGTGATGAGACGGAGCATTTGTAGATGGATGTGCTCATAAAACGACTTCTGGAGTAGATATTTGGATCCGTAAACATTTAAATATTTAGTTTCTTAAACCTACTTTTGTCGGTGATCATTATTAATACACGGTTCAGAATGTAATTCGGAGAACAATCATTTCACAAAAAAGGCAATGCGATCTACATTTAAGATCGATGAATGAATTTCACAAAATCTTTCTCGATGTTAAAAATCATTGGTTTTGAGTGTGAAGACATCCGATGATCCGACGGCCAGAAAGGATCCACGTGGACAATTTCCTAATTTGGACATTACCTTGTCACTCCATTGTGTGCCAAAAAAAAAAAAAGAATATCTCTCTCTCTCTCTCTTCATAAATATTCCAGCACGAAAAGCAAAAACGAAATTCTGTCCGTGAAAAATCCTAGACAAATCCCAATCTCTGCAAACCCCAATCGATGATCTAGGCTTTTCATGGACGCGGAATTCATCATTCCCCGACGGAAAAGGTTAGCAGTTGCCGTAATTGGTTGTCAAGTTTGGTTTTCCTGTTACAGCAGCGGTCTATTTCGCGTCAGAGCTCAGTGTTTGTTCGTCTGCTTTCCCCTTAATTTTTGGTCCTTTTTAGCTCGATCATTTGCTGGGGCGATCGAAAGTTCCGCCCTTTCGACCTGAATTCACTGTAAAAGTCTCCTCATTGTCCCCCCTCCGATTGGCGCTCTTCTGGCTTATCTGTTGTTGGAGAAAAGGGGGGGAAAACCACAACTTTAGCGACTTTTTTCTTTGGAAGAGACTATCTGAGGTACGAGAATCGGAGAATGAAAGATGCCGGTACCGCGTGGCGGCGTGTCCAAGGGCCGAGCGGCGGAAAATCAACAGAATTTTGAAGCCGACGAGGGAATTGCGACGCGGACAAGGAGGCGGCGAGCGGCGGCGGCATTGGCTGCAGTCGCACAGCCAAAGAAGAGCACCCGGCAGGCGAAGGGATCTGTTGCTGAGAATTTAGCTGCCGCGGTTGCAGAGGAGGAGAGACAGCATAATAGGTTGTTGGAAGTGGGATTGAGAACCGCCGGTGGTGGTGCTGGTGGTGGAGAAGAAGAGAAGGAGGAGGTGGGTGAGAAGCCAATGGATGAATTCGATAGTAAGGGGCGAAGCGCTGGGAAGGCGCATGCGGCTGAGGAGGAGGGAAGCACTGCTCCGCTTCCCGAGAAGGTATACTTTCAAATAAGCTTTTATGTGAAATTATCCATGGCTTTTGTTTTCAGCAGAGTGCCAGTGGTTACCTTTGCCATGAATGTGGTACTTGATGCTGTGTCTCCTGCATACGGTTGAAGTAGATTGTTTGTGGTTGAATGATAGAATGCTTGGTTGATTACATTCTGCTGGAATACTTGGTAATTGATGGTAGTATCAGATTTTTAATGGTACGACTGGTTAATAAACTTTGTTAAGTGATAGGATCAACATTGTATCTCTTCAGATTGGTGATTGATTAAAATTTGCAAATGGTAGAATGGGCTATTACTAACCCCATCACTTCCTGGTAGTGAACCTTTTCCATTAATGTTGGGAACCTAGAATTCCCTCCACGTATGAGTTGGTAGTTTCTATAGCACCGGTTCAACTTCTCGGGAGCACTGGTGCACATGCACTATCTACGTACTTTCTATTGGAGACGTTCATAAATATTATCTCAGGTCCAACTTGGTGGTTCCCCAGTGTACAGAATAGACAGAAAATTGGGAAGAGGTTGTTTGTGGTTGAATGATAGACGGCTAGGTTGATCAGATTCTGCTGGAATACTTGGTAGTTGATGGTAGTATGAAATTGTTAATGGTACTACTGGTTAATAAACTTTGTTAAGCGATGGGGTCAACACTGTATCTCTTCAGATTGGTGATTAAAATTTGCAAATGGTAGAATTGGCTATATCTTACCCCATCACTTCCTGATAGTGAACCTTTTCTATTAATGCTGGGAACCTAGGATTCCCTCCACGTATGAGTTGGTAGTTTCTATAGCACTGGTTCAACTTCTGGGGAGCACCCGCGTGCATGCACTATCCACATATTTTCTATTGGAGACATTCATGTATTCTATCTCAGGTCCAAGTTGGTGGTTCCCCAGTGTACAAAATAGACAGAAAATTGGGAAAAGGTGGTTTTGGCCAAGTCTATGTTGGCCGACGTGTTTCTGCTGGAAGTTCAAGTGATATTACTACTGGGCCAGGAGCTGTAGAGGTGCATATGTTTCTTCATTTTTGATTGCTATAGTGTGCATATCTTTTTCTTATGATTCAACTAACATTTTTTTTTTCACAGGTGGCATTGAAATTTGAGCATAGAAGCAGCAAAGGATGCAGCTATGGCCCCCCTCATGAATGGCAAGTATACAAGTAAGTATCCTTGTCATATAATATGATTACTCCTTCTGTCACATTCTGTTATTGAACGTCACATTTTTTTTTCTGGCATATATACACAGCACTCTTGGTGGTAGTCATGGTGTACCAAGAGTACACTACAAGGGTCGACAGGGTGATTTTTATGTCATGGTATGGTGCTTTTTTCCTTTCTGGTTTGCGGCATCAGATATTTTCTCCTGTCTTCTTTTAAGCTTTAACAGTCTGTTAAGCATATTACTGATTGCGTGTAGGTAATGGATATGCTCGGGCCAAGCTTGTGGGATGTGTGGAATAATAATTCTCACTCGTGAGTTTGTTCAAAACTATGATCTTGTGGTATATATGTTCTGGAATCAATCTTTTTTAATTGCTAATTTGATTGTACCCTTTGCTCTAGAATGTCCACTGAAATGGTTGCATGCATAGCCATTGAAGCAATATCCATCTTGGAGAAGTTGCACACAAGAGGGTAAGCGTTCTGTTGCCAACCTTACAATTGTTGCTTTTAGTATGTATGAGTGAGGTTTTGTCATGTGTTATTTGCATCGTAGAGGTTTCATGAGTTGACGTGGACAAGTGATCGGGCATTGCATATTTGGTTTTGAGTTTCACTCCATTGTCATTAACAGACATTTTTGTTGGCCACTGAGTGTTGATAATGTCAGGAATCATTTACTTTCCCCTGTCTGATCTGATATAGCCTGTAGAGTATTAACAACAACCTATTGTATTAATCTACTGCGAAACATCAGCCTTTTGCCTCTTTAGTTTTGGATTATGTACGTTTCGAGAATCTATTCTCCCCCCTCCCCCTCCTCCACCATCCCCCCCACACCCCCCCCCCCCCCCCCCCAAAAAAAAAAAAAAAAAAAACCAAAATTAAAAATTACCCTTTTGTTAATGGTGGTCTCATATTTTGGCTCCAAAATATTATCTCTCCAATGATCAGGTACATTCATGGTGATGTAAAGCCTGAGAATTTTCTGTTAGGTCCTCCTGGAACTCAGGATGGGAAGAAGCTATTCCTAGTTGATCTTGGATTAGGTACTTTCTTGAATGCTCATTTTCTGAATTTTATTGTTCCATCAGTGTTCTATAACTGGCTAATGTATAATATTGTTTTGTCTATTAGCTACAAGATGGCGTGATATTTCAACAGGCCTGCATGTAGAGTATGACCAAAGACCAGATGTTTTCAGGTGCTTGGGGAATAATTGAGTTGTGGGGATAAGATGAGTTGATGTAGCTTTGTCTATCGAGCCCTTTAGATCTCTGGTTGTGTTCCCAATTACTACTTACTCCAGTGGTGTCTTCTTGGCAGGGGAACCGTGCGCTATGCCAGTGTACATGCTCATTTAGGCAGAACTGCAAGTAGGAGAGATGATCTCGAATCTCTCGCCTACACTCTGATTTTCCTCCTTCGAGGTCGTTTGCCATGGCAAGGATATCAGGTTTGTCTTTCTGTTTCTGGCTGATAGCAATTTGTTCCCCTTTGAGTTTGACAATGGAGCTGATTCTAGTGTTGCATTTTAGGGAGAGAATAAAGGGTTCCTTGTTTGCAAGAAGAAGATGGCAACCTCTCCAGAGACTCTGTGTTGCTTCTGTCCACTGCCATTCCGACAGTTTGTTGAACATGTGGTTAACTTGAAGTTTGATGAAGAACCAAAATATGCAAGATACATTTCTCTTTTTGATGGGATTATTGGACCAAATCCAGATGTCAGACCGATCAATACAGAGGGTGCTCAAAAGGTGGTTAAAGTTCTTCTCGGTTTGACTAAATCCACATATTTTAGCCAGTTCATTGTTCTTTCAAGTGTCTTGTTTTGCCCCTCTCTCTCTCTCTCTCTCACTATATATAACTGTCTGGTTTGAAGCTTGTAATTCAAGTGGGTCATAAGAGAGGACGGTTGACCATGGAGGAGGATGAAGACGAAGATGGACAACCGAAGAAGAAGGTCCGATTGGGTATGCCAGCCACTCAATGGATTAGTGTTTACAATGCGAGGCGTCCTATGAAGCAAAGGTAGTGGATATGTTCACTTGAAAAGTTCAACTTTTCCAGTGGCTCGATGTCTTGTTTTAGATTTCTTTGATTCATTCATCTCTGCTCTGTTTCTTTTTTATTTTATTTTTTTATGTGCCTTAGTTTTTTGTGGAAAAATATGGACCTTTCAAGTATTAGCATGTACAGTTTTGAGGTTGAGGGTGTAACCATTCTCTGTAGGTATCACTACAATGTAGCAGACAACAGGCTCAACCAGCATATCGACAAAGGAAATGAAGATGGCTTATTGATCAGCAGTGTTGCCTCCTGCCAAAATCTCTGGGCCCTAATTATGGATGCCGGCACTGGGTTTACTTCACAAGTTTATGAATTTTCATCTTCTTTTCTTAACAAGGTATAGCTCTTCCTTGTAGATATATCTGTCCCTCCCTTTCCGAATTTTTGTTCCCATCTCTCTTCATTCTCTCGCACAGAAGTGCAATTTCATTGGTGATTGGAGATAATTTACTTACCATGCTTTTCTGTTTTAGGAATGGATAATGGAGCAGTGGGAAAAGAACTACTATATCAGTGCGATTGGGGGATCTGCTAATGGGAGTTCTTTGGTGGTGATGTCAAAAGGTATATGGTTCTCGATAGTAGTCTCGTACAGTCGTACCTATTTGAACGATTGATGACATAATTTAATTTGCTGGCGCCAGGTACACAGTATCTGCAGCAGTCCTACAAAGTAAGTGATTCATTTCCATTCAAGTGGATCAACAAAAAGTGGAAGGAGGGTTTCTATGTGACATCTATGGGTACAGCTGGAAGTAGATGGGCAATAGTTATGTCTCGCGGTGCCGGATTCTCAGATCAGGTCTTGTAACTGGTGAAAAGTTCTGCTTGGTATTTTACACATGCACATAAGTAGCTAATAGAGCCACTTTTTATTCAGGTGGTCGAGCTAGATTTCCTTTATCCCAGCGAGGGTATTCATCGACGATGGGACTCTGGATATCGTATAACAGCAACAGCTGCGACGTGGGACCAGGCTGCATTCGTTCTCAGTATACCAAGGAGAAAACCCGCGGATGAGACCCAGGAGACTCTTCGAACTTCCGCTTTTCCGAGCACACATGTCAAGGTGCCTTGCTGCGAAACTTTTTAGTCCACATCTCTCGCTGTTCTTCCCTTATGCAATTCGTTAACTTGATTGAGTGTGCATGCAGGAGAAATGGGCAAAGAATCTCTATTTAGCATCAGTCTGTTATGGGAGGACGGTTTCGTGAACCTCCTACAATTTTGATCAGAGGAGGGAGGGTTGAGGGTAAGAAGCTGAAGGATCATCGAAATGAGGTCGGGATGGTAGGGCTACGGAAAATTCTCATTGCATTTTACTTTTGTTAAGCTGTAGAAAATTTTTTAGTAAGACCCTGTAATTGTCTGTTAATCGCGAACACACTGCTAGAAAAATATATTTAGACCCTTTAATTGTCTATTAATGGGAAGACTCTGCTCAATTTTTACAAGTACAAAGAAAATAATGAGCATCTTTTTGTCAATTTTTGTATATAGAGAGCGGAAAAGGCTACAGATCAACTGGGGAATTGGAAAGATTGTTGTATTTTGGTTTCCTACTTTGAGTATATACATCTATTAGTACTACAGATGACTTATGCTATCTTTTCTGATTTGATGGGATAACTGAGATGATATGACTGAGTGGTTGTGCCACATTCATTCAATTACGATGTGGTTCACTTGGAACCGGGAATTGGACCAGTTCCCAGGGGAACCTGGAGCTGGACCGGTTTCTAAGGCTGTCCGGTCTGGCTCCCGAGCTGAACCTATCCGCTTGTGCGACCCTGCTGTTGTTCATACACCCCCATTAATATGTTACATCGGTCCGATTCTTTCTAAGCATAAAGTTTCAAGATTGATCGACCCACTGAAAGCTCGTTTGCTGTTTGTACAAGCGCATTCAAGAATCGGCTAGCACAGGAAAATCACACCAAATTACCATTAGCCCTGAATTCCTACAAGTGTCTGAAATGAAGTGAAATAGGCCAGTAGCCATTTGTTAGATCAAGAATATCAACAGAAGTCGCTTGAAGAACCTGCAAGAAGTAAGACCACAGTATGGCCATTCGGTTTACTACTTTGAGGCGTCATTCCTACCTTAAGATTCAGGGTGAATGGTAATTTTACCTTGAGTAAGGAAAGAATTGCAGCTATATCCATCAAAGGAGATGGGAAACCGCGAGCAAGAAATTCGGCTGCAGGTCCAAGGAGGGTGAAACAGAAGGTCTCTCTGCTTGTAGAAAACTATAAGCCTCGGAACAGCCATGCTCAGCTCGGCAAAACCATCGAACGCATTGATGATCATCGAGAACAGAAGAGCGCCAATTATACCTTTGCCCAACCATTTCGTTCCGAGAGTGCAGCCTGCTCCTGATAAACACCGTGGACCCAATGACCGCCACGATAATATCTGGACGGTCCTGGAAATGTGCAGGAACGCGTTTTTTTCTTTATCAGCAGCGGTTCCTTGTTGGAACAGGCCTTGGCTAGCTCCATCATAGGGACTGAGTTTTTCGTGATGACTAGAGCAGCTTGGTGATTCCTGCCCCTGTCGAACGGGATGGAGAGCTCATTGTCAAGCCTCAAGCCAACATGAAATTGCTTGAACCTGTTCGCGAACTCGCTGACTGATATGTGTATGGTTTGGTTTTGTTGAGGTAACCTGTTGTAGTAGCGCACATCAAGCTAGACCTTCAGATTCAAAGGGGCGACAATACCGCACACAACGTCCTATATATACGGATATGAAAAGCAGCCTAAGTCCAGCACAGTTTGAACACATTTAACAGTAATTCACATGAAATTCCGAGACACCGACGTAACCTCATTAACGATCATTCCACCATATAATGACATTCAAAGTTGGAGCACACACAATGCAGCAAAAGCTAATAGATTAAGCATCCCATTATTGCAGATTTTTTTTTTTTTTTTTCTAAAACCTCTTGCAAGAAATCAGCAGCACTCTTTGTCTCAGGGCACCTGAACCCGCATCACTTGAAGAACTCGAGACATGTTCTCGCGGTCCCTGGCAAACAATCTGGCCTTCTTATGAGAGAATGATATCATCAGATAAATCGAACGTCTCCGGTGCAGGTTGCAGCAATGACATCAAGATCGAGGCATCAGTGAGATGTGCCCGGTTTTTGCAGGCATTTCGCAATTGGTATGTCGTCAAACAGTCAAAGCCAGTAGATATGTCATCCGCGAACAATGCTCTTGTAGGTCCTACAATCACCTCTCTTGTCTTGTCTTTACATGTATTTGAGCATATTTGTTTCCTCTTCCATAGTAATCTTACGGGTGGCCATGATGCGTCGGGAGATCCCGACTCACACCGATGATCTGATTAAAGGAATAACTCGTGTTTTTGCTGGATAATTCGTTGGACGGATTCGGAACAAAGCATGTCGAATTCACAAAGCTCCTTGTCTTTGCACAGCTTGTATTGGTTGGTAACCTAATCATGGAAATATAATTTGACCAAGTATGGTTGTCTCTTATCATGACCACCACATCGCCCTCCTCATTCATGCGTGATTGCCCAATGAAGTTGGTAAAGATGGAGGCACTTTCGTCATACGTTCTTCTGAATGGAACATTTGACCTTGTCGAGGTTACGAATGGTATCGTTCTTACCTCTTGACTCACCAAACACCTCCAAGACGACATGTCAAGCTTGTACCAAACTCCATGTGACATCGCATGGTTGATTTGGCCCAGTAAAACCAGGAATATCATTTGAACCCCACCTACATTTTGGTCAATGGATCAAGGAGTTGACCATTTTAATATTTTTTTACTTTTAGGAGGCAACTTTGCTTGCTAATGCAAGGCATGGACATGGCCTCTCGCTAATGAAAATCGCAGATCAAGCCAAGACGCGTGAGTAGTGAGTATCACATACTTTCATTGGTCATCCATACAAGTATGTACATGGAGAATTATTAAAAAAAAATCATAAATCTATTGTAATTGTATCAATTCAGTCCAGTCCAATCCAATGATCTTGTCAGCCATCGCCTCTGGCCGATCGCTAAGGTTTGGGGTTCGGCTAGAGGAAGAAGGAAAAAGGGGAGAAAAAGAAAAAGAAAAGGAAGAAAAAGGACAAAGCAACCAAAAAAAGAAGAAGAAATAAAATAAAAATAAAAATTGTTACACCGTGTAAGACAGCTAGTGTCCATGCTAGCGATGTTTAGTTAAAATTGGCCGAATGAACTGAATTGACACAAATACAAAATGTTTAAGATTCAATTGGCCAAAAAAAATATTTAGGACTGAATTGACATAATTACAATAGATATAAGATATTTGATAAATTTTCCATATGCTCATGAATGCATGAGTGACGCCTCTTCTATAATATATATTTACTTGCATTAGTTCTGTAGACATCTATCATCTCTCTCTCTCTCTCTCTCTCTCTCTCTCTCTCTCTAAAGAAGAAGAAGAGGAACAAGTAAGCTTTTGTTTAGGCCTATGAGAAGTGCCTTGGCCTCATAAGCTCTTCTGCAGATTCTGAGGTGAACGTTTCTGCTTTTCTCTTCTATTTTAGTTGGCAAAGTACACAGTAAAAGTGGTTGGTTTTGCTGATATGCATGCTTGCTTCTTTCATGAGCTTCAACTTTGCACCAGCAGCGCTGAGAAAAACTCATTTGGTCATTTGTCCGTTCATTCAAATCTCAAAGTTAACATAACAGCGGTGTCTGTCCATTGACTTGATGCAGAACAAGAATAGGAATATAAAGAAGAGGCGGGATTTAGTGCAAAGGAAACATGGAGGGATTCGAGCGGGCGCGGTCGTGGAGGCAAAGGAGCCAAAACATGAGCCGGAGCATAAGCAGGAGCATGAGCAGGACTAACTGGGGAATGGAAGACGTGTTCGCCGGGTCCAGGCAGTCGAGACGGACGAGCCACGTCGACGAGGACGAGGAGGCTCTCAAGTGGGCCGCAATCGAGAGGTTGCCGACGTACGACCGGCTACGGACGAGCATCTTCCAAACTTTGGTCGAGAACGATCAGCAGAACCACGAGCAGAAGTTTGTGGTGGATGTGAGGAAGATGGACCTGAATGACAGGCAACAGTTCATTGATAGGATCTTCAAAGTGGCTGAAGAAGATAATGAGAGGTTCTTGAGGAAGTTCAGAAACAGAATTGATAAGTAAGTTCACTTCCCATTTCATTTGGATGCAAATAAAATGCTTCACCAACTATTTTTCTCAGCCAATTTTACTCATGATAAATAATAATGTCTTGAAACAATGTCTTGCAATTACATGGGTTCTTTCTCATTTTCTTTTTTTTTCTTTTTTTTCCATGATGAATTACAACAATTTTTTTTTTTTAAAATCATTTAGTGATCTCTTCCAGCAATGCAGATATGAACATGAGCAAAGAAAATGGCCTGCCTCATGAGCACCACCAACCCTCTTGTTTGAAAACTCATAACGTTGACTCAATTTTAGGTTTTTTATTGCCATGATGTTTGCATCCAATATGAATGCATACAGCTCATGCCAATATTAGGATTGATGGATCTGAGGTGGGAGAGATTAAAAAGAAAAATGGGAAAGTGGCGTGCGTAAAATTGTCATACATCGCCTGTTTTCAGGGTTTATATGCTCTTATACATGTGATTTTTCTCCATATATTATTATTAACTTTAACTTCTGTGTTAGGCATTCTAGCGAGTTATCGGAATCTTGTTCCATATCCGACATCGCTTGTCCGCGTTATTTACGTGAGCTCGACATTGTAACGACATTCATTGCATTCTTTATTAAATTCATGACATTGTCATATAGGCAAGGCTGAGTCATGCTTCTCCATATCTAACTTGTTGATGTAATTTATATATGCCGCCCATTAGTTTTGTTTATAATTCAATGGTTGACATCCCACCTCGTCGACAAGGTCTGTTAGTAAGGAGGAGGCTCATGAGGACAATAATTAGTCAACTCAACCAATTAATTAACCATGAATTAATGTGAATAATAATCTTTCTTATAATTGATTTGAGGTTTGGATGATTATTTGCAGGGTAGGTATCCAACTTCCGACGGTGGAGGTGAGGTTTGAGCATCTGAACGTGGAAGCAGATTGCTACATCGGAAGCAGAGCTCTTCCGACACTCACCAATGTTGCCCTAAACATTGCTGAATCAGCTCTTGGTGTGGCTGGGATTAGAAGGGCCAAGACGACAAAACTCACCATCCTCAAAAATGTCTCTGGCATTGTCAAGCCATCAAGGTGAACCAGAGACAACCCCAACCAAAATTTTGTTCTTAACTATCATTAGGAACTAATTAAGCCGGGCCGGATTGTTTTTTTAAAACGCTAACTTCTTGGTTGGATATTTGTTTTGGCTTAATTACAGGATGACCCTTCTGTTAGGCCCACCATCCTCAGGGAAGACTACCCTTTTGCTGGCTCTGGCAGGAAGATTGGACCCAACCTTGAAGGTATAGGGATGAACACAGATATACATAAACTCCCTTGACCCTATTGAGGATTTATCAATAAATTTAATGGAATAAATGTGAGGCTGAAAAGTAATTTTGTGAAATTGTGATGATTGAGCAGATTGGAGGGGAAGTATCATACAATGGATACAGGCTCAATGAATTTGTGCCACAAAAGACATCTGCATATATCAGCCAAAATGACGTGCATTTGGGCGTGTTGACAGTGAAAGAAACCCTAGATTTCTCTGCAAGATGCCAAGGGGTTGGAACTAGATATGGTAATCTTGATTTTATCGACTACTTATTCAGTTATTAATGTGTTCTTTTCTCTTAAAAAGTATGATTATCATGACCCATTATTGTATTTTAGTAATTAAACACGAGTATAATTGGTCTTTACTTTCGCAGAGCTGCTCTCTGAGCTTGCAAAGAGGGAAAAAGAAGCTGGGATTTTCCCTGAGCCGGAGGTTGATCTTTTCATGAAGGTAATATTATCTCTTTAGTTTTCAAACTATATTTAATTTCGTGGTCACCGCATTTTAATATTAAAAAATTCTTGATTCTTGATGATTGAATCATGAATTTCACTCACAGGCCACAGCCATGGAAGGTGTTGAGAGCAGTTTAATTACAGATTACACCTTGAAGGTAAGAGGAACGTTAAGTATGCACCTCACTTTCTTGCAAATTTTGAATTTTTAGGCTGCTTGGCAGCAGAGTCTTTTTTTTTTTCTATAAATTCTTCACTTGGTCGAGTGTTTACTTGCAAGTTGGCCGGTAAATATTCTATGATCTTTAAGAAAGATGGAGAGAGAATCGATAAAGATTACATTTTTACTTAATTGGCTTAGTAAAAGAGTACATAGATGGCTCTATATATAAAGAATGAAACACACCCAAAAACCATAAATACCTTATTATGACCACCTACTAACTACTTACTGATGTTCATAACCATTCTTCAACATGGCCAAGCTTTTTTATTTGATTTAGAACCTTTTGTTGGTTTATACAGAAATTTGAACCAATTAGATTATCAATCTGTCCACCAACATGAAAATAAGTGAATTATGTCCTTTTCTCTCTCACCTTGGTTTTGGAAGCTTCTTTTTCCTGTTTGTTCAAATCCATAGAAAATTGCTGATCAAGAATGTGCTAATCACGATATACCTTGTGAGACTTTGATTTATTGTAAGGGCGCTTAGAAACAGACTCTGCCTTAATCCGCAGGAATTGTTGAATTTGATCGACCCTCAATGGTACTGATCAGTTTCTCTACCTAAATGGCCTCTTCCAATCTCACTATGCCTCTGTTTTTTTGTTGCAGATCTTAGGGCTCGACATATGTCGAGATACGATTGTCGGAGACGAAATGCAGCGTGGGTTATCTGGTGGACAGAAGAAGAGAGTAACGACAGGTTTTACTATTAGCATCTCTTAGTAAAAATCCTTCAATTATCAACTCCATGTTCGCGTTTATAGAGCTCAAATAAGAAATCATGACAATTTTACTGTGAGCGTGCCTGCGAAAAAATAAACTTCCATGAGGGGATGTTAAACTAATGTAAGATCATTGTGGAAGAAGTAACTAATATGCTCAAATTCATGTAAATACAGGAGAGATGATTGTTGGGCCTACTAAAACATTGTTCATGGATGAGATATCAACTGGCCTTGACAGTTCAACGACATACCAAATTGTGAAATGCCTGCAACAAGTGGCACATCTCACTGATGCCACAATCTTGATGTCGTTGCTGCAACCTGCACCGGAGACGTTCAATTTGTTTGATGATATCATTCTCTTATCGGAAGGCCAGATTGTGTACCAAGGACCAAGAGAACACGTTCTGGAGTTCTTCGAGCGATGCGGGTTCAGGTGCCCTGAGAGAAAGGGTACTGCTGATTTCTTGCAAGAGGTAAAAGAAAAAGGAAAAAAATCAGCAACAATGTTGTGCTTAGTTTAATAGCTTTTGCTGCATTTTGTGGTCCAACTTTGAGTGTCATTATTTGGTAGAATGATCATTGGTCAGGTCAGGTCAGTTCTAGGATCTTCATGTGAATTAGTGTTGAATGTTTTCAAACTGTGCTAGACTTAGGCTGCTTTTAAATCTGTATATTAGGTGAAAGTGAAATTATCCAGTCGTGTCTGATAATGTCCCCCATGAATCTGACAGTATAACCCCATGAATCTGACAGTATAGCTTGATTGGGTGCTACTACAACAGGTTACCTCGAGAAATGACCAAGAGCAATACTGGGCAGACAAAACCAAACAGTACAGGCACATATCAGTCAGTGAGTTTGCCAACAGATTCAAGCAATTTCATGTTGGCATGAGGCTCGACAATGAGCTCTCCATCTCATTCGATAGAAGCAGGAATCACCAAGCCGCTCTAGTCTTTACGAAATACTCAGTCCCTATGTTAGAGCTCGTTAAGGCCTGTTTCGACAAGGAACGGCTGCTGATAAAGAAAAATGCCTTTGTGTATATTTTCAAGACTGTCCAGTGCATTATCTTGGCGGTCATTGGATCGACGGTGTTCATCAGGAGCAGGATGCACACTCAGAACGAAATTGATGGGCAACTGTATATTGGCGCTCTCCTGTTCTCAATGATCATCAACATGTTCAATGGTTTTGCTGAGCTGAGCATGGCTATTGCGAGGCTTCCAGTTTTCTATAAGCAGAGAGACCTTCTGTTTCACCCTCCTTGGACCTTCACATTGCCTAATTTCTTGCTCACGATTCCCATGTCCGTGATTGAGTCCATCGTTTGGATGGTCATCACGTACTATTCAATGGGATTTGCACCCGAAGCTAGCAGGTATGTGAGCTGATGTTGCAGATGCATCATGAGGAGCCTTACTGATATCACCATAAGTTGCAAGGCTGAATTGCTTCATGCCCTCCCTAAAGTTTTGGGGGAGTTTGCAGTGTCCTTCCTGACTTTGGCTCTTAACAATCTACCCCCAAAAAGTCTACAGATCATTCCATCTAATAAGCTAGTTTCTCACATAGTTTTAGACATCAAAGGAATGATAATTCTCAAGAGCTTGTTCTTGGAAAATAGCTCAGATCACTTAGTTTGGAAGAATTGTTTAGTGTCACTTTCCTGTTAGAATGTGTTGTTTACGTGAAATTCGTAACTGTTAATTAATAAAGCAGGCAGACTTTCTATTGGTTTGTAGAAGCATCACAGAGCCTTAGTGATATCACCATAAGTTGCAAGGACAAATTGCTTCTTGTCTGCCCTAAAGTTTTGGGGATGTGCCCAATGCCCTTCCTGACTTTGGCTCTTTACAGTCTATCCCCAAAAAATCTACAGATCATTCAATCTAATAAACTAGTTTCTCACTCAGGTTTAGCCTTAAAAGAAATGACATTTCTCAAGAGCTTCTTCTGGATAGAGGAAAATAGCTCAGACTTAGTTTGGAAGAATCGCTTAGTGTCGCTTTTCCCGCTGGAAGATATCATTTTGCTGGACTTCGTTACTGTTAGTTAATAGAGCAGGCAGACTTGCATTGTTTTGCAGTCACTCAGGGATGTCAGGGCCATATATTGCAAAAGTTAGAGCTTTATTGGAGATAGCTGCAATTCTTTCCTTACTTAAGGCGAAATCGCAATTGAACCTTAATCTTACTGCACAATGATGAAATTTATTAATCATGGTACATCAGGAATGACGCCTCAAACTAATGACCATACTGTGGTTTTACTACTTGCAGGTTCTTCAAGCAACTTCTATTGATATTCTTGATCCAACAAATGGCTGCTGGGCTATTTCGATTCATATCAGGCACTTGTAGGACCGTGATCATTGCTAGCACAGGTGGCGCTTTAATGCTTCTCCTCGTGTTTTTGCTTGGAGGTTTCATTATTCCTCGAGGTAGGCGTTCCATAAAAGGAAAGGACATAGAATACTTGCTAAAGAAATAGGTGCTCCCTCGTACTTAGCAACCAAGGTGTAGTAGTAGCAGAGAGCTAAGAGCCTGTTCGGATGTGGCAGGTAATATTCCTAGTTGGTGGAAGTGGGGTTACTGGGCATCACCGTTAACTTATGCTTTCAATGCCATTGCTGTGAATGAGATGTTTGCTCCTCGTTGGATGAATAAACCAGTAAGTCTCCTACTGTCCTCCCATGTTTCATTGAATTAGCATTTCCGGGCCTGCTATCAGTCAAATTGCTGTAATTACACATAACTAATAGCAGGCCCGGACATGCTATTAGTTCTGTGTAATTACAGCAATTTGACCGAGACATTTTGTTCTACCTATGTTTCATGGTTTTAAGCTTTTTCCACATATGTTAAAAGAAGCACAACAAAAGTATGACACTTATCAGCATTTATCGCTGTCAAAACTTGTCCTATAAAAGAGGGACATGTACATCTCTTGCTCCTTTTCATCTTTACAGGAAACCAACAAATAGTTGGTTGTCTTACAGGATAGCAGTGGTAATTCGACTATAGGTTTGGAAGTGCTCAAGACCTTTAGTCTCTCCAATGAGAATTGGTACTGGATGGGTGCATCAGCTCTTATTGGATACGTACTTCTCTTGAATGTGCTCTACACCCTTGCCCTCACGTACCTAAATCGTAAGCTCTAGCTCAACGCATAAAAAGTTCTGAGTTTCATTCCCCTGACATCATTGGGTCAGAGGGTGTCGACTTTTTTGGTCTCTTGTTTCATAAGATGCATAATACTGCAGCCCTTGGAAAACCTCAAACTACAATATCTGAAGAAACAGACAAACTTGAGGAGGACGAACAATCAGAATCAAAGGACAAACCTAGAATGAGGAGACTTTCTTCGATTATGAGAGACTCTTTTAGTGGGCCCTTATCTACAATGGATGGGAACAACACAAGTAAATAAAACTTCAGACAGCAAAGTATTCCTTCCCGTAAAAATGTTACTGATTGTGATATGAGTACTTGATTCTGAACAATTCAGGAGGCATGGAGCTCCGACGGATGAGTGGCCAAACAAATGCCAATGGCCTGAGCAGAAATGCAGATTCCTATCTTGGATTGCAAAGAGGTGTTGCTGCAAAGAGAGGAATGGTTCTGCCTTTCGCTCCTCTAGCAATGTCCTTTGATAGTGTAAATTATTATGTAGACATGCCTCCGGTATGTAGTCTTTACCTTTTGTGCTCGTCTTGAGTCAACATCTCATTATCTACATTGATTTGAGATAGCGAAGCTAGTCAAATAAATCTATGAGCTCTATTTCAACAGGAAATGAAGGAACAAGGGGTCACGGATGACAAACTCCAGTTACTCAAGGAAGTAACAGGTGCATTCAGACCTGGAGTGTTGACTGCACTAATGGGAGTGAGCGGAGCTGGAAAGACTACCTTGATGGATGTTTTAGCGGGGCGGAAGACGGGTGGCTACATTGAAGGGGACATTAGAATTTCGGGATATCCTAAGAAACAAGAAACCTTTGCCAGAGTTTCGGGATACTGTGAACAAAACGATATTCACTCACCACAAGTCACCGTGAGAGAGTCCTTAATCTACTCAGCTTTCCTACGTCTACCAAATGAAGTCGGGAAAGAAGAAAAGATGGTATGAGTACATTTTAATTCGGCCTTCGCCCATTTATTCAAGTTGTGATATATAAAGACCGTAGGAACGATAAATAGATAATGGCGAAATTTAGTAATTTTATCTTGCAATTGTCGTGCTGCCAGATCTTTGTCGATGAAGTGATGGAATTGGTAGAATTAGATAAACTCAAGGATGCACTAGTTGGTCTTCCTGGAATTACGGGTCTATCAACAGAACAAAGGAAAAGATTGACTATAGCGGTTGAGCTTGTTGCTAATCCATCCATAATATTCATGGATGAGCCGACTTCAGGTCTTGATGCACGAGCAGCCGCCATTGTCATGAGGACGGTGAGGAACACGGTCGATACTGGTCGGACTGTAGTCTGCACCATTCACCAGCCTAGTATTGACATCTTTGAAGCCTTTGATGAGGTAATTAATTTGGAACTTTCGTTCCTTTTGTCCTGTACAAGCAAGCAATGACTAACAAAAGGTCATATATTTAACCGGATTACCTTTGCTTCAGCTACTGCTGATGAAGAGAGGAGGACGAGTGATATATTCTGGACCCCTTGGTCGAAATTCCCACAAGGTCATTGAATACTTTGAGGTACCAATCTTGTACACTTACACAAATTTCTTTTTACACATCTGGTGTGATACATATTGATAAGGCAGAAACATCTGGTCTCACTATTTTTTATTACTAATTTCAGTCTATTCCCGGAGTCCCGAAAATCAAGGAGAAGTACAATCCAGCGACATGGATGCTCGAGGTGAGCTCGATAGCGGCTGAAATGCGGCTCAAGATGGAATTTGCTGAGCATTACAAATCGTCATCCTTGTTTAAGTAAGTTAAGTGCTGAGACTTGAGATCTTCCAATGAAAACTTCATTGCTCATGTGCTAAAATTATATGCCTTTGTGCAGGAGGAACAAGGAACTAGTGAAGGAGCTGAGCATGCCGCCTCCAGGGGCCAAGGATCTGTATTTCCCGACACAATACTCGCAGTCCTCATGGGGGCAGTTCAAATCTTGTCTTTGGAAACAATGGTGGACTTATTGGAGAAGTCCTGACTATAACCTGGTCAGAAACTTTTTCACATTAGCGTGTGCCCTAATGGTGGGGACAATTTTCTGGAAGGCCGGGTCCAGAAGGTATGTGCCTTCATGTCCTACTGAGTAAACGTTCAGTATTGTGGCTTTTCATAGAACAGCTAGGTTAAAATCGATCTTTCATCGAATTTATCCTTACTTCATCATATCACTATTCAGGGAAGATCAGTCTGATCTCACCATGGTTATTGGAGCTATGTACGCTGCTGTCTTGTTTGTCGGCATTAATAATTGTCAGACCGTACAACCCGTGATAGCTGTTGAGAGAACCGTGTTTTACCGAGAGAGAGCGGCCGGAATGTATTCTGCTCTGCCTTATGCAATGGCACAGGTGAGAATCAACTACTATATACCTCAACTCTTTATTAGAGATACAATTTCACTCAATTTGTTAAACTTTAGTGGTTTGCCATGTGCAGGTGATATGCGAATTGCCATATGTGCTCTTTCAGACCACATATTACACTTTGATTGTGTATGCAATGGTTTGCTTTGAGTGGACAGTGGCAAAATTCTTCTGGTTCTTCTTCATCTGCTTCTTCTCCTTCCTCTACTTCACATACTACGGCATGATGACCGTTTCCCTCACGCCCAACCAGCAAGTTGCCGCCATCTTCGCCGCTGCTTTCTACGGTCTTTTCAATCTGTTCTCTGGATTCTTCATCCCAAGACCAGTGAGTTCGTTTTACTCCTCAATCTTTTACGAACATCTGGTCAGGCGGTCCCTTGCAGGACATCTCAATTTGTTCTCAATTCTTTGCAGAGGATACCGAAATGGTGGGTGTGGTATTACTGGATCTGTCCTGTGGCGTGGACCGTGTATGGATGCATAGTGTCGCAGTATGGCGATGTCGAGCACAAGATCAAAGTCCTTGGCCAAGCTGACCAACCCATCAATCAATACATTCAAGATACTTTTGGGTATGACCCAAACTTCATGGGACCTATTGCTGGAGTCCTGGTTGCTTTCGCAGTCTTCTTTGCCTTCATGTTTGCTTATTGCATCAAAGCACTCAACTTCCAGATGAGATGAGGCTATGATCCTGCTCTTGAAGTTGAAGGCAAGCTCCTGCTCTGATCATCCTGTACATGTAAAACATTCACACAAAATTCGGCCCGGTAAGGTTCTGCAAGGCATTGATTGATTCCGAGAGAAAGGTTAGGCTACGGTGTTCGGTACAGGCTTCAAATACATAGAAAAACATAGAAGTTAGCAGCAAGGTTATATTGATAATGCGCAAATTTAGAGCGACATTTTCTTAATTGGACAAATTTGAAGAGATCGAAGTTGCTTTCCGAGCAAATTTTATAGATGTAGTTGCAACATCTGCCTTGTATAGTATCATATTAATGGATATCCTCACACTTTTCTTCCTTTCGGAAAAAGTCAATATTCATGTTCCATGTAAATTCTGGCATGTATGTATCAGGAAATTTTCAGGAAAAAAAAAAACTATGGTAATTGCAACAACATTCTGTGAAAATTTCATGTTACGCCAAAGAAAAAAATTGTTTGCTTATCTCACATTCTTTCTTTTCTTGGCATATAAATCGATCTAGATCTTAGTAGACTTGGGCGAAATCTATCGAATTGAATAACTCAGCCTGAGAAATGAAAAATGGATAAGGATTTTCAAACCTCAAAAGTTATAATTGCTTCTGTGCACGTATCTTTCTCTACTTTAATGAATTATACAACATTAAATCATCCCGTCAATGAAGTTAGACGCCATTAGTTTACGATAATAATTCATCGTATGATACATACACTTCATATATCAAAGGGCTAACTGGAGTTGTTATGTGTTCCAAAACCTATTCATCTGTCACAGAAACAAGAGAGATAACATGACCTGTATATCCAAACGCGAGGATATACGTATTTTTTTTCTGTAATAATTTAGATACACTCTACCGGTCAAATTAGCGAATGAAATATGCCGATGTTTTCTTTATTCAACCGGCGATTATTTGACTATGCGCAACACATAATCCTAGTAAAGATCAAGGCCAAGCAAAATGGCATCACTTGCCGATGCATTGCACGGGCTTTAGGAGAGTATGCTCTCTTTTTTTTCTGTATATAAGCATTAGTCGTTCTGATCCGAGTAGGGCATGATGTCCTCAGCTGTTTTTGTTGTACTTATGATTAACCTCCCTGATCTTATTTATTACAAGAGAGATTCAGATTATCTAGAGAAATCTTTTGACGGCCTCACTTGTCACCAAGTCGCCATCTTTGTTCCATCCATTGTTCGGTCATGGGGTGGCCATAATGCCTTAGAAAATCTCGGTTCACACACTGATCTAATCACAGGAATAACTCGTTTTTTTTCCCGGATATTTGGAACAAAGCTCGTTGAATTCGCAATGCATTTGCCAGATTTCAGAAATACAGGAAAAGAACAAGCACTAAAGAAGCATTCAACTTCCTTTAATTTGAATGAGGTTTCGGATTGAGGATAAACGTTTCTGTTACTTATTAGTGGGCGCAGTGAAATGCAACTAAGCACAGTGTGGGCCGACGCCATAAATAATGTGATCAGCCCTAGCATGAAGGATGGACATTGGCAACACGTCGCAACCGATAACTAAATGACTCATGACTAGATCATTTGGAGCCTTAGCACAATCATAAGCATCTTTAACACTAAAAAACACAACAAATAAAAAAGCAGCAGATGTTGAAGGCGAGTGATAACGACCGTGATTGTGTTCTTTTCAATTATTATCCTCCACATGCATTTCTTTATCGAAATTTGTCTCTAATCATGCCCACTGAAGTTGGCAAAGATGTTCTTTCCGATAGAATATATGAACTTGATGGAACATTGAACTTATAATACTAGTTTCTCTCTGCCGCACCAGACATCTCTTGGACATAGCAAGAACTTGACTGGTCTGACCAGTAGTACGAGGCAACACTGGTTGCTGATGCAAGGAGTCATTAATTGACACAGTAAGTGAAGCCTAGACGAGTGAGTCCTAAGGAGTAGATATAGAAGATGCCGCCTGTATGTTCACTTGCATTAGTTCTCTAGACCTCCATCATTTGGTCTCTCTCTCTCTCTCTAAAGTAGAGGAGGAAGAAGAAGAAAAAGAATTAGAATACGAAGAAAAGTTCTAGGAAATATGGAGGGATTTGAAAGATCGCGATCCTGGAGCCAAACGAGCCAAAACATGAGCCGGAGCCTAAGCAGGAGCTGGAGCAAGACTAGCTGGGGAATGGAGAACGCGTTCGCTGGCTCCAGGCAATCGAGTCGGACGAGCAGCTTCGACGAAGACGAAGAGGCTCTCAAATGGGCCGCGATCGAGAGGTTGCCGACGTACGACCGGCTACGGACGAGCATCTTCCAGACTTTCGCCGGGAACGACGAGAAGAACCGCGAGCAGAAGTTGGTGGTGGATGTGAGGAAGATGGACCAGAATGATAGGCGACAGTTCATTGATAGGATCTTCAAAGTGGCTGAAGAAGATAATGCGAGGTTCTTGAGGAAGCTTAGACACAGGATGGACAAGTAAGTTCACTTTCATTTTGGAATTGGATGCAAATTAAACGCTTCGCAGAATATTCTAGTTTCTCTTTCTTAATAAAAGACGTATCATGACGAGTCATAGCAATGTTCTGTTTCATTTAGTGATCTCTTCCGGCAAAGCAGATGAATATGAGCAAAAACATAACTCGTATGCATACCAGGTTGCAGGGTAATTGTTAGTACATAACTTTCTTGGCCATATTCCCTTTGCATTTTCAACTTGTCTATTTTTTCACCAAACAAACCGACAGACAAATCAACCAAAAGAAAGAAAACAAGAGCTTAATACAAGCACTTCTGCTGAGGTTTAAAAAGGATGAGAAAGTGACATGGATTGCCTTCTTTATTAACACATGTCAAAAGTTTAAAATTTGCACATTCTGATAAAGACTGAGTCACGCTTCTCCATATATAACTTATCGATGTGTATGCCGCCGACCTCCCACCATGTTGACAAGGTCAGCTGATAAGGACTAGGCTCATAAGGACAAGAAGTAGTCAACTCAGCCAATGGATTAATCATGAATTATAGTGGAATATTTGTCTTGTAATGGATTTGATTTGGATGGTTATTTGCAGGGTAGGTATCCAACTTCCGACGGTGGAGGTGAGATTCGAAAATCTGAATGTGGAAGCAGATTGTCACATTGGAAGCAGAGCTCTTCCAACACTCACCAATGTTGCCCTAAACATTGCTGAATCAGCTCTTGGTTTGGTTGGGATTAGATGGGCCAAGAGGACAAAACTCACCATCCTCAAAGATGTCTCTGGCATTGTCAAGCCATCAAGGTGAACCAAACACACCCCCCAAGCAAGAAAAAATCTTTTTAATTAGGGAAATTGTCGTTAGGATCAGTCCGTATCAGTTCTTAAAACACTAATTTCTTGGTTTAACATTTGTTATGAGTTAATTACAGGATGGTCCTTCTACTAGGCCCACCATCCTCGGGGAAGACTACCCTTCTGCTGGCTCTGGCAGGAAAATTGAACCCAACATTGAAGGTATAGGACTGATCTCAGATAAACTCTCTTGAACCTGTTGAGGATTTACTCATTTACCGATGTAATAAATGTGGGGCTGAAATGTAATTTGTGAAATTGCCCCGATTGAGCAGGTTGGAGGGGAAATATCATACAATGGGTACAGACTGAATGAATTTGTGCCCCAAAAGACATCTGCATATATCAGCCAAACTGATGTGCATTTGGGCGTATTGACAGTGAAAGAAACCCTAGATTTCTCTGCAAGGTGCCAAGGGGTTGGATCTAGATATGGTAATTTTTTTTTTATTAAATAACTTCCAATTATTGATTTATTATTTTTTCTTTGAAAAGCCTGTTTAAATATGGGAAACCCATCAGTACATTAGTAATCAATCACAGGCATAATTGGTATTACTGTCACAGAATTGCTCTCTGAGCTTGCACAGAGGGAAAAAGATGCTGGGATTTTCCCAGACCCGGACGTTGATCTTTTCATGAAGGTCATTGAGTTCATTATATCCAGTTTTCTGAACTCATTTCATTTTCCTGGTCATTGCAATATAGTAATAAAAAGTTCTTTGTTCTTTAGGATTGAATTTTTAATTTCACTTACAGGCAACAGCCATGGAAGGTGTTGATAGCAGCTTAATGACAGATTACACCTTGAAGGTAAGTGAAAACGTTAATTATGCACGTCACTTTCTGGTAAATTTTGGACTTATGCTTGTTGGAAGGACAGTCTCTCTTTTTCCTGAATTTCTGGACTTGGTCAAGTGTTCACTTGCAAGCCGGACAAGCAGTATCATTTGATTCTAGACCAGATTTTAAACTAAGTAGATTATAAACATGTCCACCAACAAAAATGTTAGAAAGTCAAATCCAAAAACTTAAGCTATTAGGTGGAGGAAGACCACATGAATATAAAGAGCATACAAGACCCATGCACAAGAGATGTCGGACAACAACAACTTCAACACCCCCTCTCACGTGCAAACCGGATTACGAGCGACACGTGAAAATTGGCTAAGGAGGTGGGCCTACATACGCGGAAAGGAATAACACTGTCTCTGATACCATGTTAGAAAGTCTAACCCAATAGCTTAAGCTCTTGGGTTGGAATTTCTAACAAAAAAAAAACATAAATTTATGTCTTTTTCTCTTGCCTTCCGTTTGGAAGATCCAATTTCCTGTTTGTTAAGATTTCCAGCAAATTGGTAATCAAGAACATGTTCATCATGGTAAAACTTTGGAGACTTTTGACTTCTTTTCAAATCAAATGTGCAATTAGAAACTGAATCGGCCTTAATCCACAGGAAATGTTAAAATTGATGAATCCTCAATAGTACTGATCAGTTTCTCTACATAGTACAGATCTTAGGTCTTGACATATGTCGAGATACGATTGTTGGAGACGAAATGCAGCGTGGGATATCCGGTGGACAGAAGAAGAGAGTAACGACAGGTTTTATTTTTAGCATTTCTTAGTAAATATCCTTCTAACTATCGACTCCATGTCCGTATTTATTGAGCTTGAATAAGAAGTCCTGACATTTTTACCGTGAGAGTGCAGTGCGAAAAGATAATTTCATGAGGCAATGTTGAACTTTAATGACAAGCCTTGTAAGATCATTCTGGAAGAAGTAACAAATATGCTCAAATTCATGTAAATACAGGAGAGATGATTGTTGGGCCTACAAAAACATTGTTCATGGATGAGATATCAACCGGCCTCGACAGTTCAACGACAAACCAAATTGTGAAATGCCTGCAACAAGTGGCACATCTCAGTGATGCCACAATCTTGATGTCGTTGCTGCAACCTGCACCAGAGACATTCGATTTGTTTGACGATATCATCCTCTTATCAGAAGGCCAGATTGTGTACCAGGGACCACGAGAACACGTTCTTGATTTCTTCGAGCGATGTGGGTTCAGGTGCCCTGAGAGAAAGGGTGCTGCTGATTTCTTGCAAGAGGTAAAAGAAAAAATATCAGCAATAATGGAATGCTTGATTTAATAATAGCTTTTGCTGCGTTGTATGCTCCGACTTTGAGTGTCACTATATGGTAGAATGATTACTGGTCAGGTCAGGTCGGTGTCTACGAATTTCATGCGAATTAGTGTTGAACCATTCAAACTGTGCTAGACTCTGGCTGCTTTTAAAATGTGTCACTAGGTAAAGTGATGTTATCATGTCGTGTCTGATATCCTCGCCCTTATGAATCCGATGGTCTAGCTTGATGTGTGATACTACGACAGGTTACCTCGAGAAAGGACCAAGAGCAATACTGGGCAGACAAAACCAAACCATACAAGTACATACCAATTAGTGAGTTCGCCAATAGATTCGAGCAATTTCATGTCGGCCTGAGGCTCGACAATGAGCTCTCCATCCCGTCCGATAGGAGTAGGAATCACCAAGCGGCTCTAGTGTTCAGGAAATACTCGGTCCCTATGATGGAGCTAGTTAAGGCATGTTTCGACAAGGAATGGCTGCTGATAAACAAAAACGCATTCTTCTACATTTTCAAGACAGTCCAGCTCATTATCGTAGCGGTCATTGGGTCGACGGTGTTCATCAGGAGCAGGATGCACACTCAGAACGAAATGGATGGACAAATGTATATTGGCGCTCTCCTGTTTTCGATGCTCATCAACATATTCAATGGTTTTGCCGAGCTGAGTATGGCTATTGTGAGGCTTCCAGTTTTCTACAAGCAGAGAGACCTTCTGTTTCACCCTCCTTGGACCTACACACTGCCTAATTTCTTGCTCACAATTCCCATGTCTGTGTTGGAGTCCGTCGTTTGGATGGCTATTACGTACTATACCATGGGATTTGCACCTGAAGCTAGCAGGTATGTGAGCTGAAGTTTCAGAAGCATCACTAGGAATCATATCACCATAAGGCAAGGGTATATTGCTTCTCGCCCGCCGTAAAGGTCTGGGGGAGTTTGCAATGCCCTTCATGAGTTCGATTCTTTGGGGGAGCTTGCAGTGTCCTTTCAGAATTCGACTTTACACAATCTCCCCCCAAAATTCTACAAATCATTCAATTTAATAAACTAGTTTCTGTCTCAGTTTTAGCCATCAAAGTAATGATATTTCTCAAGAGATTCTTCATGATTAAGAAAATGTTTAGGTCGTTTAGTTTGAAAGGATTGATTAGTGTCAGCTTTCCCTGCTAGAATGTATCAATTACCTAGAATTCGATACTGTTTATTAGTAAGCAGGTAGACTTTGTATTAGGTTGCAGTTACTGAAGGACGTCATGCTATGTATGTCACAATTTTTAACCTTTCTTTGAGATAGCTGCAATTATTTCCTTAAACGAAATTGCATAACACTGAATCTTACTGCACAATGATGAACTTCATTAATCACGGTAGACTTTAAGGTATTAAAATTGTGTCTCGAGTTTGAGTCCGAAGTAAAAATTTGAATATTCTGAATTGGATATTTCCTATTTGGCGTTGAATTCCAAAGTGAATATTGCTAGTCCATGCTCTATGATTCTGTGTGGAAGTCGGCGAATAAGAAATAAAAGAAGCAGATTACCTTCCTTGTTTTGTTACAAAAGGTGGATATGGTCTCGTGGGTAGAAAGTGGCTCGGTCAACCATAGATCAAAGGAAGGATTTGAGTTATCTTTTTTTTTTTTTTTTTTGTCTTTTTGTGCTTTAAGATAAAAAAGGAAACAAAAGGATATCTTCTAATCTGATTCTGCAAAGGTTCTCGTGAATATATATATTTGCTTGTGGGCAACTTAAAAGAAACGAAGTTGATCAAAACGCGAAGCATCGTTGAAGCGCAATTCCTTTCTTGAGTGCTGTGGGTGGTCTGCATTGACATCCGTAGGCGCTGGGTGCTTGATAGCCAAGGTCTTCGTGCCAAAGTTGATGCAGTCCGTTGCTTGAAGCGCCGTATGATTGTCGAGTGCTTGAGAGGGTCTCTTTCTCCGTTGGTTTTGTTCATGGAATTATATCAAGAATTCAAGTATCGAAGCCGGTTAAAGTTTGAGGTTAGATTTGTGTTTTAATTCCTTTGCGAGATTGAGATTATTTCGCTAGGAATTGGGGGCTAAACACTGTGTGTGTTCTTGGATGTAATTGGGGCTGGGAAACACCAAGAGTGTGTTTGTGTAACTCGAGTGTGATCTTGTAATCTCCGTGTATCGCTCGTTCTATAGTTGAATTCGTTGCTGCTCTCCCCGTGGACGTAGGTCTTTACGACCGAACCACGTACATCTGGTGTCCATTTTACTTTGCTCGTTCTGTCTATTTATTGTTCGATCGCTTGTTCCGCGCAACAATTGGTATCAGAGCTAGGCTTGCTTGAGTTGAAGCGAATCGATGGCGACAGAAGAAGCTAAAGTAAAAATCGACAGATTTGAGGGGAAGGACTTTGGTTTCTGGAAGATGTAGATAGAAGATTATCTATATCAGATGAAGCTGCACGAGCCCCTGCCTGGGAAGAAACCAGAAACGATGAATCAACCCGATTGGGAATTGCTGGATAGACGAGCGATGGGTGTTATTCGGCTGACGTTGGCTCGTAACGTCGCGTTTAATATCGTCAAGGAGAAGACCATTGCGGGTTTAATGAAAGCCCTGTCGGACATGTACGAGAAGCCCTCTGCGATCAACAAGGTCTATTTGATGCGACGTCTGTTTAACTTGAAGATGAGCGAAGGTACATCTGTTTCTAATCATATCAATGAATTCAATGTGATCGTTAGTCAATTGAGTTCAATTGAGATTGACTTTGAAGATGAGGTACGTGCTTTGATTCTATTATCCTCATTGCCTGATAGTTGGAATACTACTGTTACTGCTGTTAGTAATTCTTTTAGGTCAACTAGTTTGACGTTTGATGGGATTCGAGATTTAATTCTGAGTGAGGATATCTGTAGAAGAGAATCTGGCGAATCTATATCTGCTGCTTTAGTAGGTGAAAGAGGAAGAGCTAGTACTCGTGTTAGCAGAAGTAGTATGAACATGAATAGACGCAGTCAGTCTAGGACTGACAGTGATGTTTGTTGGAACTGTGGCAAGAGGGGCATCTTAGAAAAAATTGTTTTAAGCTGAAAAACGAAAAGGCTAAGGGAATTGGAGTTGAATCTGCAGATGATATTGCAGCTGTAGCTGAAAATTCTGATGATGTCAATTGTGTCTTGTCTGTCACTGAGAATTCGTCGTTTGACGGATGTATTATGGATTCTGGTTGTTCTTTTCATGCTACACCAAACATGAACTTGTTTACTTCTTATTAATGCATGGATAGTAGTAAAGTGCAGTTGGGAAACAACGCTGAATGCGATGTTGTGGGTATTGGTGATGTTAAAATCAGAATGCATGATGGTATTGTGAGGGCTTTGACTGGGGTAAGACACGTTCCAGAATTGAAAAAGAACTTAATTTCCTTGAGTGCTCTAGATTCAGCTGGATGCAGGTATTCTTCACGAGGTGGAGTCCTGAAGATTGTTCGAGGTGCTTTGATGATAATGAAAGGAATCAAGCATGGCGGCCTGTATGAACTTCAAGGCGAGACATTGATAAGTTTCACTCCTGAGACATCGACATCTGTTCGAGAGTCTAATGGCTACTCGAGAAAGGCCTGGGTGTTTGTGCGAAAGCACAAGTTTGATGCTGTTGTTAGGAATACGCAGTCGAGAGCTTTGATCGGAACGGAGACCGGTAAGTTGATCAAGCATGTGCGAACTGACAGTAGCATGGAGTCCTGCTCGAAGCTGGCAAATAAATTCTGCATGAAAAAGGGCATAGTGAAACACTGCACTATTGCCAGTAAATCACAACAGTGTACAGAATTGATGAGCAGAGAGTTACTAGAGACGGCCCGTGAAAAGATCTCTAGTGCTGGTATGGCTGGGAGAATTCCAGCGGATGCGCTTAGTATGGCGAGCTATCTGGTGAATAGATCCCCATCGACTGCGATTGGATATCGGACTCCCAAAGAAGCGTGGTCAGGTAATGTTGCTGATGATTCTATTTTTAGAATTTTTAGTTGCCCATGTTATTATCGAGTAAGTGATGGTAAGCTCGATGTGAGGGCAAGGCGCATATTCCATGGCTATGCACAAGGTGAGCGTGGCGATCAATTGTGGTGCCCGAGTGTAAATTCACATGTTTGCAGTAGAGAAGTTACCTTTGACGAGTCTCCAATACTTCTGGCTAGGAGTGATTGTGGCAGTGTTAATACGGATCTGAACGGTGTTCAGCTTGAGGTGGAGTTGCAACCAGAAACTCCTGAGGTAGCAGATACTAGCGTGGTAATCGACACAGATGGTGTTTGTAGCGAGGTGGAGCCTGTAGAGCCAACGGTTGCTGTAACTGCTGATATTGACAAGGTACGTATTCGATCTCCTGACAGATATGGATGCAACGGTGGTTTTGCTTAATCTGTGATTGAGGAGCTTATGTCAAAAAGTCCTTGTGGAGCAGTTAAAAGTGCAGGTGGAGTTGGTGTTCTGATGAGGTCCTCGGTTACGGTGGAGTTCAAGCGCGGCTTGAACTTGGATTATGTCTGTGGCGGTGGAGCCCATTGGGGGTTGTTGGGAGAGTAGTAGATGAAGTTCGGATTGTTACGAAGCAATTGTGACTTGGTTCAAACGTCGAGTCAAGGTGGAGATTGTTAAAATTGTGTCTCAAGTTTGAGCCCGCAGTAAAAATTTGAATATTCCGAATTGGATATTTCCTATTTGGCGTTGAATTCCAAAGTGAATATTGCTAGTCCATGCTCTATGATTCTGTGCGGAAGTCGGCGAATAAGAAATAAAAGAAGCAGATTAGCTTCCTTGTTTTGTTACAAAAGGTGGATGTGGTCTCGTGGGTAGAAAGTGGCTCGGTCAACCATAGATCAAAGGAAGGATTTGAGTTATCTTTTTTTTTTTGTTGTCTTTTTGTGCTTTAAGATAAAAAAGGAAACAAAAGGATATCTTCTAATCTGATTCTGCAAAGGTTCTCGTGAATATATATATATTTGCTTGTGGGCAACTTAAAAGAAACGAAGTTGATCAAAACGTGAAGCATCGTTGAAGCGCAATTCCTTTCTTGAGTGCCGTGGGTGGTCTGCATTGACATCCGTAGGCGCTGGGTGCTTGATAGCCAAGGTCTTTGTGCCGAAGTTGATGCAGTCCGTTGCTTGAAGCGTCGTATGATTGTCGAGTGCTTGAGAGGGTCTCTTTCTCCGTTGGTTTTGTTCGTGGAATTATATCAAGAATTCAAGTGTCGAAGCCGGTTAAATCTTGAGGTTAGATTTGTGTTTTAATTCCTTTGCGAGATTGAGAGTATTTCGCTAGGAATGGGGGCTGTTTGTGTTTGTGTGAGAAAAGATTATTGTATATTCATGAAAGAGAGATTACAATGATATATATATAAGAAGCAAAGCAAACCCTATAGATATAGAAAGACGATTCTACCCTCACTTAATATTTCCTAACACTCCCCTTCAAGTTAGGATGTAAATATCAAATAATCCCAACTTGTTACATAGAAAACTCACTCGACTCCCCCTTAGTGATTTAGTGAAGATATCCGCCAATTGATCTTCCGTCCTTGTATGTTGAAGAACGATTTCCCCTTTCTGAACTTTCTCTCGTACGAAGTGACAGTCAACTTCAATGTGTTTAGTTCGCTCATGGAAGACAGGATTATTTGCAATGTGAATAGCTGATTAATTATCGCAATACAACACCGATGGATCTGATATCGGCAAACCAATTTCTAATAATAACATCCTCAACCAGAGCAATTCACAGGTTACATTTGCCATAGCTCTATATTCTGCTTCAGCACTCGATCGAGAGACCACATGTTGCTTTTTACTTTTCCAGGCGACTAAATTACCTCCAAGGAACACACAATAACCCGATGTAGATCTCCTATCAGTAGGACATCCAGCCCAGTCTGCATCAGAGAAACCTATAGTTTCCAAATGTCCGTAATTCTTGAAAAGTAGTCCTTTACCTGGTGCTCCCTTCAAGTACTTAATAATTCTAAGTACAGCATCCCAGTGAGTAGTACGGGGAGAACTCATGAACTGACTAACTACACTGACAACAAATGATATGTCAGGCCTTGTGATAGTGAGATAGTTTAACTTTCCCACCAATCCTCTATATTTCCCTGGGCCACGTAACAATTCTCCATGTGCTGCATCAAGTTTCACATTAGATTCCATAGGAGCATCTACTGGCTTTGCTCCAAGAAATCCAACCTCATCAAGAATGTCAAGTACATATTTTCGTTGAGATAAATTGATACCTGTATGTGAATATGCAACTTCAATACCAAGAAAATATCGTAAACGTCCCAGATCCTTGGTATTAAATTCCCTGTGCAAAAACTGCTTGAGCTGTTGGATACCATCTGAATCACTGCCTGTAATAATAATATCATCTACATATACCACCAGAAGAACACAGCCAGCTGAGGAGACAGAGCTAAAAACTGAATGATCGACTTGGCACCGTTTTAATCCGAACCTGATAACAGCATCACTAAATCTGCCAAACCAAGCACGAGGAGATTGTTTGAGTCCATATAAAGCTTTATGTAAGTGGCATACCAACTTCTCCCCATGAGCAACAAACCCAGGTGGTTGCTCCATATACACTTCCTCGGATAAGTCACCATGAAGAAAGGCATTCTTCACATCTAGCTGATGAAGATGCCAACCAAAGCGTGCTGCAAGGGAAATAAAAACACGAACAGATGGAATTTTGGCAACATGTGAAAATGTGTCATCATAATCGACACCATATGTCTGAGTATATCCCTTGGCAACCAATCGAGCTTTCAATCGATCAAGAGTGCCATCAGGATGAACCTTAACAGTAAATACCCAACGACACCCAACAGCTTATTTTTCAGCAGGCAATGAAGTAAGGTCCCAAGTACGGTTCTCAATAAGTGCCTTCATTTCATCTTCCATGGCTTGCCGCCAGCCAGGATGACCAAGAGCTTCAGCAACATTGCGAGGCACAGAGATAGAAGACAAGGACGAGACAAATATGGAGAAACTAGGAGATAAACGGTTATATGACAAGAAATTTGAAATAGGGTGACGAGTGCGAAGACAATTGAAAGACCACAATAAGGAGCATAGCGATCTACAGGACGACCGACACAAGAACGTGTACCTTTGCGAGAAGCGATGGGCTGATCAGGATCAGAGGAAGGTGCAGCAACTGGTGAGGGAACAGATGAATCATGTCCTGGCAAAGTCTGGACCACTGTAGTGGGAGCCTTATTACGCCGATGATATGTGCGGTCAGCAAACTGAAATCCTGTAGACGATTCTGAAGGAAGCGAGAGTGAAGGAAGTGTTGGTAAGGCGCATCCGCTACTGTCAGGGGTCAGTATATGTTCCATCTGAGATTTGTAATATGGTTGATCCTCAAAGAAGGTTACATCTGCTGACACGAGTACACGACGACGAGTAGGACTGTAACATTTGTAGCCCTTCTGAGTTCGAGAGTATCCGACAAAGATACATTTCTCCGCACGAGGATCCAACTTATCAATACCTGGAGTAAGTTTATGCACGAAACAAACACAACCAAAGACACGTAAAGGTAATGGAAAGGGAGGACGATTTGGAAGTAAAATGGAGAATGGTGTCTCCCCCTGAAGAACAGAAGTTGGAAGTCGATTAATTAAGAAACAAGCTGTAAGTACAGCATGACCCCAGAAGGTTTTGGGTAGATGCATGTGAAACATTAGGCATCGTGCAACATCAAGAAGATGACGATTTTTACGCTCGGCAACACCATTTTGTTGAGGTGTGTATGAACAAGAAGTCTGATGAATAATGCCATGAGAATCAAGAAAAGGTTGAAAACCGGAAGCGACGGAAAAATATTCTTTGGCATTATCTGAGCGCAAAATTTTAACAGAAGTATGATATTGATTCAGCACCTCAAAATAGAACAGGCGAAAACAGTTAAAAATTTCAGTACGATCCTTTAATAAGAATAACCAAGTCATTCGGGAAAAATCATCCACGAATGTAACAAAGTACCTAAAACCAGAAATATCAGGAGTACGACATGGACCCCAAACATCAGAATGAACCAGCTCAAAAGGACTGGACACACGATTCTGAATGCGAGAAGGAAAGGAAACTCTATGGTGTTTACCAAACTGACAAGCTTCACATTGTAAAGAATTCATAGATTCAGACTGAGACTCAGGAAATAAACGCCTAAGAGTGGTAAGAGGCGGATGACCGGCACGACAATGTACCCAAAACACATCAGAGGATGTGTCCTTCAAAGCTGCAGCAGCTAGCACCTTCTTATCAAAGTAGTATAGACCATTGGATTCATGCCCCCCACCAATCATCTGTCCAGTCCTCAGATCCTGAAAGACACAATGGGAAGGGAAGAAGGATATGGAACAATTTAGGTCTTTAGTCAAAGAACTAACAGAAATTAAATTATATGACGATTTGAGATGGAGGACAGATGATAAAGAAAGAGATGGACTCAAACGTGCAACGCCAATACCATTAACCTGAGATTGTGAACCATCAGCTATGGTAACAAAATTTGACATTCCAGGAGGTTTGGAACAAAATGAAGACAATAACTTAGAATTACCAGTCATATGATGAGTGGCGCCAGAGTCTATGACCCAAGAATCCGAAGCTGCAGAAATTAAACAGGAGGAACTACCTTTGGAGGTTTGTGCCAGAGTAGCAGTAGGAGCTGAAAAACTTGTCACCTGCTGAGACCGAACCAAGGTATCATACTCATTACGTGTCAATGTAATAGAAGCACTCGTATCTCGCATATTAGCAGATTCTGGTGGTATTTGTAAGAAAGAATCTTCTGCCTCTGCATAGGCAGCAAAGTGGGGCCTAAGTTCGGGATGAAGCGTATAACAATAAGCTTCTGTATGTCCAGCCCTGTGGCAATGATGACAAAAACGGGAGCCACGACCACCCCCAGATATAGAGACACCACGAGCACCAAGGCCTCCATCACGACCACCACGACCCCCACTTGGAGCAAAACCACGACCACGACCCCGGAAACCACGACCACGGGCTACACTTGCATTAGTGCCATGAGAAATCATAGCACTTGTTTCCACAGCCGGGGTGACCTTTTCAGCAGGTTGCGAACGAAGAGCACGAGAGAAAATTTCATCCAATGTAGGAAGGGAACTCTGACAAGTAATTTGCTGGCGAAAGGAGGAATATGCAGGTCCTAATGCCTTGAGATATAGTATAACTCGAAGATCCTCTTGTCGTTTAAGGAGGACAGTTGGATCGTTCGAGGCTGGAAGGTAAGTATCCAGTTGTCTGCAAAGTGTCGTGAAACGAGCATAATGCTCAGATAAAGACTGATTCCCACGGTCAAGACCAAATAGAGCCTCCCATGTGTCGCACACCCTTGTCATGTCATTTTCTCCAAAATAAAGTAAAGCACACTTTTCCCAGACTTCCTTAGCCGTTTTGCACTGAATAAAGTGATGACTAATTTTAGGATCCATACTATTCCACAATAGAGTACGGATCGTTGCATCTCCAGCAAGCCAGTCAGCCATCTTGCTCGCATTTGAAGGGACCGTAGATTTAAGATAACCACTGTGTTTAGTGGCAGTGAGGTAAACTTCAACAGCCGTAGACCAAGATGCATAATTAGTTCCATCTAGTTTGACAGAGGTCATTTGTAATTGTGACAGACCAATAGAAGATCCCGAAGCAGCCATGAGTACACAAGAACAAGAATAAATCCAAGCACAATATGATTGTATTCAACAACAATATCACAACGAGCAATCAGCCAAATTCCTCCAACCTAAAACAACGCCGCTTTACTAACCTCACGGCCACAGAGAACAAGCAGGAATTTTCACGCCACTTTAACAATTCACGAGAGGGACCCACAAAGGAGACAAACGTCGACTTGAACCAGACATCAATTTTCTCATGTCTTCCAGTTCCAACACTTGAACTGCATCGAGGGGACTAATCGAAGTAAGCAGTACACCAACTACATACCCGCATCTTCAATTGCGAACTCGCCAGGCTAGGCGACGATGAATCGGGGAATCCCCAGGCGAGTCGACGCTTGACGACGTCGGATTTGCACTCATCGGCCTAGCCGACGACGGACGACGCCAGATCTGGCGTCGGCTGGCTGGGCGACGCGACTTCGACTGGCTTGGCGACGCGACTGGGCGACCCGACTTCGGCGGGCGACGCGACTTCGAGTGGCGACTTCGACTTCTTCTTCGACTGGCGACTTACGCGACTTCGGCCAGCTTGGACGCGAATGGGCGACGCGTCTTCAACTGGCCACTTCTTTTTTTTTTTTTTTTTGTTTCTTCGACTTCGACTGGCGTAGGCGGTGGTGGGTGATCAACGGTGGTGGGTGATTAGGTTTTAGGCTCTCATACCATGTTTGTGTTTGTGTGAGAAAAGATTATTGTATATTCATGAAAGAGAGATTACAATGATATATATATAAGAAGCAAAGCAAACCCTATAGATATAGAAAGACTATTCTACCCTCACTTAATATTTCCTAACAGGGGCTAAACACTGTGTGCGTTCTTGGATGTAATTGGGGCTGGGGAACACCAAGAGTGTGTTTGTGTAACTCAAGTGTGATTTTGTAATCTCCGTGTATCGCTCGTTCTATAGTGGAATTCGTTGCTACTCTCCCCGTGGATGTAGGTCTTTACGACCGAACCACGTACATCTGGTGTCCATTTTACTTTGCTCGTTCTGTCTATTTATTGTTCAATCGCTTGTTCCGCGCAACATAAGGAATGACGCCTCAAAGTATGTACTGAATGACCAAACTGCGGTTTAACTACTTGCAGGTTCTTCAAGCAACTTCTGTTGATATTCTTGATCCAACAAATGTCTTCTGGGCTAAATCGATTCGTTGCAGGCACTTGTAGGACCATGGCTATTGCTAGTACAGGCGGTACTTTAATGCTCCTCGTCGTGTTTATGCTTGGAGGTTTCCTTATTCCTCGAGGTAAGTGTCCCATAAAAGGAAAAGGATATAGAATACATTAGTTAAAACAGTAGGTGCCCACTAGTACTTAGCAAGCAAGGTGGTGCAAGGTGCAATAGCAGAGAGCTTAGAGCTTGTTCCAATGTGGCAGGTAGTATTCCTCGTTGGTGGAAGTGGGGCTACTGGGCTTCGCCTTTAACTTATGCTTTCAATGCCCTGGTTGTGAATGAGATGTTTGCTCCACGTTGGATGAATAAACCGGTAAATCCCCTACTCTGTTCAATTAGTATTTCTAGTCCGGCTGTTAGTTCTGTGTCATTACAGCAATTTGACTTTGACATTTGGTGCTGGTTATGTTTCATAGTTTTAAGGTTTTTGTGTACTTAATTACCATATGCTAAGAGAAGCATGACCAAAGGCAGCACTTATCATTGTAAACTTCTTGTCCTTTGACATAGGGGACATATACATCTTTTCGTTCCTTTTTTTTTTCTTTTGCAAGAAACCAACAAATAATCTGTTGTCTTACAGGCTAGCAGTGGTAATAAGACTTTAGGTTTGGCAGTGCTCGAGACCTATGGTCTCTCCGATGAGAATTGGTATTGGATTGGTGCAGCAGCTCTTACAGGATTCGTAATTCTCTTGAATGTGCTCTATACCCTTGTGCTCACGTACCTAAATCGTAAGCTCTAGCTCAACATGTAAAACGTACCGAGGTTCATTGCCCCTGACATACTCCCTCAGAGGGCATCATCTGTTTAACTCTCTTGTTTAATAAGATACATGGTTCTGCAGCCCTTGGAAAACCCCAAGCTACAATATCTGAAGAAGCAGACAAAGATAAAGAGGACGAACAATCAGGATTGAAGGATGAATCTAGGATGAGGAGACTTTCTTCGACTAAGAGACAATCTTTCAGTGAGCCCTTATCTACATTGGATGGCAAGAACACAAGTAAACAAAAACACAGAGAACAAATTACTCCTTCCCCGTAGAAAATGCTACCGGTTTTGATTTGAGCTTTTGCTTCTGCATCTTTCAGGAGGCATGGAACTCCGAAGGATGAGTAGCCGAACAAATGCCAGTGGCCTGAGCAGAAATGCAGATTGCAAGCTCGAATCGGCAAGAGGTGCTGCTGCGAAGAGAGGAATGGTTCTGCCTTTCACTCCTCTAGCAATGTCCTTTGATAACGTAAATTATCATGTAGACATGCCTCCGGTATGTAATCCCTAGCTTTCGTGCTTGTTTTAAGTCGACATCTCACAATGTATAGTGATTTGAGACGGCAAGAGCTATCCAAATATTCAATTTATTCAACAGGAAATGAAGGAACAAGGGGTCACAGATGACAAACTCCAGTTACTCAGGGAAGTAACAGGTGCATTTAGACCTGGAGTGTTGACTGCACTAATGGGAGTAAGAGGAGCTGGAAAGACTACCTTAATGGATGTTTTAGCAGGGCGGAAGACAGGTGGCTACATTGAAGGTGACATCAGAATTTCCGGATATCCCATGAAACAAGAAACCTTTGCCCGAATTTCGGGATACTGTGAACAAAACGATATTCACTCGCCACAAGTCACCGTGAGAGAGTCTTTAATCTACTCGGCTTTCCTACGTCTACCAAAAGAAGTTGGGAAAGAAGAAAAGATGGTATGAGTACATTCATTTTCAGCCTTTCTCCTATTTTATTCAAGTCGTGATAGAAAGACTGTATCAACACTACGAAGAAGTCGGTGACATTTGATAATTATCTTGAAACGTTTGTGCTGTCAGATTTTTGTTGATGAAGTCATGGAATTGGTAGAATTGGATGATCTCAAGGATGCACTAGTTGGTCTTCCAGGAATTACGGGTTTATCGACAGAACAAAGGAAAAGATTGACTGTAGCAGTCGAGCTTGTCGCTAATCCATCCATAATATTCATGGATGAGCCAACATCAGGTCTTGATGCACGAGCTGCTGCCATTGTTATGAGAACGGTGAGGAACACAGTGGATACTGGTCGGACCGTGGTCTGCACGATTCACCAGCCTAGCATCGACATCTTTGAAGCCTTCGATGAGGTGACCAATTTGAAACTTTTCTCTCCTTTCTTCCTGTAAAATCAAGCAATGGCTTATAGAAGTTCCTAAATTTAAGCGGATTACTTTTCCTTCAGCTGCTGTTGATGAAGAGAGGAGGGCAAGTGATATATTCTGGACCCCTGGGTCAGAATTCCGATAAGGTCATCGAATACTTTGAGGTACTAATCTTGTACACTTACACAAATTCCTTTTAACAGGTCCGGTATGACAGGTATTGAGAAGACAAGGCAGAAACACCTGGTCTCACTCTCCTTTTTGCTTATTTCAGTCTATTACCGGAGTCCCGAAAATCAAGGAGAAGTACAATCCCGCAACCTGGATGCTCGAGGTGAGCTCGATAGCAGCTGAAATACGGCTCAAGATAGACTTTGCGGAGCATTTCAGATCGTCGTCCTTGTTTAAGTAAGTAAATTGCCGAGACTTGAGTTCAAACTAGATCCTTTTCTTGTTGTCCACGAAAACTTTGCCGGCGACCTGCTAACAATTTATGCCTTTGTGCAGGAGGAACACGGAACTAGTGAAGGAGCTGAGTACGCCGCCTCCAGGAGCTAAGGATTTGTATTTCCCGGCGCAATACTCGCAGTCCTCATGGGGACAGTTCAAATCTTGTCTTTGGAAACAATGGTGGACTTATTGGAGAAGTCCTGACTATAACCTTGTCAGAAACGTTTTCACATTAGCATGTGCCCTGATGATCGGGACACTTTTCTGGAGGGTCGGAACCAGAAGGTACGTGCCTCCTTGTCCCACCGAGTGAACTTTTAGCGGTATGGTTTTTCATAGAACATCGAGGTTAAGATTCGATCTTTCATCCAATTCATGCTTGCTGCATTTTATCACATCTCCAGGGAAGATCAGTCTGATCTAAACATGATTATTGGAGCTATGTACTCTGCCATCTTACTTATCGGCATCAATAACGCGGGGACCGTACAACCTGTGATAGCTGTTGAGAGAACTGTGTTTTACCGAGAAAGAGCGGCCGGAATGTATTCTGCTCTGCCTTACGCGTTCGCGCAGGTGGGAATTAAGCACAGAGCTATCCCTTGATTCTTTATCCGGATACATTTTCCACCCAATTCATTGAACTCTAGTGATTCGCTATGTGCAGGTGATATGTGAATTGCCGTATGTGCTCTTTCAGGCCACATATTACACGGTGATTGTGTATGCAATGGTCTGCTTCGAGTGGGCAGCCGCGAAATTCTTCTGGTTCTTCTTCATCAGCTTCTTCTCCTTCCTCTACTTCACATACTATGGCATGATGACAGTCTCCCTCACACCCAACCAACAAGTCGCGGCCATCTTCGCCGCTGCTTTCTACTCTCTTTTCAATCTGTTCTCCGGATTCTTCATCCCAAAACCAGTGAGCTCCTTTTAGTCCTCGAAACCTCAACTCTCTCGGGACCCATCTGGTCACGTGTTTCGGCGCAGGACATAACTATTTGGTCTCTCTTTTCAGAGGATACCGAAATGGTGGGCGTGGTACTACTGGATCTGTCCCGTGGCATGGACCGTGTATGGATGCATAGTGTCGCAGTATGGGGACGTCGAGGACAAGATCAAGGTCCCTGGCCGAGATGACCAACCCATCAATCAATACATTCAAGATACTTTTGGGTATGACCCCAACTTCATGGGACCTGTTGCTGGAGTCCTGGTTGCTTTCACAGTCTTCTTTGCCTCCATGTTTGCTTATTGCATCAAAGCGCTCAACTTCCAGATGAGATGAGGCTAGGAAGATGCCCCTGAAGATGAAGGCAAGGTCTTGCTCTGATCATCCTGTACATATAAAACATCGGCACAAAATGCAGCGCGGCAAGATTTTGCTAGGGACTGATTGATTCCTAGAGAAAGACTAGGCTGCGGTAGCTGGTGCAGGCTGCAGACACATAATTAGTACGTCAAGTGAGCAAGTATAGAACTGGTTAGCGGATAAGTACCTTTTTTTTTTTTTGCAGAACAAGTGATTGAAGTAGAGCTGATTTAGCACGAAAAAATACTATCTAAAGCATCATCCCATTCATCCCCCCTTGAAATTCAGTACTGGAAATGATTTCATTGCCTGATAAATCTCTGGGGAAGTCTTCTTTGTGTTTTCAATATCCATTGTTTCCTTTTTCTTTTTCTTTTTCTTTTTATTTTTACAGAGGAAAACAACTTAAACTTTTAGAACAGTTAGTAATGATCCCACAAAATCTCACACGGTATCGAAACATGAGGTCCTGAGTTTAAATCTTTTCAAATTCCTATTTGCCTCCTCAATGAAATATGTCCGCGCTTAGTACTAAGCACAAAGTCATCATTGAGCGTGAGGAGGGAGTGTTAGAGTAAATCATACCTCGATCTAACGGCTTAAGTTTTTAAAATAGTTGATAGCAATCGTACAAAATTTCACATCTAGTAACATGTTAATGCAACTCTTTTTTTCCTTAAAATTTTCGGGGAAGTCAATATTCGTGTTCCACGAAAATTCTGGCATGTAAGAATCAGGAAAATCCAGAGGGAACAAAAAAAGAAAAAGATGATGATAATTTGCGACCACAAGACGTGATCAACGTCTGTTCATCCAAAAGCGGGTCATGGCATCTTGTGGACGTGGATACCTCTGTTGACTTTTTAATAGCAATCCTTTTCCGCGGCGGGTCGACGCGGCTCTCCTTCCTCCAGTATTTGAATCTTTGTCTTCGAGCTTCAAATTTCATACTGTTTATAGTACAAGGGGTCATCGATTTCAGGACGAATGGTTCCCAACTCCCCATCTTATAATCAAGAATCGCCCTCTAAAGATCAGTTCCGCAAAATACGAACCGTAAACCACCTCTTTGTTTCATGGATCTATCCGAAAATCGAACCATCGGTCCGATCCGGCTCCCAGTTGAATCCCGGTTACGATCCTTCCTAGCACCAACATTAATTCAAAAGGAACCAATCCCTAGCAGTTGAAAAAGGAAAATTTTCAATATGCAAGATAATAAGTATTGTAATATTTGCAAAAATTATTCCAAAAGAATATATATTTATATTATATGAAAGGACCGGTCCGGTTAGGCCAGTTAGATGGTTCCCTCCCGAAATAAGGAACCGAAATGATACCAGCCGGTTTCAAAAAATTGAAATCGAAAATTGGACTGTACTCGCCAGTTACCATCCAAAATCAGTCTGTTGGGTACAGTTCAGTCCGGATTGGGTGGATCATGATTTTTTTGCTCACCCTTATTATATAATATACCCAGCAAACTTGGACCACTCAGCGGATAAATTTTGCAGATTTCGTATTATGTCTTCTTGTGTCGAAAAAATAGGACAAACTATTCAATCAGTCCTAATATCTATTTTATAGATGTCAATCCATTTCTGAACTTTTCACATTTGTCAATATTATCATAAATTTTTTGCGCAAAATTCCAGTACAGTCATTTCGATCTATTTTCGCTGGAAAATGTTGATAGAGCGGATGATCAAATCGAAAATTTAGGGACCGAATTGATGTCTATACAATAAATTTTAAGACTAATTAATTGATTTTTTTTAAAAAATGAATTGTGCACTTCCTCTTTGACCCGCAATCTCAAAAAGGTTATGTCGAACAACAAGCGAACTTCGTTACATCGCACTTCCTCGGTTGTGTCAAAACGAGGTAGGATTAAGCGAACCCGGTTGAAATAAGAGTTGAGCCAAAACGTGATTTTCACTTTGAAAATTTCTTTCTTTCCCTTTCATTGTTGAGGGTCGGCGGCGGGTCGCGACGCCCTTCCCTATGGCCGGCGACCAGTGTCGGCCATCGCCACGGCCCTTGCCGGTGGAGGAAAATAAGGAAAAAAAATCAGGATATTTGAAATAAAATACCAAAATTATCCACGTCAGCATCACCCAGCATTCATGTCAGCGATTTTCGATTAAAATTAGCCGGAATGACTACGTCGGCAAGCCATCAAGAAAAAATTTAGGGCTACATCGGCAAAATTGTAGCGTTCAGGACGGAATTGATCATCATCAATCATCGTACAACAAATTTACGACTTTTTGGACGATTTTTTCTTCGATCAATTAGTTGCAGCGCTCAGCTGATCAACATCCAGTTTCGTGCGCGCGTCAACCTCGTTCTTTTCCAGATTAGTGCCCTTCGATTGGGTTACCGCCTTTGACGGGGATAGCTCCACCTCTCCAAAGCAGGGGCGAGAAATCACCATCGGGCACCAAGTGAAACGACGTTCGGACGACACGACACGTGTCAATCCACAACGGCGACATCATCTTAGTGTAAAAAAAAAAACCTTGGGTCGTGAATTTGGGATTTAATTTGATGGCATCAAGAGAGGACGATGATGCATGGAGCATTTCCTATTTTGAATCATCGTTTTCACGTTCACCTACCCTCAAACCAACCACTCGTTTTGCCGACTAAGAAACAATCCAAAGTCTCACCAACCTAAGGAACAAGCCCCGGTGGCCATTGGGAAAACACGTTTTGGTGTTCCTATCTGAAACCTGAAATTTACCCGTCTTGTTTTTAGGTTCTTAGTTCCATCTTGAAACCACATTCACCCCTACTCTCTTTTTTTTTTTTTTAGTGTGTGGATCGTCGGTAAGAGATGATCTTGAAGCACTAGTCAACACGACCCTTTCGTGTAAGAAAATGCGCCACGACGGCAAGCAGATATAATTGCCCAATTTCCAAACAAACCCTTAAAATTATGCTCAATTTTCTTTTAGCCATGCAAGGCTGGTCATGTCATTGTCCTAACTGTTGGGTGGATGGGTTTGTATGGCCACCAGTGTTCTCCATTATTGACGTGCATTTGTAGGGAGTACGAAGAGAGGGTGGAGTGCCCCCAACATGGTTCTTGGTGGGATCTCTTTAGCTGTGGACCTTGGATTACTTTGCTTGCATATAGTCATGGAGAGATAATAGTTGCCACAGTGGCAAAATAAACAATTGTACTTTCTTGATGGGCTAATTTCTTAAAAAAAAAAAAAAAAAAAGCAAGCACCAATTTTAGATTTAATGACGATTCTATCCCAAACTTTTTTTTTATCTCACAAAAAAACATCAACTTTAAGTCCAATGACAGTTCTGGCCATAACTTTTTTCATCTCATGAAAAGCACAAACATTAGCTCGAGTCTCAAATTCGACCCCCCTTAATTTGGAACCATTAGTTGCCTAACATGGTAATTTCACGTCATCAATAAATTCATGTGGCTTGTTGACGTGAATTTAAGATATTATCCATCCTCTTCTTGGCATGGAATATGAAGTTGTTCATCCGCTTCAGGAAGAGGTAGGGCTAAGCTTGTTAAAAAAAGAAAGAAAAAAGAATGCTCTAATCGTAAGCTTCGCGGATCTCGTCCATGGCGTCTCTCCGTGGGTGATAGTGCATTGTTTCGGATCCCAATTAGACAGCTGATACTTGCGGGTGAAGTGAAGGAGACGATGAATAGATTAACTGTCGTTCTTCAAGTCGTGCGAGAGGTGAAGCAGATGAACAACTTTAAATTCGGTGATAAGAAGACGATGAATAGTGCCTTGAATCCACATCAGCAAGTCACATGGATTCATTCACGACGTGAAATTGCCACGTTCCAAATTAAGGGGGCCCAGTTTGGGACTCGAGTTAAAGTTTGTGCTTTTTCATGGGATGAAAAAAAAAAGTTCGTGCCAGAATCGTCATTGGACCTAAAGTCGGTGTTTTTTTATGAAACCAAAAGAAAAAGTTCGGGCTAGAATCGTCATTAAATCTAAAGTTTGTGTTTTTTTTTTAGGGAATTAGCCCCTTTCTTGATATATAGTGAGATTTTTCACTTTCAGATCGAGGCCAATCACGGCCTTTCCATTGCCTTGGAGGGAGGAAATTATTAGACTAGTTTGAATCATAAGTTTCTTGTATCTTTTCAATTCTATGCATGAATCCTACTTCCAAATTTCATCCCCGCTCTTATAATAACTAGCATATCCTTCTATTCGATATATATAAAAAAATAAAGAGTAATTTAGTTTTGTTTCTAATATCTCTAAATAATTACCTAACAAATCTCCTACTTTCAATATAATAGCACGTATCTCGCATTTAAAATTCACGTCTCTCTCCCTAATTTCGAAATAAAAATAAAAATCATCGCGAACAGCGCTTCGTTATGCACGAGATTTAATTCTCGATTTTAACTTTTAGGAACTTCGATACAATATCTGCGAATTGCAATATCAAGCATGAGATTATCAATATGGTATGCTCATTTGAAAATGGAACGACAAAGTCATCCCCCAATAATAATTTGCATTATCTAAGAAAAGTGAATTCTTAATGCATTCAAAAATAGATAACGTATAAACCTCTCTAGATATAAATAATAACATATATAGCAAGACTGATTTATAAAAAAATAATTTCCTAAATGGCGGGATAAAAATCTATTTTGAGAAAACAAAAAGTTAGGGAGCTATTTCTGATAGGAGTGATCGGTTCCTGATCCGGTCATATATATATATATATATATATATATATATATTTGTAATTTGTCATTAAATTTTTCTCGTTAACGACATATTCACTAAACCACCTCTCATTAATTGCATCGATTTGTCGCTAAACTTAAAAGTCATACTAAGCATCCTAAGCATCTTAAGCTTAGGTTTAGATTTAGGACTTTTTTTTTTAAGAATATATTAGCCGGTTCGGTCCGGAACCCTCGAAAACCGAATCAAGCCGGCATGTTTGAATCCATCCTAGCGATTTTCGATTCGATCCGTCATTATGCTCAGCCCTATTCCTGACCTGGGAATAATAAATAGCCAAGGAAAATCTAGTGACAGAGAGGTCGAATCGAAATTCTACACAAAAGACAAGGGCTTCGATGCAAACTCTCATGCAACGACAGCTCTCGCGAATAAATCGGAATCTCCGACGTCCCTCAATTTGTTTTCCTATCAATTTTTTTTTTTAAATATGAACTGGTCATTGTCTGATGCAGCCTTAATCCGAGGGATATAGTTGAGGCCTCATTGTCAACTTATTGACAAAATTTGGGATAATCTTTTCATGGAGAAAGCTCGACAATGCTGAAGACAACAAGAACAAACTCCCACCATATGTTTTATGTTCATGTCTCTCCTTCCATTAAGCAAAATAATTAAATACGGACCATACATAATTTATTTGCACGTGTTGATTTTTTTTTTCCTCTTTTTTTCGCGGAGCGACCTCCTCCTTGCAAAAGAAAGTAGTCGAAATGAAATAGAAGCCAATTTCGGAGTTCCATGCGTGAAAAAAAAAAGAAGATCGTATCGACATGTTTTTAGCCGGAAACACGCGATGCAATGTTTACGAGACCAATCTAGTTAGTAATTCGAACTCAAAACTGTCGATATTGTTAACGAAATGACTAAAAGAGGAAATCTTCGATTTGGATCGCGAATTAGCTTATCTTGAAATTAAATCGCGAGAAACTGTTTTTTTTTTTTTTCGTGGGTACCCTCTTTATTAATTTCGAAATGAAATGCATCGCTTGATTCAGATTGAGAAGACAACTATGTCGCACGTGTGATTAATATGGATCAAGACACCACATCTTAGGCAATAAAAAAAAAAGGACAAAGAAAATTTAACCTCACATCTTATTTCCCGTCACTGTGTTTTATATGCTTCCCAAATCGTTGGGAGGTCCATCAAGTTGGAAAAGGACCTTCGGATTTCTCAATCTCAAAAGGGGATTTTTCGCGGCAAAAAGGATTAAATAGAAAAAAAAATTAAGAGCATAATTCAAGTTCTACTCTTGGTCAAAACCCATTCACCTAAGTGCATGTCCCAATTCAAAACATAAAAAGGACAAGAGAAAAAAAAATCATGATAATAGTATGAATATGACTTGACTTCGCTCTATTAGAAAAGCCGGATCGAATTCGATTCTCGATAATCATGTTAAGGTAGCGCATGAAATCTTGCCAGAAATTTCATTTTCCTGCCAGAAATCGATCTTGCAGGGAAATTCGTTTGATAAAAACACTGTCGAAGTAGAAATTCGTTTGGTAAAAAAATTGACTTATGGCAAGATTTTTTGTCAACTTGGAGAAGTAAAATTTTTCTACTTCTCCCATCCAGAAGTCATTCTCGTGGGGCAGGCCGCCACCGTCTGCCGCCGGTCATCACCGCCGCCGGTCGATTGGATTTTACATGGAATATTGACGTAATCGATTTGTAAAAATCTAGGAGTTGTTGCAGCCAGAATCTCCAAGATGCCTCAAGCCAAAATTTTATGCGGGGCCCACAAAAAAACATGTGACATGACAATGACATTGCCAACGTCCAAGCGCCAGGCCAAGGCAAGGGCTTCCTGGAAAGTGGAAACAATAAAAATTGAATGAAATAAAATAAAAATGGAATGGAGTGGCCGGGTATAATAATACCACCCAGCTTTCTTACCAAACTCGTACCTCTTCTTCCATCACCGGTCGCCACCTGATTCACATTTCTGAGAGAGCGAGAGAGAGAGAGAGAGGAGAGAGAGGAGGTGCCCAAAGAGGGGAGAGAGACCCTTTCTTTCATTCTTCCTCTTTCACCGGGCTTCTCTCTCTCCCTCGCACGCACTCCTCAGAGGCGAAAGACTCTGCCCTCTTCCGACAGCTTTTTCCGTCATGATCTCCTTGAGCCGCACCGCTTTCCTGGTAATTCGTTTGTCTGATTGTCCCTTTCCCTCGTTTCTCCATCTTATTTGCCTCTTTCAAGCATCGAGTTCTGATCTTCAGTGAATTTTCGCATCTGGGTCTGCGATCGTTTTGCAATCTTTGAGTAAAGTTCGAACATTTCTCGTTACGGCATATTTGCTTTTCTTGTTCTTGTTTTTTTCTTCTTTTTCTTTTGGGTCTTGTTAGCTGCTTCGATTCGTAAATCGCAAGTTCCTTTCGAAATTTCTTGAAACTTTTTCCTCGTGTCAAATGTTTTCATCCACATCGGTTTTCACGAAATATGAGTTCCTTTCACTGTTTTGTCGCCTCTTCTACATTGGCGCGACTTCTGTGGGATTTCCGTCCATATTTCAGCGCCTAATTCACCCTCTTTAATTGTTCGCGATTGAAAATTTCTTAAGAAGTTTAAATAATTTGTTGCTGGTTCTTTCGTTGCAGAGCAACTCAGGCGTTAATGGGTCGGGTATAAATGCCCGGAGACAGAGATGCCGACCCCCAGCTTATGTGAAGGTCGTTGCTTCGCGCTCAAATCAGGATCAGAAAGGGAGAGCAACCAGCGAACGAAGCGGCAGCGCTTTGGTGGAGAGCACATTGAAGGAAACGAAGGACCATGCTCCATCCTCGCCCGTCAGCGTCGACCTCGATTCCACCGTCGGTGGCGGCGTCAAGGACGTGTACGGTGAAGATAGCGCCACGGAGGATCAGCTCGTGACGCCCTGGGCTGTGTCTGTGGCTAGGTACTGCAGAAGTTTACATCTCTTTTCTTACCGTGGCAGATACGTGTATTTGTTATGTGATTGGTCTTTCATGTAAAAAGATTGTAGATTGATGGTTTTATTGCTTTGGTCTTTGCATCATAAATTATGTTTGGAGGAATATATAAATTTAAAAAAGAGTAGCGTGGATTTGAACTGTATTATTTGTATGGCTACTATAGAAAATTCTTCTTTTATTGAGGCCTTATTCAAATGTTGTCTTTCATTTTGTCTTTTATTTGGATGATTTGGTGGAATGATCGGAGACTTCAGAGTGTTCTGTCATTTTTCTAGTTATCCTGTTTCTGGATAAGGTGTTCAGTGCTGTTTTGTCTCGTTTTGAATGCCCTTAGGATTTTAGGCTTCTAGGTTCGAGTTCCATGTTTCTTTCCACTAATATGATTCATATAAGGATGTACACTGCCATGTATCTTACAAAAATTCTTTTCCGTTGGCTGTTCATTGATGGTTCGATTAGTTTCCGCTTTCCTTTTCCGAAAGCTGGTATATTAGTAGCTAAGCTTGTACATTGGCTCTTACCATATGATAAATTCAATACCTAGCTCTAGTAAACATTTTTTTTTCTTCTGACACGATATATTAGTTCTTTTGAGTTATGAATGTCCGATTTCCCCATCAATTTTAATGCAGTGGATTGTCTTGTATTGATTTCCTTTTGTAAAGAGTATGCATGACGATCGGAGAACTCGATCGATTATTGACTAGATGGCTTTCAACATTCCTAGCTGGTCAATTTTCGTGAAAAAAAAAGGTTGTTATGATAATACAAGAAAGTACTGGGATAACTCATGGTAAAATTGGTTAGGGTGGTTGAGAGGTCTAAAATTTTTAATTGCTTTAAACTGTCTGAAGCTCTCTGGTTGATTGTGATTCATTGCTCGACGTTCCTCTTTTTCCTTTAGCTTCATCTTGATATACTTTTTTCGCTATCTTTTGGGTTCAGTGGATATAGTTTATTACGATATCCACACCATAACAAAGGACTGGCCTTCTCTGAGAAAGAGAGGGATGCACACTACCTGCGTGGCCTCCTCCCTCCAGCAGTTGTTTCTCACGATCTTCAGGTTGTCAGATAAGCCTTGTCATTGCCAGCAATATTTGTAATGTTCTCGGTTTTTATTTTTCCCACTATTGTTGAGAGAGTTATTCGTTACCTTGCATTTTCCTTTGTTTTTTGTCTGCCTATTCTACTTGACAGGTGAAGAAAATGATGCACAACATTCGCCAATATCAAGTTCCCTTGCAGAAGTACATGGCCATGATGGATCTTCAGGTAATTGTCTACTTATACTCAGTTTTTAACTTGTAAAATAGCTGAAAACTAATTTGGAACAAACTCAACCTCCAAAAAATGAATTATAGGATTATAATTTGATGCGCAAAATATTCTTCATACGCAATTTTCCTGATATAAAATGAAAGTGATCTCCTGATGGAGTAGTGCTGTGGTGAAACAGATAGTTAATGCTTGCAAATTTACCACCTTTGCAGGAAATGAATGAAAGATTATTTTACAAGCTTCTCATAGATAATGTTGAGGAGCTACTTCCTGTTGTCTACACTCCAACTGTTGGTGAAGCTTGCCAAAAATATGGGAGCATCTTCAGGCGTCCTCAGGGCCTGTTTATTAGCTTGAAAGAAAAGTGAGCTTATCTGTCCGTATCACTTTATTTGGGTGGTCCTTGCGTATTCCTGGTGCATATTAGTTGACATTCTGAGAAAGTGTTAAATGGCGATTTATCTTTTGCAAGGGGGAGGATTCTTGAGGTGTTGAAGAATTGGCCAGAGAGGAGTATTCAGGTTCTAGTTGTGACCGATGGTGAGCGGATCTTGGGACTCGGAGATCTTGGTTGCCAGGTATAATATACTTCTACTGTCTTTGTTGGGCGACTCTTGATAAGTTTGGTGGTGGGTGTGTAACTAAACCATATGGTTAGGTGAACAAGGTCTCTCTCTCTCCCTCTCTCTCTCTCTGAGAACCCACATGATTCATAACTATTCATATATGCTTTCAGGGAATGGGGATACCAGTAGGAAAGCTTTCATTATACACTGCTCTTGGAGGAGTCCGTCCTTCAGCAGTAAGTTGCCACTGAATCTGTGAATCATAAATTGTCTGAAAAAGATCTCAATCAAAATCTCATCCAGATGGATATAGTTACATGCTAAAGCTACATTGTATCCACTCCTTTTACTTCCACTGAAATAAAATACTTCTTTTCCTCCTCCTACATGCAATCTCGTTGACTTTGATTCAATCACCTATTAGTTGAAAGTTACCTTGTATCTTCCTGCACAGTGCTTGCCTGTGACCATTGATGTGGGGACAAACAATGAGAATCTGTTGAACGACGAGTTCTACATTGGGCTCAGGCAGAGGAGGGCTACTGGACAGGTGTCCCAATTGATTTGATTGCTTTCTTTGACCTGCTTGGAGTTTGGTTATCATAATGTGCGCGCTGTTTTACTTACTCATGCTGGCCTTTCATTTCCGTAGGAGTATGCTGAACTTCTACATGAATTCATGACTGCAGTCAAGCAGATCTACGGGGAAAAAGTCCTCATACAGGTTATGCTGCGGAAATTTAGCACAGATGAGCTGTGAAGACTGTACAGTTCTCTGATTCTGTTAAATGTTTTGCAGTTTGAAGACTTCGCGAACCATAATGCATTTGATCTACTCGAGAAGTATGGCACAACTCATCTTGTTTTCAACGATGATATTCAGGTAATGTACATAATATGGTGATGTGGAGGAGTCTGTCAAAAATGCCTTAGTTCTGTGCTTATAAGTTCTTTCCTCTGCAGGGAACAGCATCAGTGGTGCTTGCTGGGCTTGTCGCAGCTCAAAAATTAGTTGGCAGGACGTTGGCTGATCATAGGTTCTTATTCCTGGGAGCTGGAGAGGTTGGATCCAACCCGTGCTTATCACACTTTCTTTTGTTTGACTCCCTTCTGATTGTTGAGTGAAAGGACATCCTGGAGCAATTGACTAAGGAGATTAGACAAAAGCTGGTTAAGCTGCCTTAGATAAAGGAAGAGAACCCCTCCTTTTCTCTTAGTGTGTCTGTTTTTATATGCAGACCTGCTACCCCTCTTTTTCTCGCAATGTGACTGTTTTCATATGTAGACCTGCTAGTCTATTAGTTGTGTTGATTTCTATTGAGCCTCCACTATTTGGGATTCAGCATATTTGCGGCAATATTTGACCATTTACATTCTATCTAGGAAAGGGAGGGAAAAAGCATACCATGCATTTTCCAATCCAGATGTATCATGTTATCCCATATAGTCCAACTGTCTCAGCGTGATTGATTGTGCTTGCAGGCTGGTACTGGAATAGCAGGACTCATAGCCCTTGAGATTTCAAAACAGGTTTATCCTCTAGATCGAATTATCTATCCATATATTTTTCCGAATCTTTTTATTTGATGTATCTTTGGAGTTCATTGACCGCCGACCCCAACTAGTTTGGGATAAAGGTGTTGATGTTGATATTTTTCCGAATCTTGATTTGGCGATTTTGGACAGAAGACATTTCTAAATTTCTGAGGTTTATTCACTGTGCTATATGCAGACGGGCGCTCCTTTGGAAGAGACTCGTAAGAACATATGGCTCCTCGACTCAAAGGTAGTGCTACACATCATTTCACTTATCATAGTTATTCTTTTGTCCAGTCCATTGGCTATGAGTTGACATAGTGATGAATAATTTTCCTAGGGATTGATTGTTGGCTCCCGAAAGGAGTCTCTGCAACACTTCAAGAAGCCCTGGGCTCATGAGCATGAACCCGTTAAGGAACTCGTGGATGCAGTAAAAGTATGTTCTCTCTCTCTCACACACACACACACACACACGTAAAATAAATGCTCATATGTGGTTGGAAATGGTCCTTCATCTATGGGATTTTTACTCACCTCACTTCTTGGACCTCGTCAGTCAATCAAGCCAACTGTGCTGATTGGAACATCTGGAGTGGGAAGAACATTCACCAAAGAAGTGGTTGAGGCCATGGCTGCTCTAAACGAGGTAATTTCTACTCTTTATATTCATTTGTATTTGAAGGATCTTCTCTGTCAACATGAGTGGCTGAAATTTAGTCATTTGGGTGCCTGCAGAAACCAATAATTCTTTCTCTTTCAAACCCAACTTCACAATCAGAATGTACGGCAGAAGAAGCATACACATGGAGTCAGGTAACTTAAAAATAACAATTTTATATCTAAGTCTACACATCTATCATTTATCTCTATTTTTGTCTTCTAGTTCATAATGCGATTCTTTATCAACTGACGAGTATATGTTCATTCGTGTCATGATGGATCAAATATGACCGTTCATACCTGCAGGGCCGTGCTATCTTTGCGAGTGGAAGTCCATTCGATCCCGTTGAGTACGAAGGGAAGGTTTACGTCCCTGGCCAGGTTTGATTTATCTAAACTCGCCGTCACGTACAGATGCTTGAGATCATGAAAAGGCTGACTCGTTTGTGCTATTTCTCTTCGTTAGGCAAATAATGCCTATATCTTTCCTGGACTTGGGCTGGGCTTGATAATGTCTGGCGCAATTCGGGTTCACGATGATATGCTTTTGGCTGCCTGTGAGTGCTCTTATCTGTGTTCTGTACTTGCAATTTTTTTGTTTTTGGTCGGATTGTACGTGCAATTTCAAATGCAATTTTTTCAAATGCTCAATTTCTGTAGCTCTTTTCTTTTCTGAGTTTCTTTTGCACCCCCCCCCCCCCCTTTTGGGAACAGCTGAGGCCTTGGCTGCACAGGTGACTCAGGAAAATTATGACAAGGGACTCATTTACCCGCCTTTCGCTAACATCAGAAAGATTTCCGCGCATATTGCAGCCAATGTGGCTGCCAAAGCTTACGAACTTGGTGAGCTCTCTTTACATATTAGCAAATACCTAGAATTTTTCATAATGCGTTAATTCGTCGCTGTGATCTTATTGGAGGAAAAACCATTTTCAGGTTTGGCGACTCGCCTTCCTCAACCGGATGATCTGGTCAAGCATGCAGAAAGCTGCATGTACAGCCCCGCCTACCGAAATTACCGGTGAACCCTGAGAAAAATGCTGAAGTTTTGCCGCTTCAAGTTTGCTATTGGATTATAGTATTTATCGATTTTTCTGTTCTCTGTTTGCCTCATTGGTTATTTATATACCCTGTCGCTACCTAGGACAGATGTTCTACGAAATGGAGTGGAAGAATTTAGGTCATACGATAGTGAAAGATGAAAGTGGGATCATAACTATATCTAGTGTTGCTAAAAGTTTCCTAGACCAATCGATCTCAAATATTGTCGTAGCTTGGGCTGGATCAGTTCAATGAGAACAATTCTGACAACATACATGCCTGAAGATTATTTCAGTCTCTGTTCTCGCGGTGAATGTTTTGTCAAGGACAGCATCCCTTGTCCGCTTACCTTGCGCCTCATACCAAATGTATAAAGCATGAGATCTCATCCCGTTGTTGCGTTGCAACTACGAGATATAACGTCTCGATGGGCCTTAATGCCTTTGCCGCGCATCAGCGATCGGCAGATGACGAACTAATCCTCGCCCACTAGTGATCATAGTTGTTGGAGGTTATGGGTTTTGAGAGAGTAGAAAGTGTTTGCTTGAAATATTACACTTTGAGACATCAAATTTGAAATGTTCAATAGTATTACCTTCAGCGGAGGGCGAACCTTAAAATATATAAGCAAGCTACTGGATTTCAGCTCATATGGACTCAAATAATCAAGTTTTCACTTATTGGGCTTGTATATGAACATATTATATGGATTATATTAACAATATATACAATAATCTCCTTTTATGTTCACCATATAGCACAATCTAATACGGTGGTCAATGTGATATTCAAACAAACATGAATTATCCACATTCAGTCTAAGACAATCAACTCGGATCGATCAAAGAGTTTTAATAATAAATATTAAACTTTATCATCATTTGCAGTCTAAATAGGTGAATCATCCTTATCATGAATCTGTTCTGAGATCAGCATACCAGAATAAATCTCTGAATCAGTTCACAACCAACATATGCATAGCAGTCAAGTATAAGTAGGACAATCAAAATAGTCCAAGGCCTTACAAATACAAGAGACAAGCATAATGATGTTCACAACATAAGGACAGAAAAGTATATGTCTCAAGTAAACGGACTCCATAAAAAATGGACATTTGTAGGTAAACAGTTAAGTCCCCCACACACTCTGAATATATATATTCATTCATTCATCAAGTATATATATATATTCATTCATTCATCAAGTAGGTCATCTTGGTTAGGATCCCACTCATTAAGCTCTCCTCCATCTCTACCATCCCCTATAGAATCTCAAATATGAATTTCATATTATCATGAATTTAATCATTTGAACAATCTATCAGAAGTGTCTAGTTCTATTAAAAGAACTTAGCACCATAACACCAAGTAGAGAGAAACATATATTGACGTCACAAAGAATCATAATATCATGTTCATAAATATCAAGTCAGTTTCATAAATTATGAACAAGGCCTAAACAGTTTGATTTACAAAGAGACATCAATCCAAGTTTATTCCTAAGAGAATAACTTAGTTTCAATTAAGAACAAGACCAACGGGCTACTTATGCAATCAACTATTTCTGTGTTCCAATTTGGAATGTTGCAATTACTGATTCCTTAAAGTTAAATAATCTCGCATCAAGTTTGGAATGTGATCATTTAACTAATGGATAGTCCAACTTGGTCGGATTGTATCATCAAGTTTGGAATGACACAAGCTTCACAGATAGAACCTTTAAATTAGGTCAAAGTCATCTTCATCAAGTTTGGAATGAGATAACTAACCATTTTCAAATTAGCCAGCAACCATGAATATCGATGAAACACATAAACTGTGGTTATCATTTTGGCCAACAAAAGAATATTCGATAATTCAAAACAAACAACAAGAAGGTAAGTAAATTGTATTTAAGACTTATTTACACATTCTTTAACCCCATTTCCCCCACTGTTTTGAATAATCGATCTTTAGGCAAACCTTTCGTGAGAGCATCGGCCATGTTATCCTTCGATCTCACATCTATTAAGGTGATAACTTATTGTTCTCTTAGATAATTCAACAACGCATGTCTCAGTCTCACATGTCTTCTCTTTGAATTAAAGAGAGCATTCTTGACGATTTGGACAGCTGCTTGATTATCACAAAACAGGCTTAAAGAACTAATCTTTAGCCGAGTTAAAGGAATATCCATAATCAAGTTCTTTATCCACTCTGCCGCTTCGACGGCTGAAGCTAAAGCAAAAAGTTCTAATTCCATAAACGACAATGCAATACAAGTCTGTCTTTTGGATTTCCAAGTAATAGCAGCTCCACCCAAAGTGAATACATATCCACTTGTGGACTTACTATTTTCAATCTCTGAACACCATGAGGCATCACAATATCCATCCACAGTTGGAGGAAAATCAGAGTAACATATAGCAAAATCTTTAGTACCTTTAAGGTATATCAGCCTATTGAGGGCATCCCAATGCTCTTTACTATGATTACTAATGAAACGACTCAGCATGCCAATTGTAAAGGCTATGTCGGGTCTATTGCAACTCATAGCATACATGAGACTACCAATCAGTTTCGAGTACTTTAACAAATTCACGTTGGTCCATTCATTGGGACTCAGTCTTTTATTAAAGTCACATGGTGTCTCACTCGATTTACACTCACTGTATCCCCAAGTAGAAAGTAACTGCTCAATATAATAAGTTTGGCTAAGGGAGATGACTTGCATTTCAAAACTTACTTTTGTCACTCCCCGAACCCGACGGGCATACGAACATCTCACCTGGCCGTTTGTCTTATCGTTAATGCCCAGGATCCTTCGGCCAAAAATTTACAAATCCATATACATGTGGAAGGGAGAAACAACTCCAAATAAATAAAAATAAGATGACTTCGGACGAAAGATGGTACTCCTCTCATTACTCGCCAAACTGGTTGCAAGGTCAAAGTAGACAATACAAAATTATCAACTTCTTAAGACTACAAGGGTTACATCCGAATAGAGTTCAATATCTAAGTTCTTCAAAAGACGTCTTCCAAAATCACTCCATGGCAATCACCCGATTCCAACCCTTGGAACTTGAAAAAATTGTTAATCCCCAACGGGGTGAGATATAAATCTTAGCAGGTTCACCCTAAACCTAGGCTAGGCCATCAGTCCTCCTAGAGCATACAATGAAGCAAAATGCAAAAGCACCTCAAGGCATTAGCACATGGCATTCAAGTATCAAATATCTCAAAGTACTTGGCATATTAAGAGATCACAGTCAAGTACATCACATACTATGAGACCCAAGCTTCACGCACTAGCATGGAATAAACTCATAACTTCATATTCATCACAGTGGCATCATAATATCTCATCGCCAAGGCATATTAGCCACGATGTATTTTCAAGGGCACTCTGGCCATATCATTTGCATTAGGGCACTATACACATGCAACCTTTGGGACACTATAGCCATTTCGATAACTGGGGATAATTGGGGCACTATAGCCATTTCAATAACTAGGGCACTATAGCCATTTAAATCTCATATGCACTATAGATATTTAAATCTCATAGGGCACAATAGCCAATTCAATAGCATAATGGCACTCTGGCCATGCTTTCACAATAGGCAGATCACAATTCAATTGTCACACGATCTTACAACCAAAATTGTCACACTATGCCATTCAAGTCATGTAATTCACCACTCAATCAAGCAATTCACCAGCCAAAGATGTCCAGTAGTGTCCTAAAGTCCTAGTAAAGATTTAAGGGTCACTTACCTCCCCAATCAAGCTAGCAATTTCCAATCAAAATATTCCACCAAGCTCGATTCATAGTCGACTAGAACTGGGCACTCGTACGGTCCTAAGAAATCATACAATTCACCCATCAATCCTCTCCAAATTTCAAATCCCCAAAAATTGTCATTTCTTAACCTCCACGACCATGTTCATTCAAAACCAAACTGATATTTTTTTTACTAACTTTTTGATAAATCCAATTTCATATTCTTGTCCCTCAAGGTCTTATGGACGCGTGGGCGAAAACGGAGCTCAATTTGAGTACCGGACGACTTAGAACGGCCCATTTTAAAAACGGTGTGCGTTGAGGACAGATTGGTCGGCGTCTAATATTTTTAACCTCAAACAGCCCTTAATCACTTCTAAACTCCAATTCTTTATAAAATCTCCTTGCCAACACATCATACAACATTAATAGATGTCTTACCGAAGGTTTCAAGGCACGGCAACGCTCCAAAGTTCCTCAAATGGATCGGTTTCCACGGTCCAAAGCAAGGAAAGAATCGGTTCTGAGTTGAACACACCCAAACAACCATTTAATCACCTCTAAACTCAAATTTCTCACAAAACCAACTTGCCAATACATCAATCTACATGTCTAGGAGTCTCACCGTGAATTTTAGAGCAAAACAACATCTCCAAGAGCCTCAAAGCAGCTCGGTTCCTCGCGGTCAGTGCAGGGGTAAAATCTGACCTTGCAAAACCCAATAAATTCTCCATGAAAACCAATTCTAATGCCAATGAACACTCAACCTCAACTTTCTCAGTCCTTATTCTAAGAGTCTATGAGGTCTCACCGAAAATTTGGAGCCATTTGAAATCCGGAAGCCCACGAAAACAGACCTTCTCCCAAACAGGTCAGATTTTGCCTCGTCCCGACCTTTTCCCACTCAAACAGACCTACAGGACAAACGGTTGAGCCAAATTGAGCTTATAATATGTCCCTAGAAAGGTAAGATGATAAGTTTTCAAATGGCGGTGGTTTTACCCCAATCTAATGTCGAACGACGGAGATATGGCCAGAACAGTGGGCATGGTCGGAACTAGGTAGTGACTGAGCGAGAGGCTTTCTCGGCCAAGAGGGAGAAAAGAAAAGGGGGAGAGAGAGAGAGGAGAGAGAGAGCTGCCGAGACAAATGAGAAGAGAGAGAGTGTGTCTTTCCTTAATCCCCCCTTGGTCAACATAGAGAAATGGTAGTTGGAGACAAGACCTCAATTAATTGTTAATGGATAACTATTGCTCATGTGATGACACTTGGCATTTGTCCATAATATCTTACACCAATTGACTCTTATGCCCTCCTAGTTTTTTACCATTAAGGGGGATTGACAAAAGACCAAAATGCCACTAATCAATTCTTAAGGCAATGGTATTTCGCCAGGGGCAAAATGGTAATTTCACACTTTCCGTCCGAATTTTTACTTTTCCAATATAAATTACCCTCGATAAGGCAGCGTCCAATTCCTTCCTGATGTTGGAATTCCTCAATGTCCAAAACCCAATCTCGAGGTCCAATTTCATGTCGAGCTCTTGTCGACTGTAATTCCAGTTTATCTCAAGCTGACGGGCGATTCTTGCAAGCGCTACGCGTATCGACCTTAGAATTTCTCAAGCCGTGACGACTTTGGTTGTCATGTGATTGCGAGGGCTTATCACTAGTTCCTGCGGTCCTGATCATCGGAATCCGATTTAGGAAGTTCTTACAAATTACACATTGATTAAGCAGAATCACCCGCGTCACAACGTATAACGCTAGCAAGACATTTCATGATCGTTTCTAGATCGATCTCTGCTGGCCCAAAATATCCTCTCGTCAATCCTTATGGTCAAAGTATCATTTCTCATTCGAATTTCCCAAGTCCACGTACCCGTCTCCACGTTAGTCTTTCCCTTTTGGTCAGTTAACTCGAGAGTGGCCAACTCCGAGCGAGTTATAACTGAAATAAATGATCGATATCCTTCCATTCAATAGCCTCGAGAGGGGTCGAAATTCAGAATGTCACAACTTTCATACCAAAAGTGGTATTAGCAATACCAAGATCTTTCATGTCAAATTATTTAGCTAAAGTAGCTTTCACGTCACTCACTACAGAATGATCGGAGCCAAGAATTAACAAGTCATCAACATATAAACAAATGATAACTATCTTATTTGACATAGAGCGATGATAAATGCATTTATCTGAATAACTTGACTGAAAGCCATAACTCTTTACCACTTGTCAAATTAATGCCACATCTTAGGTACTTGTTTAAAGCCATACAAAAATTTGTTCAATTTACAAACTTTGTCCTCAAGACCTTTTATAACATACTCTTCCAGTTGTTCCATGTAAATTTCCTCATTTAACTCTCCATTGAGGAAAGCTGTCTTTACATCCATTTGATGCACCACAAAGTGTTCAATAGATGCCAAAGCAAGAAGAATTCTTATAGTTGATAGATGACACACAGGTGAATAAACATCAAAATAGTCTATTCCACTCTATGGCTTCTACCCACAGTAGAGATTCCCTAGATCTCATTACTTCCTTATAGGAGAATAGATTATCCTCTAGATTGTAAGTGACAAAGTCCTCACCAAAACTTTTAGGAACTCTCTCTCTCTCTCTTGTAGATACTCTAGTTGGATCTGGTTCAATAGCCAGTTGTGTGGAATTAGTGTCAGAAGGGTCTGTTTTAGATTCTACAGGAAACTCTGAAATCATACCTGTAGATCCAGCAACATTCAAGCCATGATCTCTGAGAAACTTCTTCTCGAAGAATTCTTCATCTCTAGATTCTATCATTGTATTAGTAGATAGATCCAAAAATCTGTTTGCAGCATTGTCTTCTACAATACCTAGATATACACAAGTAATGGTTCTAGGTCCCACCTTAGGTCTATTAGGATCTTGCATTCTTACATAAGCAATACAGCCCCAAGTCTTAAGAGTATCATATCTACAAGGACGCTTATGCCATATCTCATAAGGTGTCATAGACAACTTAGAATGCGACAACCTGTTCAGGATGTGGTTAGCAGTTAGAACTGCTTCTCCCCAGTAGCAGGAAAGCATGTCAACTGTAAGTAACATAGAATTTAACATTTATGTTAATGTTCTGTTCTTACGCTCTGCAACACCGTTTGATTTAGTTTCAAGTATTATGCCCTCTGAAGTACAAAATTCCTTGAATCATGTCATTGTCTCTTCTCCTCCTCTATCACTCCTAAACCTCTTAATTTTTAAATTGAGTTGATTTTTTACTCTGGACTTGAAAATCTTAAACTTTTCAAAAGCCTCATCTTTTGATTTCAACAAATAGACAGGACAATATCTAGAAAAATAGTCTACGAATGTTATTAAATACTTCCGACCACCTCTAGTGACGTAATTTCTAAAGTCGCAAAGGTCGAAATGTATTAGTTCAAAAAGTTGTGTGCTTCTAGAAACCAACTTAAAAAGTTTTCTAGTGATTTTAGCTTGTACACACACTTCACATTTGTCAAATCGAATATAAATGTCCAATGAAATGTTGTGAGTTTTAGCTAAATGTTGCATTTTCCTATGGTTCACATGTCAAAGTCTATTGTGTAATAACTTTGGATCAATCAAAGTAGAACTCACATGATTTATGCTATCAGTATTTAAACGCAACCTATACATGCCATTAACCATGAATGCACAACCGAAATAACATGAGTTAATCTATAAAGTTACTCTATCATTCATAGTTGAAAAGGACATACCAGCTTTATCAAGTAAACTTATAGAAATCAAATTCTTTTTAAGTAAATGTACTACTCTGACATGTTTCAGAGTTAGTAATTTACCTGAAGAAAGCATCAAATTTGCAGTTCCAGCATGAGTCACCTCTGCTTCACCACCATTGCAATTTTCTATGGTGTCTTTCACTCCTGTGACCTCAGTGAGTAAGTTCTTGTCATTAGTAGCATGACAAGTAGCGCCGCTATCCAACCACCACTCAGAAGAGACGCTAGTCTTTCCATTCTTCATCATTCCAACGAAGGCTTGAGGCTCAAATTCACTAATTAGCATATTATTCTCATTTTGTGGTGTGTCTTTCTTTGACTTCTTTGGTAGCTTACACTCTGCTGCCCAGTGACCCCACTTTACACAATTATGGTACTTGCCATTCTTCTTCCTTTTGAAAATAGTTTTTTTGGCTTCTAACTGTGAAGAGGATTCACTTTTTGGTGACTTGAACTTTTTATGAGGTTTATAGGAATATGAAACTAAGTTGGCAACTGATTTTTATTGTCCTATTTGTTCCAAACTCTTCCTTAAAATATTTTGATCCACAATGTGAATATACCTCTTTAGTTCATCCAGTCCCATCTGTTCTTTCTGTCTGTGCATTTCAGTCTTGAAAAAACTCCATTCATCAGGTAGCTTACTCAACACAAGACTGACAAATAGATTATCAGACAAATCAGAGTTGTCATCTTTCAACTTAGTTCCTCATGCTCTCAAGTTCAACTAACTGAGAAGTGATGCTCGAATTCATATTGAATGTAAAATCAAAGAACTTCTCCGTCAGGAGAGTTTTAGAAAGCCCCTCTTGTTTTTGGAACTGAGCGTTCAAGTGATCCAATATCTCTTTCGACATCTTATACTCACTATAAGTCATAGTTGGCCGAGGATTTAGAGAGTTCAACAAGTAATATCTACAAAAATCTTCATCTTTGTTCCATTGATATCCATCCACATCTTCAGTGGTAGATGCAAAATCACTCAAAACAATGTAGAATATTTCACGCTCTATCATGCCAAATTGAACGTGTAATTTCCAACCATAAAATTCAGTAACATCAAATGATTTCAGCTTTATAATGTCATAGGAATTATATTTTTCCATTCCAATCAGAGCAAAGAGTTAGAAAGAGTGCACCTTGAAGTCCTCGGAGCTCACAAAGTCGAATAACGTCTCTAACTTCCGTCAAATTGCTCTGCAGAGATGGAATTTGCCAAAATAGACCCCAAAAATGAGTCCGGAGCGCCCAAAAACCTTAAGATGGACTGCCCTTGTTGTTGGAAGCTCGCCGAAAAAATGCCAAAGAATACGCCGAAAATATGCCAGAAATACGCGGTGCTACAGTAACCTGCGTGGTGCACTGGTGCTACAGTAACCTCGAGTTACAGTAAAACCCATGCTACAGTGAAACTTCCAACGGCCATATCTTCGCTCTCCGACCTTCGTTCGACGCGAGTGACCACTCAAAACGCTCGTATCGACGAGTAGAACAAAACCCAAGTGGTCTCACCCTCTGAAATTGGCTATAATTTTTGGGTTCTTGATTCAAAGATTTCAACCACTCGAATCTTCAAACTCAGATCTCGACCAAACCAATCATCGAAATCGAAAATAACTTGTATCTGCAAGTTCGTCTCTACGAGATCTTCAAGAAGACACCTTGCTCGCTCAAATCCGACACACGAAGATAATACTTTAAGATTGTTAGAGATAATGGGTTTTGATAGAGCATAGAGTGTTTGCTTGAAGTATTACACCTTGAGACATCAAGTTTGGAATGCTCAACAGTGTTACTTCTAGCGTAGGGCGAGCCCTAAAATATATAAGCAAGCTACTGGGCTCCAACCCATATGGACCCAAATAATTAAGTTTTCACCTATTGAGCTTGTACGTGAACATATTATATGAGTTATATTAGCAATATATTCAACAATAGTCTTCTCGACAATCGAATCCTGCCGGGCAATTTCGCGGTTCCGAAACGGCCGCGAAAAACCTCGGATTTTGCACGGAGTGAGCCGGATAGCAAAATCCAAAGCAAAGACCACATTGGTATTGGTCCCACTCCCTTTCACATGCCTTTGGGCATCCCGATGTGAAGCTGGCTAATGTTGACTCGCAAGAAAAAAGAAAGAAGGTTGTCTTGCTGGACTGATGTGGACTCGCGAGATAAGAGGTGTGAAAGTCATGCAATTTGGCTGCATGCAATAGTAAATTTCTACGATATTTCTTGTGAAATATAACACTTTTTTTAATAAAAAATAATAATAATCATTTATATCACCAAAAAAAAATGAATAACTGCGTTTTTTTTTTATCATTCCCGAAATTTTGAGACTTAAATTGCTGTCCGCAGTGGGAAAAAAAATTATCGATTAATTATTTCAAGCGGTATAAGTTATTATATTTAGAAAAATATTTTTAAAATATTAATTTTTTCGTGAAAAAGAAGAAGTCATAGTTTAGTAATTTAAAAAGAAGCAAAAAAAAAAAAAAAAAAAAGGGAGTCGCTTTCAAAAATTCTGAGCAAAAGATAGCATTGAAGATAATGTACTTTATGTTATCTTCTATTCTTTTGGGGGCAAAGAGATAAAAATTAAAGTGAAAGGGGATAACATCCGGAGCCAAGTTTGACTTTGCTACCCCGTTTCATCCTCCCGTGACTCGTTCTCCACTTCTTAGACATAGTAAATTACAATACATGTCGGATATTAAACTATACGATAATCTTTCAACTAAGCATTTAAATATTACAAAGAAGCGTGTGCTGCGTATCCGTAAATATGCACCATCATTTTTATCCCGTTTACCATTTGGGCGTCCGGCATTACACTTGGCGTATCGATTTCCTAGGAGGGCCAGGGAAAATCGAGACCGCCGTGCGTGCCTTTTCAGGCTGATTGATCGAGGGACGACGAGCGAAAGCCGAGCGCGAGAAGCGACGCGGCAATTCGCGAGGTTGTTTGTCGACGTGGCACGACGACGCGTAGCTGGGAGGAGAGAGGCACGGGGCTTCAACGATCTTTGGCAGGTGGTATTTTCAATCACATGTCTTCGGTTGCTTTTATAACTTTAGGTCTTTAGCTGATCTTAAGATAGGAAGCGAAAAGGACGTCGTCCCCCCAACCAAAAAAATAAATAAATAAATAAATAAGAGAGGATAAAATTGGAGGAGCAGAAGCAGATATTATTATTATTCCTTGTGGATGAGGAAGATGGGCCGTGGAAAAAAAAAGGGGTGGATCGTGATTGGCGAGGGGCCCCCGACACGTGGACGGTGGGCAGCGCGACGAGATGTTTCCTCAAACCCCACGAAAAGAGGCGAGGTGGGGGCCCGCCAGCGCCTCCACGTGGCACGATATTTGTGGGAGAAGTACATGATCTTTGGGTCAGAATTGTGGGTGGGAGCAGAGCTCCCCCGTCCAATCGAGTCCAACCACGTGTGTTTTTGGCCCGCCGATTTGATTTCGAAAGGACGTGACTGATAATCCCGCGTTACCAAACAGATTTTTTACCATCCTTGTGTGTCATGTTTCTTTGATTCAAATGCAGAATCATTTAACCAATCAAAGGGCAGGGCAGGACAACACAAGAGTAGAAAGAAGCTGTTTAGTTTAGTCCTCTGATCAACCACGGCTTGTGACTTTCGATCTTGTCCGTAGCTTCTGTTAAAAGAGAATAGTTTGATCAGACGGTAATTACTCAGATATATCGTAAAGGTGGGATCGTCCTCTGATTAGTGGGCCGGTCTTTACTTGATCCCACGGCGTCCAAGCATTTGATGCGTTTGGTCACAGCTCATATAAAACTTGAGCCTTTTATTAAATAAGATGCTTGGAAATAAAAAAAAAAAATTTGATCCAAAAGATTAGTGAGCTCCTCTCATAATCTCATATGACAAAACAAATTATAATCGTAAATTGCTATAGAATTTGCAAAATGGATTAATTCCTTTTTTTTATTTTGAAGGATTGATTCAATTAAAGGAAATATTGTCACGATGATTATCTCCTTAGAATTTAAAAATTAAAACCAAAAAAAAAATTAAGTATGAAAAAATTACAATGAACAAATATATTCGACATTGCATATTGACATTTCGATATCGAAAGAGGTTTTAGATGTTTTGTAGAAGAAAATAAAATTTATAAATTTCTTTGGAAGTTGAAGCCACCGCTCGAGCCGAAAAAGAAAATTAATCAACACTCATATTATTTTATCTTTCTCTAACAATTAGGGCGTGTTTGCTTCAATGAAAGAGCTTTTCGCGAATTAATTTTTGAGATGTTCTGCTATATTGTTATCGTTGAAATTTTAAAAAAAAAACATTTAGAGTCAAAAGAAAACACCCGCAATTAAAATTGAAAAATCGAGTTGTCATTTCTAAATAAAGGAAATCATTTTACCACGTTCCAAGCATAACAAGTTCTTCTCGCCTTCCTCGATACCCATTATTTTCAGTTCGATTGCAGTTTTTCAACATACCGCGAAACAAACGAAGACTAAACTAAACAGCTTCCTCAAAAACAATTTTCACGAAAAACAATTTTCTTTAACACGAAGGTTTACTCAAAAAGTTCGTTTGTTTTGCGAAGCATAAACGGTTTAGGAAAATATTTTTGCGAAATTAATTGTCTATATCACTTGCGACATCGGTCGGTGAAAATATATTTTCATTATCGATAATAAATTATGTCGAAGTATTTTCATGTACGGTGAAAATACTTTTCGTTCATTTGTTTTTATAAAGACAGAAATAATTATTTTTTGGAAAAATATATTTTTCACGATATTTATTTTCGGCAAAACAGACATGCGAACGCGAAAAACCAAAAATACCCTGCAGCAGAAATCCCACGATTAGTTAAGAAAGCCCAAAATAGTCTTATCCACTTATCCCTTTCGCGAACCCCGGTAAATGCCATCCCCGCGTTTCTCTCTCTCTCTCTCTCTGTCTCTGTTTGTCATATGATCGCGCATTCGCGTCCGCGAAATCTCTCCATCTTCATCCACTCGCCCCCGCCCCTCCCCTCCCCTCCCCGCAAAGACATACGCGAACGCCCATTTCCCCCGGGTCGGGGCGGTCAACCCCATGACGCGACGCTGCTCGCACTGCAGCAACAACGGCCACAACTCCCGCACCTGCCCCGCCCGCGGCGGTGGAGGCGGGAGCTGCGGTGGCGGGGTGAAGCTCTTCGGGGTGAGGCTGACGGACGGCTCCATCATCAAGAAGAGCGCGAGCACCAGCAACCTCGCGTCGCACCTCCTCTCCTCTCCTTCGTCGCCGTCGCCGCCGACCGCCGGCTCGCCGTCGTCGTTCGATCACCACCACCATCGCGACCCGGACGGTTACTTGTCCGACGATCCTGCGCAGGGCGCCTGCGCCTCCAATCGCCGTGGAGAGAGGAAGAAAGGTATTCGCTTCCTGGTCTGATGCACGCGGCTTTGCCTTATGCACGTTTTACGTTCGATTTGACGATGGACATCACGCTTTCCGTGTGTAATTTATTAGCATCAAAATGTTGAGATGCCTCCATGTACCTTTTGAGGAGGCAGATTCAAATCTTTTCCAACTTACGCTAAAAATTCAACTTTCACCTTCCCGAAGGGTGTACGTATGTGAATTGATTGGTGATTCATGTTGTTTCTTTGGCTTTTGGGTGGTTATGGTAAACAATAGTGATGAGATTAAAGATCGCATCTTGCGCATTGACCACAAAAATATGAGAAAGAAAAGAGAAATCGCTTGATATTGCAGAGGAAATAGCGTACTCTCCATTTTTGGGTAGATGTGATGCTTGTCATTGTCACCTATCGTCTGCGTTATAGCGTGTTAAGTGCCGGGGTTTTTCAGTTTGTTTTCTTGCACCGACAGCTCTGCTTTTTTGGCCCTTTTCTTCAACTTTTTTTTTTGTCATGTTCATAGACATGTGCGTCCGAGGCAAAAGAGAGGAAAAATGATCCCTTTCTAGTTTCTTCGTAGGTGTAAGGAAATCGTGCACGTTTTATTAGATTTTATGAAGGGAGCTCATCTCATTCCAAGTCTGGCGTAGGGGGAAAGTCAATCGCAGATATTCCATTTTGACCGAGTTTCATCACCTATTTCCCAGAGATTAAGCTTATCGGGCCATTTGACTCTTGTTACATCCCGGTTGTTGTTGCAATCGGAGAAAAACCAGTGTACTAAGGTTAGTAATGCGAGGATTAAAGTTGAAACCAACGTTTCAGTCTTTGAAATTCGAATGACATTAGTCAGAAACCTGAGAGCAGAGAGCGGATGGTATTCAGAGAGAGAACATGGTAAGCAGAGTTATGGTTAAAGGTTGGTAGGTTCATAGCAGAAAGTAGATCTAAGAAATTCGACCTCTAACAATGATGAGACTTCTTTCCTAGGATGCTGTATTTTAAATTTGGTATCAGAAACCGCTTATCAGTGTTTGGAAGATTACCTTTTCGCCTATTATTCGTCGAGCAGCCATATTTTTTGCCTATTATTCGTTGAGTCATGCTTGGCTGCTCATACAAGCTGGTTTCTTCACTTGATGTCCCTCTTATTCTGTTTCTTTTTGTAGTCAATAGCAGAAGAAAGCCAACAGCTACATGATTCATTCTATATATTTTCATCTAGAACATCCTTTTGTAATTGCGGTAACAGCTATAAACCATCACCTGTCTTTTTTATTATCAATAAAGCGTTCTTCGAGATGCCATCCTTGTTGAATCTGCTAGGCTAATTGCTGGTATTGCTACATTCTATGGCCTGCTGGATTGTTAATAAGCTTGCTTTTCAGTCAAAAGTTTTTAAACAGGGGCATTAGGTGAAGTGTTGCGTAACATCTGAACCATGTTGGATTTGGTTTCTAGGTGTCCCTTGGACAGAGGAGGAACACCGGCTTTTTTTGATTGGTCTGCAGAAACTAGGCAAAGGAGACTGGCGTGGGATAGCGCGCAATTATGTTACTTCGAGAACTCCTACACAAGTGGCTAGCCATGCCCAGAAGTACTTCATTCGGCAGACTACCACTAGTCGTAGAAAGAGACGCTTCAGCCTTTTTGACATGTCTCCAGATATGGTATGCTTTTCCTCCTACAACGTACTGCTTTTTCCATGTATTCCACCAACACTTAAGTGGGTTCCGATGTTCAGCACTAACTCAGTGAAGCACATAAAAAAGAAGTGATTTTATGAAGATATCTCAATACGCTAAAAGTGAATTCATCAGTGTACATCTGTCCTGAAAAATTCAACCATAAGAAATTATGAAGTTTGGAAGGATGGAATACATCTATCCTCGTATTCTAGCCACCAGGGAGAAACGTCTAATAGCTTGATCTGTTACCTTTCAAGGTTGCGTTGGCTTCTTTTCTTTCTGTTTATTAATGATTTGACAGTTTATGGTGCTTCATGCTGCGCTATTCTGATTAATCTATTTTGTGATTTTAGGCTACTGACCATCCAAATGAAACAACCTTGCCTCCTCCTTTTGCAAGAGATACTGAACAACCAGATTCAATGCCTTCACTGGATCTCTCACTGGCCTCAGAATCTAAGCCAATGGAAACCTCTTCTCATGAAACAGTGAAAGATGTAGCCAAAACTGCAATGGCGTCTAATCTGTTTCCGTCTACCATTCCTGAATATTTCCCAACTTATTACGAACATGTACCTCTTTCAATCTGGCCATCAAACATAAGCTCTGAGGAAAATAAGACTGCAGAGATGTGTCATCATCAGGTCCTGAAGCCAATTCCCTTGCTTCCCAAGGAACCCGTCAATGTAGATGAACTGGTTGGTTTGTCTCAGTTAAGTCTTTTAGAGACTGAGAACGGCCCCAAGGATTATCCAGCTCTCTCTTTGAATTTGCTTGGTGAGCCCTTGCACCAATCAGCTTTTCATGCTAATGCTACTGTTACTTCGCCAGATTTAAGCAAGGGCAAGAACAATCCAATCCAAGCGGTTTGATTTTCAGAAAGGGCAAGGTACCTAGGCGTTTAAGGGGCAGAACGCTGTCATCTTTTCCCTTCTTGAAACATCTTGTTTTCCTTAATACTATGCTTTATGGTCTTTTAGAGCCCCAGTTAGATAAGCCTAGACAGATAGTAATTCATATTTATTCTATTCATCTGTAATCATGTATGCTCTTATTTTGACTGATTTACATCTATACGCTTATTTGGATCCATCGTATATGTGCTCGTTAATCCTCTGCTCCTTTCTTCTTCTTCTTTCCCTTCATTCTTGGAGGCCAATTTAGTGGTCAATACGCATTAAAGTTGACTGGTGGTTCAAATTATTGAAATCAAACGAGTCTTCCCACCACAATGATTCTACCTAATATAAACCATTTCACGAACTTGATTACTTCACTAATATAACAAGTTTCAGGCACAATTCAAACCCTAGAGAGAAAGGAATTCTTTTCTTGTTCCAGAAATAAGTCAGGAATGTTTGTGATTTGAGATTCTAAGATATGAGGCTAGTCTGCCCTTCGTTTTCTTTCCAATTTTGTAATTTGGCTAGAATCTCTTTAACTTTCCCTTTACAATAATTTTTTTTTTCCCGGTTTTACAGCTCCTTAACATTCACTTGCAGCTCTTTAATAGCTATAGAATGGAGAGGATCTATCATCTTTGCGGAAGCATGAGCTAGATTTGAGGCCAACAGAACTGAGCATCCAATGAGCCTGCAGTTTACAGGCCATGAAATAAACAAAGCGACAGCCTCATAGTCTTAAGGATTGAATTGTAGAAATTGAAACGAATCAGATCAGCTTACCGAGAACGCAACCAGGTTCCTAGAGGAATCCAACTCGTGCCTGACGCATTTAAGGGAAAGCAAAAACCAATGTACAAGACAGCACATTCATTGGAACAGACGCTACAGGGTACTCAATGGGATACATCTACATCTTTCTAACTAAAGCTTTTGCACAGTTTCGCCAGACGAGTTAAATATAAGAATTAAAGAGCCGCTACATTTTCCTATCTGCCCATCAGCTGCAATACCTTCAACTACTTGCAATGGTAATCATAGACCTCTTGGGCCACCCAAAAGAAAATGCCATCACAATTGATCGAACTGTCGGAAATTGTACACGAAACAGAGAACAAGTAAAGCATCCCATTTGTTGACTAAGAAACCCGCAAGATACAGTAAGAGCAATATCTGAGACAGCAGATACATGGCTATTCTCGTCCTCTCTTGTGTTTTCTCACAGCGGATTTGATGCTGTGGAGGCATAAAATCTCCCAGTAAGACCATCGAAGCAAAAGAACGCAGTTACCCAATCCACAAGTCAAAATTTCCGGGGATACTTTATGTCAGCTGGGGGCCTCCGCAGCTGGACTTCCTCCACAAAGGGAAAGCTCATCTAATCTATCAATAAATCCTTTCCCTTCAGTCTCTAACTGTGTCGAGCTGTTGACACGGAAACCACAAGAAGACGCCGCTTCAAACTTCGTCCACAGTTCTCTCTTAAGTGTGTTTTCACCTGGTCTTTTGCCCATCTGGATACTCTTCGGTTCCTTCCAAACTGGAGTATTTTCAATGAGTGCCATGGTGCTGCCAACAGGTTCTGCAAAATAAAAAAATAAAAAAATATCATTCCTTATCTTTTCATAGGCATATTGCCTGTGTTGGTTTGATCCTTTTTCAGAAGAGCTTATAAGACACAAAACCTTGCTTTCTAGATTTCTCAATCCCTCGATGGCTTTCTAGAACAGCATTTCCTTGTGATAAGAGAGAGTCAGCTTGCTGGGCCAGAAGAGGTATGGTTTTTGTGAACTGGCCATTAGTTGTTGCAATAGTCAGCTGTTTCTCATCAGGGGGCTCCATCAAAATACAAGACTTGGGGGGAGAAATGCACCAATCTGGAGAAGACGCTTTTTTCTCCAACCCAATTCCCAGTTTAATATCCTGCCGTATCCCCTGAAGCTCTGGATACCTCATGGCGAGTCCATCTGAAGCTCCGTCGCCAGAGGATTCCGACAATTCTGACAAACTGTAATTATTCACTCCCAAGGGATACGGAGTTGACTTACGGACATTGACATTTCCCCAATGAGAAGATTCAGAGATGGGTTCGAGCAATGAACAGGACTTTGGTGGTGACGCTTTAGAGCAAGGTGTCATCATGAGCAAGGAGCAGTCCCTCTTTGATAGCACCACTGGAGAAACAAAACCCAGCTCTTCAGTGCTGTCCTTCCTCCTTACAAGAGTATCAAAGGGTTTATTTGGCGTTGGATGTATAGCCACATCTTTCAGCGAGTTGTCTTTAATTTCTTGAGGTAGAGTAAGTGAAGGTGTTGGAGCAGTGGCCGAAGTTATCTTCTCCAGTAGAGATCTAGATGATTCCTGGCATGTGGATGACAATGCTCTTGATATTGGCAAAGGTGTGAGCATGAACACTTGCCTACCTCTTTCAACCGCACAATTAGCACGCCAGGATACAAGGGGAGAAGGAGAAATCAGTGAATCCATTTTGGCTTGCTCTGGACTTTGAATAACAATGCTTTCATCGTCTTGGACAGGAGAAGCTAAGACTGCCAGAGACGGTTCTACCGCATCCGTAGTCTCGATGGGAGGACTGGAGAAAGCCTTCTGCAATCTGGAAGGCCATGGCTGCAGACAAAGATTATCAGCAGCCTGATTGGGGAATACATTATACCAATAGAATTCTACCATAAGAAATCCTGACAATCAGACCTTCAATGACGACAGCATTTCAGACAGGAAGAGTGCCAAAGACTCGACTTCTTTTTTCCCTTGCTTGCTCATTTCTTGGAGTTTAAATGCTTGGGCGACAAGTTCATCGACCTGCGAAAAAGCATTGAATGCAACAATTAATTACCAAAAGGAGAAGAGTCTACAATGGAATTGGGACAGTATATGTTTATATGAAAAACGCATCACTCGGTTTGCTAAATCCTGACTTTCAATGGAGCAACGCAACGAGAGCATCCCAATGAAGTTCTCCATGAAGAAAAGGGGACAAAAATCTTTGGTAAGTACATTTTTCAGGTGAAGCAGGGAAATGGTTCATAAACATTCTGGTGGAACATCATGAGAATTGGCTTGATGATCCGAACTTGAATCAATCCTATGATTATGCTTAACTGCAGATTTCACCCAGAGTTCAAACAAATTCACCACACACAAAATTCCACCCTCATCCTCCCTGACAATCCAATGCGCGGCCAATCCAAACACCACAATATCATCCTCCTCATATACTCAGAAACCTAAATAGCTTTGTCGGGTGTTGAGACCTTGAAGATTAATCACAACTGAAGAGCCCGCAAAGATTAGCCTGTATTTCCATCATCTCATGCCACTCGAGTTCATGGTGAACATCTGGTCTACTTTCTTTCAGTCTTATCACCACACAGTGAGACCCAACAGCAATTGACACCAACACGAATCGCAGGAAAAAGTCCAAATCCAACCCATGAACTCCACTTCCCGACTAAGATCCACGTGCAGACAAAACCGAAGCCAAATAGGTCATAATAGCGCAAACCTAGGGTTGTCCACGCACAAGGAAAAGGCCAAGAAAAGGAATCATCTTTCTCATTCCATTACCCGATGCACGACGCTGGAGAGATCGGACTGGACGAGCAGCAAGCGGTCGAGCGAGTCCCCGTCGTCCTTTTCTCGCACTCCATCCTCGACCTTGGGGTTGTCGATTCCCATGGGCGTGGACAGAGGGAGCGATTTCTTACACGGATTCACGGATGGTTTGGAACTGCACTTCGCTCTGGCGCTCTTCGCGCAGTCGTTGACCGCATAGCCATTGTTGCAGTTGTTGGGTAGTTCCTTCAACGCTTTCTTTCCACTTCGCGCTCGGCTTCTCTGCATCTCTCTCTCTCTCTCTCTCTCTCTTCTGTGCGTCTCCGCAAGTGACTGAGGTTTGGCTTTTTTGAATTCCAGTTTCGGTTCTCGAATAGGCGGGCAAAAATAATATTAAAGTTCACTAATTTCTATGGATTGGGCCGAGTTCTTACCCGAGCCCATGATCATCCAAAATTTTTGAATCTGGTCGCAGAACCCGTTCTCGTCCAGGCGAGAAAATATTCGGTGGTTGTCCACTACCACGTCATAGGATGACGTGGCACCTTTTTTTTTTTTTTTGGGAAACCCAATCAATTCGGTTAGTCGTGGGCAGTTCCAGGTTCCGGTTCCATTCCGAATTTTTATTTTTATTTTTTAAAAATAATAAATAATGAAATAAAAATAATAAATTATTAATTATAAATTATAATCAAATTATACACTGTAATAAAATTGAAAAAAAAAAGGAAGAATGGGCTTGAACTTAATAAATTATCATTATGTACATACATATCTTCTTGAGGATAGAGGAATTAAAACCCATGTAGTTCTCTTCTTTGTTACACCGACACGCTCTTTGAAATTTTTTTGATGTGTTGGACACGCGTCTGACACGGCTGGACACGGTTGTTCCATTTTTTTTTTTTTGCTCCGGACACTAAAAATAGTGTAAAAAAAACCCAAATTTGTGACCTAACTTCTAACTCTTCCCTCTGGCGACCTTTGTTTTTTCATTTTTCTTGACTCTATGGATACTGTGGTTGGTAATAATTGAAGTTTTATGGTTTTGAAATCGTGTGTATAAAAATATACATATAATATACAACGTATCCTAGCGTGTCGGAATTCTCTATTTTTTGAAAATTGCCGCGTCGGCATATCGTGTCGTGTCATGTCGCGAGTCGTGTCCTGTGTCCGTGTAACATAGGTTCTCTTACTTTTGGTAACCCCAACATAGCTCATCCTCAATCGTCGCTACCCATTGTTATTGTGGTGGTAGTATCTCCACATTCTTCACTGAAGAATTCGTTTCCTTGATCCAGCTCTTGTTGTCGAAATTTAGACTTTGTTCAATCATCGACACAAGCTTGAATCTCCACACTTTTCGGACTTAATCTTAAACTGCGGGAGTCCAAAATTAATCCTCCAGCGCTAAATGCTTGTTCAACTGCCACTGTTGAAGAAGATGTCGCTAATATCTGTTTTGCGATGAAGGAAAGAACTGAAAATTGAGCTGAATGGTTCTTCCACCACTCAAGAATGTTGAAATCTGCGTTGTATTCGAATTCACTAAACTTAAAAGTAATTGTTAAATAAATTCCTAATTCAGAAATACTACATGTTGTCTTATTTTATTTTATTTTTTGCCTACTCATGAGTATTTTATACTCTCTATTAAGTGAAATACCCGCATCGCTTTGTGAGATACTATGTTGGGCAAATCCATTGTCATTCAAACCATATATACTACAAAATTCATTATATAATGCTACTAAAGATTCTTTAATCTCATTGAAATATCTATTGTTTCATCCAAATGTAAACAATCATAATAATAATCCCTAAGATAATCTAATAAATCATCTAATTTAGTACGTGGATCGAAAATAATACCAACTAAATATACAAGAGGAATATTGAAATAATAATGCAACCATTTTTCTCGCATTACTAAAATGCTCGAAGCTAATTAAGTATCTTTTTCATATTCATTAAAAACACCATTAATATTAACACATTCTATTAAAAATAAATGCGTAGTAGGATAATAAATACCAGATAAAGTATTAGTAGCATCATTAAAAACTTTCAAAAAATCTAATTTTTTTTGCAAACGTCCCAATGTTGCGGGAGTAAAGCAATATCGGGAACAATATTTGAAATAAAGGAACATAATAAATCTTTATAATTAAAAGTTTGTAGAAGCATTTCGTAGGTAGAATTCCAACGAGTCGGAATATTTTTTGGAAACTTGTTGGAAAAAGGGGTCTTACGGTGTGCGCCCATGCGGGCAATCACACCCGCCCCTAGGGATAACTGCAGAAGCAGTTATCTGCAGTTTGAATAAAACAAAACGTGAAAAGTCACGTTTGTTCATTAGTGTCAAATAGAACCGACGCTCTTCCTCCTCTCAAAATATAGTCTGTCACTCAAGAGAAAGACAGATGACGAAATCCTCTCCTCCTCACTGTTGATTCACGTTCGACACAAAGGAACTCTCGGGACTGTGAAGGCGATACTTAATCTGTGGATAGTGGGTACAATTCCTCGTGTGATCGTGCTCCGATCGGTGATACAAGTAAGTGAATTCTAGGCATAATACAATAATTTTCGCATGTAATTCGTTTTAGATTCAAGGAATCTGTTTCCTTCGTTGGTATCAGAGCAAGTCATACTTGTTTTCCTGATTGTAACACACTGTAAGAATCGAAATTAGGAACTCGTTCGTCGTCGTTTCGTTTTAGGTTGGTCAGTATGCTATTTGGCATGTTTCGAAATTTTCTGTTCGATGAAAGTGAAATATGATTACATCGTTGGAATGTACTCGTCGATACGAGTTCGAGAAGTCGTCGCCCGTCGCCGGAGGAGGCCGGACTCGCCACACACGCCACGGCGGGGCGAGCCCCCTCGATGACCAACGTGAAAATGCTTGATTCATGAACTTTGGCTCAACTAAAACCCGATTTGATCATACCATTACAAAGAGGATGATCATACGAGCATTTTGAGGGGTGAAACGCCACCAACGGACGCAGGATGACGCCGCACGCGCCGACACGCGCCGCTGGAGCGCTCTGTGCGTGGGCCTCACCCGCCCACATGTGTCGCGCGTGCCTGAAACCTCCGATACGGCCTGCTGACGTGGCACTTGCGTGGCCGCTGATTTGGCGGACACGTGTCCGCTGACGTGGCTGTCTGACCCGACCCGACCCGATTTGACCCATGCCTGACCCGATCAACGGTTGACCGTTTATTGGTCAACGCTGACCATTGACCGCGTTGACCGCACGCGTCTCGCACGTGCAGCGCGTGAAGCCTATGCGCCGAGGCTTCTAGGGGCGCGTGAGGGCGCATGCTGTCTCCGATCGAGGTGATTTTGGTACCGATGTGTTCGTATTGAAATTTGCTACAATTTGGTATATTTGTTTTACCATTTTATGCACTATGGATTATGTGTAATCTCTTTTATCGTTCTGCATTCGTTGCAAGAACTATGGAACAAAATGCCGTGCAAACCTCAATATTCACGTGGACAAACGAGGAAAATGGGAGACTTCTGAAGCTGAGGAATGAGTTGGCACTCTATCGATAAGATGGTAGAGTTGACATGATGACTCACATCATAACGGTGAACAAAATGATATTAGAAATCATTTGGAATGGTTTTGTCATGCCAAACTATCTAAAGGTTGTTGCCTTAAAAATCACTCTTCCTGATTGGCATGGGGTCTTAGACCATTTATGGAAAGACGCCTGATACTACTCTTATAAGGAACTTGGAATGAGATTCCTGATAGAGTTCTTAGAGGTTGGGGCAAGGAAGACATCGACCCTTGCTATGAATGGGTCTTGGCGTAGATAGAATGCACCTTGGCGAAGAGATTTGTTTCCTTAGCTGAGACCAGAGAGTTTCCAAGAGCCACTATAGGGACGCCTTCTAGGGTCAAGAAGTTCCCTAAAGAGTTCATTGAATCTTTTCTCTTTCTTGGCATACATTATATCACATGATGCTGTTGTACTAGAGTTTCACGGTTATGGTTGTATGTGTACATATGTTAATATATTGTTATTCACGTTATATGTACATATTTTATGAAATATTTAGCTGTGAATGGTACGAATTTTTTTTTAAATAATGCCTTGGTGGTATATATATGGATAAGTGTGGAGTTCTAAAAAGTTTTAAGTAACTTCATGAACTCAAATTTTACATAAATGATTATATTAATGGTAATTTCAAACGAGGATTCTGACGATGATTGAGAACAAAATGAACTTTTGAATCTGAGGCCTTATGTAAAATTATTCATTAATATAATTAATTAGTGCAAAATAGATGCATACATGTATAGGCATCAATAATTCGTGAGTACATGTCTGTTGAAATTTGTATTCAGATACAATGGCGTTAGCTTCTTAGAATATTATAGCTAAGTTTGATTGAGGATAAAAGATTAGACGGCGAAAATTATGAAAGCTGGAATAGGATCCAGTATGTGCTAAAAGAGCAAAAAGCACTATAAGCTCTTGACCTAGTTATGAAAGAATCTGAAGATGGAATTACTGCATTGTCAAGAAAGTAGAAAGAGATACTTGATGCAAGAAATAAATGAACTCTATTGCTCGCATTGTGTTGCTGAGACAAGAAAGATATTTTTATACATGAGTTCAAGCATTTTTTTTTTTGGAAATGCCAAAGTTAAGTGGAAGCCATTAACAAACTAAGTTTGGTTAGACATTGGTCTCCAATTTGAGGCAAATCACTATAAGGTTTGATGCGAATATGATGCCTTATGGGCAGAATATTAAATAGTCTTTGTGGCATGTGCCGAACAAATAAGTGAACTGTGAGATGCAGGCCCTATTTTGACTAAGAAATAGCAAGTGCAAGTAGTAGTCAGTTCTTTATTTTATAGCTATGCGCATATGAAAATTCACTAAATCCACATTATAAGTAAAGACTTTTAAGGACGCTACACGTTGTCTTGAGCTAAAGGCGGATCGCCTTCTGAAAGTTAAACCAGAAATCAATATACGTGATGATGGTGCTAGCTCAAATCAAGCTTTGTGCTTCAGGCATTACATCAACTTGATAATTCTAGTGCATAATCAATACCTGATCTCAGCCATGATGATTGTCTTGGAAAATAAACCAAATTCTTGAGACTTGTCGAACTTTCAGTAGATTTGACGCTCACCAAGTTGTGGATATTCGATGAACTCATGAAGAGTCAGTCAAAAAAGCTTTTATTGCTTTGTTATTTTTCGATGAAGTCTTTTCATGTTTCTAGGACTAATTAATGTCTTGCAAGTTCCTAAAAATCTATCGTTTTGGAATGGTAGATAATTTATGGGTTGGCTGAGGAGTCGTGTAATTGAAAAGTCTTATGGAATGCCTATATAAAGGCTTGTCTTGCAACAATTTTGATATGTGAATGAGAATTACAAAATCACATAAAATCATTTCCTCTCGATTTGTGTAAATCGAGCTTTCTCTTCGTCTTATTCCCATCAGATTGGTGCATAAGATCATCGCTTGAGATCGTACATATGGTTGGTCTACAATAAACATGTTTGCTTATTCCTTCAATCCTCAAATGAATCCCCAAGCACTGTTTCTGTCTGAAAGCAATCTGAGGATACCAGAATCAGCACAACTAGAGATGACAACATGGGTCAAGGAACGATATTTAAGCTCACTTGATGGTGAATAATATTCACATCAACAAAACAGAACATCTCGCTTGATAAATAAGCAGGGCAACTCCTCCTCACTTCACAGTCACAATTTACACTAGAACATTTTCCTGCCAAAAAAGATTTATACTTCCGAATGAAATGCACCTAGATAGAGAAAAAAAAATTAATACTAGCAAGAACGGACAATGGGACGTGTAGAAACACCTATCTGTATCTGCCTTTCGTATACATGCCGGGCTCGAAGAAGTCACGAGAGGCACCCAATTGTCGAATATCAATGCAAAAGGTTTAAGATTGAATTAGCACTGATGTAATAAGTTTAGGACTTTTTCGACACTTTTCCCCCAAAAGATCCTATGAGAAACCATCAATCTCAAGCACGTTTTAGATTCCGTTGTTTGAAGTTTGTGAGACCAGTTAGCGCAAAAAGAAGTTAAATTCTTTTCCAAGGCCATGTATGATAATCTCATGATGTCACGGTGATGCTTCATAGCTTTACACCATTTGCCACACTAATAAATGCCTGATAAAGAACCGTATAAGACCTCCACGCCATATACGTCGCGTCGACACGATAAGGGACACGCCGGGACATATTGTATATTAAATATATATTTTTATATGCATGGTAAACTATCTTTAAAAAAATAAAATAAAGAATTCTGCGTATTCTTACTACATTGAGTCGTGCCCGATGGCCATGCCAACAGAACAATGACTTGAGACCAACTTCAGGAACAAGTCTAAAAATCTAAGATTGAACCGCGACTCTAAATCAAAGAAAGTGCTCCGGAATGTCCCAACAACTTTTGTGACCGAACCGAAATCTGAAATCTGACGGAAGCAAAGAGGAAAGCCACAAAAAAAATACCTTTGCCCTAAAGGGAAACCATCGAGCAAGACGTTGCTCGTCTTGATGTCTGGATGAACATAACGTATTATAGACCTCTCTAGCGACTTCGAGCGCAATCTCATAATCCATGAAAGCAAAGTATGACCTAGCAATGGTATTTGCACTTCATCCAGCTGAAACGCGTGACGGACATATATCCCTCATCGGAATGCACAGGAACCGAATCTTCTACTTCTCCGAATACGGCCGACCATCCCGAACTGGAATCAATCCTAACGGTTATGCTCGACTGCAGATTTCACCCGGAGTTCAAGCAAATTCACCACGACGATCCAATGCCCGGGCGAATCCGAACACCACAATGTCATCCTCCTCATGTACTCAGAAACCTAAATAGCATTGTCGATTCCTATGGGCGTGGACGGAGGGAGCGATTTCTTACTCGGATTCGCGGATGGTTTGGAACTGCCACTTCGCTCTGGCGCTCTTCGACGCAGTCGTTGACCGCGTAGCCATTGTTGAAGTTGTTGGGTAGTTCCTTCAACGCCTTCCTTCCACTTCGCGCTCGGCTTCTCTGCCAAGGAGAGAGGGCTGTGCTTTTTTCAATTCCAGTTTCGGTTCTCGAATAGGCGGGTAAATATAATATTAAATTTCTCTAATTTCAATGGATTGGGCCGAGATCTATCCGAGCCCATGATCATCCGACTTTTCTGAACCTGGTCGCAGAAACCATCCAGGCGGAGAAAGCCCGACGCTTCGCGACATATGGCGGCCAGGCACGGCACGACCTTCGTCGTCATCCTCACGACGAAACGCAATAGACAAATCAAAAGTGCGAACTCTGCACACGACGCATCCTCTATCCAGGAATCACAAAACCGGAAAGCGACGACCACTGCGAAACAGAACGGACCCCCCGACCATGGCGGAGTCGACTCTTTTCACGGAGACTCGAATGCCTCACCAGAGATCGTTTGGCGGCGTCCTCTTCCCTTCGGTCCTGGCTCCGAACGCTGGGATCCGACCCTCACTTTCTCTCCTGACCCAAGCCATCAAGACCCAGAAGCCGTACCTTGAGTCTCTAATCCACAAGGCTGGGGCTCTGCTGCTCCGGGGCTTCCCGGTGAACTCCGCCTTGGACTTCAACGACGTCGTCGAGTCGTTCGGCTACAAGGAGCTGCCGTACGTCGGGGGAGCCGCCCCGAGGACCAATGTCATAGGCCGGGTCTTCACGGCCAACGAGTCGCCGCCCGATCAGAAGATCCCCTTCCACCATGAGATGGCTCAGGCAAGTCACTCTCTCTCTATCTCTCTCCCCCCATCTTCTGCTTCTATAATTTACACCAGTGGGTCTGAGACTTTTGAGGTTCTTGGATTAACATACTTGATCGTGACGAGGTATCTTCGCTTCCAGTTTCAGTGTGATTTGAGTGTAGATTTCATTGACTGCTCTGTTAACATCTCTTGGGAAAGTGGAAACGTTAAAAAAGTCAGCTTTTTCTGAACAAAAAAAAAAAATCAGTTTTTGGAAATATTTTTGTTGCTCAGAACAGCTAGAATTGTCATGATGGTTATGGTTTTCCCTCTTTATTCTTGGTCCCAATTACTATGATGTTAGACTTTTGCTGTCTCTGTAGCTTGTAAGATCTTAGTCCCCTTTATCCTCGGTTAACGTTTAGTATTGCTTCCTTATAGTACGTCAGTCTTTGCTTAATGAGTCAATCCGATCATCATCGACAGGTTCCTGAATTCCCATCCAAGTTGTTCTTCTTCTGCGAAGTTGAACCGGGGAGCGGCGGAGAGACGCCTATTGTGCTCAGCCATGTCATCTACGAAAGGATGAGAGAGAAGTACCCGGATTTCGTACGGCAGCTGGAAGAACACGGATTGATCTACACTCGGGTACTAGGGGAAGAGGACGACCCCTCTTCCCCCATCGGCCGCGGATGGAAATCGACATTCTTGACTGATGACAAGAGCTTAGCCGAGAAAAGGTTTGCGCTTGTTAGAACTTTCATGGTTGTGCAGACATGATTCTACTCGGCGACTAATTAAGCCACCATCGTGATTTGTTCTCTCAAATTCTGTGGAGGGTGATCTGGCTTCGATCCTTTGTCTCTCTCGTATTTAAAATGCATCGCTTTCTGTAACCTTCTTGATCCGTACATGTTTATCTGCAATGGTTTCAAGAGACGTTCTCACTCTTAACCTCTCATAAACATTTTGCCAGAGCTGCTCGGTTGGGTATGAAGCTGGAGTGGACAGAAGACGGCGTCAAGACGATCATGGGTCCAATCCCCGCAATCAAACTCGACGAGTCACGGAACCGCAAGATCTGGTTCAACAGCATGGTGGCAGCGTACACTGGCTGGAAAGACGAAAGGAACGACCCCGTGAAGGCAGTGACATTCGGCAACAGCAATCCCTTGCCCGGCGACGTGTTGCACGACTGTCTCAAGATCCTTGAAGAAGAGTGCGTCGCGATTCCCTGGAAGAAAGGCGACGTCTTGCTGCTGGACAACTGGGCCGTCCTCCATTCTCGGAGGTCGTTTGATCCGCCACGCCGAGTGTTGGCTTCACTTTGCAAGTAAATCACAGGCACTCGGCTTTCGTTCTGGGATAGGAAGGTGATGAGCATGAACTACATAGTACATCAACTGGATAATTCTAGTGCATAATCAATACCTGATCCCAGCCGTGATGATTGGTGCATAAGATCATCACTTGAGATTGTACATATAGTTGGTCTACAATAAACGTATTGGCATGTTCCTTCAATCCTCAAAACTGAACGTTATCGTGAACTTTTATCTAAATGAATCCCCAAGCACTGTTTCTGTCTGAAAGTAATCTGAGGATACCAGAATCCGAAAATAGCTAGAGATGGCAATATGGGTCAAGAACTAGAGATGACAATATGGGTCGAATGATATTTAAACTCACTTGATGGTGAATATTCACATCAACAATACCGAACAGCTCGCTCGATAAATAAGCATTGCAACTCGTCCTCACATCACAGTTACAATTTACACTAGAGCTAATTTTCCTGCCAAAAAGATTTATACTTCCGAATGATAATGTGCCTAGATAGAGAAAAAATTAAGACTTGCAAGAACGAACGATAGGACGTATAGAAATAGCCATCCATATCCGCCCTTCGTATACGCGCAGGGCTCGAAGAAGTCATGAGAGGCGCCCTTAAGTCATGAGGATGAGAGACTTTTTGAACCCTCACTATCTTCCTTGGACGAGGCCACTGAACACTTGGCTGTTACCAGCAAGAGTAGCTTCCCACTCCACCGATGACAAGAGGATTTGAGAGAGGGTAATCACCACTTGCTTCATGTCCGGCCTTAGGATGGGATCGTCTTCCACGCATTGCTTCGCCAACATGGCCATCTAATAAAAGAGCCCCACCAAAAGTTTCTATGAGAAACCATCCCAAGCACATTTTACATTCTGTTGTTTGAAGTTTGTGAACCTAGTTAGGCGCGAAAAGAATTCAAGTTCTTTTCCAGACCACGTATAGTCATCTTGTGATGTCACTGTGATGCTTCATAGCTTTACACCATTTGTGACGTTAGTAAATGCCTGATAAAGAAATGTATAAGATCGCAAGGCCGCTGCAAATTACCTTGTATACACAGTCGTGGGGATACAAATCCATCAGATTGGGATCAATGCAGTCTTTCATACTTGACATGTCTGTGGAGTCTGGTGAGTTCCTAAGAGCTGCTAACATCTGCAGTGGTGTTGGCATTATGATTAGTACAATTCACGGTCAACCTTTTTTCTTCTGCAGAACACTATTATTTTCCTAAATTGAGTTGTGCCAATGGCCAAGCCAACAGAATGATGACTTGAGACCAATTTCGGAAAGAAGGTGGAAATCTCTATTCAAGTATACAACATAATCTAAGATTGAACAGACTGTATATCAAGACCGGCTATGTGCCGGAGAACTTTCCATGAGAACTTACAATGGACACCAATGAACGTCTTTCTGTACTTTTTGTCTTCCCTGTGCCTTCAGTGCGTATTGTGGCCTCCTTTCCAGATATGATCTCGAAAAGGACAACACCAAATGCGTAAACGTCGCTCTTGGTAGTGGCAAGGCCATTACTCAAGTACCTAAAACCACCAGCAAAATTAATACACAGCTGACTAAGGAGGGACAGAGTGGCCACATAAAAATCTGAAATCTTACTCCGGAGCCAAGTAACCAAACGTCCCAACAACTTTTGTGACTGTGGTTTCTCCTTCACCTGTTTTTCCAACAAGCTTTGCCAAACCGAAATCTGAAATCTGACCGAAGCAAGAGGAAAGCACTTAAGTCTGCAAGATGCATCAAATGGCAAATGGGATCTCATTAGGAAAGTCAAAAAGCAAAAATACCTTTGCCCTAAAGGAACCATCGAGTAAGATGTTGCTCGTCTTGATATCTCGATGAACATAATGATTCTTAGCATGCTCATGGATGTATTCTAAACCTCTAGCAGCATCAAGCGCAATCTGTACCCTCATAATCCATGAAAGTGAAGTATGACCTAGCAACAGCATTTGCACATCATCAAAAACTCAATCAGACGGTCTTAGATGAAACGCGTCACAACATATTTAGCACATTGGAATGCACAGGAACCGAATCTTCTACTTCTCCGAGTACGATCGATAGAATCGACAAGAATCTATCATCAACCAGAAAGTACCAAATGAGGTGAATGCCCAAGCACAAGGCATCAAGCACAATGTTACCTTTGCTTTGTGGGTCATGTAAGTGATTCTTCAGTGAACCCTTCTGCGAGTACTCATAAATAAGGAATAACTCATCATTGGTGGTTGCATAACCAATCAACTCCACCTGCAGAAACCAAAGTGGCACCATCTTCAAACTGAATGAAAAAAGATTCAGACAGGAAATAATGTTTCCTTATTTCTATGAAGAAAGGACCTTACCAAATTTGCATGATGGACTCTGCATAAAACCTTCATCTCCGCCAGAAACTCTTTCGTCTTTGTGGCAGTCATTCTTTTGATGGCAACTTCCTAAAAGAATTTAACACACAAAAAAGCTTTCATGTAAAGAGCATTACCCTAAGAGTGAAAGCATTTGCCATTAAGATTAGGTGGTTGTGCACCTGGTCATGCAAGACTCCGTGGTAGACAGAACCATATGTACCATGGCCAAGAAGCCTAGCGTCAGAGAATCCATCAGCTGACAACGTGACATCTTCATAACTGAAAACTACAGGCTTCTCAACATCAAATACATCAGCTCCTAGAACTGCAAAATACATAAGCACCTTAGCAGATGAATGGAAGAGAATACCACAAAGACTTGAAGAAGGTATGGGTGAAATAATTGCTTGGGCAAACTTAGCGCCATAGAGAAAAAGAAGGTTCCAATTATTCAAATAAAAGAAAAGTCTCCAATCCACATTCATTTGGCTGAGAGAATTGAAGTTGCTTGTGGCACCAATTTCAATGAAACGGGGGAAGAAGATGAAGACAACTTTCAGCATTATCGTATTTTGCAAATTTATGTGCTTAAGTTCAAAAGAAATCTAGAGAAAGTGCAAGCACTTTAATGGTGTTCAACTCTAGGGGTAATCTAAGTTGTAGGCTACAGAGGCGACAGAAAGTGCTGTACCTTTTGGAATATTTATCTGGTGACTACTGGGTTCCCCATTGGTTTGCCTCCAATCCCCTGGTTTGCAGCAGATATATCTTCCTGAACCACAAAGGAAACTTGGGTTCCGAAGGATATGGAACTTATGTGGACTTTTTTCATCACAATCCTTTCCGCGGTTTCCTCGGGCTTCAGTAAAGCAGCTTGATGACCTCAGTGAAACGAAAACAAGAACGCATACTACAATCACAGCAAGACCAATCCCCAAACTTCCTATTATCCAGCCGTATGGTGCATGAGCCTTGTGGTTCTCTTTACTTTCTGCAAACGAATAAGAGGCAATTACATCACAATTCCTCTATCTACGAAATCCAAAGTCAAAGAAATCAGAGTAATATGCATGAAAAGGGAATGCCATATGGAAGATAAGATCAGTAAGAGGAAGCTCCCCGTAAGACCAAATACAGGGAACAACTCACGTTTGCTTCCCCAGCAGAATTTGGATCCTCCTCCTCAAAATGGAAAAAGATCTAAGTTGGCAGTAATATCAAGAATTTCTATTCGTGAAGGAGAAGAGGTTACTTCCAGAAATATATAAAATGCTTTTGTGTCAATTGCAAATTCATTTGCAATATATGAAGATAACCTTGAAGTTTTCTTATGCTCAAAACTATTCTGCATCGTGCGCAAAAATCACTTCAAATCATTCAGTTCTAAGTGATCAATCCCTATGTGTATGCTCCCATGTTCACCAATAGAGGATGAAGAAAATAACCAGGAAAAGGAAACATGGAATAGCTACATATATGCAGCCCGATACTGGAACTCAGATACGTCATACACACCTGAAATGCTCTCCACAGATGGTGCCGGAGCAGCAGCTGGAGTAACGTTATTCTCCAAAGAATAAGGCTCGCCAGGAACTGCAGCATTGAATCAAACAATGAAGTTAACAACGAAGAGCAATCATAAGGTCTACCGTGTGAAATTTTCAATGCATAACCAAAGACTGGAAATAAATCAAAATCCCAATCAGAAAATCGCACTGGATCTTTCTTAAATACAGACAGATTACTTAGTCCCAGAAATCATCTATCAGGGATAAGACAACATCTTCATACACATTAGTTCAGGCTGTAAAAGTGTCAATACATTGTGTTTAGCTCAAAGTAATTTGACACTGTGTTAGTATAACCTGCGAACCAGGACTTCACACTGGAATTAACTGCTACCACTACCGATCACAAGCTTGAAACATAGGCGAAAAACAACTTCATCATTTGGCAATTGGCCGAGAACGTGATTACGACTCGTATGCATCAAACAACTAAAGTCAATTTCCGCAATCGAAAGGGCAAACGTCAGGCAGAATTCGTCGTTTCCAACTCACTAAGCCACACCTCCATTTTCCCTCATGCTTCGGAACCAAAATCAGATGGAAACACAAGAAATTACCTGAATTGAGGGGTATATAGTAGAGATCACCGACAGTGACGTTATCTGAGTTACTAATCCCATTCGCTTGCTCAATGCTATCCATGCTCACACCAAACCTACTGGCTAATGACTCCACGCTATCCTCTTCCTTCATCACGTAACTCATTAAGTAATTCCACAAGCCGCTCGAACACCCACAGAACAACCTCAGGGACACGACCGCGCCGGCCTTCGCCCTCCGCGTCGAATTCGGCAAGAGCGCAAGCCCATCGTAGGCCTCGATCACGGTGTCGTAAACATACCCGTCATCGGATTTCAAGGTGTAGGTGGTGTTGGTGGCGTACTTCCTCGTCGTGGACAAGCAAGAACAGTTCTTTTTTACAAACACGTAGTCAAGATTGGAGTTTTCCACGGTTACGTCCGACGGCAATACGTCGAACATGGACTGGATCACGCCGAGGGTCTCATTCTGCTCGGGCTTGAAGGCGAGAAACGATGTGCACAAGCGAGATGTGTCCGTACAGTTCATGGGAGTCGGGTACGAGCGGAGAGGACCAATGTGGAGAAGAAGCAAGCAGAGGAAGGGAATCAGAAGACGCGTCTGCGAAGAACCCATGTCTTTATTTTAACTCCGTGGATGCGATGCAAGAAGTTCGAGGCGAATTTTTAGGGGGACAGTGAAGAAAGGGAACGAAACGTGAAGCTGAGAAGCTGATGCTGAAACATGGTGGGATTTTCAGAGCTTACAGACATACCCACACAAACAAGAATCAAGAAGCAGAGGAGGGGTGAAGCCCAGAAACCCGAGGAAGCAAAATCGGAGTCTCTGAAGAAAGGTTTTTCCAAAACAAGAGAGGAGTCTTGTTGGCGAGGCCCTTTTGGATTGCGGGAGTACAGAAGAAGAAAGGGATGAGGAAGAGACTCATGAGAGCAGAGCACTCACTGCCATTTTCTTTTCACTTTTTTTTCTTTTCCGTGCTACCGACTCTATCTCTGTCTGTCTGTCTCTCTCTCTCTCTCTCTCTCTGTTCGCAACACAGGACAGTTAAAGAAGGGAAAGCGACTTAGGAACTTTGGACAGAGACGAACGCATCAAGACGTAATTCAGATACTTCTGTGATCCCTTGCCCACTGTCTTGATTACGACCCATTTCTTGAAAATCTTCTTTCTAAAAGTCTCTGTTTTGTGAATTTCTTGATGGTGGAAATTAAAAAAAAGAAAAAAAATCTTCTTCTTTTTTGTTTTTGTTTGGGGTGAAGGATTTTAATGGAAGGTATTTGGAGCAGTTTCGTTGCCCCCAAGTTATGCAAGGCTTTTGATTATGTCCCATTCGCTGTCTCGACCCGGATCTCCCTCTCTCTCTCTCTCCAGGCTAGCATTTCCAAATATCTCTGCTTTCCTTTTTCTCATATCATAATCTAAGTTGAAATCCAAGTGAGTCCTTACATTACTTCTTGTGAGATATGTCCAGACCTCGAGATCCCTCGTACATAAAGCAAATAAAGGGTATTCCTCAAGAAAAGATATGATTGGAAATTCGGGATACTAGGCGTGCCTAGCACATTAAGATAAAAAAAAAATACATTTAGGCAGCCTGTAAGGTTACCGGACTGTGGGAGTCATTTATAAACGAAAGAGTTCTATTAAACATATACATTAAAGACAATTTTTTTTTTTTTGCTTTACATGCAATTATCATGCATAATGCAAGAAAAATATCATCTCAAAAATGACAGAATTTCTTTATTCGAGGGGGAAAGCCACTCTTACTGAAAATGCGGAATCAAATGGGGAAAGAAGCGAGGGTAAAAGCTTAAAGCTCTCTTGAATCTTCAAATTTAGAAAGGGTCCTCTCTTAAGCTTTTTCTTGTTGTGGAAATAGAGATAGAGGGAGAGGATAAAAAGCAAAAACAGAAAGGAAAATTAAGAAAAAAAAATCAATTTAAAAAAGACCAAAGGCTAAGAAAAAAGTAATTTTTTTTAAAAAAAAAATTGATTCTTAAATTGTGGGTACATCTTGGGAAATTTCATGGGATTGATTAGTAGTAGTTAGCGTAGCGATGGGCGTGGCGGAGAGGGGTTTCGGGAAATGTGGGGGCACGAATTGCCAAATAAAAAAATGAAAAAAAAATTATATATGCACAAAATAAAAATAAAAAATAAAAAAGGATGGTTGGGCCCCATTTGAATATGGCGCCAACTGCCCCACTCGCTGTTTGCCGATTAAATCGTTGAATCGGGTCAAACAAGCAAAAAAGACGTTGACCTAATAGTTGCGAGGCGACTCCTCAGTAACCGACACTGACGCCACCAATACTAGGAGCAACAAAACTGTTTTAACTATAATAAACCAAATTTGTCAACCACTCAGAAAATAAATAGTTTTTTTTTTTGCTTAATAAGAAAAGAAGCTAATTTCTTCACAAAAATGATTTTTTTCCCCTTCAATTTTATACGAGCCATGTCATCATTTCTTCATCGCATAACTTTACATCCGGACAAAATAGCCGGTTTTCGATCTATATTGTGATAACATCCCGAAAAAACCTCGCGTCGTTACATGAAATTAAAGAGCGTGACACGAGTGGATAGGGAAACGCGGCGTGTGCCAACTCTTTTCTCCTCGCTTTTCCGGCCGGCAGACGTCCAATTCCGCGTTGAAAAATTCGTTTCTCGTGTAAATTCGAATTCGAGTCTTAAGCCTCTTCCGATTAATCTCTTTGTTGTCGAGAATAACGCGAGAAATTCCATCCAACTCGGGATATATGTCCCGAATAAAGGAACTTGACTCGGGACATTCCTTAGTAGATTAATTTATCGGATAAAAAAAAGAATATGGAACGTATTAAAACACACTAGGGCAGTAAGGATTGCCGGGGAATTTAATGAAACTAATTAAACAAGCCCCGGTTTTGCTTAGCAAAGATTTTCAATTCGTTTCGGCGTCGTTTTGGGCCGTTGAATTGAGGGAAGTGGCGTGGAAAGGGGCGGGGGAATATGACGGGAGGTGGGACCGCACGTGGGACCGGGAGACAACTGTAAGAGAGACAGACTTATGATAATGTCCCTCAGGAGACGCGCAGATCTAACATAACCCTGGAGGAAACGCCAAAAGGTGGCCCCCACCACCAACCCCCCCCCCCCCCCCCCCAAACCAAAAAAAGGGGCCAATCTTTTGCTTAATTAGAACATTTTAATTAATCTAAGTTTTATCTTAATCTTCTTCTCTCTCTCCTCTTTTTCAGGCATCTCCGTCTGACAGTGATGATTACTCCTAAAAACGCCCTTTCCCTTTAGGCTGCGTATGGTAACTCTAGAGCAAAACGGTTTCTGTTTCAAAATTGTTCCGAAAATACTTTTGAAACAGAAACGCTAGGGGTGAGCGGTTCCAGGTTCTGGGTAGGTTTCACCTAGAACCTGGAACCTACCCGCTACTACAAGTTCCTCAATTTCTGGAACCTAGAACCTACCCTCTATACTCTGGAACCTGGAACCTACCCTGTCACAGGTTCTGGATCCGGTTCCAGGGTACCCTAAAACCTATCAATAAAACTCCATTTGCACCAAAATAGAAAAAAGTATGGGTGAGTGGTTTCAGGTTCTATCCAAGTTCCACATATATTATTGATTGAACGATCAATGCGAATAATTACCTCTAATGACCACCATCTACTACTAAAATCTATTAACTATAACTCATACATATATACACGAAAAGTATAAAACAATAATAGAGTAAAAAACTCGATGATAAAGTAGTTTCAAATTACATACTCATTATAGTCCTTATAAAATCCCTCATAATGACGTGATGACATATACTAAAAAATAATATAAAATATTGCTTCAGGTTCCAGGTTCCACCTACTTGGAACCTGGAACCTACCCGTCAAAGTAGGTTCCCAAATTTTTGGAACCTAGAACCTACCATCTTACCTTGGAACCTGGAACCAATCGGTTCCTACCGGTCCGGTTTTACAGGTTCCAGGTTCTACCCTGGAACCATGCTCACCCCTAATAAACGCGTATGTTCCAAAAGTGTTCCGTGCCATGAAACACTTTTGAAGAAACAAAAAAAAAAAATTACTTCTGAGTTTTGGAACACTTTTGGAACCACCACCCATTGCCACCGTTGCCCGCCGCCGCCGATCGCCAGCCGCCGCCATCCCCGGTCGCTGGTGGAAAAAAGTATTTTTTTTTATTTACCAAACTCGTTTTTTTCTCAAAATCATAGCCCGGAACAGAAACACAAAAAAGTGTTTCTGTTCAAAAAAATGCTCCAAGGAACAGAAACGTTACCATACGTAGCCTTACTGTCCTAATTCGTGGGTTATTTTCAATAGTTTTCACTGAGACAGACAGAATTTTTCTGTCGGATGAATTCCAGATTTCTTTATCATAAGGTGGTCCATGGAAGCAATTTCTCTTCTTCTTTTTTGAAAAAAAAATCATTAATCATGATAATATTCAACAAATATATAAAATGCTTTTAAACTTCAAAAGAAAAAAAAAAGCAAATAACAAAGCAAATTCTACAACTAGAAATACACTCTCATCCTCCAAGAATAGATCTGCAATCATAAAATTTCGACAGCCGATCACCATATTCAATGATAAGCACCTATCAAGCACTCGCACACTAATTGCAACAACTTGTAGTGCGTGTCTAGGTTCGAAGTTCCAGTAGCACCAACATCATTATGTTGAAAAAACACAGATCAAACACATGTAAAGAACTCACAGATCTATATCTTGGTCTAGCTCGAAAGAGTATAATCCTTGAATCCATACCTAAATTTAAATCGAAAGAGAAGAGCGGCATAATCTCGGAGAGTGCATGAAACCGCATCACAAACGTATTTGTGGAAGCAATTTAAAGAGAGAGAGAGAGAGAGAGAGAATTTTAAATAATGCAATATGATTGGATATAAAAATTTGATTGTAAGGTACAATTCATCTTGAATGGATCTCATTATCTCGGGTGGTAACGGTGCTTGCAAACAACACGACATGTGAACGGACGGGGGTATCGAGATGCCGCCCCGTAATCGCACTATATATAAATATGATTGAGCCGGCGAGACATCGAAACGGGAACAATGTCGACATCCAAAGAAGAACGACGGCGTTCGCGTCTCTGTTCGAGGTTTACCCGGTTTGTTCACATCGTGAATTATTCATGTGGCCCGAAATGGATAAGAGCAGGCGAGTCGCGGTAAAATCGATCTGTTTCCGAAGTAAATTTTTAGTGTTTTGTGCGGTAATTATTGAGTCTTTGGGGCCTTAAACCTATCTGGATCTTTTTGCTTGGTTGGTAGACCTTGACCTAATTTTAATGACGAGATGAGCTCGCATAAAATTGGCAGACCATGATTGATTTCCTCTATCGCTGCCCAAAATCACCTAAACTAGGTTAATAATCATAAACCGCAATAATAATAATGATGATGATGATGATGATGCAGGACACTTGATATTAGTTGGAGGACACTTGATATTTAGTTGGAGTAGCTAGGAGGAAGGACGAGAGAGTAGGTAATGTGCATAAACTGCCATAATTAGAAAACCTAATCTCTCTCTTAACTTTTTCAATAATACCGAAAATGCTGGACTGGTGGGGCCCGGGCTCACGTCGCCTGCATGTGCATGTCCCTCAGACTTTCTGATTCATTATTATTATTATTATTATGAAAAAGCTTCTCAAATAATAGTATACTAAATTGATGATTTTATCCATATGATGGACTGCTCAAACTATATAATATAACTGATTAAATCTTATCTTAATGATGTTCATTTCGTGATTATCTAGCAGTGATTAGCTAGACCCTCATCCAGACTGGACTTGAGGGGCAAGCCATTCTCTTGCGTATAGTTACAAATATTTCCAATTTATTATTAGATTGACGCGATCCGATTTAATAATTTGTCTTTTTAAAAGTATAAAATAGTTGGCTTACTTGGGAAAGCTCCATAGCATTAATCATCGCTAATTTCTGAGAAATTATCTAATTAATCAGTCCTGAAATTATTGTACACGACGTTAATACAGTCTTAAACGTTTTTTTTTTTCTCATTTAGTCATAAACTTCTGCGTGAAATGCCAGTATAGTCGTTCCGACAATTTTTGCGAGAAATTCCTCCGAGGTGGATTATATTGAAATTCCGAGCAATTATTTAGTATTAAATTAACAAAATTAAAAAGTGTACTACTAAATTAATTAAACTGATATACGTACAATAAGTTTAGAATTGATAGAGAGTTTCTCCACTAATTATGGTACTTTGATGAGGAAATCATTTCTTGCTCTATAAATGTAACTAAAAATCTCACTATTTTTTTTTCATTTTTAAGGGATATCAATAATCAATAATCGATGATTACATAATGCAAATGAATATTGTTTGATATAGAACTATATTAGTGTCAATAAATAGATGACCGTTTTTCTTAAGTAAGTTACTGGCGAATTACCAATTAACAAAGTTACCATTTTTATACTAACTTGTCGATTCTTATTTGCATGATTTACTAATGGTTGGAATTCACCGACCCTTATATGAATTTTACAAACCTAAATTACATAGTAACCTGTCATCATTAGTAAAATTAATACCAACTCGGTTTGATTTACTAATTATTGTTTGAATTACTTACTTATGTATAACGTCGTTTATAATTAACCAACCTTTTTCTAGCTATCGACTCTTGTATCCACTCCGAAACCTACTCGATCATGCCGATTCGTTCCACATGTTCTCCGGCACACCCGTAGGTTCAATATACGAAAGGTATTCGTAACAAATCGTCAAGGGACCAAGCTTGAGCATGGAAAAAGGGCTACATGACAACCAAAAATCATCACCTAGGGTTACCCTTTTGTGCTTTTTACAAGAGTCATTGACAATTTAATCTAACATCATAGCTCTCTTTTTAGGGCTATTCATTTGCATGCTAATTGAGTTATCCATCCCAACCCTAAGTAACATCTCCGGTGGACCCTCCCCTAAATTTTAATTATGACATTGATGACAGTTCCTAAGACCATAGTTGGGGGGCAAAAAAACAAAGGAGGGGAGCTTTTGCACGGCTACCATGATTGAGGGTTTAATTTAATGATTTGATTTCTAAGTGACTTGCAAAGACAACCTTTTCTCCCCGTCAACTTCTGCGCATTCTCTCATTTCTGGACCTTCATAATTGATATGGTCCCCAAGGTTTCGCGTCATTTCATCAAACACATTCCTGTAGCTCATTAAATTAAACTCTATCGCTGATGTAGGCCGGTTCTTAGTTATCGATGGATCGTTACGCGGAATCAGGCAGCGGACGATGTACGCGGGTCGTGATGCCGACAACAACATATGACTTTTTTTTGTTTGCGATGTACGAATAATTAGTAATTACGAGCACAAAGTGATGTGGACATACACTCAAAATGTGTTGTACTTGCCGATCTTTCATTAATGCTCTGTTTATTTCTCAGAAGAAGACGAGCAATTTGAAAAATATATTTGTAAAAAATACTGCTTTTATCGCTTATACAAAAAAAAAAGACTAATGAAAATGATTTTCCATCGTCCATGAAGATGTTTAGACATAAATTGTTGTCGGTAATAATACTTTTCATTGAATAATTATTTTGAGCGATACAATGGATAAATTTTAGAAAGATATTTTTTAAAATTATTTATTTTTTACGAAGCAAATGGAGCCTAACACAGATGGAGAAGCAGTTCAAAACGGAAATGACAGATGAGAGAAAGGCCCAGTAGGAGCTGCACCGTAGTGGGCGTCGTTTCTTCTTTGAGATGAGGGGAGGCGTCCGTTGGGCCCAAGTACTCGATCAAGAGCACAAGAACCAAAACCAATTTCCAATGCTGGGAAGACTAGCGGAACGAGGCAACATGGACAAGAATTTTGAAGCTACAATTCTATAACTTTGTAAGCAAAACATGCTGCATGGATGTGTAGACATTATTCATTCTGCTTGCAAGGGACTAGCAATGCATAGACCCGTTAAACGGGCGTGTCAGGTCGGGCCCATTTAACCCGTTTATCGCAATGTGAATTCATCAACCCATACCCGGCCCGACCCATACCCAACTCATATCTGGCGTGACCCATGTTGCTAGAACACTTTTGAGTTTAATACAATTTAGAAAAACTCATATCCAAATTGAGGTGGGAGTGCAGAGTGAGCAAGACCAAGATTGAGCGAGGGTGAGAGAGAATGAAGAAAGACTCACAGAGTTGAGTTGGATATGAATAAGTTTTAAATTCATTCGTTACTCATTTAATCCTCATATTATGTGTAAACCAATTTATGATCCATTTATCGAATATACCTAACCCTTATGAGTCAATTATATATGAGTGAAGAACGGGTTTATGACCCATTTTGGCATGTCTAGCTATGCACAAATATTTCAGACAATCTAGATGGAGAATTTCTGTTTGTTGAATGGCTCTAGGGCCTTCATCTTGAGATATCTCCGAGCTAAAAGAGAGCCCTTTTGAATATATTTCGCTAACTATTGGGGGGAATAGGTAAACCGGTACTTAGCATTTGCTACACCTTATCCCTATAATAGCTTGAAATCGTGGTCGTATCAAAGTTTAAGTCTCATCTCCTTGAAACTCATTTAGTGTTGATCTGGGTATATCTAGATATTGCTCATCTTGAATCCTCATTCTTCCGGCTCCATGTGCTAGATCATATTGATTCGTAGCTTTTCAACACGACCCCGCCACGTGTTCTCACTCAACTAGCGTCTAAGTACCTTGATCGTTCTATTTGACGAATCAGCCTGTCGTATAAACAAGTTATGTACAGATATATATTGAGGACGACAGCCAACGCATACCTACATCGAAAGTATTCAACAATTCGATGAGGGTCGCCGGACTGAAAACAGCCGAACCTTAAACAGGCACGTGGCGTACTCGCATGATGTAAGAAAACTTTACGCGTTTCACCATATGTGGACTAGGAATCGCCCTTCAAGATTGACCAAGAAAGCTAGGGCTTGGGGGCGAGTTTTTCAGCTTTAAAGCTTAGAGGGTCCTCAAGAGCACTAAACTTTAGGAACCAAAGAGCACAAGCGTGGGGTCAAAAACACCAAAGATGGAATGAATTGATGAAGAGGAATTTCCTTTTTGTTAATTAATGCTAGATGGGTATGACCCCCCCCAAAAAAAAATAAAATGATAGATGGGTGGTTGGGATTTGGAATAGTTGAGAACGACCACATCTATATCTCTTTCGCTCAGTTGGGGACATTGAGGCTGTCCCAACGACATTCCAATTCATTGTCCACATTAATTTGCCCACGTTTGGATTCAAGGAAAGTTGCTAGATTGGGACCCCTCTTCATCACCCCACTTCAAGTTCACGAGGCTTGGTGTAGTGCCCCTTTCCTTGGGACTTTCGTTTAGGTTCTACCTTTGTTCTTGGTGGACATCAACTATGAGGTCGTGGGGATCGAGGGTGTCAAGGACGTATTGATTGCTTTTTAACTGAGCATACATATACCAAGTCCTTATGCGATCTTCCATTTTTTTTTAATTAATCGTATTGATTACTTTTTAGCTGAGCAAATCGAAACGACATGTTTTGAACGCACCTAATAGATATTCTCTTTCAAGAAACGCCATGGGGCAACACACGTGCTACAGTGACAGGGACAAAGGGTCGGGGGCGAGGTACGGGATCGGTGATAGAGACAAGATCAATCCTGCAACAAAACAGGAGAGGTGGACCTAGGCATATGTGGCTTTTCACTCTCAGTGGCACCATCTTTTGGCCAAAGGTACAAAAATATGAACCTCATGGAACTAGTGAAATGTCTTGGGCTCTCGCGGCGCATAATGTGTTCACATTTGGGTGATTCCGGGGATAAGGGCTTTACCTCTCTCTCTCTCTCTCTCTCTCTCTCTCTCTCTCTCTCTCTCTCTCTTCTTTTCTTTTTTCCTTTTTGTGTGTGCCAAGACTAGATAGATGATGGACTTGACAAGGAGCACTTTCTAAACCGATCAAGGGAAGTGATGTATATATGATGGGGCTCCTTTTGAATCATATCCCCAATAACAACATCAAGAGATTCTCCAATTTGCTTTCAATGCCGACTTCACTATTGCTTTTTTATTTTATTTTATTTTATTTTTTAAGGAACAGTTAGTAATGTTCACGTGATATCAGAGCAGCACCGTTGGAGTTGGCGAATACTTCGGGTACTCTTGTTTCTCACACCAGATACGCCCATGTGAGATTAGAGAAATCAAAGTGTAATCCGACGACATGTGACCCATGCGCACGAGATGCGGGGGTTCGGGGACAGCGCCCCCAAAACCTCAACGGATTTGGACTTTTATTTAAGTTAACCTGTATGGTGTGGGCTTAATAGAGGTTTTGCTAGGTTTAGGTTTTGGGCTCGTTTAAGGCATATGTATTTTGCTCGTTTATGCTAATCATTGTAACGAATTGAGAGGCTGTAAACCGAATATCATAGTGAAATCTCTTGCAGGACGTAACCCTAGTCTGAGGTGAACCTGGGTAATCTCGTGCGTCATTCAATTTTTCTTAATTTCTGTGTGATCGTTCTGATTCGGTGTGCGATAAATCCCATCAAGCACTTCCCGAGTTCGAATATTTTTGGACCACATTCTGATGGGATTTATCGCACACCGAAATAGAACGATCATACAGAAATCAAGAAAAATTGAATGACGCACGAGATTACCCAGGTTCACCCCAGAATAGAGTTACGTCCTGCAAGAGATTTCACTATGATATTCGGTTTACAGCCTCTCAATTCGTTACAATGATTAGCATAAACGAGCAAAATATATATGCCTTAAACGAGCCCAAAACCTAAACCTAGCAAAACCTCTATTAAGCCCACACCATACGGGTTAACTTAAATAAAAGTCCAAATCCGTTGAGGTTTCGGGGGCGCTGCCCCCGAACCCCCGCCAGCTTATCGGCGAGCGGGGCAGCCGCCCACTGACTGTCGCGCTACCCCCGAACCCTCGCATCTCGTGCGCATGGGTCACATGTCGTCGGATAACACTTTGATTTCTCTAAGCTCACATGGGCGTATCTGGTGTGAGAAACAAGAGTACCCGAAGTATTCGCCAACTCCAACACATTCGCCTCTACAATTTAAAAATGTCTATTCTTAGTACTAGGCAAAAAGACCAAACTAAGAGTGAGACGGAGTGATAGAATATTTGAATATTATACCGCGACTTCATCTAATAGCTTAAATTTTTAGAATAGTTGACGGTGATGTCGCAAAACCTCACATTTATGAACATCATATGCATAGCTTACTCCTTCGATTGTTCTTCTTCTTCTTCCTTTTGTGTTGCACCCATAGGTGTATTATTGTTGTTTGACGATACGAGAGAGAAAGAGGACAATCGAGGAAATTGGGTGTGCTAAACTTTATAAAATCTCGAGAATGGAAGATGGGAACATGTTTTTATCTTGCTCACGGGACCATCGTACCCTTAATCAGCGATCGTTGACGATAGTAGAGAGAGGCGTCTCGCTCCAAAACAATGTCATGCACGAGGGAAGAAGAAGGTTTCCCTTAGTGAGGTGTAAAGAAGGCGATGGACTTTTGAGTTCAATAGATCATGAAGATTGTGAATGATCTTAATCAGCTTTAAAGATCAGCGCACCAAAGTCTTTCTACCCACAAATCAATGCGCACCTCCATTTTATAATCTCACCTTGGATGGGGTTAAGAACCTTCTTCTTACATCACCTTTTTCTTCCAAGTCCCCCCAAGAAAACATAAACTATTGTGGCATGATAGGATAAGGGTTAACCCAGTTTTTGTCCAGACCAATGATCTTGGATTAGCATGCTTAATTAAGGAACATGGCAGCTGATCTTTTTGATCACTTTGCATCTTTCTTACGTGGATGATTCCTTTTTGTTAAACCTAAGATAGGAGAGTGATTCCTCACGCTTTCAATGTGATCTTGACTCCCGGTCGTCTACTGTCATTATTGAAGTTGGAATATGCAAGAAGACCTCCTAAACCCTAAATCATCATGGTTTTAGAAAACTTAAAAAAAAAAAAAAACTTTCATCCTTGGTTCAACGAGGAAAAGAGCTTTGGTAATGATGACTGAACTCGGTCATCCAATGTTGAAGATGTGCCTTCTTCTGTTTTTTCCTTGTCCGATTACACCATGGACTAGTCTCATTCTTGACCAATAACTAACAAGAAAATCTCAGAAAAGGGTCTTCATGAGTTATCAAATCAAGAATTTTCTTTATTCGTTTTCAGCTGCACTTGTTGAACTTAATGATCTCGATGAGGAATGCCCATATTCCAACTTCTAAATTAGTTAACTTCTTGCTGCAGTGCATGGTATGCAAATGTAAGGCAGATTCAAAGAACATAAGAATCTATACCATCATGGCATTGATTGCACTCCTAGTTTTTTTTCCAAGATTTTGGGTCCACATGCACTTTAGCTGTTTAGAGTCTGGAGTGAGTTACATCAACCATCCCAGACCTTTCCGTATCCTCGTTTCGCCTTCTTATAAATTGACTCGAGAATTTCTAATGTTACAAGAGCCCAAGCCAACAATATCGTGCGAGTGAAGGAGGGTAATGTTGCTTGTAAAGCTCTCTCTTCGAGAGCGCGATTATGACGGGACTCGAGGAAGAAGCCTTTGCAAACTCCGTGCCAGAGTTTATTCGTACTTATATTTTTTTGGTTATCCACTCAAACTTGCTTAAAGTAAGTGTAGGAAACATCAGAAAACCCATCCTTCAATTCCCTCCCCAAAGTTGTCGAGCAATCGGAACACAGACCGTCATCAACACATCAAAACTGGCAAATTTAATCCACTAGAGTCTATCTGCATGTGGATGGATTCAAAGAATTTAGAGTGAAATTTACTTTCTACGTTATAGTTCTACATTTTCTCCCATACTCTTAAATTTCAATGTAATATGCTATCAGACACCCGAAATCTCTATAAACGAATAGATATTTAGAGCTTTTCATGTCTTTTGAGAATAAACAAGAAAGGGTATCAATTAACACTCCTTTATCAAGCTTGGAAAATCACGGTGTATAATTCGCGCGCTAAATTACCAAGAATTTAGCGCGATGGAATTTCTAACATATACCATCTCTCAAACTCCGGTTACAAAATTTTGAATTGTACATTGACAATATTGTGTTCAGTGCATCTTAATCACCAATCAAATATCCCAAATTACTACTTTCGCAAATCATTGAAGACCCACTTTTTATATCTTATAAATGAACAGAAGAGAGAGAGAGAGAGAGAGAGAGAAACAAAAGGAAGATAAAAAGGAATGGAGCTTGTAAGATTCTAGTCATGGGGGTGATGATTTTGTCATCAATTATTCCTCGGTTGATCATGAAATATCATTGCAAGTAAGTACACATATGCGGCGCGTGAGGGTAGGGATTCAATCAAGAGGGGCCAACATATGCAAAGCCACAAAAGGGGGAAGGTGATATGGATGTATGGTGCTGACCGACTTGGCAATATATATTAAAGGGCAAATATCACGGACTCCATAAACTTCAAACTATGTTCTTAATGACGCAAATACCCTCAATTTTTCTCAGTATCACAAAAAAAAAAACTATAAATCCATACACTGCGACACAAATACCCTCAATTTTTTCGTGTCACGAAAAAAAAAATCAAAACCGATACATACGTGACATATATACGTGACATATATATTCCCAATTTTTTTGTATCACGTTGAGAAAATTCGGGATTTTTTACGCACAAATAAAAGCTATTCGTGTCCTGATAGGCAAGTTTAGGGTTTTGTGCGATACAAAAAAGAAGCCATTTTTAAATAAACGTGTCTTGAATTACATGTTGGTGGTTGGGTATGATGAGTAGCAATCAAATTGAAAAAAATGTACAAGATGAATGTAATGCAATATGACCAAATATATGTAAGCACAAGGGGGGGAAAAGAACGAAGTGGTGGGGTCTCTGGCAAGCAAAAGATAAGGAGACCCACGACAAATGTGGATGATTATGAGTACATGGAAGAAATCATGTTTTAAAAAACGCGGTCCAATTCCAAACATCGAACCGCACTGCTGGAGCAAGCCGGCCCTCGCGTCGACATAGAATATTAAAACTAATCAACATTATAAAAGTTCGATTAAAATAAAACCCCACTTCTAAGCTAAAATTGATAAGATAAACTGTGCTGTGTTGCTTAAATCTCCGCCCGCGCGCCGGTCAACACCGAAAAATGCCCGAGTGCTTGGCCGGCAGCTCGACCGGTAGAGGCCGGTTAAGGGAGAAGTTAGTCGACAAAAAGTTGTCGAGTGTTGAGAGCAGTTAGTCGACAAAATACGGTCGAGCAGCGGAGTCGACTTGAACCGTAGTTTGTACGAAGAACCGCCATTCTATCATGTTCGTCTTTGCTTTCGTTTTATCTTTACATGTTGTAACTGTTAATTTTGTTTTCTGGCATAAGTACATTTTTAGTGCCAAAAGTTATATACTAAGATCATTTTAGTGCCAAAAGTTTCAAACGGACGCCAAAAGTTGTGTACGAAGATCATTTTAATGCCAAAAATTTCAAACAGACAACTTTAGTGCCAGTTTTTTTTTAAAAACGATCACTTTTAATGCCAACTTCTTTTAAAAACGGTCACTTTTAGTGCCAACTCTGGTGAGCCACGTCAGCTCTAGCACTAAAAGTGATCGCTTTTAAAAGAAGTCGGCACCAAAAGTGATCGTTTTTAAAAAAAATGGCACTAAAGTTGTCCGTTTGAAATTTTTGGCACTAAAATGATCTCTGTATACAACTTTTGGCGCTAAAAGTGTACTTATGCCTTTGTTTTCTCGTTCGCAAGTAAAAAAAAGGCAAATAAAATTGAAATAGAAAGCGAAAATTAACCATGGAAGACAAGTTAAACGGGGCACCATGCTCTCATTCGAATGGAAGGACAGATGAAAGATGGACCAACATATCGACACGCATCATGTATTTATTAGAGCTCGATTTCCTAGACATTTTTCCTTAATTTTTACTAATATCCTAATCCTGACTATAAAGTTAACTGGACATTCTTATCTTTACAATTTTGGAAGGACAGTAATTGCAAATAGTGAGAGCAAAATAAGAAAACTTAGCGGACTTTCTTGTATAGTAATTATCAGGGTAAAAGTCACCAAAATGACATATTAATCCCAAACTTTTTTTGTCACACTAAAAAAAACTCTCAAACTTATACCTGTATGACATATTTACTTCAAATTTATACTTGTATGGTGCGTTTACCCCAATTTTTTTGGTGTCATAAAAAATTTCAGACTTATACTCATGTCATACATCGAACCCAAAGTTTTTTTTTTTATGATACTAATAATCTCAAACTTAGATCGGTGCATATATTCATCCTCCATCAAGATTTTTTTTTCTTACCTCCTTTCTCTTTGCCACCACCACCGCCCTTATCGGCGTCATCCTCACCATTGCCAAATCAAGGAAGAAAATGAAGGAGGAAGTTAAAAAGGAAAAAGAGAGAGAGAGAGAGAGAGAGAGAGAGAGAGAGAGAGAGAGAGAGAGAGAGAGAGAGAGAGAGAGAGAGAACATACAATGAGTTAACATATCTTCATAACGCGAGCATCACGACAGCACCGTTTACTTTTCGTCGTCCATGTAAGAAGCCACATAAGATCTTTAGTGACGCTCATTAAAGGAATTTTGATGCAGTGAAAATGTATCATATGGGTGTAAGTTTAAAGTACACTAAGGGTGAGCATAGTTCTAGGGAAGAACCAGAAATTGGAGTGTCAGTTCTAGGTTCTAGGGAATGCAAGATAGGTTCTGTGTTCCAAAAATTGGAGAACCAGTTATGACGGGTAGATTCCAAGTGGATGGAACCTGGAACAAGTCTTTGTGTTTTCTTATTATATGTCTTCACATAATCATGCAGTATTCGATGTCGTCCGATGTCGATTGTGTAATCTGAAACCACTAGTTTGAGCTTTCATTTTCGATAATATTCATGATTGAGACTTTTACTTTGTTAATATTTTACGTTTTTCATGTGTCTAAGTATGAGTCGTGGTTAGTGGGTTGCAGCGACAAATTGTGTTCATTAGAGGTGATGATTCACTGCAATCATCCAATCAAAAATACATGTGGAACCTGTGACAGAGTAAGTTCCAAGTTTCGAAGGTACGCAGGGCCGACACATAGACTTTAGGTTCCATATAAAACTTGGACCAACCTTGAAACCCGTTCACCCTTAGATATGTCCGTCACATGAGTACAAGTTTGGATCAAATGTGTCACAGTGATATAAAGTTTGGATTTTTAATGTCACGAAAAAAAAATATTTTGGGTAAATGTGTCACATAAATACAAGTTTGGGGACGTAGTATGGAGTGAATATTTTTGGTAAATGCAATACAGTGGACATAATTTGAGATTTTTGTACGACTTTTTCCCTAATTGTAATTAACAGATTAATCATCTCGAAGAACAGGTTGTTTAGATTCATCGGACTCGTGCTGACTATTTTTGCATTATCGAATTTGGTAGAGACAAGCCCATCAAGAAGCTAACCATGTATTTGACTTCGCCCAACCTTTTTACCGTTGCAAAATGATGTGCAACTTTTTCATCTAAAGGGCACTGCTGTCCTTTTGTCCTCATCTAATGAGATGAGCCTCCCGGGAAAAAATATTATCATCGGAAAATGCTAAATTTCCAATTTCCGGATCCTCGCTCTCGCACAATTTCATTTCTCATAAGGTACATCGTCGATATGAATTCATTTACCAAAATTAGAGATTCGCACGTGTGTGTCGCGGGCCGACAGATTTGACCACGGAACTAACCCCTGCAGTGCTTGACGAGCCGAAAACGTCATGTTAACCTTCCTTCTCATGCTATTCATGAGAGCAGTAAGGCGGATAGCTTTCTCGTATTGGATTGTACCACTTCTAACTAAACTCGGGCATCCAGTCCATCGAGCGACACGAGCAAAACACTTTCGGTGACACAACCGATTTCGGTGGACTTATTTTCCAAAATAGGATTTAAAAAAATGATCAAATTAGGTTAAAAAAACATTTTTACCAAATAGGGTGTTGTTTAGCAGTCATATTGCCGAGCAAGACTTGCTTGGCATTGTGATTGCCGAACTTGCTTGGTACTCTTAAGTGCCGAGTAGTTGTATATTATTTTTACTTTTTTGTTTTTTTTTGTTCCAAACTCTTTTTTTAAACCTTTTTACAGTGCCGAACAAAGCCTCCAATTTCTTTTTCTTTTTCTTATTTTCTTTTAATCATTTTTTTATTATTCAATTTATTTTCGTTCGCTCGTTCATGCACCAAGATGACGCCTCGACTCCGCGGCCTTGTCGTTTGCTTGATCGTTCGCCACGATGATGCGCCTCGACTTCGCAGTCCCATCGCCTCGTTCGTTCGTTCGCTCGCTCTTGCACTGCTAGGTGGGCCAACCGATCGATCGAGTTGGGCTGGGCATCCATGTCACAAAACCTTTCTCTAGCCAAGAATCCCATTAGATTCATCTAAGGTAAAGATCTTATCTTGTGATAAAGCTAGTTCTAGGTGGTCTTTGATGACGCGCTTCGACTCTACAGCCCCATTGCCACGCTTGTTCGTTCACTCGCTTGTGCACCACGGTGACGCGCCTCGACTCCGCGGCCCCGTTGTTCACTCATTCGTTTGCTCGTTCGTTTGCCACAATGACGCGCCTCGACTCTGCGATCCCATCGCCTCGCTCTTTTATTCGCTCGCTCGTGCACTACAATGTCGAGCCTTGACTTCTGCCATTACATTTGTTTAATTTATTTTAATTTTGTGATTAAAATCTTATTTATGTAACAGATCTACTCGGCACTTTGTTCACGATCACGACCAATGTTCCATCAGATTGGATGCGACACGTCCGAGTTCTATTGGACTTCGGGTGAATTTGAAAACACCTTACTACAATGTTTCATTTCGCTTTCACTTTTGATCGGCTAAAATAATGGTTAGAAAAAACAAAAGAGTAAAAAAAAAGATTGGAGGCTTTGTTCGGCACTGTAAAAAGGTTTTAAAAAACAAAAACAAAGTTTGGAAAAAAAAAGTTACAAAAAAAAGTATATGTACAATTGCTCGGCACTTGGAGTGCCAAGCCATGCCCTATTTGGTAAATATGTTCTTTTAAACCTAATCTGGTAATTTTTTTAATCCTATTTTGGAAAAAAAAAGCCCGATTTCGACCTGCCATTACTTCATCAAGAGAGCGACATCAGCTCCCGGCCAGTTTGTGCATGTGAGGCCAATCCCCCCTTCAGAGCTTATCGGAGATGTAATCTCTCTATCCTAGAACTCCTAACACAAAACAACCTGACGCCACTCTCACGAATCGATTGTATATTTCCCTTTGCATCGCTTATTCATCGTGACGACACCAACAAGCTGCACTCATAAGGGTACACGAGTACGGGATTCTTTTTACTCCATCGGTGTGCCAAACAAAAGTTAGTATTCATATACGGATGTGTGTCGGATCGGGAAAAATGGTGGTAGATAGGGAAAGAATCAAATATATGAAACACAATATAAAAGAGGCAAGCCAGGTGAAAAAAAAAATCATAGTTTTCTTTGTAAATTCACTGTATTTGCCTAACTCAATTCCATTGCAAGCTACGTAGATTGTACTTTTCTTATTCCTACTGCGAAAGGGAGGTGGGTGGTAGACTTGATCAATAGGTGAATTCTGGATAGATACGACTATATTTAATCTTGATTTGAAAAATATGAATTTTTCATAGTAGCGATTGGGGCTAACGGATCCATTGAGGAACCATGCTTGTGCGAATGGTGAGATTTTGCGACAAAAAGCAAATAGGGGCATGAAGAAATTCGAACTCGGGATCTCCTATTCTGAATATTATGTTAAATTTGTAGGATTACACTGGCAATTGCTCTAAAAAGTATTGAATAAAAACGTGATTTAATATTTGAATATTTTGTCGCCGGTGATTAGCAGATAGTCCGTCGCCCTGGCAAAATTAACATGTGATCAACATGTTACACTCAACCTGGAAACTCTGAATTCTTGCATTTTCTTGCTGCCTCGCTCGCTCGCTCGAAGAATGTGCATGAAGCAAATCCTCTTTCCCTCGTTCCTCCCACCAATGAGCGAATGCCAAGAAGAGAGCCTTTCCCATCAAATTTTCTTGCATCCTACGAAGCACGAAACTCCAGTTTAATTAAGCCGCAAATGACTCTCTTATCCCCCGCAAAACCCCCCCACCGTCCTTTTAATCTAATCTCTCTTACAAAGGTGACTGCGATGGTTCCGCATGTCCCAGCGGTAAAACTAGAAAACCAGATGCTGAATCGCTCAAAGGAGGACAGGATTCCGAGAGAAAAGCAAGAGATGTTAGAAACAGAACAGTATTGTGTCTCTCTCTCGGGAAGAAAACAAACAATTTTTGCTTGATTTACTCGGACTCCTCAACTAACAAGTAGCTTTCACGTTTGTCCACTTCCCTCTCCCTCTCTGTGTGAAGACTTTGGACTGGTGTGCGTGGAGAAGTTTGCTCGTGTCCGGGATTGTGTGGTAGAGTGAACTGTAGACAGAGCGTGAGGATTTGAAAAAGAAAAAAAAAAGGGGGAAAAGGTTGGATTTTCTTTTTCTTTTCTTTTCTCTCTGAGGCTTGAACAGAGAGAGAGAGAGAAAGGTCATCTTTTTAAGACCCTTTTAAAGGGGGAGGTCAGACACAGCACGCTTTGCTTGTTGAGCTGAACAATCCGACGTTAATTTAGGGGACGAGGCCGGGGGGTTGCGTGCATAGTGCTCTCAAAATCCTATTTTTCCTGTTCTGGGTTTATTGGGCAAAGGGAATCTTTATCATCTTCTGTCCCTCTTTTTCTCTTGCCTCCTCTTCTTCTTATTCATCATCTGAGAAAATCACCCTCCCTTTACAATATACCTTACTATCTCGCATAAAGATAAGATGAGAGAGAGAGAGAGAGAGAGAGAGAGAGAGAGAGAGGAGGTGTACCCACTAAGCGTGCCAATAATTAAAACCAAAGTTATATATCATTCCTCCCTATCATAGCTTCCTTTATTTGCTTTTGGGAGTGTTGATCATTGCTAGTTTTTTTTTCCCTCTCTTTCGCTTTTGTTTGGTGGGGTTTTGTATCTGTTCTTCTGGGGTTGGTTATAAGAACCTAAGATATGGGTGGTTTTTTCAGTTTGTGCTCCTTGTGTTTCCCTCGAGTGTTTTGATTCTCTGAAAGGCTGTGTCTTGTTCTTGATACCTGGTTAATGCTTTCGGCTGGTTTTAAGGATGTGGGTCTTCGTGACTCTGTGCTTTGGCTGAGTACCTACGATTCCTAGGATAGGTAAGTTGGCTTTGGCTTTGGCTTCTTCTCTTCCTGGTTCTTCTTAGCTCAATCCCATGTGGTTTTGGGGGTTGAAGTGACTCTAGCTTGTAGAAATCCAACTTTCATGCGATTTTTTCTCATTTGGCTTTGGTGGTTTTGTTTTCTGTTTCAGTGAAACAAGCACGTTTTTTTTTTTTCTTTTTGCCCTCCTTCCACCAGTCACTTTTAAGTCTCCCTCTTCTGGGTGGTAGCATATGGAAGGAGTTTCAGGAAATGGACTGATCGGTCCTCAACTGCTGGATTTGATGCCGAATAACAGAGAATGGCTTGTGATGATTGATGAAGCCAAAGCTCGTGGTTCTTCGGAAGAGAAGAAGCTGGAGCTCAGGCTTGGTCCACCAGGCACAGATGACTGGTGCAACCTAAAACAGGACACGAACAACAAGAGAAGAGATGAGGCACTCCTTTCCTTCGGCCGCTTCCCTTCCATGGCCTCCACACAAATCGCTACCAACAATGGTGGGCATCCCCAAGCCCATAAGTTTAGCTCCTCAGAAGTTCTGGCGTCTCCATGGCCTGGTACAAGTTACAAAGAGAATTGCCAAAAACTGCAAGAGCAAGAGCAGATGAAGCCACCCAGGTCATATCACCAGTTCCCATCAACAACCTCTCAGGGCAAGAACTTGCCTTTCTCGCCTAAGGAGGCTTCACAGTCCAGCTGCAACAATAAAGGGTTGAACTTGCAAGATTCAGGAATGAAGAAGGCATTTTCACAAGCCTCTGCCTCTGCCTCTGCCTCTGCCTCTGCTGCAAATACAGCTGTTCCCAGTGTCTCTCAGAAAAGGTACTCGGAATTATTCATATTGGGTACACGGCATTAATTTTCCTCTTAACCTATCACATGATGATTCTTCCTGGAATACCTGCTAAGGTGGCTCCTTTTATTGCTGTTTTTTTCAGTCATGATGTTTTTTTTCAGCTTTTCTGGCAACACAGCCTTTTCCCTCTTTCATCCCTTTTCTTGCAAGTTTTGCCTTTTCCCTGCCATTATGTTCTCTGTATCTGTCAAAAGGGTCAAAAGGGATGTTTACACGTAAAGATCGTCGCAGATGAGTTGTTTCCTGTATTTATCAACTCTAGCCAAAAAGAGATTTTGCTTGGTATTTAGAGATTCTTAAACATATTAATCTCCACCCGGTAATTTTCTTTTGGTTGCTTGCATCTGCTTCTGATTGCTTCATTCTCTCTCGTCTGAAAAAATACTATCTTCTAGCGACAAAACCGTTCTAACTCAATTGGCTTTGCTTCTATCTTTTTGGTTGCTATCTCTGGATATTCTTGAAAGCAGAACTGCGCCTGGTCCAGTGGTGGGTTGGCCTCCAATTCGTTCATTCAGAAAAAACATCACCAGCAACAGTTCCGCCAAACCATCTCCTGAGCCTCAAAATGAGACACCAAACAAGGATGCTAGGGAAGACAAACCCGTCGAAACATGTGAAAAGAAGGGCATGTTCGTGAAGATCAACATGGATGGTGTCCCCATTGGAAGGAAAGTTGATCTCAAGGCCTATGATAGCTATGAGAAACTCTCTTCTGCTGTTGATGAACTCTTCAGAGGCCTTCTTGCAGGTTATAACCATTGTGGTGACCTGTATAAAATCCTTAAAAATTTTGTCATTTAGGGATACTGTAGTACATGTTCCATTTATTTTTATTTTGGGGTCAAGAAGAAGATTAGCTGACGATGTCCTTGGTTTTTGTTTTTCTTCTTATTGTCCAGCCCAAAAAGATTCCTCAGCTGGTGGAATCAACAAGAAGCAGGAGGAGAAACCAATTACGGGTGTATTGGATGGGAGAGGGGAATATACCCTTGTTTATGAGGATAATGAAGGAGACAGGATGCTTGTTGGGGATGTGCCATGGCAGTAAGCATCCTAATCTCTCGGTGGATGGATCTGATGCGTTACGATTATTATTCTCCCTCGCATTTTTATGTTGCATTGCTTAACATGAAGCCATTAGTGGGCTCGTCGTTACATGTTTTGACGTCGCTTAGCGTGCTCTGAACAACGCGCGGAATTTTCACCTGCATCGCTATTCTTTTACCTATTCTAGGATGAATGTTCGGTTTAGGTGCACTCGGAGCTCGACGTAGTGGAATTTCGTCTATAGACGTATAGAGAATTGGATTCTTGAATTCTTGCATTTGGAAGTTGGTTTGGTCTGTGATATTAATGTACATAAAGTACCATTTTGTTAGTATTCTAATATATTGCTGCATGTATGGTTCGCAGCATGTTTGTTTCCACCGTCAAGCGATTGCGGGTGCTGAAAAGCTCTGAAGTTTCCGCGCTGTGCCGTAAGTTTGTGCTTTGTTTGCATACAGGGACTAAAAATTCTTGCTCTAATATCGTGTTCTAATCAATTTTTTTGTTGTTTTTGTTTTGTCCCAGTTGGTACCAAGCATGACAAGCACAGCCTTGAAATGAAGAGTAATCAGAAGATTTTTTCATGAAGGATTCCCAGAAGAAGAGAAGACACTATCTGTGTTCATGTTTGACATTTGACTCGAGAACTTTGATCAATGAGAAGCAAAATTATCTGTGAGCTAACTGCGTAGGATTTCCGGAGCAACGTCAATTCGGGGGGGATCGTCTGGGTTTGCTCTTGTCGGTGATATCCTCTTGGTTTTTGTAAAAAGACAGCAGGAACTGGTTTTGGGTTCATGTAATATTGAATGCTAAGTTATGTGAGAGATTTTCAGATACTTACCGATCCTTCTTTTCTCTTCTTCAGCTAAGAGATCTATGCCACTTTAAAGCCTCTTCTTATTCAAGCAATTGTTCTGAATCCAAAGAACTGTTTTATGTCTGACTGACCATTCCATTTGACTTTGATGTGTTAAGTTTTCAATGGGGGAAAATTCTTCTGATGCCAAACAAGCGTCGTTTGACCTCTAACCTCTGCCGTCAAAAAACCTTGTTTTCTCACCTGTCGAATGGACTGAAACCTCAGTTGGGAACAGTTGTCTTGTCTTAAATAAAAGTAAATTCCTGAGTGATTTACTCAGGGAAGGCTAGGTTGTCGTTGATGAACAGGTCAATCAGAACAATTTAATTGCGCATACCACTATGTATATGCTAAGAAAATGAGTCTGATCTATGTCTAAGTTTTTAAGTTTGTAACTAGGTCTCTGACTGGGGGATGACATGGTCTCTGTCTTTGTCCAATTTGGTGCTCAGTCTCAGATGATCTGTCGGATCAAAAGGTTTAATTAACATCGATCGGAACACATCCGGGAATCAATTAATGTAAGCGCAGGCGCAACTAATCTTCCATGGCTCGTCGTCAACTCCAGAAGAATTATCCGATCCACTCGGAGCAGTGCCTTCTCATATCTTTTAATTTCAATCATCTGATGTGTAGGATACATGAGACCGACATGTATGGAGCGCATTTGGGAGACATTAGAGCGGAGATGTACTGAGAGCAACGCACACGGAACAGCTTGCGCAAATTGGCCACCTTCACATCCGATCTTCCAAATTCTGCTGTTCTTTTTGTATCCCAGTAAAAATGAAATCACTACCACTCAAAAGGCTCCTTCTTTTGGGTGATGAAAAGTGAATGAAAGGCACGACCTTTTTGAATTGCTATTCACTCGTGCAAACAACAGTTCCACATCTGTAGTTGTCAATTGCTCTGGCGGGGCTTTTGTTGATGAGCTAAATTAGAGGCTCTTAGGACCTGTTTTTCTCTCTTTTGGGTTAGGTGCTGAGAGTCAATGTCCCCACAGCAATTAAACAAAAAATGGCTTGGAATCTTTGAACTGCACTCCCAGAAGAAGAAGAAGAAGAAGAAGGGTCCTTTTCGTTGCGTGCTGCCTAACTTGAGGGACAAACCTCAAGTAATGGTCTCCATACCGACGGAATCACTCCATCCGTGCGCTCGCTCGCGCCCACGTGTGCGTTCCGGTTGGTGAACGTCCTACTCCAAAAATTTTCCTTTTTTTTTTTTTTTTCCATTTTTGTGGATCAATCTTTTAAGAGTTTCTTGTTCTGGGGGTGAGGTTCCTTTCAATGAACATTGCCGGCCGAATTTCAAATTGGGACACGCCCCAAAATGCTGAGCGAAAACAACTGCACGGCTTTTGTAGAGACAGACGACCCCGAAGTGGTGTGTGTTGGTGGGAGTCTTTGGAAGAGACAAGGATGGAAGGTGAGTGCTATCCTTTTCTCCTGTTTTTCTTAATCGTTGTAGTGATGACAGTAGGGAATCCTTACGAAATTCACCCCTAGTGGTCCATCGTTCTTGAATAAACATTTGGTCTGAGACGCGAGTTTGAAATTACCGATTCTTAAGACAGCGGAGACCCGAAATTTCCATGTTTTCGAAAAGATAGATAGTGCAGTGATAAGTAACTATTTTGCTGAGAATTTTTACGCTAGCACTCGGCTTTTTCAATTGGGACCCGGAAAAAAATAATAAACAACTAAGCAACCTCAATAACCAAACTGATCCGTATGACATTAGGTTAGAAAAATTGAAGAGATGGGTGACTAAAACCCCGTTGTTTTACACTTTCCTCCTCCGCCGGGCCTAGTTGGGGAGCAGGGTGATAGGGATAGCCCACCTGAAAAATGTTCAGACAGAGGAATTTTGGGGGGGGGGGGGGGGGGGGGGGGGGGGGGGGGGGGGGGGGGGGGTTTGACTATAAAGCCCTTAATTTTTTTTTTTTTTTTGAGGGGGTGTGGTTTGATTTGCAAATATAAAATTCTGGGGAACAAGGCAATGTGATGCCTCAGTCAAAGTGGAGACAGATTCTTTATGCACGGGAGCTTGCAAATTCATAATTTATCGGGAAAATTTCAAATAAGGGTCTCAAGCCCTCTCATTTTCTTAGATAAGGATCTGAAGTGATCATTATTTCAATTAAGGATATGAAGTGTCTTCTTTTATCTCAAAAAGAGGTCAAAAGTGACCATAATTGTTTCAACTAAGGATGGTCTAACGTCGTGCACTTGTTTCGGTAGCACGTTGCAAGTGCATGGTCATGTGAACTGATTTGGTTGCCTATAGAACGATAGTGACTAATGGTGAAAGAAGAAGCAGTTACAACATGAACATAAATTGTGCAAACTCTCATATGGGGGCAAAACCCGATTTCGAAAGAGGAAAACACTACAAAAGAATGACACAGAAGGCGCGCGCATGGTGGTAGGGCTTTTGCAGGGCTTTGAATTTGATCACAGCAGAGCTGAAAGACTCGTCGTCTGCCCGTAATCCTTATCCACCCAATCCCCACCGTCCGAATCGGCACCACCACCGTCTCATCCTCCTCCTCATCTTCTTCATCAACTCTCCATCTCTCTCCAGATAGAATAAATGGATGCGACTCCCCGCAATGGGGACTCTCTCTTCGTCTTCTCTATCCACGAGACAAGCTCTAGCGGTTTCGGTGAAAATATGAGGTGATACTGTGCAATGCATACGACTGAGAGATCTGCCGTTCCTTCGTTTCAACGTCTGTCTCAGCTGATCCACCCTTGCACACACGAGCATCTTCTGTGTAAGCTCTTTCGCCTTCATGCCGAGTTGGAGTTCTTGGTCGGAGTGAGCTTATATGCATTAGCTAACACATGAGAAGGAATCTGCCGTCTGTGAACATGGGAGACATACACCTCCATCCCCAGTTTCCAGAACTTATACGTACTTATGGCATGCCTAAATTCATCGACGGTCCCGCATAAGTCGAACCACTGACCTTCCTGAGCTTTCTCCCCCTGTTTCGTCTGCAAACCAAGAAAAAAAAGCCCCATGTGCACATTGCTTCGACACGTTGACGTACTTGTGAGGGTATAGATGGCATTCCAACTTCCCATTTGAGTTCCGTTCAATCTGCAAAAAAAAAAGTAAACATGGAGAAACATACGAAGTTGCTATCTTATCTCATCAGTTCATGGCAGATGCACATATAGGAGTGGCATCGGGTTGAACTCTATCCCATCATATACCATCAAAGGCAACTGCCTAAGCCTTGATTGCACCCTGCCTTCCCAAGAACGCAAGTCATCTGCATCTGCAGCAAGTACGTTGACTTGCAAATAACTTTCATAGCTTTCGAAGAACATACGATGCTCAAATAGAGCACTCCACTGAGCCTTGTCCAATTCTATCTTCTAAAAAAAAAAAGAGCTATGTGCACAAGGATCCTGGTGCATGCATACCTGACATATCTTGTTGCCAAATTTGAACTGTTCCATCATAACACGCAGAGTTTTAGCCGAGACATTGGAGCTAGAATTCATACAAGGATATGCAGGTGTTATGGTAGGCATATGATCATCAGGATTTCTATGTGGATTCCACACAGAAAATCCAAGTTCATCATCTTCAATTGGGCATAACATGACAGGATTCGGCCAAGGCCACTGCGTATAAACTCTACAAAACTGTGAAACTCGCATACTAGGGTTCGCGTTAGGATAAAGCTGGCACACACGAGCTACACGTAACGCCCAGTTGACACCACCGAGAAATTCAGTCACCTACAGATTGATAGATCAAATGAGAGAGAGAGAGAGAGAGAGAGAAACTGAACAAAGAAGGCCTGCACCGTAGTTTGTTGATCCACCACTGTAAGCAAAAAAAAAAAAAGAGGAGGAGAATACTCACATTGGAATAGACGGCACACATCTTTTTGCCCAAAACTTTAGACAGCGGAGTGTAGTCCGAAAATGCTACACATAATTGACATGCATAAAAGTGACGTAAAACTGATAAACGAGGAAAGAGACTCAAATAAATTACACCACTGTGAAAAAAATAGTAACACAAATTTGTACCTTGAAGGAAAAAATCTGTAATTCCTTACTTCTTCTTGAGTAATTACAAGGTCAATATATATACAAGAGAAAGGATACCCTAGTTAGGCAAGAAACCTAATTTAGGTATTGACTCACCTAAGTTTAGGTAAGAAACCTAAGTTAGGTATAGACTTACCTAAGTTTAGGTAAGAAACCTAAGTTAGGTATAGACTCACCTAAGTTAGGTATAAAATTACAAAGTTTCAAACAACTTTACAACTCAACACTCCCCCTCAAGCTGGTGAATAGATATCTTCCATTCCCAGCTTGGTAGTTAGCTCGTGAAAATTTCCACCATTGAGTCCTTTGGTTAAGACATCTGCCACTTGCTGTCCTGAGGGGACATACGATAAGCAAATTAGTCCTTCCTCAAGTTTCTCCTTGATGAAGTGTCTATCAATCTCAATATGCTTTGTCCTGTCATGCTGCACAGGATTGTGGGCAATATTAATTGCAGATTTATTATCACAGTACAACTTCATAGGACTCTGCCACTTAACCTTCAAGTCATCAAGAATGATCTTGAGCCATAACAGCTCACATATTCCTTGAGCTGCTGCCCGAAACTCAGATTCTGCACTAGATCTTGCCACCACATTCTGTTTTTTACTTCTCCAAGTTACCAAGTTACCTCCAATGAAGGTACAATAACCAGTTGTAGACCTCCTATCAACCACTGATCCAGCATAATCTGCATCTGTATAAGCTTCAATCTTGAGGTCTGGACTCTTTCTGAATAATATTCCTTTTCCTGGGTTCCCTTTCAAGTAATGTAAGACTCGAAAAGCAGCTTGTAGATGTGATTCCTTTGGATTATGCATGAATTGGCTAATCAAATTTACTGCATAAGAGATATCGGGTCGAGTATGAGCAAGATAAATCAGCTTTCCTACCAATCGTTGATACATTTCTCGATCCACTGCCGCCTCTTCTTTGGCTTCTGCTAGTCTTTGGTTCGGCTCAATCGGAGTGACTGCTGGTTTGCAACCAAGCTTCCCAGTTTCCTCCAAAAGATCCGTCACATACTTCCGTTGTGAAATAAAGATCCCTTGTTTTGAGTATGAAACCTCAATTCCTAGAAAATACCGTAGCTTTCCTAACTCCTTTATCTCAAACTCTCTGATCAAGTTCTGTTTTAGCCGTTGTTTCTCCCTTTCATCATTGCCCGTGACTATTATGTCATCAACATAAACCAACAATGCTGTAACTTCCCCTGCATCCGAGTGTTTTATGAACAGAGTATGATCTCCCTGACTCTGTTTATACCCAGATGCCTTCATGACTCTAGCAAATCGTCCAAACCAAGCTCTAGGTGATTGCTTGAGTCCGTATAACGCCTTTTTTAGTCTACAAACCTTTTCGGTTGTTTCTTTTCCTTCGAAACCAGGTGGCATGTTCATGTAGATTTCCTCTTTCAACTCTCCATGTAAAAATGCGTTCTTCACGTCATACTGTTGAAGTTCCCAATCAAAATGAGCAGCTAAAGATAGCAAAATTCTTACAGTGTTCATTTTAGCCACCGGTGCAAAAGTCTCTTGGTAATCCACTCCATATGTTTGAGTGTAACCCTTTGCAACCAATCTCGCTTTGTACCTCTCCAAGGAGCCATCAGTCTTGTACTTCACAGTGAATACCCACTTGCAGCCTACTAGATTTTTCCCTCTTGGTCTGTCAACAATTTCCCACGTTTTATTCTTTTCTAGTGCCGTCATTTCTTCTTTCATGGCATTCCTCCATTCCTCTTTTGACATCGCTTCAGAGAAGGTGTTAGGGATGGCAATAGTGTTTAAACTCACAATAAAGTTTCGGAATGGTGATGATAATCTATCAAGGGACACATAATTTGAAAGTGGATAAATTGGTTTCTTGGTACATTCTCTTATCCCTTTTCTAATAGCAATAGGCCGATCAAGATCCGTCTCTAGTATATCACTGGGCTGCTCATTCACAGAAAGTTCAGGACTTACCATGCTCTCATTAGCAGTACCCGGAGTGGTAGATTGGACTTGCTCGATTGTTGGAACGGCTGTCCTCCTTGAGTACACCTGAGAATATCTCATAGAATCATGAAAGTGAGTTGGACAAGTGGGAGTAGGACTAGTGGGAACAACAACAGATGGTGGACTAGAGGTAGGAGTCAAGGTAGGTTCATGAGTTACGGTGGTCGGGTTTGGATTCGCGAGAACATTGGATGATATATCCAGTTTATCAATAACACCAAGAGCATCATCTTCCTTATCTTCCATGAGTGAAATCTCCCCCTGAAGATAAGGTTTTGAAAAATATGGTTTATTCTCAACAAAAGTGACATCTGCAGAGAGATAGAATTTTTTTGAAGGTGGGTGATAACATTTATAGCCCTTTTGTGTTTGTGAGTAACCAAGAAAGATGCATTTGATGGCACGAGGATCTAGTTTTCCTCGTTGATGATGATGAATGTGGACAAAGGAACTACAACCAAAGACTCGAGGCGTAAGGCCGTTAGATGTACGAAAGTGAGGATAGAACTGAGAAAGAATTTCCATAGGGGTCTTGTGGTCTAATGTACGTGATGGTAGCCTATTGATCAGATATGTAGCTGTAAGAACAGCTTCCCCCCAATACGTTTTAGGAACATTTCCGTGAAACAACAAAGCACGAGTTGTTTTAAGAAGATGACCATTTTTCCTTTCAGCAATCCCATTTTGTTGGGGTGTATTCACACAAGATGACTCGTGGATAACACCTTCCTTTTGAAAATAAGAGGACAATGTTTGATTGAAGTAATCTCTAGCATTATCTGATCTAAAGACCTTGATTTTGACCCCAAATTGTGTTTGAATCATGGAATGAAAAGAAGGAATAATGCTACTCACATCAGATTTATGTTTGAGTAAGAAGGTCCAAGTGGCCCGAGAGCAATCATCAATTAAAGTGACAAACCAACGATCTCCAGAGATGTTTGGAACCGTGGAAGGGCCCCAAATGTCACTGTGTACCAAATCAAAAGGATTAGAGCTACGATGATTGCTAATTGGAAATGATACACGGTTATGCTTGGCTAACTCGCAAACATCACAATGGAGATCTTGAATATTCAAACCATTGAACAGGGCTGGAAACATCACACTCAAGACTTGAAAGGATGGATGACCAAAACGAAAATGATGAAGCCAAATAGCTTCTTTATTTGAAATACTAAGAAAGGATGAAGATGAATTATTCATGATTCTTCTCGTGGTGAGGGGTGTCTCAAGATAGTACAGTCCACCTTGTTCCTTAGCGAGTCCAATCCTCCTCTCCGAGCCCCGATCCTGAAAAACACAGTAAGATGAGTAAAAAACAGCTTGACAATTGAGGTCTTTAGTGAGTTTTTGTATGGAGATAAGATTGGAAGACAGTTTAGGGACATGTAGGACATTTTTAAGGACAAGGTTTGGTGTGATAGGGACATCTCCAACCCCTGCAACAGTAGCAAGAGACCCATTTGCCACAATAATCTTCCTATTACTAGGACAAGGTGTATAGGTCCTGAAATGTGATGAGATATGAGTCATATGATCAGTCGCCCCTGAATCAATAACCCAAGAATTACCTGAGAGTGCCATTGTGCATGCACCAGAGGGTTTATTAAGAGACCCTAACAAACCTCTTATTTTCTCAATTTCTTCACTATTGAATGTCGCTTTCCCTTGTTCTGCTTCATAATCAGCTTGCTCAATTAGGTGGGCCCGGGGCCTCGATTGCATTTCCCGGTTCACCCACTCTCGACTTGAAGTGGTTGGTTTTCCATTCAATTTCCAGCATTTCTCCTTTGTATGTCTCGGCTTCCTGCAATAAGTACACCACAAGTTGTCCCGGTGGTCTCTTCTTGGTAGAGCACCCTTCTCATCAACCTTTCCGACTGTCAAGGCTGACCCTTCTATTGCTCGTGGTTCAAGCATGACGGATCGACGACTTTCTTCTGCCCGGATCAAGGAAATCGTCTCCTCCAATGATGGAACATCTTCCTTGCCAAGTATTTGAATTCTAACTTGGTCAAATTCAGAATTAAGCCCAGCTAAGAAGTCGTAGACTCGATCTTTTTCAATAAAATTCTTCAAAATGGCTGCATCTTTTGGACACCGCATGTGGAATACCCGATAATGATCGAGTTCGTGCCATAAGTTCTGCAAAGAGTTAGCATACTCAGTAACAGTCTTACCTCCCTGTTTTGTCCCACTGGTTTTCACCTTAATTTCGTACACCTGAGCTGCATCACGGGCCTTAGAGTACGTCCGTTGGATGGAATCCCAAATCCCCTTTGCGGTTGGTAGAAACATGCAAGTATCGCTTATGGCCGATTCCATGGAATTCCATAGCCATGACATGATCATGGAATCCGCTTCATCCCACGCATCGAAATTGGGGTCTCCTTGCTTGGGTCCTGTCCCCAGTAGATGGCTGAGTTTTCCTTTGCCCTTCAGGTACGTCTTGACGAATTGTGACCATTTGAGATAATTTTTCTCATTCAGTCTATAGGCTGGCCTAATATTCTGAAGGTCGCCGATCATGTTTGACGAGGCAACCTCCTCCGATTGGTTTGTGGTTGGAGAGGGAAAATTTATGACTTTGGGTGTGGTTTCGGATGTGGTCATTGTACCAAGAGAATATTAGCAAGAGTACAAGTCGTACTTAAGCTATAAAGGTTTGAAAATGCAGCAATGAAAGCTGCAAAAAACAGAACCAGCCTTGAAAATGCAGCAATGAAGGCTGCGGGAAAACAGAACCAGCAATGAAGGCTGGACTGTAACACTATCCCAGAAAAATTGAGCCTAAAGCTCTGATACCATGAAGGAAAAAATCTGTAATTCCTTACTTCTTCTTGAGTAATTACAAGGTCAATATATATACAAGAGAAAGGATACCCTAGTTAGGCAAGAAACCTAATTTAGGTATTGACTCACCTAAGTTTAGGTAAGAAACCTAAGTTAGGTATAGACTTACCTAAGTTTAGGTAAGAAACCTAAGTTAGGTATAGACTCACCTAAGTTAGGTATAAAATTACAAAGTTTCAAACAACTTTACAACTCAACATACCTCAACATTCGGAACAAGCTTTAGAATTTGAACTGCAACCCTGCACCCATTGAGACTTCGAACAGTAGGATTATGGACATCACCTAGAACAGAGACTTGGGAGATGTCCAATTCCTGTAGAAATCAAGCATAAGGCCAGAAGAATATCAACTCTTATGAAAGAAACACAAAAAAGAGGAGGCCCCATGCAGCATACTAACTACAGAGGTTGAAAACTCGAGCATCCAAATTCATTTGAAAATTGATATAGGAAATATCTCCTCCTACTCAGTTCACTTCACAAAACAATCCAACAAGTCGAAGCTTCTAGTCCTGGCATTGCACATACATCTTTCATGGTCATAGTCGTTGGCCTGCCCGTTTGACATAAGGAGGCTGCACCACAGGAGAGGCAGGGGAAAAAAATACAAAAGAGAGCGTCGCAGGGCATTCTGAAAATGCAAGCCACATGTAATCACGTATTCAGCATCCGCTCCCCATATCTTGATCACTATAGCTTGACTAGATGCATCTACAGCAAAGTCACGTTATCCACATCAATGCTAATGTTCGCATGCAGCCAAGCATGAGATCGAGATCTAAATATTGAACATTTCACGCATATGCGTCAGAAATTCAGGGATTTTGAACTGCTACACAAAACACTGAGGGCTATGACGTGTAGGCAGATCCCCAAGAATTGTGAGGATTCAACTTTGAGCATAAACTAATAGAAACAGTCATAAAGTTACATAAGGAGAAGAAAGATAATCTCAACTCACATCCGGCACAACCAGTAGCGAAATGCTTGCATAAAGAAGGTCGATTGATATCCCATCATACTTAAAATTCATTACAGGAACACGAGCATCGCGAACTGGCAGTAGTTCCTTCACTTCTTCCATCTGTGCCGGGATGTCATGCAATTTGACGAAGAAATCCTCCTGAAGAGGATAAAAAACCGAATTACATATCTGTAAAATCAACCAGGATGGAGCAGATAAACAAAGTAGATGAACAAGCTACATTACCTCTTGATTCACGTAGGATGGCCCAACACACAAAGTGTCTATATCATCACCAGGGCAAGTGACCTGCATAAAAAGAGAAGTTCGGATTATTTTTCCCCAGAATGTAAGGACAAAAAACAACACTCAGCATTGCATCTATACAATCAACTATTAATTAATCAACATCAACATCAACATCAACATCAACAACACCTTTATCCCAAACAAAAATGTGCGAGCGCGCACAAAATCAAGAAGCACAATCACCGTTACTGTCAGAACTGGGGCTTCACACTAATGTGCGAGCGCGCACAAAATGCAAAAACGAAATAATTTATGCTACTGCAGGAACCCTCTTAAAAGAGAAACATTACTGAAGATTTTGATATTGAAGTCAAGGGTAAATAAAAAGGTGAGAAATGACAAGGAAACTGCTTTTGTTAAACCAAATAAGGAGTAAATGAGCCAAATGAAAGACCCTTACCCCAAGCCTATAAGAACCAAAAGTAAAAATAACAGCATTTGCATCCTCCACCATTTCATCCGAGTACCTGCGTAGACGAGCTACTTGCTTCACCCAATCTTTTACGATCTGAAAACGGAAAAAGAAATCATTGACACCACAAATAAACAAACTTAGAACACTTTATACAACACAGTGTTTCACATATCAGAGCAATGCTTGACATATATCCTCTTCAATTTGCAGAGATAATTTCTTTGTTTTTTTGCCAAAAAAAATATCTCCCAACTGTAAAATCCAAAAAGATCCTTTTGGCTTTTCAATACCAGTGCAAATTTAGCTTCTCTCCATCTAGGATTGATGTAATACTAATGCCCATCACTTTATATTTGGAATGAAACCAACACAATGATTAAGTCCTGTAGCAGAACAGGTTTTAACGAACCAGCAGATTCTTCAGCAAAATTGCCAGCTCTTTCACTTTGGAGTGAAATCAACTGACCATTATCACAGCCTTCAGCTGTCCAAAAGAAATGTCCTCTTAATGAAAATCTCTACAAAGAGAAAAGGCTCTCAAGATTTTTTTTTTTTCTATTTAGTTAGACTGAGAACATAAATCTGCTGCAATTGTTCCCCGGATTGTTCATGTTCTCCAAGAACCATTTTATGATGCAATCATCCAAGAAAACAAATTAAGGCCTCATACATGATGCTACTTAACACAAGTTAATAGCATAAGCCTAGAAACTATCAATGGGTCCTAAACAGACTCTATTGTTCCACAGGATGCATACGACACTTGATCCAACAACTCCAGATCTCAGATACCAATGGTATTTACAAATCGCATTCCATACTTGTGTTTAGCACATAAAAGTAACACAGAATGGCCTCACTGCTTTCAATAAAATCATCCGACTTGTCAGAAACAAAATACAAAAGATTAACCACACAACAGCTTCTCCTGTCTAATATCAATTTTCCTGTGAATCATATAACTCTTCCGCTATAAGACCTCAATATGCAGATGTAAACTCCATCCAAGCAACAGCGTCCTCAATATCTAACCCACGTATAACCCACAATTTTCTTGCCCAATCCGATGAAGAACCATTTCTCTCTTCTTGCTCTTGGCTCTCATAGAGTCCAGCATCGACCAAAAACTGCATGCCCAAGAGAAATTTGCATATAGTGAAACAAACGAAATTTGCAAACACTGAACAAAAAACAAGATGCCAAGAAAACCAAAATCCAACCTTCTCCAACTCCATGCTTCTCTGAATATCACCCTCGTTGGGCCCCAACTCTGACATCGGTTCCGTAGCCCCAAATTGCTTCGTCACTATCGCTGGTGGCGGCGATGCCCTCAATCCCTTTGAATTCACCATCTGAGACAAATCAAACGCAAAAGGGGAAGCCTAATCGGCAAAGAAAGATAAAAAATTCTCCACTTTCACCCCCAAGAATATACTGACAAGTTCCTGCAAAACCAAAACCTAGAATCTAAGAATCAGTCGGCGACCACAAAAACGCCGAAGCTGAATCCCGATCGAAACAGAGAGGAGAAGTGAAAGTAAATACTATTGACTTTTCGGTCCCATTGAGAAGGGAAAAGAAAAAAAGAAGAAAAAGGAGAACAGGAGCCAATCAAGAAATCGAAACCCTAGAGATCAAAAACCACGAATCGCCGCGCACCAGAGGAGTGAAAGCACCAAAAAGGAAAGAAAAGAGGAAGCGAATCTACTAATTCAAGAGGACATTGCTCAGTAGAAGAGCATACGAAGTCCCAAATCACAAGTCGAAAAAGTCCTAAAACTGAACTTCGGAATACAAATACGTCCAAAAAAAGGATATTGATCAAGTAGCTCAAACTTAGGATTCCTAGTACTTCCTGGAACCCACAGTTCATTTTTCGGCACAAGCACACAGAATCAATCACATCACGAAGTTGTTGCTATCTTAGATAATTCTAAATCACGCCTTCTCACCTTCACATTTGCATTTTCTGAACCTTGAGCAGCTTTTAGCCTTGGCATCATGTGAAGACAATGGGACAAAACCTCAAAAGACTGGGAATATATGCTTAGCCCACCCCTTCTGGTTTTTCCTGAAAGATCAAAGAAAAGAAAAACATTGACAAGGTTAAAGGGCCATCCAAGTAGATATAAAGGTCTTGTTAAGAATAAGTACGGCACATATACTTATATATGTCATATACATACACACAGAGCTGTTAAGACCAATGATGGGTGATTAATCACAAATACATAATTTGATGTAGTGTAATATACAAAGTGGTTATATGCGGCTGATCTCCTGGGACAGGAGGAGGAGTCTCCTCGATTCCCTTATGATTATACTTACTCTTTCATTGGACTTGTCTAGCTCTTCTTGCATTTTTTGTTCTTACTTAATCTAAATCTTACAGCTTACACACCTTCAACTTACTTAAATTTCAGAACTCCTAAAGCTTTCACAACACTCAAATGCTGACATGTATATTTACATAGAACATTCTCATAATCTTCTGAGATGCAAGTAATATTTAGATTTTGGAGGGAAGTAAAAAAGTACTTTCTGCTTTTACACACAAGCTGTGTTCACTGAAGTCTGCATTAAAGGGAAAAATTGAGCCAACCGACTTAAGAAATTGTGCCCTTTGAAGTTCTTGTGAACACCATTTATCTTATTGCATGGGTGTTTGCATCCATAAAAGAAGAAAATGGTCGATTTTTTTAACCATTCGCCCATGTTTTTCCCCTCCAGCTAGTATTCACAAGATGACACAAGCATAAGAGGAAGTATCCATTGCTGCCAAAACAACAAGAAAGGAAACATCCATTGCCAGAAGAAGCAAAAGTATGCCATAAATACGATGTTTTACACCCTTTTTTTCTCTCTCAGGACTAGTCAATGGGCTAAACTTCCACGGATGGCATCGGTACAATTCTCTAATTGGATATTGAATTATCATTTGAACATCTATCAGCAGAAGCAATTTAATAGTTCTCTCGACCAGCTAGAAGTTTTCTTCCCCTCAAAGGACATGATGAAGTTATGGCTATGGACAATGAATAGAAGATCCTACTCTTAGCAACATCAACAGTAGCATCTCAGGTATCAAAAGTAAATAAAGAACCAATGAAAGAAATACAGCAATTAAGTTGCAAGAACTAAACCTGGAAAACCAATCATGCCAGCAAAATCACCAAGCATTACGCTGGAATGGAATGTCGAAAACTCAGCATCGTCCATACCCAATATACTGCAGTTTGACATAGAGAGGATCCAATTATGGAATCTTAAAGCAACAGAATGAAAGTGAGTATCGCAAAAACATATATTATTTTGAAAAGAAAGCGCTTATATAGTCAATAAACAAAAGGTTCTATCTTCTTTTTCCCTTCTGTACCTTACAGGTTTTCTAATTGTACTTATGGGAGAGAAAGCAGATGTTCTCACACATATGGACGCAAGACATTAACTGTTTAAGCATGTATATGTGCAAGTTTGCTCGACTATTTCGACAAGGAAGTCCTGTAGAATAAAGGCTTGCATGGAGAGGCCCAATCGAATTAGGGGAAGGGAAAGTGATAATTGTTGGAGGAAGATATGCTAAGAACACAGTCAAGCATCGATGTGTTGATAATCTCTCAAACTGCAATCCAAATATAGGATGTAACCTTATGCCAGAACTGTCACTAAGCTTTCAAAATATTGCAAACAACGGGGCATGGAAAAAATCTAAGAAGCAAATGATCTAGAAGCTGTTGTATTTCTGTTTCCAACCAATATTTGCTTAGAAGTTTTGGATGATTCAACATCAACATCGACAACACCTTTATCCCAAATTAGTTAGGGTCGGCGATCGATGAACTCAAAAGATTCATAAAAATAAAGCAAAATCAATCGAGGGAATAGATAAAAATATGTAAAAATAAATAAACAAAGATATACACACACACACACACTAACTACCCCTCCACAATACTAATAGTCTTTTTCCACTTCGTCTTAAGACAAACTGTACGCCAATCTATTTCTCACTCCATTAAATCTTGTTTTACTACTTTCCCCAAAGTAAGTTTCGGCCGACCTCTTTCTTTCTTCGTGGTATGCTCTCGATAGTAAACTTCTATTCATACCGGGGTAATTAGGGGCCTTAGGAGAATATGCCCAAACCATCTCAATCTATGTTCTCTCATCTTTTTTGCCACCGGCTTTACTCCAACTTTTCGTCGAATATCTTCATTCCTTATCTTATCCATCCTTGTATGACCACACATCCACCTTAACATCCTCATTTTCGCTACTCACATTTTATGCTCGTGTTTCCTCTGTACTGGCCAACATTCAGCTTCGTATAGCATGACAGGTCTTACTGCTGTTCTATAAAATTTTCCTTTTAACCTAAGAGGAATTTTGCGATCACACAAAAATCTTGATGCACTGCGCCATTTCATCCAACCTGCTCTGATTCTATGGCCTACATCCTCATCACTCTCTCCCTCCTTTTGCAATATTGATCGCAAATATTTAAAAGTATCTACTATCCAAGCATATTTACGGCTTCTTGATCATCTCTTCGTGCCGTGTCGAACTCACACTTCAAGTATTTCGTTCTACTTCGACTCAACGTAAATCCTTTAGACCCCTACATGTTTCTCCATAATTCTAATTTAGCGTTTACCCCAGCCCCGGTCTCATCAATAGGCACAATATCGTCTACAAATAGCATACACCACGGCACCTCATCTTGAATATATTTTGTTAGCTCATCCATAACTAGAGCAAAAAGATAAGGACTCAAAGCAGAACCTTGATGTAAGCCTACTGTGATTGGAAAATAACTTGATGTGCCATTACAAGCATTCACACATGTAGTAACACCGTCATACATATCCTTAATTACCTCTACATAATTTGAATGTATTTTTTTCTTCTCAAGGACCTACCACAGAACCTTTCTTGGAACCCTATCATACGCCTTTTCGAGATTAATAAACATCATATGGATGTCCGTCTTTCTTTCTCGATATCTCTCTATCAACTGTCGCATCAGTAAAATAACCTCCGTGGTAGATCTTCCTGGCATAAATCCAAATCGATTGACAGAAACCTTGGTCTCTATTCTCAAACGATGCTCAATAACTCTCTCTCACAACTTCATTGTATGGCTCGTAAGCTTAATGCCTCTATTCTGGATATCCCCCTTGTTCCTCCATTCATCAGGCATCTTATTATTTTGGAGGATCTTGTTAAAAAGGCTAGTCAACCAACTTATTGCTACATCCTCTAAGCATCTCCGCACTTCAATAGGAACACCATCGGGTCCCAAGGCTTTACTAGTCTTCATCTGTTTTAATGCCTCCCTAACTTACTGTGCTTTGACTCTATGCACGAACCTTCTGTTTAAATCATCAGAAGTATCTTCCAAATCCACCTTATCGCTCTCCGCATTAAAAAGTTTGTTAAAATAACTCATCCACCTGCCCTTAACTTCTTCATCTCGTACCAGAAGTGTTTGATTTTCATCCTTGATACATCTAACCTGTGTCAAGTCTTTACTTTTCTTGTTCCTTGACTTTGCAAGTCTACAGAGACCTTTTTCTCCTTCTTTGCTCGCAAGTTTTTCGTACATATCTGTGAAAACCTTGTATTAGAAAGTCCAACCCAAAAACTTAAGCTAATAGGTGGAGAGAGGCCACACGAGTATAAAGAGTATTTAGAACCCGTTGTCAAGCAATGTGGGACTTACTTCAACATCCCCACTCATGTGCTAGCCGGATTACGAGCGGCACGTGAAATTTTGACTATGCACATTCATGTGGAGTTTTTGGGGAATTTTTTTACCACGCACATTCGCGAAAGGGATAAAACTGGCTCTGATACCATGTTAGAAAGTCCAACCCAAAAGCTTAAGCTAATAGGTAGAGAGTGACCACATGAGTATAAAGAGTATTTAGAACCCGTTGTCAAGCAATGTGGGACATACTTCAACACCTTGCCTCTGGCCTCTCGCACAGCTTTCTTGGCACTTTTTCTCGCCAATCTAAACTTTTGCAAATTCTCTTCATTAGGACATTTATGTAGACATCCGAAGCACTCCTTCTTCTGCTTAATTGCCTCCTGCACCTCTTCATTCTACCACCAAGTTTCCTTTGTTTGATGTCCATTCCCTCTACTTTCTTCTAGCACCCATTTTGCCACTCTCTGGATGCAGTTAGACATCTCTTTCCACATTATATTTACTTCACCCTCCAGTCGCCACGGTCCTTCCTGTAACATTCTTTCCTTGAATTCTATTTGTTTCTCCTCATTGGCTCTAGGGTGTTGGGCACTTCTCTTCATTTTCTGTACTTTGTTATACCGAACCTCTAAAACCACCAACTTATGTTGTGTAGCTACACATTCACCAAGGTATACTATGTAGAACCTGTGAATCAGAAATTTCTGGCACCTTAGGCTGCGTATGGTAGCGTTTCTGTTCCTGGGAGCATTTTTTGAACATAAATATTTTTTTGTGTTTCTGTTCAAAACTACGATTTTTGGGGAAAAAACGCATTTGGTAAGTTAAAAAAAAATACTTTTTTCGGTCGCCGGCCGGCGGCAGAGACCGCGATCGACGACCGGCTGCGGCGGCCAACAACCGGCTGCGGTGACCGCGACAGCCTGCGACCGCGGCCGACGATCTACGACCGCTGCCGACAGCGGCGGCGGCGGCGGCCAACGATCGGCGGCTGGCGGCGGGCATCCGGCGACTACAACCGACAACAGGCGTCCGACGGCAGCAGCTGGCGACCGATGACCGGCGGCAGCAGCTGGCGACCGGCGGAGGCGGCCGGCTTTTAGCGAGGTAGCAGGTGGTAGCCGCGTCGGCGACGATGGATGGTGGTTTTAAAAGTGTTCCAAAAAGTGTTCCAAAAATCCAGAAACAAGTTTTTTTTGTTCCTTCAAAAGTGTTCCCTGACAGAAAAGTGTTCCGCGGAACACTTTCGGAACATTTTTGAACCATATGCGTTTCTGTTCCAAAAGTGTTCCCGAAACACTTTTGAAACAGAAACACTTTCCCTGGCTACCATCCATACGCAGCCTTAAGGGTTGAGTTTCAAGAATGAGCTTGAGTGAGCAAACATGCAATCCCCTTTTTAAGGCCAGGAGTGCCGTGTGTTTGGGGATAGCATACCTACTCATCGAGCTCAGGCTAGTCTCCGCTTCCTTTAGTGGAAATTCGCCCTCAGATCATCCAAGCTCTAGAAGAATATAGAAGAAGCCAGCCAGGTTCGCTCTATCCTCTCTTCTTGCAAGAAAGAAATCAATCTAGCTACAATTTTGACTGCTGCAAAAAGTGTTAGATGTCTCTCTTTTCCTAAAGAAGGTGTTTGCCAACATCAAATCATAAGCTAAGGCCACACTCAAGATGTCTTCGCCAGCCTCATTTCTAGTCCCATATCCAAAACCTCCATGAACTCTGTCAAAACCTCCATTAGTCTGACCGACATGTCCATTTAGATCTCCTCCTATGAATACTTTCTCCTCGTATCGTATCCGCCTTAAAATCTATTCTAGATCTTCCCAAAATCTGCTCTTCTCGGATGCTTGCAGTTCAATTTGAGGGGCATACGCACTAAGGATATTCAGAATCTAATCACCCACTACTAGCTTAACTAAAATAATCCTATCTCTTATTCTTTTAACATCAACAACTCTATCCTTGAAATTTCTATCGACCAGGATCCCAACTCCATTTATACTCTTATTTGTGCCTGTGTACCATAGCTTGAATCCGGTGGCTTCCACTTCCTTAGCTTTCTCTCCTTTCTATTTAGTCTCTTGCAAGCAAGCAATATTCACTTTCCTTCTAGCAAAAGTATCTGCCAGCTCCCTCAACTTACCCGTTAAGGTTCCTATGTTCCAACTCCCCAATCGAATCCTTACCCTCTGGGCTTTTCTTACCCCTCACACTCGCCCACGAGAGTGTGAGGACCGTTGCTCACTCATCACCACATCCGGGCACCGATGTGGCGCATCACTCTGGGAATGATGGCCCAAGGCTAGCTTTCTTACCCCCTGCACCCACCTATCTTGGTGCAAGGACCCTTGCTCATTTTTCGCTACACCCGAATGCCGATGCAACGCGTTGCTAAGAAGAGTACGCTCCAACGAAATATCAATAGGGTTCATCTCATAAAAATAGCTCTTTTTTATAACCGGCTCGCTACGCTTGACGTAACCCTCCTCATTTATCCTGGCTTGGGACAGGCTATGTAAACTACATAGGCAGAGTTAAGTTTTGGATGATTGATGAACAAAAACACGTGAGTGTTTGAAAGAGTTTTCTGAGGTAATTAAAGCCGCTAGTATATGAAATATGTCTAGAATAGTGATAATTAGACACATAAAATGGTAAAATTAAAAGTAGGAAAAAGAATATGAAAGAACAAAAATTACAAAAAAAAAAAAAAAAAAAAACTAATTTTTCAAGCAATAAGAAAAGGAAATGAAAGTCACCTAGCATCAGCCATGACTTGCCCTTTCGCTCCATCCCCATGCAAATCATAAGTAAACAGCTTCAAAGCTGAAGATCGTTTGCTCATGATTCGACCTTCAACAACAGAAACAATGCTGAGATAAAGAGCAGAAGACAAGCCAAAATCACATATTTCTCCCATGCAAACAAAGCATAGTCATAAGTACCATGTAAAGATATGGCAACATCCTCGCGACGCTCTCCATTGTTTAAGTCTCCATACTGGCCAATATATTCACTGATAGACATCGAAACTTGAAACTCATGAGGATAAGGGTTTTTCCCATCTGTCTTCTGTGCATCGAGATACTTCGGCGTGTTTGGAAGGTATTGCTGCCAGTAGGCAAAAGTAAACAAGCATGAATGTGTGAAGCACAGTAGTACTATGCAATACAGCAGGGGAGCAAATGATAAATACTGTTGGATCCATGTCGTCGTCATCAGCTGCTCCAGATTTCTGAGACTGGGAACTTGCCTTGCCAGTGGACTTTACATTTGTCCATGTTAAAATTAGCATTGGGATTCAAGTCATCGAAATAAATTACAATACTTATATTAACAAAAGTCGGACCAGGATTGATCCACTCAAGATCTAAAATGGCCATCTCCTCAAGATATAAGCATCTTTTCCATTCAAGATTATTTAAAGCAAGTGCCCTTAGGCATCATTTACATTTGTAGGCTTCATTTATGCAGGTTTAAGAACGAAACTTTCTATACAGACTCAGGAGAGTCTCTAAGTCTCAAAAAGAGAAAAAAGCAGAGTCTTCGTCTAAAGAAATGGGTTCATGAGAAAGGAAAGATGTATAGAATATTTTATCATAACATATTCCCAACATATCATAAGATTCCCGTTCTTGAAAATCCGCACTTTTCCAAATCCAGAAAACAGCATTCCAGTTGACCGAGCCTAATTCTAATTGCTTACAGCAGAGTTCACCGAAAACAGAAGATCGTTTACAATGAACTTGTGTGCGCAGTCCATCTGATTTGCTCTAAGAGATATACTGATAAGTTATCCGCATCCAACAATACGGTGACAAAACCAAATACAGTTTGAGCAGCCGAATGTTGATGCAAAATATCTATACCAGAAAATTACAACAATTAACAGAAAAGAGAAAGGACAGATTTCTTTTACTCCAGTTAAAGCCAGTAAGAACCGCGACGCATAAAACGCCGCTACACAATGAAATAAAAAGTGAGAAAACTCTCCTCCTGAGGTTAGGATAGAACCAATTTCCAGAACAACTAACCAAAAATTGATGAGCAAAGGAAACGGCTTTGTACCAGCTTAGCCTTCTCCTCCTGCTTGCGCCGCCTCTTCTCCTCCTTCTGCTTCTTCTTCAACTCTTTCTTGCGTGCACAACGGTCAATTTCAAGAGGAGCTCGACCCATCAAAATATATAAACAAAAAGGGAAAAATACAAGAAAAACAAGAACCAAATTGAAGCAGGCAAGCGAGTTAGATCTCAAAGCACCGAACTTGATTGATTGCCAAACAAAAACACAGCCCCTCAAATGAAGCAGCACGAGAACAGTTGAGAACGTATCCGATGAAGCACACTGACCGCAGGAACTTACCTCTTGCTCCGAGTTTCTCCAGACGAAGCGTCCACGGTCAAGTCTGAGACTGCTTCATCGTCAGGGACTCCTACCATCGCTGGGGAAAGACGACGGAGTCACAATGGCTTCCGGAGAGACCGAATGCAAGGATTGAGGGCCGGGAGCAAGACGGTCTGACGCAGAAGCCGCGGTACTAGAGTTGTTGCTCTGCAGAGGTGGGAAGCTGTTCCACAGTTCCAGGAACCTTCCTCATTTTCTCAAACTTGCCCTGAACTGTTGGTCACAGGTTCGAGGGTCTACTCACTTCTACCTATATTTTTAATTAAATCGCCATTATTTGCTGCTTTTGTTGAATTGTTTCAAACTTGCCCTGAACTCTATCATCTTCTTCTTCATTTCTCTCTCTCTCTGGACAGAAGAAAGAGATGCGATTCTCTGCAATGGAGACTTTTTATTCATCTTCTTCTTTATTCACGAGATGAGCTCTAGGGGCCTGGCCATTCCTTGACAGTCGACTCCTGGAGTGGTGGGTCGGTCTCCGTTCCTGGGTTTTCCTCGCAAATCTCTCTCCTTTCCTTCTCTCAAGAAGGCCTCACCACAATGGCGTCGTGGGAGCCTCTGTCGTCGTCGAGAAGGGGACCCAGGAGGCAAGTAACAGCTTTTTTGCTCATCAGCACCACAGGAAGGTGCATCATCTCTCGCTTCTCGTTTCCGGAGCTTGAGTTTCGCTTCTCTTGTTGCTTGCATTGGAATGTAGCTTGTTTCTGTGTAGGTACGTGGCATACGTGCTTGAAACGGATTTAGCTTCTGAGGGATGCAAGACGATTTTTCTCACACTCTGGCTCCATATTGATTGCGACTCTTTAATTAACTTGAGAGCTCAAAGGATTATGGGTTATGGCTCAACTGGAAAGAGAACTGCAGACAAATTCTTAGCTGCATTAAAAGTCATAGTTCTCTCCGGGGAGGTTTTGAATGATTCTGCTGGTGTGGTCAGCTACTTAATCCTACTTCTGGCTAATTCTAACTTGCAGCCCTGCAGGTCCAGGAAACTTCCGGGGTAATGTCCAGACTCGATTGAAAAAGCTGAGCAAGGAAGCTGCTCAAGCAACACTATTGACGCTAGACATGACGGGGAATTGTCGCTTCCATTCTTCCAATTGACGATGGTTTTGTCTGAGGCTTCTTTTGGACAATAATGAGTTGTTGTTCATTTATGCAAACAACAGTTCAACATCTGTACTTGTCAATTGCTTTGGCAGAGCTTTGTTGATGAGCTAAATTAGAGGCTCTTAGGACTCTGTTCTTCTATTTTGGGCTAGCTGCTGAGAGTCAATACCCCCACAGGCAATTAAACAAAAAATGGCTTGGAATCTTTGAAACGCACACCCACGCACACAAAACGGTTCCAATTCGTCGCGTGCTGCCTAACTTGAGGGACAAACCTCAAGTAAATGATCTCCACACCGAAGGAATCATTCGTCTGTGCGCGCTCGCTCGCGCCCACGCTTGTGTTTCGGTTGGTGAATGCCTTGCTCCAAATTTCTTTTTCTTGTTTCCTGTATCGATCTTAAAGTTTTTCTTGTTCTGGGGGGGGCTTGCACCGCTTTTGTAGACAGACGGTTTGTGTTGGTGGAAGTCTTTGGAAGAGACAAACTAGGCGGTCAATTGTACATTAAGACAAGGATGGAAGGTGAGAGCTATCCTTTTCTCCCGTTTTCTTAAGCCATTGCAGTAATAACAGTAGGAATCCTGTGACAAGGATAGTGCCAAATCCTCACGAAATTCACTCCTAGCGGTCCATCGTTCTTGAATAAACATTGTTCCGAGACGCATTTCGATTACTGATTCAAAGATAGCGAGATGCGAAATTTCTCGAGAACATAAAAAGTACAGTGATAAATAAGTAACGAATTTCCCAAGAATATTTACATTAGCACTCGGCTTTTTCAATTTTGCCCCCGGCGTGCAAAACCCAAGGAGAACACCGAAAACCTAAAAAACAACTAAGCAACCTCAACTGGATACATAAGATAAGACTAGCCATAATCAAACTGATGTGTATGGCTTTAGGTTAGAAAAATTGAAGAGATGTATGACTAAAAACCACATTGTTTTACACTTTCCTCCGCCGCCCCAGAGAAAAGAGAGGAGGAGGAGGTTGGGTGTGGGTGTGGGTGTGGGGGTGGTGGTGGTGTGTCGTGGTTTGTGTGATTTGCAAATATAAAATTCTGGGGAAAGAGGCAATGTGATGCCTTAATCAAAGTGAAGACAGATTCTTTTATCGATGGGAACTTGCAAATTCATAATTTACCCTTAGTCATCATGCACTTGTTTCAGTAGCACGTTGCAAGTGTATGGTCACGTGAGCTGATTTGGCTGCCTATAGACCATAGAGAGTAATGGTCAAAGGAGAAACTTATATCACGTCGCATTGGGCAAAACCCAATCTCGAAAGAGGAAAAATACCACAAGAGAGAATGTGGAGATCCTTCCTTTCATCCCAAAAGTAAAGGATTACAGACTCTTCTAGTTACTACCTTTTTCCTCCAACCAACCATGTACGAACCTTCGCTACCAAATTCAATCGCTTGACATAGCTTCCCAAATAACCTTCCACATTCTCCTCTCGAGTTCTCAAGTAAAACCGAGTAACAACTTGAGAATAACTTCAGAGACAAGTTGCGCTCGTGTCGAAATAAACTTCAGACACAACAGTCTAAAGGGTCGATAGGTTAATTCTTGCCATGTAACGGAGCAGCGTTTTCTTAACTGTCAGCTCAAGGCAAAATAAAAACTGTCACAATCCTGAAACCACAAAGTCAAGCTGCATGCCAGACGATCAATAAACTTTTACTGGTCTAAGGGCACCCAGTCAAAATCAGAGTGTGTGAGAGAGAGAGAGAGAGGGGCTAAATATCCTTTCCATTACAGGTCAGTAGTGTACAATGACTCGAAAACGTAGTAGAACATCGAAACCTGCATACTTCACATGCTAACCTACTGAAGCATCTCGTTGTACATATGGCGAGATCGTCAATCCTCATAAACAAACCCACTTTCTAATAGAAAGAAAAAGCCACTGAACAAATCCAGCATATTTCACGACATTTTCCCATGCTCGACAGAATGCTGGAATAATCAGTGCGAGAGCATCAAGCGCTTCAGTCTAAAATTAGAACTGTACAGATCAAACTGCAAAGCTTTGCTCTGAGAGCTGCAGTTCACACTTCAAACCATGTTCGAAGACTAATTTGCTTCCTTTTCTTTTCTTTTTTCTTTTTTTTTTTGGGTCGAAGTTTTGCTTCACAATACGCAGGTACCAATGCGCCTGAAAAAGAAACAAATGAAAGCCAGCAATTAATAGGTACTTACCAGAAACTGCTGGCTTTCTGTCTCCTTTGATCTTTCTGACTCTGATGGCCTCACAGCCAAGATTTTATCAGTTACTTCGCATCTTCAATCTCTTTGAAGCTGCTCATGTAAAACTCAACCTGCCATCGAACTAAACCACCAAAAAGCGCACTATGTAAAGACGATCATGGTGCCAAAAAGTAGAGTGCTGCAAATGCAATTAATAAAAAAACGCATGAACCTTATCACTGGCTTTTGCACCTCTGGATCCATGCCGCCCCTTGACTGAAGTGCCAGCCCAACCACTGCATTTGGCTTCACAACACACAAAACAAGAGATGAAAGAGAAAATAACTCAGTGAATCAAACAACAAAAAATAAAAGAAACATGAGTCTCCGATGAGGTAATGAGGTATTGAATCAATCACTTGGATAGATATTGTCCTGACAGAGGCCCAGGCACCGCATAATCAGATCTAAATGAAAAGGAAAAATAAAGAAAAGAGAACACAAATATAGAAAAAATGCAAGAGCGCTTAAATTTACAACCTCCAATTCTTCTCGCAAACCTCCTGCGAACTCGGCACATCCAATCTCCAAGGACAAGTTCGAATCTGCCTCACATGAATCACTCCGTGAAGACCCCGGATTGGTACTACCATCAATGCTTCCCTCAGCACTCCCATTATTCCCCTCACTGCTTCCACCGGCAGACTCTAGCCGTGTACCCTCACATGAGCCCACCTCACTTGCAAGGACTCTGACAGCACTGAAATTAGAAGCACAGCCACCTTCGGCATCTTCTAGCTTTGACTGTTTATCAACCTTAGCTAATTTCAGCTCTTGGTTGGTGGACCCGGAATTAGCAACCAAGTCAACAATAGACTCAGCTTCGCAACTTTTGCCAACCTCCGATGTCGCATTTAACTCAAAAATCTCTCTCTTTCCCACTAAACCTAATACAGAATTCTCCCGAGACAGGTTGTTGGGCTTCTCATTAACAATTTCAGGTGATATAGAATCACGCGTTTGTGGACTGACATATCTGCGTTTCTCCAAAACACCTTGATTCACATCCTCCCCTACAGGGCTTCTTTTCCTTTTAAGGTCACTCTCAGTAACAATTTCAGGTGATACAGAATCACGCGTTTGTGGACTGACATATCTGCGTTTCTGCAAAATACCTTGATTCACATCCTCCCCTACAGGGCTTCTTTTCCTTTTAAGGTCACTCTCAGCTGATCCACCCTTGCACACATCAGCATCTTCTGAGGAAGCTTTCTCGCCTTGATGCTGGGTTGAAATTCTAGATCGACCTCGCTTATATCCATCAGGAAAAACATACAAAGGAATCTGCTTTCTGCGAACATGAGAAACATATATCTCCATTCCCGGTTTCCAGAACATATACATATTTATGGAGTGCCTAAATTCTTCGACTGTCCCACGTATGTCAAACTGTTGACCTTCCTCAACTTTCTCCCCCGGTTTCCTCTGCAAACCCATGAAAAAAGCTGTATGTGCACATTGCTTCGACATATCGACATACTCGTGAGGGTATGGATGGCATTGCAACTTCCCATACGTGTCCCGTTCAATCTGCAAAACAACAGAAAAAAGTAAACAAGGAATAACATAAAAAGTTCCTATCCTATCTCATCAGTTCATAACAGATGCACTTATAGGAGTGCATCGGATTGAACTCTATTCACCGGCCAAAGAGGACAGAAACTACCATCAAAGTCAACTGCCTAAGCCTTGATTCCACCCAGCCTTTCCAAGAACGCAAATCATCTGCATCAGCAGCAATTACGTCGACCTGCAAATAATTTCTATAGCTTTCGAAGAATATATAAGGCTCAAATAGTGCGCTCCACTGAGCCTTATTCAATTCTATCTCCTGAAAAGAAAAAGGTAAAACACAGAACATCATGAGAATAGATTGAAAAACTAACCAACCTATATGCGAGCAAGGATACTGGTGTATGCATACCTCACATATCTTGTTGCCAAATTCGAACTGTTCCATCATAACACGCAGAGTACTAGTTGAGACATTATAGCTAGAATTCATACAAGGATATGCAGGTGTTATGATAGGCATATGATGGGTCCTGTCACGAGGATTCCTACGTGGATCCCAGACAGAAAAGCCAAGTTCATCCTCTTCAATTGGGCATAACATGACAGGATTCGGCCAACGCCACTGCGTATAAACTCTGAAAAACCGTGACACTAGCATACTAGGGATCGCGTTAGGATAAAGTTGGCACACACGAGCTACAAGTAACGCCCAGTTGACACCACCGAGAAATCCAGTCACCTTCAGATTCACAGATCATATGAGAGAGAGAGATATCAGATGAATTGCACCATAGTTTGCTGATCCATCACTGTAAGTGAATAAAAGGAGAATACTCACGTTGGAATAGACGCCACGCCTTTTTGCCCAAAACTTTAGACAGCGGAGTGCAGTCCGAAAATGCTACACATAATTGACACACAAAAGCGACGTAAAACTGATAAACGAGGAGGAGAGGCTGAAATAAATCAAACCACGAAGAAACAAAGCAGCACATATCTCTGTACCTGAACATTCGGAACAAGCTTTAGAATTTGATCTGCAACCCTGCACCCATTGAGACTTCGAACGGTAGGTTCATCGACATCATACAGAACAGATACTTGGGAGATGTCAAAATCCTGTCGGAAGGTTATTCACACAAAAAAAAAGGTCAAGAAATCAAGCATATGGTCAGAATATCATCTCTGATGAAAGAAACAAAAAAAGGAGTAGGCTCCATGCAGCATACAAACAACAGAGGTTGAAAACTCGAGCATCCAAACTCATTTGAGAATTGACAAAGGAAAGATCTCCAATGACTATGTCTCCCACTCTGTTCCCTTCACAAAACAATCCAACAAGCTGAAGATTCTAGTCCTAGCATTTTGAGCGCAGACATTTTTCATGGTCACAGCCGTTAGACCGGCCATTTGACATAAGAAGGCTGCACCACAACAGAGGCAGGGGAAAAAACCAAACAAGAGAGAGATTGAAGCACGGCATTCTAAAAATGCTGCATATATTCAGCATCCACTGTCCATAATCTTATTTATTATAGCTTGATGGACTTGATACAGCGCCAGTAAAGTGAAGCCCACAGACATCATGTTATCCACATCTCTGCTAATGTTTGCATGCGGCCAAGCATCAGACCGAGCTCTAATTATTGAACATTTCCATGGATACACATCAGGAACTAAGGGATTTTGAACTGCTACACAAAACACTGAGGCTTATGACGTGTAGGCGGGTCCCCAAGAATTGTGAGGGATCAACACAGAGCATAAACTAAGAGAAATAGTTTTATAAAGTTCATAAGGAGAAAAAGATAATCTTCACTCACATCTGGCACAACCAGTAGCGAAATGCTTGCATAAAGAAGGTCAATTGATATCCCATCATACTTAAATTTCATTACAGGGACATGAGCATCAGGAACTGGCTGTAGTTCTGTCACTTCTTCCATCTGTGCCAGGATGTCATGCAATATGAAGAAGAAATCCTCCTATTGAGGATAAAAACCCGAATTAGATATGTGTAAAACAATGATGGAGCAGATAAACAAGTAGATGAACAAGTTACATTACCTCTCGATTCACATAGGATGGCCCGACACACAAAGTGTCTATGTCAGCACCAGGGCCATGTACCTGCATAAAAAAAAAAAGTTCAAATTAGCTTTCCCCAAAATCTAAAGGGAAAAATTTGTGAAAGGAAAATATTACTATTTACATAACAAAAATCAACCAAAAACTAAAAAAATCAAGAAGCAGTCTCCCTGTTACCATCAGAACTGAGCACCACAGGCTCCACACTAATGCGCGCACGCGCGCGCAATGCAAAAAAGAAATAAAATTATGCCACTGCTGAGAACCTTCTTAAACGGGAAAATTACTGATGATTTTGATGTTAAAACCAAGGGAAAATAACAAGGTGAGAAAGGACAAAGTAACTGCTTTTGTTTAACCACATAAGGAGTCAATGAACGAAATGAAAGAACCTTACCCCAAGCCTATAAGAACCAAAAGTAAAAATAACAGCATTTGCATCCTCCACCATTTGATCTGAGTACCCGCGTAGACGAGTTAGTTGCTTCACCCAATCTTTTACAATCTGAAAGCAGACAAAGAAAAGTATTGACAGCACAAGTAAACATACTTAGAACACTTTATACCACAGAGTAGTTTCACATATCACAGCAATGCTTAAAATATGTCCTCTTAAACTCGCGAAAAGCTCAGTATCCGAAATCAGTTTGACCAATAAAATTTACCAACAGAGAGCTAAGAGATCCTAAGAATTTCTCTATTGTTGGATCATTTATTCAAACAGAGTGAAAGAAACTGTCAGGAAGACAAACACGATGGGTGAAAACCCCAAAATTTACCAACAGCGAGCTAAGAGATCCTGAAACTTTCTCTATTATTAGATCATTTGCTCAAACAGGGTGAAAGAAACTGTCAGAGAGACAAAAGTGTACACTACACAAGTACCATGGGTGAAAACCCCAAAAGTATTACCATTAGCAACCCAAAAAGAAGACTCGTCTAAACTAATAAGTGCAGGTAATCTATGAAAGTGCAAATAAACCAAATAACTGTCACATGCTTCAATTTGCGACAATCTCTTTATTTCTTCCACCCCCAAAATAACCTTCGTTTTATCTTTGGCATGAAACCAATGCAATCACTAAATCCTGTAGCAGAATGTGTAGTTTCTTGTGCAAAATTGCCAGCTCTCACTTTGAAGTGAAATCAACTGACCATTATTATACCCTTCAGCTGTCTAAAAGCGATTTTCCTCTTAAATGAAAAGCTGCCCCTACAGAGATAAAAAAGCATATCAAGACAATTTTTTTCCAGTATGTATATTGAGATTCAGAAATCTGCTGCGTTTGTCACCCGGATTATTCACCTTCTCCAAGAACAATGGCTATGATGCAAACATCCAAGAAAACAAATTAAGGCCTCATCTATGATGTTCTTTGTCGCATACTTACTAGCATAAGACAAGAAACTATTGATGGGTGCTAAACAAACTCTGTTGTTCCTCCGGATACATAAGACACTTGAACCAATAATTCTAGATTTTAAATACTAACGGCATCTGCAAATCCCATTCCATACTTGTGCTGTTACACACAACGGCCTCTCTGCTTTCTATAAAATCTTCTGATACAAAAGAGAAATCAACCACATCTCCTCCTGTCTAACATCAATTTGAAAGCGAATCATGGAACTCTTCTGCAATAAGACTCGATATGCAGATGTAAACTCAAACCAAGCAACAGCATTCTCAAAATCTAAACCACGTGTAACCCAAAGTTCACCTGCCCAATCCGATGGAGAACCATTTGTCTCTTTAGAGCTTCCTCTTCGCTCTCATAGAGTCCAGCATCGACCAAAAACTGCGTGCCCAAGAGAAATTCCAGTGAAACAAAAGAAATTCGCAAACACTGAACCAAAAACAACATGCCAAGAAAACCAAAATCCAACCTTCTCCAACTCCATGCTCCTCTGAATATCGGCCTCGTTAGGCCCCAACGCCGAAATCGGTTTCGTAACCCCGAATTGCTTCGTCGCCGTCGCCGGCGGCGGCGATGCCCTCAATCCCTCCGAGCTCACCATCTTGAGACAAATCAAACGCAAAAGGCGAAGCCTAATCGGCAAAGAACCGTCCCAATCGACGAAAAGAGATGTGAAAAAAGATCTCCAATTTCTCCCCCAAGAATACACCGACAAATTCCCGCAAAATCAAATCCCGCAATCGAAGAATCAATCGGCGATCACAGAGCGCCGGAGCCGAGGCCCGATCGGAACAGAGAGGAAACGAGCGAGTAAAGACTCTGACTTTTCGGACCCATCGAGAAGAGCCGACCCCCTCCCAAAAAAAAAAAACCACAAAAACAGGAGCGGATCAAGAAATCGAAACCCTAGAGAACGGAAAACCGCGAATCGGCCCGCACCAGAGAAGGGGAAAACACCAAAAAGGAAAGAAAAAGCGAAGCGAATCACCCAATTCCAGAGGAGGATGCCAAGTAAAAGAAGCACACCAAGTCCTAAATCACGTCGACGAAGAGGATAGAGAGAGAAACAAGAGATAGAGAGAGAGTTGATTTTTTTGAGTTGAGGAGAGAGGATATTTTCTTTTTTTAATACGGAAACGGCGCGTCGGTGATTTTCCTTTTTCTTTCCTTTCTTATCTTAATTCGTTTTATTAAATACTTCTTCTTCTTTCTTCTTTTGCCTAATTTAAATTATACGATCTACATATTTTTTTATATTTTTCTTTATTAACCCAAAACACTTAAAAACTTTTAAAACTCGCGTATTTAGAACGTAGATTTTTGTAACATTTTCATTTTTATTTAATTCAAAAAAAGACGAGCGGAGATTTCATCTGATGATTCTTGATTGATTTGTTTCCAACTTTTTTAGACGTTAAAAACATGCAATTTGATTGTTATTGAACAAAAGTTATCCAAATCTTGTTGGATGGATATACATGTACAATTAACAACTTAATGGTCGAAATATTTTAAACAAAAAAAATGGTGGAAATATTCTTTTTAACTCCACAGTTTTGATGGAAAGTCAAGAAATCTAGAGGGTTTTTTCTCCCATTTTTTCTTTTTTCTCCAATGCTTTTAATTATTTTTTTATTAAATAACCAAACAAGGAAAAAAAACGTAATTCTCAATATATTGATTGAGTAATCGATATTTTGTTTCGAAAAAGTAGATTTGGCTAGCATAACATCATATTACTTTGATAATTTGCGTTCATAACATTCGACCCCGATAAATTTCGCGGATCTCACACTTTAATATCTATTTAATCACGAAATGATCAAAATGTTCTGAAAATTTATACATCGGCATGCACAACCGGAGGAGACATGATCGCATGGTTTGAGGACAAACACAACAACATGAATTGTTTTTCTTGTATAATTTATTTGAAAGAAAATAATAATAATAATAATAATAATAATAATAATAATAATAATACTCATTATATTATTAAATTAATGAGTGGGGAGGAGGTGGGAGCATCACACGGTAACGTCGCCTTCACGCGGAATTCACCAAAAACAAACAAAAAAAAAATCAACACGTTGTCAATTTCTTTTTTCTTTCCTTTATTTTTTCTGATGTCGCGCATAATTTGATGGATATAGGTGGAAATAGAAGAAAAAATGACGCAGGTAATTCCCACCCGTTGTACAATAGCATCCTTGAATTTTTAATTTATTTAATATGATTTACAATGTACAATATCATCTCTGAACTTTATTCGAACGTGATAACTTGAACTTTTTAGCTTAGTATCTAATGTCCTTCTTATGTTTTTACACATCTTTTTTTTTTTATAAACAGGACATTAAACAAATTAAAATTTTAGGGACGATATTGTATATTGAGTTAAGTTCAGGGGCACATTGCACAGAGTAAAAGTTCATAGACAACAGTGTATATTAAATCAAAGTTCATGAATCATTTGTGTTTTGGGATGCGGTTTAAATTATCCTTCTGGACGTGAGATTTTTCTTTTTGTTAACTTTCGAGCTTTAGTTCAACCGATTATTCAGAAATGTATTTTGACGGTCAATGATTAAGTGAAGCCGTAAAAAAAGGTTATCTCTTTTTTTATCCTCGGGTGATGTGCCGATTCTTCATCCTACGTGGCAGCAAAATTATGAAAGCGCACGGATTTTTTTTTTTTTTGGAGGCATTCCTAGGACATTTACATATATTTTTATATGTACGTGTGTATACAATGATATAGTATAAGTGTAATGCTTTGATCCTGCACTTAGCAAGGGAGACAAATGCACTTTAATTCATGGTAAATTCGAACGATGGAAGAGATTCGATTTCGATAGACAAGAAACAAAAGAGGGACCTGCTTGATTATTTCCGACCCTATAATTTTTCAATCAGTTAGTGCTTTATGCAAAACACGCGGCGATGATGTGTGGATCTATGGTCAGAAACAACTGACAGTACTATGAGATATCACGGAAGCATAAGAAACCATTTCGTCGTTGGATTTAAATTTTGGCAATTTCTTTTTTCCTTTTCCTTAATGAATGATTACTCCCTTTTTTTGTATTTTTTCCGAGGCCAGCATGAATGGGCTCGTACAATTAACTCCGAGGAGGAAGATACGTGCTAATGGGCCTGGCGGCTAGTGGGCCCAATAGGGCATCCAACCCATGATTTGGATGTGATGATTAGATACATTTCGCTATGGTCATTAGGGGTTGGGTCCTATCCGGATCGACAACCGTGTTAAACAATTCGTCCAAAAGCTTAAACCAAATCAAAACATTTTAGTACGTTGAAATGGAGACCAAACCAAACAATAAAAGGTGATTCGGTTTGGTTCGAGACCCGCATGAATCTTTCGTTTCTCCTATAATTAGGTAGCAATACGTATTGGAGATTTCCTGACAGCTAAGTTTCACGGAGGGACTGCAGAAACGAACTCCTCAATCTCGAGTCTTGGTGTTGCAGCGGCACGAGGAGTAGTTGAGGCTCCAATCCAGCATTTTCATAACGAGCATGAGACTCTTATGATAATATGCAGAGGAGGATCACTGGTATCGGTCATTACATTGAAGAATTAATTGTCTTAGGGCCTGGTTGGTAAGTTAATTTTCCTGTTCCCGGAAACAGATAAATGGGCAAGGAACAGATATGAAATAAAAACAAGAAGAACAAAAACAAAAAAAAAACTTCTGGATAACAGAATTAGAAAAAATTAAGATTAATATCACGAAAAACCACAAATCCGTTCACATGTGACAAATTTATCTCAAACTAGTACACACGTGACAAATTTACCCTTCATTAATTTTCATTTAATATAAATGTCAAATTCCTCAGTTTGATGACAGGTAACAGTTGACGGGTGTACCAGTTTGGTGTTTTTACCCTCGATTTATTACAAGTGTACCAATTTGAGAATTTTCATGGCATTAACTTAATTTAACGAATGGTAAATTTATCACATGTGTACTACTTTAGGGTTTTGTGGTAAAAAAAATTAATTGAGGGTAAATTTGTCGTATATGTACCAGTTTATGATCTTTGGTGGTCAAAAAATAATTTGGGATAAATTTGTCACAGGTATACCAGTTTGAGATTTTTCGTAGTATTAACCAAAAAAATTTATTTATGTTCCGAAATTGTTCTCGGGAACAAAATTGTTACCAAAAGGGCCCTTAGATTACGGATGCTTAAGAGTGTCTTAAGAGGGCTTGTTGACACACTTTGGCTGCGTTTGGTCGCCCGTATTTTTAGTCGGGACATGATTGGATTGGATTGGATTGGATAGGATATGGTATGATAGGATATGAAATTCATGGATTTTGCCATATCCTATCCTGTGTTTGGTGAATCGCAGTAATAGAGCCGGATATATTCATATCATATCATATTCATTATTTGGTATATATGACATATCGATGTAAAATGAATTTGAAAAAGCACAAGCGAAAAATATAAGAATCTCTTGTAATTCACTGCTGAATCTAGTAAAAGAAATAAAATATAAACATTCAACTTTTGCTGAAAAGTTTTGCCTTTCTCGCGACATTCGTTAAACCTCAACATGAAACACAAAGTTATGGAGGAGAATGAGGTTTGACTCTATTTTTGCTTTTCTTAGACTTTTGATGTGAATCAGAAAGTTAAGAAGGAGAGTAAGTTTCACATATCTCGCTATTTTTGTAAATTTTTATAATAAACTAAAAAGTTACAAATCAATCACGAAACTTCTATATGAACTAGAGATAGAGAAGACGAATGTCACGCCCCGACTCTCGAGCCCGCGACAACCATTGCCAAATCGCCACGAGGTCATAGAGATAGCGTCCTAGACACACTATCGACCTATCAATTATTTACGCAAGCGGAAACGTTTAAACTCCCTGACATCAAACAATCATGGAATAGAATAGCAGGAATCAAACACCACAACTTTTGCACAAAAAAAATAACAAACAATTATACATAACAGCAGACGTTCGAGTATAACCCCATACTTCGGGGTGACCAGACAAGACCTTAATTAGTCACTCTGTCGGGTAAGGTCAACTTCTCATCTATTTCAAAAGAACTAATCCAAAAGCCAATCCTTGGCGTCCACGAGTCTTCATCCGAAGGGACCTGAAATTGTTATCCCACGACGGGGTGAGAATAAATCTCAGTGATTCAAGCCTAAGCTCGGTTAGGAAACTAATTCGTCCAGGGCATCCTAACGGAAGCTCAAAGACCACACAGGTACGTATAACAGCCACTCGCAAATAACAATATAACAACCATCCACATGCACATTTACCAGCCTCAGCCACACATAACGCAATGCTTGACTCGGCTCAATAGTCAAACCAATCAATCACTCAATCACAACATTACATCCACCAGTATGCACAGGACATCCACCAGGACAATGCACACAATACAATAATAACTCGAATACAAGCGAGTATGAACATCCGTCTTCCTACTCCATTTGTCCCATTCCAAACTCGTAGTCGGGATGCGCTCACACTAACCCATGCACTAAGTTACATTGTATTCAATCTTTTTATTAATAATGATTGTGCCTCCGGCACATGAGAGGATCTACGCGAAAGAGGGCGTGATTCGGCTCTCACAAATAACGCGATCTAACACCTCAGTGTGATCCAGCGTTCTACCGGCAAAATCGGGCTACGTTCCTTTACTCTCGGCAACGGCTACTACAAGCGGTGTATCCAGTGCGTCTGGCACGGCACTAGCCAGTAGGCATCCCTATACGGGGCGTCGGTCCAACCTCCATTGCGACCCGCATCCGACCAACTCTGCATCCGTACTAGTTAACACAGGATCAAAGCTGTCGTGCTTCTGGCAAGTCGTCTGATTCCATCAAATTGGTACAAAACGAACTTGCCAGGAATGCATCATCGTTTTCTTCATATGACCATACAACACACATCCAGCAATCAACCCATTTCATTATCTTTGATTAAGGCCGGATGCTCACACAGGCATGTAAAAGTCTTGGCCGAAGGCCATTTTCATTCTAAAACATGTCTTTTGATTCCGCACTCGGTCATATGCGCACGCAGACTATCACTAGTCACCACAATCACAGACGAGGTCGTTAACCCCCAAATGAACGTTCAGTCAGTCAATGCACATACAAACATTCAATCAGCCATTCCAGCGAGACAATCTATCCAATGAATCAAAACAAGGCAATAGCAAGAAAATAAGTCCCCATAGGCCACATAAGGCTCACTTCATGCAACAATTATTTATTAGTCAATCCGACTTAAACGTCGTCGATCGCTCGCTCGTCTCTAGCCTATCGCTCGCTTGCGATCAAACAGCGACAATCCATTGCCTAATCAATCAATCAATATTCATCTAGCAACAATTAGCCATAGATAATTCAATCACTTCGACTAACCAAATCGATTGGCCATTTATCCTAATCCCAATTTATATTTAGACCAACCCCGATCGTGTACCTAAAATCCACAATTGACTAAACGACTAATCCTAGGCGCAATTCGCGCCCTAACCAAGGATTAGGGTCAACTCACAATCAATTTAAGCTCGGGCGGTCTCACAACGACGGCGCGGGTGGCGACGACGAATGGCGACGGCGACGGCGGTTCTCGGCGACTCTAGGGTTTAATGCGCGGCGATACGAACCCAAACTTCGGAAACACTATGAGGGAGTCCACCACAGACGTCGGGACAGGTGGCTGGCGAAAGGAGCTCCAACGAGCGGCGGTGGCGGTGGCGGCTGTGAACAGTAGCGGTCAGAGGTGAAAACAGGGAAACCGGACTGTTTTGCGGCGATTCTCGGCCTCAACGGCCTTGACGAAGCCGGCCAAAGCTCGGGGACTCACCTACGGGTCGAGGGAAGTTGATCGGGATCGGTGGCAGCGGCTGAGGGAGGTTGGAGGCGGCGGATCGGCGAGGGGCAGAATAGGGCGATTTCAGCGCCGAAAACAGGGTCGCGGCTCGGGCCGATTTTCGGCCACCACGCTCGGCAACGAGCTTCGCCGAGCTCAGGGACGATGGAGGGGAGCCTTGGGAGTTCGATGGTGGTGGCGGTGAGAGGCGGCGACGGCCGGCTTGGCCGGATCGAAGAGTAAACCGGACCAGGTACGAAAATAGGGCACCAGTGCTGATTGCGGCGGCTCCGGTGGCTAATCGGCGGTGGGGTTGGATCGAGGATGTCGAGGGGAGGCTGGAGTACGTTGGAGTGGCGACTGTCGGGCCTGGGTGCGCCGGGAACGGCGGAAATCGACGGTGAAACGCACGGCCAGAACGGGCCGAAAACAGGGCAGGACTTTGGCGGCGATTTCGCGGCCGTCCGGCGGCCAACGACGGCTGGGACAGGGTCGACAGTGGTGATGACGGTCCGCTGGAGGTCGCGGCTGGACGTGGTGGTGCTAGCTGAGGTGGTGGTCGGCCAAGAACGACCCAAGAAGAAGAAGAAGAACAGGGGAGGGGGGCTCGTCCGCGAGAGAGAGAGAGAGAGAGAGAGAAGAGAGAAAGAGACGTGAGAGAGAGTGGGCTGATGGGAGAGGTAGTGGGGTCCACTTGAAGACTTTCAAGGCTAATTTGTCCCTTATGAATAATTGAGGGGCATTTTGGTCTTTTGACAAATCGGGACTGAAATAAAATTTTGGCACATCGGACGAAGGGTACTTTGGTAATTTCGCAGGCTAGGCACGGTTAGAATTAGGCTGGAATCGCGAGGATTGAAATCCTAATTCGCGGCGACTAAGAATTCGAAACCTAATATAAATCGACTGAAACCTCAGAACTCGTCCAATTCTTGTCTCATCAGTCCTTACGATCCAATATATATTATCAACTGAATTTCAATATTAATCATTTTTATTGAATTCAGGCACTTTACCTAAGTCAAATTTCCAGGGCGTCACAACGAAGATGGAGATTCTAGTTTTTTAAAAACAAATTTCATTACTCCTTCTCTTTGAGAATTAGAAAAATCATTTTCAAGTTCGAATATATTTACTTAAAATCTAGTTTTTTCTACTTCATTTTTTACTTATCTTTTAATTATAAATATCTTGTTATCATTATTTTGACTCATTTCCATCATTTCTTAATAAAAAATTTCATTAAATAACAAACTATACTATTATACCTAAAATATGTAATGATATAGATACTAACTGTGTGTGTGTATATATATACACATATACAGACTATATATTATAAAGAAGAAAGAAATCAAATTATAAATATGATTTATAAAAAATAAAAATGAAAATTATTTTTTACATTGATTTTTCTTTCTAATATTAGAATTCAAATTTAATAAAAAATAATTACTATTTTTATTTTATTATATAAGAAGTTTGTTATTCAAAAAATAACTTTTATACCATAAACAAAAGAAATCCTATCCACCTTTATCCCACCCCTTAGGATAATTATATCCAAGCTATATTCCCATTATATCCCGCTATATCCTATCCAGAGTAGGAACCAAACACGGAGTATGATAAATTTTATCTTATCCTGATTTTTATCCCGACTAACAAACGTAGCCTTTATATTTTCTTTGTAACAGGATACAGGAGAGAGGAGAGCAAGAATACCGCGAGCGTGAGGTAAAGAAACTTCCTAACCTCATTGGGAAACAGAGAGACAGAAAGCATTGATGGAGAGATTCAAAGCATAGGATCACGGACGTCATCAATGCTCCCCTCTCGGATCCGGATGACCTCAAGATTTCGAATTTCCTCGAGAGATTTCGAGAAAACTGAAATGCTGAGAAGCCAATGGGGTCGAATTGAATGTGATCCAAAAAAAAAAAAAAAACTCTTATATTTTCAATGGAAATTCTCATTGGAATTCACAGAGGCGTACGTACCGATTCCAGATGTTCAATTTATTATTCACCTTCCCTCTTTCATTTTCATCAATCAATATCATCTCATCTCCCCATAATTCTTCCTAACTCTTCAAAATTTGAAACTCTCGAACATTTTCAAAATCCCCACCATGGCTGCAGTTCGCAATTTCTTTTCACTGCATAAAATGGTCACTACATGCAATGATTTGCAGGGGCTTCTGGGGTTAGTTAAAGACGTGGAAAGTCAAGAAATGATTAAAAGTAAGCTTCAACACCCAAATTGTCAAATATATTTTTTTCTCTCGAAATTGGTCCACAGAGTTATCTATAAAGGAACCCTGTTTAAATTTCAGAAAAGAAATCCAAAAACAGAGGTTACGGTTACATCAGTGAGAAGATCCGAGAGTCCCGAAGATCTCCTCTAACCCAACAGAGGTAATTTTGACTGCGGGCTCATTATTTGTGAGAGAGAGAGAGAGAGAGAGAGAGAGAGAGAGAGAGAGTGTGATGATCTTGATGTGGCCTTTAAAAATGGCAAGCGGGGAAGAAAGGAGAGTGCTCAAACAGGAGGGTGGGTGGGCCTTTGAAAGAGTGGGAGATTCTCCGAAATAGTCATTGGCCGGCATTATCTCCACCGGTATTTGAGAGAAGGAAATAATTCAGATGATGACATGAAAAACAGTGCGTAGAGAGAGAGAGAGAGAGAGAAGCTGAAATTCGGCGCTCTTTTTGAAATTTTGGAAGTTAGCTCTTTGGGTGAGCAGAGTTCATCAGCTTTTTCTCAATAAAACTCCTTGACTCTGTGTCTGTGTAGTGGGTCATTGAAATAGTAGTCAAAAAGCCTCTGGTTTTCGCGACATCCTTTTGTCTCCAGACGCAGTTTCTTCGCAAGTTGCTGTCTGGTTATCTTCCCACCAACCAGAAATGTCCAATCTTTTATCCGTTTCTCTCTCATTAGACACCACCCTTTTCGTTTTTCACGACGAATGAATTGCATTCTCTCCTGTTGCTTCATGGAGGTTTTGAACCCGTGTTTGTTGTTTCTCAATTGGTGCTTGGCAACTTCAATTCTACTCGCAGGTGATTATCTTTGATTCCCATCAGTTACCAAGTGTAGCAGAGAAGATGGGAAAAGCTACAAGATGGTTGAAGGCCATATTGGGAATGAAGAGAGAAAAAGTCGGTCTCGACAGTGCATATTCTGTTTCTGGTGACAAGAGAGAGACGAAAAGGTGGACCTTTAGCAAGTCCTGCAAGGATTCTGATGCGGGGAATAGGTACCGGGCCAGCAGTTCCATCTCGGACGCTGCGTGGCTCAAGTCTTACGTTACAGAGGCAACGAAAGGGCAAAACGAGCAGGCAATTGCGGCGGCCGTGGCCGCTGCCGATGCCGCGGTTGCAGCCGCAGAGGCAGCGGTGGCGATCGTGGAGCTAAGGAGCCACGGAAGTGGAACGATGCCGACAAGTGGGAGGGGGAGGTCGGCTGCAGTGAAAATCCAGACTGCTTTCAGAGGTTTTCTTGTAAGATGTTTCTCCCGAATCGGGCTTATTTAATTTGGTAAAAGTAGGCTGTTCTCAGGTTCTGACAAAAATCCTATGATGCTTGAATTGTTGTGAATATCTGGAGCAAATCACACACGCATGTGAGTTGCAATGGGACATCAGTCATGAACAGAACAGTATCTCATGTCATTGAGACTTAACAGATTGAGGTCAAATGCTTCGGTTTCCTTCGTGTTCCGCCCGAACTTCTCGGATTCGGGCATTTCGATTTGGAACGTTGTTTGCGTCTTTCTATTGGAGACTCCATGTCCCATCTTCCTCGCAAATGTTCTTGTAGCGGCAGTTTCAGACTTTTACATTTTACCAATTAGTCTAAAGATGCTCGCTTACAGTGCTCCACCGGCTCCGGTGTTTGTCGGTATTGTCTCAATAGGAAAAGAAACGCCGTGTCGTCTCGTCGGGGGTGTATGTTGATGAAATTATGCGTTGGTGACAGGCCCGAAAAGCGCTTCGAGCTCTCAAAGGATTGGTTAAGCTGCAAGCCTTCGTTAGAGGTTATCTGGTCAGAAAGAGGGCTACTGCCGCCCTGCGTAGCATGCAGGCTATCGTTCGTGCCCAAGCCACCGTCAGATCACATCAAGCTCGCCATTCCCTCGACAAGGAGAACCGGTTTCCTCCGGAAAACGGACCCAGGAGATCCATGGTGAGAATCCTTTTTAAGCAGATCCCCATGGTTGTTAGTTTCCGCTATCTGTCTCACTGTGTTCTGCCGTGTTTCGTAGGAAAAAGTTTGTGATGCAAGGAGTGCATTCCACAGCAAGAGGCTCTCTATATCTTCTGAATTCGCGAGCAATTGGGATGAGAGCCCCAAAATTGTCGAGGTCGACACGTTCAAGCCTCGTTCAAGATTCTGCCAAATCCATAGCCCGTTGACGGAATGCGTCTACGACGGATCGGACTATGCCGTTTCTAAGCTCAATTGCCAAAACTCACGAAACTCCGAGTGGCACCTCGCCGGCAATGAGTGTAAAACTCCAACACCAGTCAAAAGCGGTTGTGGAGATGGCTTCTACGAGGCCTGCTCTGAGCTTCCGAGCTACATGGCGAGCACTCAGTCGTTCAAGGCCAAGTCGAGGTCACTCAGTGCCCCGAAGCAGAGGCCCGAGGAGGGGTCAAAGAAGAGGCTCACGCTCAGGGAGATCATCGCCGGCCGCCGGAACGGTGTCCGAGCCATCAGAATGCATCGATCGTGCTCTCAGTTTGAAGGCGTTTTCGAATGACCCGCGAAGCCGGGATCTATTAGCCGTTTCTACTCGGAACTTTTTATCTCCAATTAGATGTCTGCAATCAACAAAGATGATGTTTTTTTTTTTCCTGTGAAACCAACCCAATGACAAATGGTTCTCTCTGTTTCCCCCTTTAACATCTTGTGCTTCATATGGTTCTTATACTTCTAGTTATTTTATCAGGTGCAATGAGTTGCCACTGATTAGAGTCATGATGCAATAACTGAAACAATACACAATTAGCTGAAAATAAGTGGAAAACATAAAAAGAACATTTAAAAAAAATAATCAATTTTTTCGCTTAAAATAATTAGTTAATAAACATTGTTTCATTGTCGACAATAATTTATGTCTGAATGATTTAAAAAAATATATATTTTTTCGTTCGTTCATTCATATAAGCAATACGAACGATTGTTTTTTTTATATATAAGAAAAATGTGTTCCAAATTATTTGATTTTTCGTGAAATAAACATACTCTTGATATTTATTTGCTAATCAAAGCGTGAATCAAGGTGGATCTTGCATTAAGATATCGCGGGATCATCCTAAATAGAATTATTTACTTTTAATTATTTTATACATCGTGACATTATTATGTTATGCATTAATTTAATTAGTAAAAGAGCCAGCTATATGTTTTGTCTTTATTGTGAACGTGGAATGTTCTCTTTTGCTTCCTCCAAAGTTCTTTCTCGAGTCAATAACTATGCCGCGGCGACTCGGTTACCCAAACATTTTTTAATTTTTTAGGGTTTCCTATCATTGTCATCACGTGATATCTTGATTCCAGCAAAAGATATTAAAGCTGCGTTTGTGAACGTTTCTGTTCCTGAACATAATTTTTGAATATAAACATTTTTTTGTGTTTCTGTTCCCGACTACGATTTCTGAGAACAGAAACGCGTATGGTAAGTAAAAAAAAAATACTTTTTTTCACCGCCGCCGTTCAACGCTGGCGGTGGTGACCGGCGTCGGCGGTAAGTAGTGGTTCCAAAAGTATTCCAAAAAAGTGTTCAAAAATCCAAAAGTAATTTTTTTTTTGTTTTTCCAAAAGTGTTCCGCGGAACACTTTGAAACAGAAACACTTTCCCTGGAGCGTTATCAAACGCAGCCTAAGATGCTAAATATAATTCAATTCCTCATTGTAAAAAAAATGGTTGTCTTTTCGACATTATACTAAGAGGTTCCAAGTTTTAAATCCTCAGATTCACTTTTCATTTACACGCGATTTTTCTATAATTTATATTTCTCGGAGATTGTGCAAGGTCTTTAATTGTCACGTATCGAATGCATTCATGTCGAATTCAGAAAACTCTCAAGTAGATTTATCACTTTTATGTTTCGTTCCTATAAAATTTTCGTTCTCCTTATGTCTCGGAGCATATACATTTGTTTCGACTGGCATGTATTGAATACCTACACTTCTTGTTTCTATCGTATCCTACCATCCTTTATACGAAAAAGAATTAGCGTATACAACATAATGCACATCATTTTTCAATAGCCTAAACTTTTAGAATCAATGACAACTCATTACGATAGATATAATCCGTAATTAGGGCAAGTATAGTTATAGGAAGAGAATTGACATGAATGCTAGTTGTGTTTAAACTTCCTTTTAATTTGTAAAACAGATAATATTGAATATACTCACAACATTACAATTATGCAACCACTATTTCACCCCTCGGCATAGTTTCACAAGCAAACAGAAATGGCGAGCACGAGTATTTCGAGCCGAGTCGAGTTTAATTGAGCTGGAAAATGAACTGGTATGCTAAAATTTGTATACTTAAAAGTCTAGTCGAGCTCCAACATGTCGAGTCGAGTCTAGTTCGAGTATGTCGAGTCTTATATCACATTCTATTTAGTCAAGCGCGCTGGCTGCAATCAAACGTTAGCGAGTGATTGGTCAGTGGCTGTTCTCCTCTCGCGCACATTTTTCTCACAGATTTCTCCATCTTCTTCTCTTTCGACGATCCACAATCCTTCGCACCACCTCCACCAATAGATTTCCCTCTCACTTCCGGTCCAAAGTACCACTTGAAAGTCCGAATGAAATACGAAGACCCCGTCACAGCTTTCTCCGAAAAGCCGGAGATAAGTACTACTCGTACTGGACTCGGGGCTCCGGCCGTCGCTCGACTTCTTTCTAAAACGACCACCGTCGCGGGCATAATCCTGAACTTCGAACTCACTTGCGATCGGGGTCGGCTACGCTCCATTGCAAAAAAAAAAAGAGTGGAAATTGAAATTCTCGACACGGGCGGGACGCCAACGACGATACCAAACAGCTTTGGGCGTCGTTGGAGGCAAAATTTCGTTGCTTAAATTTCCTTTTAAACATAGTAAGAACAATAAAATTGTTTCTTCATCCACTACTTCGTTGATTAGTCTATTTATTTGTAAAGACACTATTTGGAACATCTGGCCTATTAGCTCAGTTGGTTAGAGCGTCGTGCTAATAACGCGAAGGTCGCAGGTTCGAGACCTGCATGGGCCATTTATCTATTTTTCTCCGTCTTCAATTTTTTTTTTTTTTTAATTCAGAAATTTGCGGTATGAAAAGTAACGGTCAAGAATGCAATTCTTCCCGTTCATTTCATGTTTCTGTTAACTGCCATTGAAACGCAAGCGAGAATAGAGTCCCAGAATTGCCCTTTTCTCTCTACATCTTCATGCGCGTGTTTTATTTTTATTTTTTTCCCGTCTGGCGGAAGAGATATTTGCTGAACGCAAGAGAAGATTCGAAAACGCGACAGGAAACCGTGTTACCTCGGAATGATAGAGTCTGATCGAGGAATGAGGCTGAACCCTCGATACACAGACGAATCTTGTTCATCACCCCGCGAGTCTCAGTTCGATTCTTCGGGCGTAAGAATCCCGATTTCGAGCCCTTATGATCCTTTCACCAATTACCTCACGCCGCGGCCCAAGTTCCTCCGCTACGACCCGGATCGGCGCCGTGAGATCCTTCGTCGACTGGAGGAGGCGACGGACGGTTTTGGCGGCATGAGCATTGGTTCCAATTCGGAAGGCTCCATCGGTGAGGATTCCGCGAAGCAAGAGCAGGAGGATTCTGACTCTGATGGAGCAGGTAATGAAGTGGAGATGCGGCCGATCTGCAGTTTGAGGTGGTTATGCGAATCGCTGCTTTTGCTTTTTGTTTTGGTGCTGTTCATGGCGTGTATCTGTCATAGGAGCATTTCATCTCCACCACATTACTTTGAAAATTGGCACAAAAGTTCGAGTTGTAGATGTGGAGGTTTTTCTGACAAGATTGTCGAGTTTGTTGAAACCGACGTGTCCAGAAAGAGCATCTCATTTCCCACAGATGAAGTTGATCACATTGAAGGAAGGCATGCAAATTTGAGTTTTACACATGAGGAGGCTCCCGAAAAGATAGTCGAAAGCGAAACAGATGCGACTCAAACGGATGTCGACTCGTTGTCAGGAGATATAGAGGAGGCTGGTGAGTGGATTCTTATAAATGAGGCGATGAAGGGTAGTTTGTTGCAAGAAAATTATCAGTACGATGAACTAGATAAGACTGTAGAGGCACAAGGTGGCGGGGTTGGGAAGAGGGTCGAAGATGAACCCGAACAATTTTCCAACATGGCGGAGACGAGAGTCGAGAAAAATGATGATCTAGAGAGCAACTTTTATTGGATTAAGAAGAACTCGGAGCCCAGGCAGAGTGCAATTGCCGAACCGGAAACTGGAAGCAAGACTGAAAATCTGCTGCTACAAGTAACTCGTGAAGTTGATAAAGTTACTTCAGCACAGATTGAATTAGTGATGATTGTTGTTGTTTATGGTTCTGCCTCAGCAGTCCTTGTATTTGTGCTGGTGTTGTACTCGAGGAGGAAGAAAAACCTCGCTAATAATTCGTCCTCTCCAACCAAGCGACATTCTTTCACAGTGCTGCCAATCAACTGTCCCCGTGAATTAGCAATGAAGCTAGAGAGAGATGATCACTTGGCATCCGATCCGGTCTCTTCTTTTCCTCTCGAGAATTCTCCTTTGCTTGGAAGCTTTACTACTACTGAAATGATATCCACAAATAGGGTAAGAAACCTCGGCGTCACACTCTTTAGGTTACGTAAAATGGAGTGTCAGTAGTGTCATTTTAAGGTGGTTGCTCTATTCCCTTATCGCAGGATCATGAAATTGGAGAAGCTTTGATCAGTATTGCAACTCCGGTGAGGCGATCCCGCCGAATTCGCGACCGAGCAATTCGATCTCGCCGACATTCAAATTCAATGACCTCAAGTTAGTCCCCAAGCACAGGAAATGGGGAAAACAATCTCTCCAGTGGAGATTCTTTCAGCGTGACAGGATTTATTGAAGAAATGAAGCAATAACTATTGTTCTTGGTGGGGAGTTTGTGAAGAACAAGTGTAATTGTGTAATCCGAGGGGGTGAATATGGCCTAGAAAACTTTCACCACCAACTTGATGAACAAAAAAATTCTCCAGATTGCCTCAAAAGAATGCAAATTCAAGCTCGACCTGAGGTTTCGCGAATGTCTAGCGCGGTTTCCATGAGGAACTTAGCTAATCATATCCAAGCTGGAAAGACATCATTTCAGAAACTCCGGACAAATTTCTGTCATACCATATCTTAATATATATTTTCAGAATCATTTAGAAAAAACCAAACTTGGGCCATGACTACAAAAATTGATCAACCAGATATGAATAAATAAGAAAAAAGCATGAACGACTTGAACATTAAAGACTGTTCTAGTCCTGACATGGTTATTCCAATTGACGCCGTTCCCTGTCTCAGCTGAGAAAGGAAGAAAACACAAGCCTCGAAGTTGAGTCGAAATCTGTAAAGAAGTATAAGCTTTGGCGCGGAGATTTACAGGCCCTGATCGACCAGGTAATCTCCCATCCTCTCAACAACCATGTTGCACTGTCCTGCTGTCAAAGGTTCCTCGTAAATTCCAAAGATCAGAGCTTGGCCGGTCTTTTTAACGGTAATGCCACCGGAACCCTGCAGATCAGTGGAAACACCAGCACGCTTGACTGTAATGCTCGACATGAGGACACAGAAATCTAAGTGATCCGGAGTTAAAGGTTGATTAATATGACTGATAGAAGAGGACCGTGTAAGTCTTAAGCATTAAGTTCATGAATCCGTCGGACAGAGACATACTGGTTCTGAAAATGTACTTCGTCTCCCATATCCACTTTAACTTAAAGTGGGGCAACAATGGGTCGTCGAAATGCACTTGAGATCATTTTCCATCCATGCCATTTCTTCTATTGCATGCCTACTTTGGTTTTCAAGTGTCGATGATGTATTAAATGCCCACCACAGTGAAGGAATGATTTTGAAGTGGAACAGATTCCGAAACACCCTGTGGAATCGATCCTAGCCTCGATGGCCCCTTATCCCATAACAAGTTATAGGATGACGAATTCATCTCATTCAATTACATGCATTATAGCTCGTTTTGTTTAGTTTTTAGACAAACACTACTTGCATTGTGGAATCATCCCATTGTCACATGAACAGATGAAGAGGACCTGCATACCTTCTTTCCACGAATCACAGCTCCAGGCTCTCCCTGGATAACCATGTATTTTGTGCCAGCAAGGTGCAGCCCAGTCGGTGCAAGCGAGCCAGGCTCATCAAAATCTTTCATGATGGCGGCAATCTCTCCTGGCTTGAACTGGAGAAAAGAAGGAAAAGGGATGGCGCGGCATTATGCTCATCTCGATGCAGAGAAAACAAAATGCTTAATTCGGTTGCACTATCAAGGCCAACTTAAAAAAACCCGGTTCCGCAACCACATATAGACGAGAAATTTAGCTTGGCCAAACACTTTAGTCACTATTGAATTGGTAGATAGTAGATACGATAAAGAAGCCGAAATGATCAAACAATTAGACTCATCCTGCTCCTCTTCTGATAACCCCAGCTAAAAGGGGAGCATAACAAGCATCGAATTATCCAATAATTTCGCAATGCAGAACGTCAAAATTATCAGATCAGTCTTAGATGGCGATATGATTCATTCTAATCAATCGATCAAGAGATCCATCCGATTTGACAGCATCATCAACATGAGATCGGACAACGAACGCGCCTAGATCTCATTATTCATGCATTCCTTCATAGCCAACAGACGGATAAAACACAGATCAACCAAATACTTTGAGGGCAATAAGGGAATCACAACCCGAGGCCGGAAATCGCAAGAACGAAGGCCTAGATTTGAGAAAAACCTGAGGGAATGCGGAGCTCTGCGCCCACACGCTTCCGTCTTGGCCGACTATGGCCGCAGCTGCGAGGTGGTGGCCGTCGATGTCGCACATCAGGTGATCATCAACGTAAGTTTGCCACGACATTTTCGCTCTCTCTCTTTCTCTGAGTCGTGCTCGCTCGCTCTCTCTCTCTCTCTCTGCGGTTTTGGCTTTCGCTTCTGGTTCAAAAGACAGAGCCTTATATAGCGGATGAGGACATATCCTCTGCATTGCACGTGCACTACAATTATCGTGCACCGGCACGGAAGAGGGTCCATCAGGTGGTATCGGTGGCCGTCTGATGAGATCACAGCCGTCCACCTGGGGACGTGATCTCATGATTCGGTGTGTTGTGAATGAGTGCCGTTCACGTTCACCCCGCCTTTTGGGACCCAATCTTGCCTCGTGAGGTTTTAGTGGAATTGGATTTGTTTAACTAAACAAAGGTTCTATTTTTATCTTTAAAACTAGCCCATTTTTTCACCAAGCAAATTTCTTGAAATTTTAATTTATAGTTGATCAAACCATCTGAGTTTAAATTGAGGGCGAATTTGAGTCAAGGTACTAGCGATTAGCTTGAGCTCAGCTCGATAATTTCTCGAGAACGACTTGTTTGGTTTCGAGTCGAACTTGAGCTTGGTCTCCTCGAATATCTTGTCGGATTGAGTTTGACCTCGCCTGTTGTGTTAACACAGTCACTATAAAAAAAACAGCCTTTTAGCTACGAAATTTGCGACGGAAATTTCCTCAAATTTCGTCGCTAATGGGTTTTGCGACGAATTTTGTGACGCAAGTAAAATTCGTAGCTAACTCTGCGTCGCAACGTTTGCGACGAAATTTCGTCAAATTCGTCCCAAATTTTGTGACGCATTTTGCGACGAATATTGATTTGTAGCAAATATGCGACAAATCTTGATTCGTAGCAAATATGCGACAAATCTTGATTCGTAGCAAATTTGCGACGAAATGGTGATGCGTAGCAAATTTGCGACGAATTTGGCGACAAAATTGATTTTTCATAGCTAATTTGGCGTCGCAGCATTTGCGACGAAAATGATATTTCGTCGCCAAATTTAGCTACAAAATGGAATTTTCGTCGCTATTTCATGACGATTTTTTTTAAAAAAAATTATTTTTCGATTTTAAAAATCTAAAAGCAAAATTCACTTTTAAAATTTATAGTTACCATAAATTAAGCAAGCAATAAAATCTAAATATTATAATAATATAAAATAAAATACATTCATCCGTTTCAATTACAGAAAACTGAGAGATCTCCTAATGCTCTAACCATACATGTGCATTGTGATAACTCAAAAGGAGTCTTGACGAGGCAAAAAGCAAAAGGTAGGGGCATCAGGGTAGACATGGCCAAATTGGACCCGGACCCAGAACCGGAACCGGCCCGGAACCGGCCCGTTGACCGGCCCGGAACCGGCCCGTTGACCGGGTCCGCGGTTCCGAACCGGAACCGAAACCGGACCTTCACGGGCCGGTTCCGGTTCCTCTTTTTTCGGAACCGGCGATTCCGGGCCGGTTCCGACCCGTTATTTAAAAAAAAAAAAAAAAAAAATAGAGAAAATGATAATTGCTTGAAGTGGGATTCGAACCTTTGATCTTTTAGTTGAAATAAGCACCCTAAACCACTCAACTACCTTCACTTTGATTGTTCATATTGCAAATAAATTATAAAAAATATATATGGACAAATTGAACCGACGGGAACCGGCGGTTCCTTGAACCGGAACCGGAACCGCCGGTTCCGAACCGGAACCGGAACCGCCTATTTAAGGGCCGGTTCCGGTTCCAGCTTTTTTAGGAACCGGAACCGCCGGTTCCTGAACCGGAACCGGCGGTTCCGTCGAACCGTGCATGTCTACATCAGGGTCTTCGATCCCAAAAAGTCTCCTTCGCTCAACATCCCTCGGATCCTCGATCATAATCGTCAACTTGACCTACAAAGAACAGGAAAATTCCAAAAGTTAAATGACAGAGCTCATACAAGTATGCATATCAATCAGAAAAATTTATAAGATATTCTATTAATATCTTCGCCAGCGGTGTAAAGAATGACAGTCTTAAGTGTCAAAGGAAAAGTACTTCCAAATGCTTTGTGCATTGGATTGTTGAATAAAGACTACTATTTCATATATTATATATCCAGCCAAACACAATCCACTTTTAGCAGTAGCCTTGCAACTGAGTCAGGTCGAAGAATAGACATCCTACAATCAAAGTTAATTATCATAGAGCCAATGTCAAGTTAGAAGACAAAACAGACCAGGTGATGTATAGGGACAGCCGTCAATGTTCCAAATCTTCCATTAATGCTTCCAACAATTTCACGGACTTGGCTTGTAAGTTTTTGATCTGCCACAACATACAGGACCAAAAATTGGTGGTCAGAAGAATGAACAATTAACCGCATGGCAGTGACAAATTTGCTGAAAGAAAAAACATAAACAGTATCAAATCTATCAGAATTCAGTGATAGCCAACTTATCTATAGAATGGAATTCAATATTGCTTCGGTAAGAATTACTAGTTAGTACACCTCACTTCAAGTGCAGTAGCAACTTAAAGAACAACTTGTGTTCATTGAAGGGACAAACTGCTTTCCTATTTGTGGTTGATCCTCAGCCTTGTCTAGAAATGTCTCGATCAGCTTTAGAGTTTCCCTCTTGACCGATCTATTTCCAGAAGCACAATATAACAAACCAACCCCAAATGTCTTTGAAACTTAAAATTGGTGTGTAGATGACCTTACCGTAGAAGTTTGACAAATGATAATTTGGAAACAAAGGGCCCTCCCCCCGCAATGGTACTCGATACAAGCTCACTGTACATTTTGTAACAACAGTGAGCAATGGATGAGTACCAAGCATCAGTCTAAAAAAAAAAAACAAAAGTGGATGCCGCAAATAAAGCCAAACTTTTATTCACTCCAAGCTTTAAAGATATACCTATAAACATTAAGCATGTCCAAAAAGATCAATGAAATCTGTGACAGGAAGTATGTTTCGAGAGAACTTGCAACGCTTGTATTTGTCTGCAAAACCAAAATAGAAAAGATAAGCAAGGGTGGCTTAAAATGTAAGCAAAAATTTGCCAAAAAAATGAGCATAAACAGTGGCCTCAAGACTAATCATTGATGGCTCCTTGCCAATAAAAACAATTTAGTAGCACAATAATCTGATTGAGATGTCTTGGTAATTGACTAACTGTTTCGAAGCACAAAAAGTGCTCCGCCAGAAGCAAACTGAATGCTCTTTCTTGTTTCGACCAAAAAAGAATGCTCTTTCTTGAGCGAAGGCTCGGTTTACGTTCGTCGGGAGCATATATGGAAGAAAGGGATGGAACATTTCTAAAATTCATCCAACAATCAGTAAGATTATTCATGAAGAAATGCCAAATAAACATAAAGACATAAAAATTAATTGATTCCAAGTAAGAGATTTTTTTAGATGATCCTTCACAATAAGCATGACCAATGGTTCCATAAACCATGCAGTGGATGGACCCACAGCAATGTAGCAACAGTTGGTCAGTTACATCGATGAAGATTAGTCTCTCATTTTGAGTTTGCATTGTCTATACATAAACCAAGGTAATAAATTGACTAAGTACCCTAGCTCCTCTTATTTAAGGAAGAAAAAAAAATTTCTCTTTATTTCCTACCCCAGGCTAATTAAAGTCAATGCAATTCCTGACCAATATTTTTTTGTTTCACGACAGACATAAGAACCTTCTCTAGATATTCATAAAGAACGTCAACGCCTCTACGTTTTCCTTCTGCGGAGCTACACTTGATAGCTATCCATTTAAAATCGGTGTTCTCTCTATTGTCTATAAGGAGAAAGACAGCAAAAGACAAGAGAAAGAAACTGGCACCATTCATACCTGAAGCTTCATAGACGTACGTTGAAACCAAAATTGCTTAGAGGATTTGATCCAATTACAACCAGGAATTGAGGGTATTGTTGAATAATCTCCACTATCGAGGAAATAGAGATTGAGGACTGATTTGTTTTCAAAACCAGAGCCTTCAACTCTATGCACCTCCAAGTTGTAATTCCCAAAACCATCAATAACATCAACCCCAGTAGGATTGACCTGAGACAAAGTGTGCTTGAGGCTAACTACGTGTTTCATAATCCCTTCTCTTGACAAGGTGGACTCTTGGTCATGGTCTCCCAATACGATGGCCCATGGTATGCTTGAGGACATGGCAGGGGAAAATGCATATTCCAAAGATTTTGTGGCATCAGTCGCATCAAAGCCAAATAAATTATCGCCTTCATCACATTGTAAAAGCACAAAACAGTTAGCTTCGAGTACCTATAAACCCCTCACCTATTGATGTGAAGGGAAGCAGAGCCAAATTAGGAAAAAACAAGGGGTTGGAGAAACAGAAGATCCGAACAAGAATGTCCATTAAAATTTCGGATCTTTTGAAAGACAAGTTACACAATATTAGCCAAACAGTCAAGTATTTCCTCAGTGTGGATTCTAATAATCAGGGCCGGGATAAGAAACACAGATACCTAGAAATGCAGCTGCCATATTCAAATTTCATAGGAGAAATAATCGCATTTTGAGAATAGGGAGAAGGGAAGTCACCCGTGAAAACAACGAGGTCGGGCTTCTCCGCCTGGATCATACGGTGGACGAAGGCGGTGGTGTTGAGGTCGGAGCAACCCCAAATTCGTCTACGCTTCTCTACAAAATTTCGTTTCCCATGGCTATAAGAATTTGAACAACCCCAAATTCGTCTCCTTATCCAAGCAATTCGCATGCGCTGACAATCGATTCAAATTAAGCAGAGTCGCAAACGGAAAAGGAGAAGGATTACTGATTGGTAGACGGATTCGAGAGGGTGAGATCTGACGATGTCGCTCTTGACGCCTTGAAGGCCGAACCGCAGCGCATCGGCTCAGACACCTCCGATTTCGTTGGCGATGGTCTTTGGTGGCTCCATTTTCTTCTGCTCTCCGATCGCTGGTTGTTGATTTTGTGTCCCCCCCCCCCCCCCCCCCTCTCTCTCTCTCTCTCAGTCAGAGAAATACACTTTGAAAACCCTTGGATGAAATGATCACCCTTGCGCGTGCGTGTAAAACAGAACGATACTCGACTCACCGGTGGAGGAAGAGGAGAGAGCGTCGGTGGCATAAGCGGCTGGTCCGGTGGCGACGAGCTAGTAGCCGGAGGCGAGGAACATCGCGTGGACGGCGAAAGCGAGGCGGTCGTGTCGGCTCCAGAACAGAGGCCTCGACGCTCGTACGACGCCGATCACGGCTTTGGACTTCTCAGACTCCATTGTCGTCGATCCTCGTCACAATTGATGCGCCCTTCGACCAAAAGTAGATTTCCAGAATAGAAAGAGAAGAGAAGTGAAAGAGAATAGAAAGAGAAGAGAGAATTAGTGGGAGTCATTTGGATTTTGGGCGTGAAAAACGCGATTCAATTGGCGCGCCCTTCGACCAAAAAGAAAATTGGCGCGCCACCGAAGATTTTGCGACGAACGTAAGTGTTCATCGCAAAACCTTCTTGCCGTTTGTCGTAAAATGCAAGAAGGTTTTGCGATGAACACTTCCGTTCGTCGCAAAATTCAATATATTAATTACTTTAAATAAAAATTCAAAGAAGCCTTTTTGCGACAAAAAGATGAATTCGGCCCTAAAATAGCGACGAAATTGTATTTTCATCGCCAAAATACTTTAAATAAAAATAAATAATTAGCAATGAACAAAATAATTAGTAACGAATTCTATCATGTAGAATTCAAAAGAATTCGTTAAATTAGCGACAAAATAGTCTTCATCGAAAAATTTCGCGGCATTAACAATAATATTGATAATAACAATATTCATAATAATAGTAATAAAGGCAACAAGAGTAACATATGTCGCATACTATAAAAAAAATTTAAGCATTTGGAGTAGTGATAAACATAAATCCAACTGAAATTTATTTAGACATTCCGCACTTTCAAACTCGTGTAAGATTTTTTTAGGGTAAAATTTTAAGCATATTTTAAATTTTTTATACACTCGCTATGAAATTGAATCTACAATCTACAATCTAAATTGATCGCTCTTCATTTATACTTATTAATGTAATATTTTCTTAATTAATATAATATTCAATTTTTTAATTTAAAGAATATTTGCTCTATTTTCATTTTCTATTAAAAAGAATTAATGTAAATTAATATAAAATATAATATAAGAAAAAACATAAATAAGCTTATCCTTCTAAAGAATCAATCTTCCTTTTAGTCATTTCTTATTTAAGTTGTTCGCCGTTTAAAGAAAGCAAGAATCCCAAAGAATCGATCTTTCTCTTAGTTATTGAATCTCTCTTTAATTGATTAATGTGTGGTATTCTAAATCCTCATTACTAATATTGAATGAAATTAGACCTTATAGAATCACATTGAATATTTGATGATACATTTCGGATCGCGCTCAAAATTGGTCGGTTGAAACGAAACGGCCGTCTGATTTAAAATCACGGCTTTGCCGTGACATACAATGGATTTCGGCATTTCGGGATCGTTTAGACCATTTTTCAGGCAGTTTTCTGTTTTAGGAAATTTCGAATATTTCAAAATTTTGTTATATTTGATTCGAATTTTATTAGGATATGATAGATACGCTTTTGATATTGTTATTTTTAATTATTATGATGCCTAAGGGGGTCTTATATCTATATATAGGACGTCCATCTTTTGTAATCGACATCTTATCATCATTATTCAATCAAATTCGTGCATTCTTTGAAATTATTTTCCAAGATTCGCTTCTCTTCGTGTCAAATTCTCACATCTGTTTTCGTCACTATAGAAAAATTACATATCTAAATATAAGTATGTCAAGAGCCTTTTTGTCGAATATGATCGCTCTTCATTTATACTTATTAATGTAATATTTACTTAATTAATAATATATTCGATTTTTTAATTTAAATAATATTTTCTCTATTTTCATTTTCTATTAAAAAATAATTAATGTAAATAATATAAAATAGAATATAAGAAACAACATAAATAAGCTAAGTTAAACGGCGTATTATAAGCATTTCTTATTATAAGCCATCTATCTTTCGTGGCAAAATTGGCTCATATAATTGAAAAATAGAAAAATTAAATTAATTTGCGACCTCTCGTCGCAAATTGAATTAGTGAAATTTAAATAAAAACAGAAAATTATATTATTTTGAGATGAAAGGAAATGTTCGTCGCAAAATTGGAATAATAAAAGAAAAATAAAAAAGAAAATTTAATTTAATTTGCGACGGAAGGTATGATTCGTCGCACATTTGCGACGAAATATAAAATCCGTCGCAAATTTAATTATTGAAATTTAAATATAAATAAAACTAAATTATTTTGCGACGAAATATTCCTTTCGTTGCAAAATTGGGAAAAAAGAAAAATTAAAAAGTTAAATTATTTTTGCGACGAAAGTTCACATTCGTCGCAAATTTGCGATGAAATACACCCTTCGTCGCAAATTTGCATAATGAAATTTAAATAAAAAATAAAAATAAATTATTTTCGACGAATATTACCTTTCGTCGCAAAATTGGAATACAAGAAAATTTAAATAAAAAGTAAATTATTTTGCGACAAAAGGGATATTTCGTCGCAATTTTTTTTTAATTTTTTTTATTAATATATCAATTTGTGACGAATATGCAATTTCGTCGCAAATTTGCGACGAAATTATTAATTCGTAGCAAATGTTTTTAATTTTATTTTTTATTAATATATCAATTTGCGACGAATATACAATTTCGTCGCAAATGTTTTAAATTTTATTTTTTATTAATATATCAATTTGCGACGAATATACAATTTCGTCGCAAAATACAATTTCGTCGCAATTTTGCGACGAAATTCTTAATTCGTCGCAAATGTTTTTAATTTTATTTTTTCATTAATATCAATTTGCGACGAATATAAAATTTCGTTGCACATTTGCGACGAAATTATTAATTCGTCGCAAATTTTTTTAATTTTATTTTTTATTAATATATCAATTTGAGACGAACTAATAATTTCGTCGCAAATTTGCGACGAAATTATTAGTTCGTCGCAAATTTGTGACGAATTTATTAATTCGTCGCAAATTTGCTCATATAAATTTATTAACAAATTTTTTTTATTTTTGTCTTTTTAGCGACGAAAATGCTTTTTCGTCGCTAATTTCGTCGCAAATTTGCGATGAATTTCTTTCGTCGCAAATTTTCGTAGCTAAATCCATGTTTTTTTTGTAGTGAGTTAACTCGATAGGCTCGCTTGCCTAATTGAGTTTCTATTGTTTTCTTAAGAGTCAAAATGGGCACAAAAGTTCTCCAGATTAGATAACATATTCACATTATTCAAGCCTTTAAAAGATGAAGATCGAGCCCGAGCTCAATGTACTCAGAGCCGAGCCGAGCCGAGTCGAGTCGAGTACGGGTATTTCTTGAAACTGATCTAGAATTATGCATCTTTTGCTCTTTAGTTGTCGGGAGATGGATACCTGGCCCTTGTGATTTATTAAATTTTCAGTGGAGAGAATATGAATCCTTGGATGAGATTAGACAAAAGTACTTGACAATCCTTGGATGTGATTTTTTTGAGTTGATTATAGTGTCCTTTCTTAAGAAAAATCATCCACGCGGACGTAGAAAATTACCTCGTTGTTAAGAATTAAGATAGATTGTTAAGCACGTAGAAAAATTACTATTCACGTTTTCCACGTACAAAAGCAGGAATTCATACGTGGTAACTTATTCATGTAGTAGCGAATTTTCCATATATAAAGATCTCCCGTTAATGGTCTTTAGGCTCCGTTTGTTTTGCAAAAGAAATGCGTTCTTTTTGGAAAATATTCTCCAGAAAGTCGTTTTCTAGGAAAATGATTAAGCTAAAGAGAAGCCGAGAATGTGATCGTGAAACTTCTGTACTACTTCCATTGACTATACGGGAGTCCATTAATAGGCTTTACAGAGCAGCTGTCTATAGTAACATAATATTACAATACCAATCACAATCGGACGTGATTACATTTCTGTGAATCGTAATCGTAATGCATTTGACAGAATCAATCTAATTATTCTAACATCCCCTCAAACTCAAGGTGACATGTTAGAATAATTAGATTGATTCTGTTAGATATATTACGATTACGATTCACAGAATCGTAATCAAGTCCAATTGCGATAGAATAATTAGATTGATTTCAACACATTTGAATTTGAAGTCATGTGATTACAACAAGTAGAATCAAAGAACCAAGAATCAGGAATACCTATAGTAATCGACATAGCAGAAGTGCTAGGAACAGAGGAGCGAGAAGAACTAGTTTCTTGAAGAATAGTACGTAGATCCTCCAACGATACAGTAACAGATGAATCTTTGTTTGAACCCTCAATGATAGCAACATTGGATTGACGTGTAGGTTGAGATGGACCTCTATACCGTGATCGGTTGTTTGTCACTGTAGGTTGCTTAGACTGTCGTCGATAACAATTGGATGCAAGATGACTAGATCGATGACAATGCGTACAATAATGTCTGCGCGATGATGAAGAACCTGGTGTGGCAAGCACTGTGTCTGTGGGTGAAGAATGTTGCGTCTTTAAGGTAGCAAGTCTAGTCTCCTCATATAGCAACTCTGAGACAACTGCCTCAAGATGAGGTCATAGGTCTCCATGTAGAAGGAAAGCTCGCACAGGCTCAAATTCATCATTAAGTGCGATAAAAAATTGCATAACACGCATATGATCGCGATATGCAGAAAACTCGCGAGCATCAGTTTTCGCATCCCATTGTGGTTCAGATAATGCTAGTTGATCCCAGATAGCATGCATGGAGGATAAAAAATCATTGATTGATTGACTTGTCTTCTGACGCATGTGATGTAGATTTCCTAACAGCTGATGTTGATGAGCAATATACAAAGTAGAATATCGACTAGCAAGTAAATCACATACTTCTTTTACTGTATTAAGACGACCAAACTAAAGTATGATATAGGAAATTGAAGTGTTTTGAAGCCACGTAAGAATCTGATGATTCTTGCTATCCCAACGAAACCATATAAGAATCTACATCACATGCATGTTCATTAAACTTCTCATCTGTTTCACCAGCATTTATTGTAGGTTTACGAATATTACTAGTGATATAATGCCAGAGCCGGCGTCCTCTAAAAAAACTAGATATTTCTTGAGCCCATAAAATACAATTAGATCCATTCAAAATGGTTTGGATAGGAATTGGCACTTCCAATTTCTTCATGATAAAGAAAAACATTAGATCTTACATGAAATTCTAAGAAAATTGATACTTACAGAACTGATATGGGGAAAGCAATGCCAGAAATGGATTCATAACGTCAAAATATCTCAGGAATCGGTCTAAAAACACCAAGAATCAGTCTAAAATGGGTCGAACCGATCGGAAAAGTGAGTGAACCGATCTAGTCAACGCCAGGCAACCAAAGTCAATGCCAGTCAATGGGCAATCAACGTTGGTCAACGCTTAGTCAACGAAAGTCAATGCTGGTCAACGACCGATGACGTCGCAGATAGCTGGCGTACACATAGCAGAGGATGACATTGCGAACACGTAGCGGCAGGAGGTGCATGCGTCACTAGCAGAGGTGGCTTGGCACGTGCTGGACACGCTGGCGAGTGAATCTTACTCGTAGGGGCTGTTTTCGGCGCGGGAGTGCGTGTGGCTGGTCGAACATGGTGGTACTCAGTATCTAAAAAAAGCCAGAATAAGGTGTCGTACAGGAACTTACAGACCACCTACGACTTTCTGCGAGTCCTAAAAAGTGGCGTGTGGAGGCACACGGTCAGGAGAAGATATTGGGTGGGGCGGCCCCAATGCGCCCCACAGTCACTCTCTCTCCTCTGACACATGTCAGAGAGAGAGGAGAGAGAGAGAGGGGGTGGGGCGCATGGTCCGGCCCCACCCAATATTTTTTCCACGGTCAGACGGTGCCACTGCGAGGCTCGTGAAATGCGGCTTATTCAGCAAGCGTTTGTTGGGAACAGACGCTCAGAGATGTTGACTCATAAATTTTGACCAATCTTGGTTAGTCATTGACCCATCTTTGTTAGTCATCTCAACATAAAAATTAGAACTAGTATTAGTGCTAAACAAAAAATCATCTCGCACATTTATTTTTAGAATGCATCGTGTTTGCATTTAATTGGACTGGCGGTGCGAGAATGAGCTTAAATTGGTGAACGGACCGGTAGTAATCATCATGGGCCAAGGAGAGACATAATCATAAAAGGTAAAAAGTAAAAAGAAAAAGAAGGAAAAAAAGAAGCCGAAAGTAGAAGAGAGAGGTGGGAAAGGGCGAGCAGATTTTTTTTTTCGGGGATGGAGGGTCAAGAACCCGGGAGCATTCAACGGAGGTTCTGATCGGACCAAGGAGAATCGAGGCAAACCGCCACTACTCGGAGCACCGCGAGGTCCAGACGAAGTCGCCGCGTCACCCCGGACTCGCCACAGCGCCCCTAAAAATGTAAATCCCGCACCTAAGCTCGTAGAATTCCATCAACGGCGGGCACATAGTCTCACTGAATTCTTTCGATATCTTAGTTCAGAATCATTTCCGAGCATCTACTGATGTCCGAATAAGTGCTTCTTTTGCCTTCTTATTGCATGAAAACCTCAAGTCAACCCCGAACCCTTCCAAAGAAATCATGAACTTGTAAGCTCGTTTTCGACGTCATTCGACGCGATCGGAGCACAAGGTAAGTACTTCTCGATCCCATCGATGCTAGTCGTAACTTTGGTTTGGATTGATATCGTGTAAAATGTGCGTCCGATCGTCACCACCGCTAAATCTGTTCTTGCTATTGTCATATAGCTTTCACCATTGGATCGGGCTGATTTTTGGATATGTGATAGCTGACATCGAGATGATTCTAGCGGTACTAAGATCGTTCAAATCGGATAAGATCTCACCATTAATCGTCATTAGAAAGCCCTCAGCCGTCCGCCGGTCTTTTTCAACCTTTCGAGACCAGTCAACATTGCGTCGACGTGGCGCTGACATGGTGCTACGTGGCATCCATGTCAGTGAGGGCTGTTAATATATTTCAATTAAAAAATTATTATTAAAAATAATTTTTAGAAAATTAAAAAGTGAATTTTCTATCCGATGGCCACCGTTGTGCCACGTGGCTCAATAAGAGCCGTTGGATTCATCTTTTTAAATTAGATTATTAATTAATGATCGGATGCACCAGGATAAGCCACATGGCACGTCCTAGAGCGTCCGATGGGAGAATTTTGGGACAATTCGATAAAAGTAATAAAAAATAAAAAAAGTGGGAAAAATCAAGAAAAATTCTAAAAATTCAGAAAAATTCCCTATGGGCTGTTTGACTGGCCAGTTTTATTTTTGGTGATTTTGCCTTTTGATTTTCTCCAAAATGATGATTTTGCTCCTCATGGGTAAATTGCCTCCAAACCGTTCTTGAACCTTTTTCTAACACTGAATACCCTTTCTCTAAGCTATTAAGGCTATACTAGGGGTGCCATGTGTTGTATTCATGAGTTTTATCTGCATGATATTGGATTTGCGCGTTTTTTCACTGATTGTGATCGTCAGGTACCCATCTGCATGAATTCTAGATTTTAGGATTCACTGCACCCCAAATTATCTGCATGAAATAAGAAAAGATCATTCAACTTAGGTACCGAAAGGGCGTCAATAATGACATTGATATAACTAAGTCCCCATTCCCAAATCTTTGTTTCCGTATGAGTTAGGAGACTCCTCTCACCACCCGACGAGGTTTTTAATCTACCTTCTCCAAAGAATGGTGGCGATTCCGAAGTACATACACTTACGCACATGTCACCCGATCACGCTAGGACCGAATTCGATATTGTCGCGACCCGTCCGAAAGCGGACGCGGCTGATGGATTACCGATCGCGGGCCTTCCCCCGCACAGGGGTGCGGATCGCGGGCTTTGGATCGGCGCGGACCCTCCCAGGCCCATACCAAATCGCGGCGGGAGTATTTCTTTTAATGGGTTCGACGATAAGAGTCGACCGCTTTCGACCTTCAGTGTGGTCGTGGTGGCATGCGCAACTTGTGCATGCATTTGGAGTCGCCACCGGTCTTTCTTGGAGGGTAGACCGAAAACCTTACTAACCGATTGGGAGAAATCGATCAGTTCTGCGGAACCAGAGATTTTGGGTTCGGGGACTTGGTTACGCTGGTGTCATTACCAACGCCCTTTCGGTACCTAACGCGAGTGATTTTCCTAACTAAGAGTTCATGCAGGTGCAAGTTTGGGTGAGGTATGTTTGATTCAGGGTTTCATGCAGATTGGACGACTATTCCTATCAATCACAATCAATTTTCGGAAGACGATTCGCCCAAAGGGCGAAATCGTCATTTTAAGAAGGGTCGGGGTTCAAAACACCCGGAATGAGCCTTGGCCAGTTGTTTGTGGCCATTTCCTATTTTTTTTGGGATTTTCCTGGATTTTTTTAGAATTTTTTTGGAAAACGGTTTGCCGGAAGGGCAAAACCGTCATTTTTGGAAAGATCGGGGGTCAAAAGACCCGAAACAGGTCGTGACCAGTTGAATGTGGCCATTTCCTATTTTCTGGAATTTTTTTAGAATTTTTCAGAATTTTCAAAATTTTTTATGAATTTTTTTTTATGATTTTCTATTTTTTTTATTGAATTTTTGAATTTTTTTTTTTTTTTATTAATATCCGAATTTTTTAATATTTAAAATCACTCACGGGCCGGGTCAAACCCGGCCCACGACTCGGACCCGCGACCCAGGCTCGGTCCGCCTCCCTCACAATCAAAACGGCGCCGTTTCACCGTTTTTTTATTTTTTTTAATCAATTTTCTATTTTGTTATTCATTTTCTAATTATTCGAAAAGGAACCAGATCCAACGGTACACAGTACGCCACGTGGCTCCGTTCAGTGCGTCCGATCTTCGGTCAGATCAGACGCTCCTCAGAGCGCCACTTGGCCCCCTACCACCCGTCCGATCAAAATATTTTTATTATTTTCGAAAAATCATTTATTAATTTCTGAAAATCATTTTTTTATTTCCCAAAAACACAGGATCACGACACGTGTCGCGATCAGGACCGTCCACCTCGACCACCCGAAAAGCGCCCCGACCGGCCCCACCCGGCTGACGTGGCCGCCACGTGGCGAGCCACGTCAGCAATTTTGACCTTTGACCGACGAGGGCCGCCGGAGAAGACGCCGGAATAGTAAATATTCCGGCCTCTTCGCCGGAAATCTCGCCGGGAAGCCCAAACCTGGGGCCAAATCTTCAAAATTTTCACTCCCTTTTTAGCATTCGCCCCCCCTACGAACTCAGCATCAACGTAAGACAGAAATAAAGGCCACGAACACGCCGAAAAAGGGTAAACCGGACAGCCACAGTCCCGGCTCCGGCGACCCATTGCCTGAAAATTTTCTACGTCCAAGCTTGGTTTAATTCATTCTAAAGACATCCAATGAAGGTCCAGAGGCTTACCTGAGGTCCATGAGGTCCGGTGGTTAGCGGCTGGCGGTCCCCAGCTCCGAGCTCCGGCGAAGTCGGCGATGGGTTCGGTTCGGCCATTTACGGGTCAATTCATGCAACAAAATGATACAGCCAGGCTTAGGGAACATGAGTAATTCGATTTTGAGCATGAACAAACAAAATAAACACGACCACAGCTCGCAACTCGGATCGGCCAAGTAGGTTCACTTTAGGAAATTCATTGAGCATGTGGCGTGCATACTCAGAATCATGATAAAACGACCTCGTCGAAGCTCAACAGGGGATTCCGAGCTAAACCAATTGTTAAATCATCGTTTACACGTCGTCAGGAAGAACATGTGTTATCGAGTGTGGTCCGACTCGATCGGAATCAAGTCGGACGGACACACTCTGTCCGCCGGAACGAAAACAGGGTAAGAACAGGGGATGGGGGACTAACCTGGCTTCGCCTGCGGCGGCGGTGGCGCGGGATGATCCGATTGTCTTCAGCCCCGCTTGCTCGAGTCCACTCTGCTCTGTGGCTCTCCTTTCTCTCTCTAATCCCCACTCTTTTTTTTTTTTGTTTTTTCATGGCTCCTCCCTTTTTCTTCTCGGCCGACCTCTCTTCCTCTCACGGCTCCCGGCCCCACTCGTCGATGGCCGACCGGCCTTTTGTGGCTGCCGTCTCCCCACCGAATATTGCTCCACAACCACCTCTCTTTTTCCCCCACTTCAACCTTCCTTTTCTTAAAAAAAATCTGCCCACCATGCCCTGTTTTTCCAGCTCGGTATGCACGGCCGTGTGGGTCTGCAACTTTGTTGCAGACCCGGTCGGACCGGGCCGGGTCGGGTCTGACCCGACCGGCCCGGTTCGGTCAATTTGATCCAATTGGGCCCCAAATTGAATTATTTTCATGAAATTGATGGCAAAATCGGACTCCTTGACATGTTTTCTATCAAATATGGGTATTTTCGTGAATTAATTGGTTGCAATTTAATGAAAACCCCAAATTACCCTTAGGATCCGAAATTGATTTTTGTTAAATTGAGGGCCCAAACGACTGAATTAGTCAAAATTGAGGCCACCAATGGATTCAGCATGATGAAAACTATAGGGTAGGGATGTTTAATTTGAATGGGTATGCCCACATGAAATTTAATTTTGAAAATTGTGAAACCGGGGACTAAATTGAAAGATTTTTGTGCAATTAAGCCATTTTGTTTAAAATTGATCAAATTGGAGAGCAAATTGACCCAATTTCACTTTGAGACTTTAGAATCCAATGTCATAGCTTATGAAAAGTGAGAATTGAAAATTAAAAGACTTGAAAAGGATTTTTTAGGCTCGGTTCGGGTTTATGTCTGTGAAGGGACATAGTGACCCGAGCCGAATTTTTGAAATTTAAAGTGACACACTTGAATAGGAAATTAAAACAAAATTATTTAATATTTTTTTGTATTTTTCTGACCATGAATGGTATTTCTATGATTTTTTGGGTATTTTTAATAATTAAATAAATTCGAAAAATATTAAAAAATACCAAAAAATATTTTTTATTCAAAATTGGTTCCTAAGGCCAAGCCAAGGCTTCCAAAGTTGATTTTGTGATTTTATAAATTTTTTTATATTTTTAATTAATTTTAAAGAATAAAAATCACAATAATAGATGGTCAAAAATCAGGTGTCAACAGCTGCCCCTCTTTGAGAGGAAAATGAAAGAAGAAATGCTATGACATCGAATTTTTAAGGCTCTTAATAAAAATTCAAATTAATCCATGGTTTACTCCAACAATTTGAACATGGGCTGGGATGAGAGAGGCTTACCTGAAGCTCACCTGTCGGATGCTGCCGGTTGCGACAATTTTCAAGGAGATGCCTAGGACTCGTCATTCAGAATATCCTAGGGAGATTAAGCTCTGACCTGTATGGTAGGTCATACCATTACGGGATTCCTAACTGGTAGGAACCTAAGGAAGAAGCATCCCACGCTTTGGGATTTGCCAAGGATTTTGATCCGTATGGTGGATTAGACCATAAGTGGTTCGCCTACAGTAAGGCTTACCTAGGAATACACCTTCTTCGACATTTGGAATTAGTCAAAGTTTTGATCCGTATGGTGGATCGGACCATTGGGTTGATGCTTATGGCGGTATTTACCGATGAGTTGACCCTTATTGCGGTTTCTACCATATTTGACCCTTCAGGCGGTATCTACCTTGAATTTGACCCTTCAAGCGGTTTCTACCTTTGTGTTGACCCTTCAGGCGGTTTCTACCTTTGTTTTGACCCTTCAGGCGGTTTCTACCTTGAATTTGACCCTTCAGGCGGTTTCTACCATTGGTTTGACCCTTTAGGCGGTTTCTACATTTGATTTGACCCTTCAGGCGGTATCTACAATTGATTTGACCCTTTAGGCGGTTTCTACCTTAAGTTGACCCTTCAGGCGGTATCTACCTTGAGTTGACCCTTCATGCGGTATCTACCATTGTTTGACCCTTTAGGCGGTTTCTACCTTTGTTTTGACCCTTTAGGCGGTTTCTACCTTTGTTTGACCCTTTAGGCGGTTTCTACCTTTGTTTTGATTTGAAAAGGGGTCTCATGACGAGGGTTCTCCACGTCCGATGAGACTGCCTAAATTTTGAAAAGGGGTCCTGAGACGAGGGTTCTCCACGTCATGCTAGGTTTGTTTGATATTTTGAAAAGGGGTCTCATGACGAGGGTTTTCCACGTCCGATGAGACTGCCTAAATTTTGAAAAGGGGTCTCATGACGAGGGTTCTCCACGTCCGATGAGACTGCCTAAATTTTGAAAAGGGGTCTCATGACGAGGGTTCTCCACGTCCAATGAGACTGTCTGATTTTGAAAAGGATTTTTTTTAAGGGTTTCTCTTCCCCAAGAAAATATTGGTAATCTTTGAGAAGACAGCAATTGTCCAATTGACAAAATTTTATGACTTAAGTTTTAGTCATGAGATGTGCATTTTGATGCTGGAGGTTATCCAAAGTATTCTTGCATCATGCAAATGTGATCACAAATCCCTTGTACGGAAAATCTGGATCCAACAATTTGAAGATTCCAAAAAGAGTTTGTTCAAAACATCAATTGGAATATTTCTCGACAATGAGGTCTTCTCACCTGTTTTGGGGTAATGATTTTTATAGGGGATGCATTCAATTCCCTACTAACCTGTGCCTAGGTTTTAGGCTCATTCGCAGCGCATACATTTTGACCGGTCGGGAGGTCTTCCACGGGACCGTAATGTTGGGCTTGGATATTGGCTTTCAAGGGGGACTCGCTTTGGAGTCGAGGCCATTGAATTAAAGTCTTCACCATCTGCTCCGGGTTTACAAGTCAAGAACCCTGCAAAATGAGAAAGAAATAGTCTTGCTCGTACTTCTTCGAGCTAAGCTATATGTTAACCCAAGTGTCTTAGTCAGAGAAGACTGTTTCGGGGTTGTGACATTGGTAGGATTGGGGACCGAAAAAGGCTTGTTTTTGGCCCAGAAATTAAGAAGGATTTGACATTGGTGATCATTGCAAATTTACCACCTGTCTTCTCCATTTTGCATCTTCAATTTTTGAGGTGTGCACCCGCTTTTGAGGTGTGCACCAACTCTTTAGAGAGCGTTTCGTCGCATTAAGAGACTGATGACTCTGTCTGCATCTCTACTCCACGCTTGACACCATTTGGGGAGTAGTCTTTTTTATCTGACTCCTTTAGGAATTTTCTCTTTTCCCATCCAAGTTTCACTGTGGATCAAGCAAACAGCTTGCACGAGCATCGGCCTTCCTTTTACTAGGCACTTTGCTTTTTCTTGATGCCGGGGATATTTTTATTTTCATTTTTGAAATCTCACTTTTTCTCATCTTCATGGGATCATGTTAGACATATGGTCTAAACATGCTTTAAATATCAGTCCGGGAATTTTCTTCGTAATCCCTGAGTCTTGAACTCTTCCATTTTTGAAGTGGTGTGGCATCCGTCTTGGAATGATCACCAATGGGTTTATGAAATGAATTTGCAGGCTCAAGTTGGCTGTGCAAAGGATTCGGTGTGTGTGATAGAGAATGAATGCTTCTCGTCATCCTATGGCACTTGGATTACCATATAAACAACACACAAAGATTAATGTTAGTCCGAGCAAGAAAATTTCTAACCATTTTCTCCTGACGCTGCTGGACTTACTTCCTTTTTGCCCCGGTGTGGGGTGGCTCTTGACAAGGTTAAGAATGAAAAACGCCGTTCAAAGGGGTTTATCAACGGTCACCTGTAGTGTTTGGGGATATGAAACGAATGCCTCCGTCGTCCCAACCCATGTAATCGCTGCAAATGGTCCCTACCTCCGTAGACCCAGATTTTGCTATCTGCCCACTCCACTCATCTCTTAAGTGTGTGTTGGACATGTTTGGATTAGGCTTCGCCTCTCGTCTGAGAAAACGTCCTTTTGAGAGTTTTGAACAACATTTGATTGGAAAAATCTCTTTCGTTTTCCCCAAAAATTTACCCGTCAAGGGGATTTTATAGTGCACAATGCATGTTCAGACAACCTCATGTTTCAAAACATGAATGCCAATGAAGTTAGAATTCTATGTCTTTTCTAGACATCAGATTCTGAAAGCTTTTTCTTTTTCTCTTTGTTTTTTTTTGTTTAACATCTTCAATGGATTGGGGAAAGGGATACCTACCTGTCCACCGTGGCTGGAGATCCTTGAAAATGTAAAAGAAATATGTTATTGTATGTTCACGAATTTTTCAAAAAATTGGAACGACACATCTTACCCTTGGTCATGTGTTCCAATGGGTAATACATGGGATGTGAAAACCTGTTTCGCCTTGATGGCGACTCCCCTGTCAAGGATAAACAATAAGTGTCAATTCATATTCTCAAATTCAAGACAAGTTGGGACGATACAACTTTACTCTTGATTTTCATCTCATTCTGATGTTGCGTATTGATATGAACAACATCTATCAAATCCGCTTATCCATGTTTGGAGTGTTTGTAACATCAATGGTTCATCTGCCCCCAGCTGGGCAGCGTCTGTTCTGCTATTTGAACGCATGACTCCTTAAGTGATTTATCCATGTTTATCATCTGAGAAGGAAAAGAAAGAAGACATTATTTCGGTATCTGATTGGAGATCGTTTAGGAACGATACATCGTTTTACCAAATGGGTGGCTTCGCGGCCAGATGCATTTTGCATTGAAGGGATGGATTCCATTATGCTCTGCGAACGATGATTATTGCTTGGGGAGTTCGCCCCTGAGCTTAAAGATGCTCAAAAGGTAAGGCGGATCCTCGTACGACTAGTTTTAAGCGTAGAAGAGAAATGCTCCCATGGGAGCTTTACAATGGGATTGCTAATACATTCATTCAGGCTATTCAACCTCTTTTCTCCGAACGTTTTTTTTTTTTTACAATCGCGCCTTGAATCAAACACCTGATCGTCGGCTTTGTATCACTATTGCAAGAGTCCGCCAGCTTCAGACTGATCGAGCCAGAAATTGAGTTCCTCTCCAAGGAAATCGCTCGAATCTCCGAGCCATTGATGCTCAAGTCGAGTATCACCGACCGCTGGCGATAGATCACTTTCGCCTTGGATGATTTGATTCCTCGAGCTGGAACCTCCCTTGTTGACCGGCAAATCTGTAGACATGTCCCATGTAAATGTTGGATTTGCCATGGGAAGAGCACTAGCAACAGGTTGGTACTCAAATTGGGGAGTTCCTATTTGCGGGAACTGCGGTATATACACTTGAGGGGTATTGAGACTGCTTGGTGGAGCGTTCTGATTTGGGTTAGAGGAGTCGGTGACATGGTTGCTGGTCTCGTCAACACCGAAACATGGTTGGGTGTTCCTGGCTCTACAATCACCGTGGTTGCAGTTATGACCAACGTTTAAGTTCGAACCAGCTCCATCCGAGCTTAGTGTCACCCGTCCCTCTTTTAGTAACCTCTTGAAATATCCAAGGTGGCTCGCGACGTTAACTTTAGAGAGTCCCGGCACGTTCAGGATTTCGTGTATGCGCGTTGATCGTGCCGTGTCGATCCCCAACTGTCGAACTGTATCAACAAATTTCTGATGGAGTTCAGCAGTCCAAGAAAATCGCGCTTTCTTGTCAACAAGAACAGCTTGCCGACTAATCTCTATGAGATCTGATTGTGTTGGAAACTGCTCTCGTAAGCCTTCGACGGTATCTGACTGCACCGGAAGACATTGCGAAAGGCATTGTAACATATGAGCACTACCAATCTCTAGAAGTGGCTCTTCGGAGAATATTTCACTGATGAGAATATGGTTATTGCAATCAAGGCAAGTGGCACTGCTCAGCGCTTCCTCATACCTAGCGCTTTCTGTTCGAAGTTTTTCATTTTCTTCCTTCAGAATCGCTAACTCTTGCTGTCTATGTAGATTCCTCAGCCGGGCTCGTTTGTTACGAAACCAATTATTGACCTCCCCAGGCTCCCACCCTAACTCTCGACCTAGCTCAGCCCTCTGCTTCTCATCTGGATAGGAGCATTCCTCGAAGAAAAAATCAAGCTCCCGGTCTCGACTTGAAGTACGGTGAAGGGGATGTTTTCCTTTCTGACGCTGATCACTGCTATGGGCATTGTTTTCATTACCACAACCTTGAGTTTCATCGTTGGAAGTGTCAATCTCCATGACCATCGTGCCGGATTCGGTCCCGTGATCTTCAAATTCTTCCAGCAGTTCAAGCTCAGAGACTTCTAAGTCGGGCGTTTCCAACAAATGACGGTATCCTTGGAACATTTTGGATCGAAGTATCACTGACTGATCATCGCAGAAGTCATCTGATCCTTCGAAATATTGATGTATGGGTTGGGTAGTATCGCCCGACTGGTTCTTCGAGCTGGAACCTCCATTTCTTCTCGAGAACATGAGAGGGGAGTTGACCGATTGACCCCCATAAGCATCTCCTACTTGGGAATTAGGGAAACAAAAATGCTCAACGCATTCCCTTGTTAGATCCTTTGAAACCACATGCCCTAGTTCGGCAAGTCCTTGAGCACTAAGCGCAGAAAGCTCATTAGTAAGCGGAAAAACAGCGACGGATGGGTGCTGCACCTGCTGCATCTGTGGCACACACTCTTGAAGAAAATTGGGATGACTCAGATGAATATTCTGATCAATTTCCCAATAAGTGTTGGATTTGTAACCGAGGTTAGCATGACGCTGTCTTAGCGCTCTTCTGTAACAACCGAGGTGATTTGAGACCATAGCCTTGGTAAGTTCTGGTGCATTCAGGGCCTCCATTACTTTCTTCGGGCGTGCATAGTCGAGCCCTATTCGCCGAACCACGTCTAAGAACTTGCGGTGAAGCTCAAGGGGCCACGCGAAAATCTTCTTTTCTTGGTTCAGAATAGCGTCGACAGCTTGACGGCTGATCTTCAACCCTTCTTGAGCAGGATCTGATCCTGCCAGAAGTCGTTGTGGAGAAGACTCTTGGGCTCTGACGTGGTGACTCTCATCATAGTGACATATATTCCCTCCTTCAGAAGGCACTGGCACTATCTTTGTGGGATTGATTTGTTTATGCACATCCCCAGTATTTTCGATCCTAGCAGAAGGCTTAACGGGAAACAATCTACTGAGAGTGGTAGGGCCACCGCAGTTAGGGCAGGCAATAGTGCTAAGAACTTCTTCATACCTCATGTTCTTTGTTCGAAGCTTATCGTTCTGTTCCTTTAGAAACGCGGTCTCCCGTCGTTTGTACTGATTACTCAGCTTGGTTCGTTTATTTTGAAACCAATTCAAGATCCTCAAAGGGCTCGTCCCTAGTTTTTGACCCAACTTCTTCTTCTGTTCTGTGTCCGGGAAAGGGCATCCCCTGAAGATAGCTTCAAGTACCTGGACCTCATCCGGAGTGTAGAACTGGCGACGCTTTCCTTTCTGGCGCGGATCATTGTCGCTGGCGTCTTGGTCGCTGAGGGCTTGAGTCTCCTGGATGGCCGAGTCGATTTCCATATCCTTCATGACGAATTCGTTTCCAAGGTCTTCAAATTCCTCTAGCCGTTCAAGTTCGGAAACATTTAGGTCAGGCGTTTCCAACAAATGACGGTACCCCTTGAACATTTTGGGTCGAAATGTCTTTTCCTGGTCTTCGTTCGCTCAATCTTCTCCACCCTTTCTCAGATGTTCGCCCTCTCTGTAATTATCAGAGATTAGGCGTGTTCCAAGAAGCGTCCCTTTGAAATCGAGTAACGAGTGTCTGACGGGCGTTCCTTTCGAGACTTCGTGATTCCCCCCGTCTGTTCTTACTCTCTCTTGCCTGAGTGGAGCGTGCAGATTTCCCGTGTCGACTTTCGCTTTATCGAGCGTTACGCCTGTCCCCCTAGCTCGGTCTCCAAAGCGATAGGTCTGCCAACCTTTCGGCGCTATTACCTTTTCTAAGCCCGAAATCATGGGACAGAGGTGGACCAGTGACTCACCAGGGATGCATTAATGAGACTTGATTAGCCCGGCCGCGTATAAAGAAATTATTGCAACTTTCCCTTTCTCGTTCGAGCGCTAAAGGGCGAGAGGTTGATATCGAGAAGATTAACACTTCGATCTAACCTCTCAAACACTCCCCCATCATTCCTTCTCCTCTCTGTCGTTGAATCGCAGATGGCTTCCTCTCATGTTCCTGCTGTCTCGACCGAAGCTTCAACCCAATGGGAGAGATTTTATCATCTCCTGGGTAGAGGTTATGGTTTTATAAATAATCATTCTGAAGCCGAGGTTGAAGTACGTACTCTGATCCCGGCCTTGGACACCGTGTGTATCGAAGGTACGAAACTGCAAAGGGAGTTTGTGATCTTCCCAACTCTCTTCAACAATTTCCTGCAGGCTTACGGAGTCGCTAGCCGGGAGGTCACTTTGGCTGGTATCGTGCGAGCCCGCTATCAGGACCGAACTGAGTCCCTGATGTTGGCCATGCTGACGGCCGATAACCATAAAAGGGTTGTTGAATACGCCCACGCCCAGGTTTCGATGTTGGTCCGTGAGAGGGACAACTTGGTGGAGCGTCTGGCTCTTTTTGACACCGCCTTTGAGCAAGATCAGCACAACCTCGTGCTGAGGTTCCAGTGTGCCTGGTTGGAGGAAATGCTTGAAGACCTGAGCATGGATATAGCTCGCGGGAGGGTGCTGGCTCAGGACTTAGAGCTTGAGTTCGAGTACTATGAGACCAAGGTGAACGAACTTAAGGAGAAATGTCGTCTCCTTTTCTTCAAGCTTGTAGACCTCGATTCCCAGAGTGTGGGTTATAGGCAAGGCATGGATAGCATGGAGAATCAGTTGAGCTCATTTGTGACGCTCATTAGAACTCACTTTGGATTTACGGTTCCTCCTCAGTAGTCTGTTTGTAAAGTCTCCTGCTGAGTGAAATAAATGAGAGCGCATGTACATTTTCCTTTATCCTTCGCAAGATTCGATATTGTTCTCGATTTTGCAATCATAGCGTTTGAGGCAACTGACGATCTTTCCGCTTTCGAGCCCGCTCACGTTCTGTTCGTAACCTATGTTGTCACATTTGCCTTCGTGCGTTTGGTCGATTTACCTCGAACCCATTATGACAAAAGATTGTTGTAGCTAAACATGATGATGTTAGCAGGCATCATTGTGTGAAATCAACCCTAGGCCTTAAAGAAGAAAAGAACTGCTCCGATTGAAACTTTACAATGCGCAGATAAGAAATAAGTTCTACTTATGTACAAGCCCCCCCTTTCTCTGGGTATGTTTGATCACCAACCCATCACGTCTGGGTTCAGGTGCATGGTCATCGACTCCAGATCATGGCCGTGAAGGTTTGCTAGCCTCCTCCTGATGGATTCTTCGAACCGTGACCACCATCTTTGTTTGAGAAGAAAAGAGCATGGTCGACCTTTTTCTTACCAAAGCATGTCTCACTCAGGGATCAAGGAAGCAAAATTGTTCGAAGTATCCCCCCATCGGATCATCTGAGATCATACGCCCTAGTTGGGCGAACTCCTGAACATTAGACGTCGTGGGTGGATCAGCAGCAGGAAGAGCGCCGGCGGACGGCTGCTGCTCGAGCAGAGAAGTGTATATTTGTTGCACCGGTGGCACGTATTCTTGAGGAACATTAAGATGACTGATAGGGCTATCTTGACCAATTCTCCGACAGTTGGTGGTAGAGCTACCGGCTTGGTTAGTATCGAGACTCGGCAGGGCTCTTCTTGAGTCATGGCTGTTGTGTTCGTGGCCGTACCTAATGTTCAAGTTCGAGTCGGGCTCTTCTAGGCGCCGTGCGGCATGACGCCGTCTTAGCGTCCTTCGGTAACCATTAAGGTGGTTTGCGACTAACCTTCTAGCGAGCCCCGGTTCATTCATGACCTCATGTACGCGTGTTGGACATAATGAGTCATTCCCTATTTGGTGAACCGCATCAAGGAATTTTCTGTGAAGCTCTAGAGACCATATGAACTTCTTTTGGCGACTCAGGATAGCATCCGTGACTCGGCGATCATTCCTCGATTCACTCTCGGCAGGGTCTGGTTGTGCCAGAGGTTGTTGCAGGGGAAGCTGGTTGACTTCGAACTGGTCTGTGGTGATAGTAAGCCCATTGTCAGGGAAATTGTAGTGACGCGCCTCCCCTCTTTCAAAAGATGGTTTGAGGGAGTGGGGTGGCGGACGACCACCTGCGATTCTCATAGAAAACTTATCACGGAACATTTCGCGAGTGTCGATAGAACCACCGCAGTTAAGGCAAGCGGTGTTGATGAGGACTTCCTTATACCACATGTTTTCTGCTCGAAGCTTGGCGTATTCTTCTTTTAGAGTTTCGAGCTCTTGACACTTTCCCCGAACCACTGATCTGGCCCGTCTGTTTTGAAACCAGTGCTTGACCCTTAAGGGTTCCATCTTTAATTTCCGGGCTAATTTTCTTCTTCGCCTCATATTCGGGTAACGGCACTTATTGAAGGCGGCTTCGAGTATCTGGATTTCCTTCTCAGTATAGGGCCGGCGACGTCTTCTTCCACGAGATGGGACATCGCCGCTGCCGTCGTTGTTGCTGCTATTGTCGTCGTCGCCACCACTGTCATCGTCGCTGCCCTGATCCTGAACCTCGTTGCCAGCCGGGTTGGGTAGCATGGTTTCGACATCTGGTTCGATCCCAAAGACTTCGAGGTCTCCCAACTGCACATTACCTAGGACATTTGGGTCAGTCATCTCCAACAAATGACTATGACTGTTAAACATACTGGATCAAGAAGAGGTTTGTTCGTCCCTTTTTTATTCACTCAAGGTCTTGTAATCCTCTTCGTATGTTTACTCTCTCTAAACTTTCTTTTGAGTGACTTTGCGTACTCAGGAGTCGCTCTTCGAGTATGGAAGACGATCACCAGGCGAGCGCTCTTCTAGAGATTTTGAGTTTCTCGTCTTGTCGTCTTCCTTCCTTTTCATGGTGGAGAGATCCCGGATCGCTTTTCTTTCCTCGATAGCCGAACCTGTCCCCCACTATCTCTCAAAAGACTAAATTACGTCCACCACCCGCTCAGCTTTTCATCATGACAAAACTATCAATCCTATCGCGGCTCCTTCGATATTTGCGCTCGACTCCCGCTCCATCTCAATAATGGTGAAATAGACAACTCATTTACAACTTTTCAAACTCGTCAGGCCTGAAATCACGGATCAGGACAGGTCTGATGATTCACGGGAGGAGCAGCCTCTGCTTTACATTAACTACCCCGGCTCCACAAGCATTATTGCTGTAACTTTTCTCCATCTTTGAGCTACTATGAAACGAGGAGAAGGTTAGTGCTCTCTGTCGCGACCCTCTTGAGGTTGTCGGGCTCTCGAGGGCTAATGGGCCGTCCTGTCTGGTCGGACGCGAGCCTCTCCCAAGGCCCATTACTCAAATCGCAACGGAGGTATGCGTGATCGACTTTCAGTGTGGTCTAGTGACATGTGCTAAGTGTGCATGCCATGGAGTCGCCACCAATCATTTTTTTAGGGTATGATTGGACCACCCAATCGAATAGTTGGGAGTTTCTATTCAATTCTGCGAGAACCAGAGAAATGGTTTCGGGGACTTAGTTACGCCAACCGTCAGAGTTGACGCCCTTTCGGTACCTAAGTTGACTGAATTTTCTAGCCTGAGATTCATGCGGATGAGTAAGGTATGAACCATAAATCTAGAAATTCATGCAGATATGAGTGATTATCCTAGCAATCACAATCAGTAACAAAATGCGCAACTCAAGGAATCTAGATATGCAAATAAATCACATGGCATTCCTAGTAATGCCCTATTTATCAATCACAGCTCAAGAATGATTTAGCTGTCCTGGCCGTTCTACACTCGATCTAACCTAAAAAAAGCATTAGGAAGCATCGCAGGAGTTCGAGAGTACTCACATGGGGTTCGCCGTGCCCTGGTTTGGTCTTGGACGAGCTATCGAGCTCATGCCGACCCGATTATATTTGGGGATCCACTCGGCGTTTTACACCATGAAATCATGTGAAACAAAAACGAAAATATTCAGCAAGGGGAATTTATTGTAGATGGTGGTCGATCTAATTAAATGTCAAGACTAAAAAATATGTAGAAATTTACAAATTAAAATACTCGAATGACATTTTTTTGCCAAATTCAACTCTATGCGTCGTGAAGAAACACATGCAATTGAACTTGAATTTTGACTATTTATGAGTTCAAAATGAAAAGGAAATTAAAATAAAAATATTGACTATTTTTCTATATTTTTACGACATCGAACGCTATTTTTCTTCATTTTTCATGTATTTTTCTATTTTTGGAAAATATTAAAAAATATTAAAAAATATGACAATTTTTTTTTTATAAAAAATGGTTCCTTTAGCTTGGTCAAGGCTACCAAAGATGATTTTTTAATTTTTTTTAACTTCTTATAGATTTTTTATGAATTTTTTAAAAATAAACTATGAAAGACTGATAAAAAATCAGGTGTCAACAGCTGCCCCTCTTTGAGAGGAATTTCGTCAGAGGTTTCTCTCAAAGACAAGGTGACACCTGTATTCCGATCGACTCGACTGGGAAAATAAAAGAAATCATGACATCTAATTTTCATGCCCATCAATGTGTGCTTTTCCTTAAAAAGAGATGTGCTCATTCAATTCCCTGATATGATGTAAGAAAGTTAAGGAGTAGATAGACTTCCCTGCCCCTTACCTGTCGAATGCTTGCGGCATTTGCTGTGTTTGATGGGTTCAAGTAGATTCCTAAGGACTTGTCATCGGAGTGTCCTGGGGATGTTAAGCTCTGACCTGTATGGTAGGTCAAACCATAATGGGATTCCTAACTGATAGGAACCTAAGGAAGACGCATCCCACATTTGGGAATTTGCCAAGGGTTTTGATCCGTGTGGTGGACTAAACTAGAAATGGCTTGTCTAATGTAAGGCTTATTAGGGAAAACGAATCCTCCCGCGTTCGGGATTCATCAAGGTTTTGATCCGTATGGTGGATCGGACCATTGGGTTGATCCTTCAGGCGGTCTCTACCAGTCCTTTGACCCTTCAGGCGGTTTCTACCATTCATTGACCTTTCATGCGGTTTCTACCATTGAGTTGACCCTTCAGGCGGTTTCTACCATTGGTTGACCCTTCAGGCGGTTTCTACCATACATTGACCCTTCAGGCGGTTTCTACCATTGTTTTGACCCTTCAGGCGGTTTCTTCCATTGGTTGACCCTTCAGGCGGTTTCTACCATACATTGACCCTTCAGGCGGTTTCTACCATTGTGTTGACCCTTCAGGCGGTTTCTACCATTGATTGACCCTTCAGGCGGTTTCTACCATTGAGTTGACCCTTCAGGCGGTTTCTACCATTTATGAGATTCCAAATTGATATGAATCAAAGGATGACGTACCCGCTCTTCGGGGCTAGTCGGAGACTCGATCATTCTGTGGATCGGTCTTAGAAAAGATTTACCTACTAAAAGGCTTCACCTAAGGATGACGCACCCAGTCTTTGGGGCGGCCAAAAGTCCTGCAGAAAGCTTAGACCTGAAAAAATTTTCCTCGCCAAGAAGATATTAGTAATCTTTGGGAAGACAATAATTGTCTAACTGACAAAATTCTACGACTTAAGTTTTAGTCATGAAATGTGCATTTTGATTGCTGGAGGTTATCCAAAACATTCCTGCCATATACAGATGTGATCATAAATTCCTTGCACGGAAACTCTAGATCAAACAATTTTTAAAATTTCAAAAAGAGTTTGCTCAAAACATCCATTGGAGTATTTCTCATCCAAGAAGGCTCCTCACTGCTCTGTGATAATGATCTTTAATAGGGAAAGTGCTCAATTTCCTACCGACCTGTGCCTGGGTTTCAGGATCATTCGCAACGCATACATTTCGACAGATCAGGAGGTCTTTCACGGGACCGTAGTGTTAGGCTTGGATATCGGTTTCCAAGGGGGACTCACTTTTGAGTCAAGGCCGTTGAACGAAAATTTTCACTATCTGCTCCGGGTTTACAAGTCAAGAACCCTGTAAAATGAGAAAGAAATAGTCTTGCTCGTACTTCTTTGAGCTAAGTTATACATTAACCCAAGTGTCTTAGTCAGATAAGACTGCTTCAGGGTTGTAACATTGGAAGGATTGGAGACCGAAAAAGGCTTATTTTTTGCCCAGAAATTGTGAAGGGTTTGGCATTGGTGATCATTGCAAATTTGCCACATGTCCTTCGAAGAACATCTCCATTTCTTGAAGTGTACACTCCTCTTTTAGAGCGCACAAGGATGTTTAAAAGCGTCTCTTGTTACATTAAGAGACCGCCTGTTTGTGTGTTTGCAATTTGAGCACGACATCATTTGGAGAGTAGTCATCTTGATCTGACTCCTTTGCAGGGTCTTTTCATCGTATATCTAGACTTTACTGGGGATATTTTGAATAGACATCAGCCTTGCTTTTTACCAGGCACTTTGCCTTTTCTTGATGTCTAGGGATTTTTCTTTTCCCCCTTTTTTTAATCCCGTGTTTTTCTTTTCTTTTGGAGCTAGGATTTTCGGCGATCATGCTAGATATGCAACTTAAACTTTGGCACGCTTCCATTCCTAGAGTGATGTTGCCTTTGCTTTGGAATATGCAATGATCACCAATAGGTTGATGAAATGAATTTGCTGGCTCAACTTGGTCGTGCAAAGGATAACAGTGTGTAGGATAGAGAAATGAATTATTCTCGTCATTCTATGACACTTGGATTATCATATAAACAACACACAAAGATTTATGTTAGTCCGAGCAAGAAAATTTCAAACCGTTTACTTTCTGATACTGTTGGACTAACCTTCATTTGCCCCAATGTGGGGTGGTTCTTGACAGGGTTGAAAATGAAAATCGCCTTCAATGGGGTTCTCAATGGGCATCTGTAGTGTTTGGAATGAAGAAATAAATGCCTCTGTCATCTCGATCCATGTAATCGTTGCGAATGACCCTTATATCCATAGGTTAAGGTTTCGCTATCATTTCCAATCTCCTCATCTCTCAATTGTGTATGGGACGTGTTTGGATTAGGCTCGCTTCTCTTATGAGAAAATACCCTTTTGAACAGTTCAAACGACTCTTGTTGGAAAAATTCATTTCATTTCATCAAGATTTATCCTTCAAAGGGATTTTGTGATGCACCATACATGTGTAATTCATGTTCAGACAATCTCATGTTTTAAAACATGAATGTCAATGAAGTAAGAATTCTATGTCTTTTTAGATGTGAGAATCGAATTAATTCTGAAAGTTTTTAATCTCCAATGAATTGGGAAAATGGATACTTACCTGCCCATCGAGGCTGGAGATCCTGGAGATATAAAAGGGATATGTCATCGTATATTCTAAAACTTTACAAAAATTGGAACGATACATCTTACCCTTGGTCATATGCTCCAACGAGTGTACAAGGGTTGTGAAAATATGTCTGCCCTGATGGCGAGCTCCTGCCAAGGATAAATATTAAGCATTATTTTGGGTTTCCAAATTCAAAACAAATTGGGACGATACTACTTTACTCTTGATTTGAATTCCATTCTGCATGCCAATGTGCAGATTGTAGAAGCCGGCCCTCAAGCTTGTGGCCATGATTTCTTCGTCTGGTTGGGCAACGAATCCACCTCGAGGATTTACGTCGGAGGAGATTCATTCATCTTTTTGGGCGTGTTTCATGCACTGTTTTGTTATTTGAATGCATGGCTTCTTGGGTGCCTCGTCTCTGTTCATCACCTGAGAGGAAAATGAGAGACCATTATCCCCGCATCTGATTGAAAATCATTTAGGAACGATACGTTCTTTTTACCAAATGGGTGGCTCCGCGGCCAAATGCGTTTTACATTGAAAGGATGGATTCCATTACGCTCTGCGGATGATAACTATCGCTTCAGGGACTTGCCCCACGGATTAAACGATGAATTTGATGTCTTCGGCTTCGACATGCTTTCCGGATGTAGGAATGGTTTGCCCCCATTTTCAGTGGAGATGGGTTTTGTCGAGTGGGCAAGATCAAAAACTCATCCTAGATTTGGCTTTAGTCGAAGGTTGAAATCCCGACCTTGGATAAGCGAATCATGATTCATCTCCTTCTGCTTCGGATTTGTCATTTGCATGCTTCACATTTTACAATACCAACTTCGCCGCTTGATGAAAATGAATCGATGATTTTCGAATTGCCCCAAGTTCTATAGTCATCTGCGTCGAATCTCTTTGAACTTCATCGGGTGATAGACCAACTGATAAAATGATTTTTCAATCCCAAGATCGAACTCCTGACGTTTCGTACCACTTCCATTTCACTGACTACCAGGACACAGCACTATTGGCGTCCCTAACTGGTTCGTTTTTTGTTATAAAATTCTCGAAGCAGTTAGCGACCCCCATTGAGAATGAAACAAGCTCAATTTAGAGTTCATAACGACTAAAGGTCCCTTGGAACGATACAGAGCTAACCGTCTTTGAGCTCGCTCGGGCTTTTACTCACATTTTCCTATGTGAAGCCTTTAAATGTTTTTCTTCGTAGCGTTCAATTGATTCGTCTCGACTCTAATCTAACAAGGGATTGTCGCACTCGAGCATGATGATGCTCGCAGGTAGTACTGATCGCTGCCCCAGATTAACTCTAGGCATTAAGGAAGATTATCTCGCATGGAAGACTTTATGACAGAAAGATTAATGATACATCCAGTCACATGTGCCTAGGTCCCTTGAAGATTCTCGGTGATCAGCCAGTTACACCATGAATCAGATATATAATCGCCATTTTGGATCATAACTTCATAAGTCCATCAGTTTTAAACTGATCGACCCAGATATGGAGCTCCTCATCAAGGAAATCTTTTGATTCTTCGAGCAACTGATATTCGGGTTGACCATCATCGCTTGGCGGCGAAGGATTCCTGTTTCTGTAGTGAGCGATCTGATTCTTCGAGCTAGAACCTTCGTCATTGCTCGAGATTATAAGAGGATGATTGATCGGTTCACTATCAAAAGCACCTTCCATTTGGGGATGGGAGAAACAAAAATCCTCAGAGCATCCCCCCGTTTGATCTTCCGAAATCATACGCCCAAGCCAGGCAGATCTTTGAACACTAGGCGCAATATGTTGCTCGGCGATAGGAAGAGCACTAGCGAAAAGTTGCTGCTCAAACCAAGGAGTTCGTACCTGCTGCACTTGTGGCATATACTCTTGAGTGGTGCTGAGATGATTCTGGGGAATATTCTGATTAGCGCCCAAGTAGTCGATGGTGCTGCTACCAGCTTGGTCGGTGCCTAGATTCGGCAGGGTATTTCTTACTTCAGGGGCATTGTAGTTGTGGCCATGCCTAGTGTTTAGGCACAAGTTGAGTTCTTTCAGGTTCAGTGCTGTGTGGCGCTGTCTTAGCGCCCTTCTGTAGCTCTTGAGGTGACTCGCGACTCCATCTTTAGTGAGTCCTGGTATGTTCATGATCTCAAGTATGCGCGTTGGATATGCTGAGTTGATCCCTAGTTGCTGAACCGCACTAAGGAACTTGAGATGAAGCTCGGGAGACCAATTGACCCTCGTCTTCTTGCGACCCGGAACAGTGTTGACAACTTGGCTATTGCTCTCTGGCCTATTTCCAGTAGGATTTGATCGAGCCGAAAATTGTTGTGGAGGGAATTCATCAGCTTTGGATTGGTCGGTCGTGATAGTAAGCTCATCGTTAAGGAAACTCCAATCATGGTGACGCATATCCCATCCTTTAGAAGGCATCGGTATTGACTTCGTAGAATTGATTTGTTCATGCATATCTCCAACAAAATCCGATTGTATCAAAGATGGTTCGAGGGAGTGGGGTGGTGAATGAGCATTTTCAATCCTCATATAAGGCTTATCAAGGAACATTTCGTCGAGAGTGATAGGGCCACCGCAATTAAGGCAAGCGATAGTGCTGGGAGCTTTCTTATACCTCATGTTCTCCGCTCGAAGCTTTTCGTTTTCCTCCTTTAGAATCGCAAGTTCTTGACGTCTGTGTTGAGCCCTCAATTTGGCTCGCTTATTTTGAAACCAAAACTTGACCCTCAAAGGTTTCATCCCTAGCTTCTGGCCCAATTCATTTCTTTGTTTCATGTTCGGGAGAGGGCATTCACTAAAGAAAGCTTCAAGCTCTTGGATTTCATTCTGAGTGTGGCACTGGCGACGTTTCCTTTTTCGGGATTGACCATCGCTGCTGCTGTTGTCGTCGCTGCTGAGATCCTGAACTTCGTTGCCGAAAGGGTTGGGTTCTGTGGTTCTGGTACCAGACGCGATCCTGGAATCTTCGAGATCTCTCAATAGTTCATTTTCCGAGATTTTTGGATCAGTCGCCTCTAGCAACTGACGGTAACCCTCAAACATGTTGGATCGAAAAATGTTCGATCAATTTTTGCTCACTCAGGGTTCTCTACTCTCTCATGTATGCTCACTCTCTCTAAATTTTCTTTTGAGTGGTTCTGTATGCCCATGAAACGTTCTTTAAACATGGATAAAGATCATCAGGCAAGCGTTTCTCCCAAGATTTCGTATTTCTCGCTTTGTCGTCTTCTTTCTTCTTTTCAACGTGGAGGGACACCAAATCGATTTCCTTTTCTCGATATCCATGTCTGTCTCCCACTTATTTTCAAAAAGGTGGAACTACGCTCGCCTCCCGCTCAGTTTTTTAATATGATGGGACCGCCAAATCCTTTTGCAACTTTTTTCGATAGTTGTGCTTAACTCTCGCTCAATTTTAATATGGTGGCACTGACATATCTTTTTACAACTTTTTTAGATTTATCAAACCTGAAATCGCGGGCTGTGACGGATCTGATGGTTCACCGAAAGAGCCACCATTGCTTTACCCAATTAACTTGGCTCCATGAGCATTATTGCTGTGACCTTTCTTCATCCTCGAGTTGCTATAAAAGGAGGAGTTAATGCAGAGAAGATTAACGCTCTTACATAATTGCCTTTTCGTATTTTAATCACTTTACCACACCCATCTTCTTCTCCCTCACTCCAACGAAAATGACCTCCTCTCCTATTCGCGCTTTCTCGGCTGAAATTTTGGCCCAGTGGGAAAAACTCTATAACCTCCTAGGTCGAGGCTATGCTCATATAGCCGATCACCCAGAAATTGAAGATGAAATTCGCATTTTGCTCGTGGAAATAGACACCACCTCTATCGAGGGCACTAATTTAGAGAGGGAATATAGAATCTTCCCAACCCTCTTTATAAACTTTTTAGAGACTTACCGTGTCGCTCATCGAGAAGTTACCGTGGCTCACGTTTTGCGAGCTCCCTATGAGGATCGGTCCAACTGCTTGGTGTTGGCCAACCTTGTGGCCGATAGTCACAGAAAGGCTGTTGAGTTCGCCAACGAGCGAGTCTCGATGTTGCTTTGCGAGAGGGGAAATTTGGTGGAGCGCTTGGCCTTATCCCTGACCACCTATGAGCACGACCGTCGTAATGTCGTGTTGAAGTTTCAATGTGAGTGGCAGGAAGAAAGGCTTGACAGCATTACCGCGGATATAGCCCATGGGAGAGGACTAGTTCGGGACTTGGAAATAGCCGCCGAAGATCACGGGACCAAGGTTGCCGATCTTAAAGGGGAATGTAAACGCCTTCTTCTTAAGCTTGCAGATCTCGAGTCTCGAGGTGGTGAGTATAAGCAAAGCATCAATAATATGGAGGGCCAACTAAGTTCCTTTGTGATGCTAATTAGGGCTCATTGCGGTTTTATGTTTCCACCCCGATGATTTGTATGATCTGCTTTTAAGGTCCCTCGATTGAGCAAAATGAATGAAAGCTCTAATGTGTGTGTCTCAACTTCTGTATGGCTGACTTTCTCGAACACCTGACCACTCTCAACCTAGGCAAGCTGCGCTTTGACATTGATGATTCGAGCGTGTACATCTTGATTTTTTTAATCTTGCTTATGATCGGATAAAGGAACCTCCCACCGCGATTATCCACAAAAAGACTTCTCTTCTCTACTTGTTTTTAACCTGTTTCAAATGAAAAGGCAGAATCAGAAGAAAGAACTTGAAAAATAAAACATAAATCCTTTCAATTTTATGCTTACTTATGATTAATAGGGATAAGAGCTTTTACAAGGGTTTTGGCCTTGTGCAAAAGCTTTTATCAATATTCCTCAAAGGAAAGCATATCATTGAAAGGAATGTAATTCACGATAATCGCCTTTGATCAATTCCAAGAAAATCAATGGAATGTTCAAAAGTACACAATTACGATGTGTTTTAAATTCAATTGAAGATACGGTATCCAAATTAAAGCTGTTTGCTAAGAACGAGAGTAATTTGGATATCTATCTTTTCATTAAATTTGAAAAACACGAATACTCTTGATCAATTATTGTGGATTACCAATGATGCAAAACATGCATGAACCAATTCAAGTTTATAGTTCATTCTGGAGAAATTGGGATTGTATTGCCCTATACGGCCAAAAGGTTGTATAAGACTTCCAATTTCAATTTCATCCAAAGGAATTATAAAATTGATTTTGGAGTATTCGAGTGATTAGAAGAAATGCCACTATCACATTCCAATGACAAGTCAATAGAAATACAACAAATTTCAATCTGAATGTATATAAACACAAATATATCCCTAATACAATCAATCTAAGGGATCAGATAGAGAGGATCTCAGCAAAATAAATCCTATACAAGAAGGCTAGAAATGAAAAATAAAACAAAGGAATGTGATCTTAATACTTAGAGATGCCCCAGTTTCGATCTTTGAGACGTGACTTCAGGATCACCTATTCCAAATCATCATCGTCATTAGATGATACCTCAATGATGTCCATAGTAGGCTCTTCTTGTCCACTTGGCGCTCGTAATGGGATGACACCATCTTCATCTTCCATCAAGAACATTGGGAGGAAAACACTCATATCTATCCTCAAAATGGCATTTAATCCAATCATCGGAATTATGCAATGAATATAATGATTAAGAGCTGTAACAAGTTCGAGGGATAGAAAAGTCTTACCAACCAAACTTAAGAGAAAATCAGGCTTCTTTGTATTTTTTGCAGTGTTAGGTATACTAACCTTCCATAGACAAACGCATGAGACAAGTGAGGGAAAACTCCTAAAAATCAAAAGATAGGGCTTGGTACCTAAAGCCAAGGTTCTCGCCTCGAATTCTGGGAAGAGCCGATTCCATTGCACAACTATCGTTGCATTGGGACTCAATCCATAGTTCGAAGTGAGCGGAATTGAAAAGTGGATTACCCCATGTTTTTCCTCACGGAGATTCCATTTTCAATTCCTTCTATTGTGTTCCTAAAGAGGGCGCCTGGGGATTTAGGCGTAATTGTGTGTATTCATTGTGTCGTGCTAAAGCAATAGACATGCATTTTATTTAACAATCACCGCTTCAATATAAACATCCACACAATCATACATCTAAAACTCCTGCCTGCATAAAACAAAGTTAACAAGCACTTCACCCCTTATTTCTCCCGTCTACAAAAACATCTAACACATTCGTTAGCATATACACCTCTGTTGACACCTGATTTTTGACCATCCGTTATTATAGTTTTTATTTCTAAAATTAATTAAAAATAGCAAAAAAGGTCAAAAAATTGCAAAATCAACTTTGGAAGCCTTAGCCTAGCCTTGGGAACCAATTTTGAACAAAAAATATTTTTTGAATTTTTTAATATTTTTTGGAATTTATTTAATTATAAAAATACCCAAAAAATCAGGAAAAATACCATTCGTCGTCAGAAAATTACAAAAAATATTCAGCAATTTTATTTTAATTTCCTCTTTAATATTTTCATGGGGTTCCAATTTGGCTCGATTCAAATACTCCCAATTTTCCTCTTTAGTATGAAAATTACAAAAAATATTCAGCAATTTTATTCCAATTTGGCTCGATTCATGGGGTTCCTTCACAAACCTAAAACCGAAACGAGCCTAAAAAATCCTTTTCGAGTCTTTTAATTCTCAATTCTCACTTTTCATGGGCTATGACATTGAATTCTAGAGTCTTGAAGTGCAATTGGGTCAATTTTCCCTCCAATTTGGTCAATTTTAACCAAAAGGGCTTAATTGCACAAATTTTATTCAATTTAGTCCCCGATTTTACGATTTTCGAAATTAAATTTCACACGGGCGCACCCATTAAAATTAAACACCCCTATCCTATAGTATTCATCATGCTGAATCCATTGGTGGGATCAATTTTGAATAATTCGATCGTTTGGCCCCTCAATTTGGCGAAATTCATTTTCGGATCCTAGGGACAATTTGGGGTTTTCACAAAATTTCAACCAATTGATTCATGAAAATACCCTTATTTGATAGAAAATTTGTCAAGGAGTTCGATTATGCCATCAATTTCATGAAAATAGGTCAATTTGGGGCCCAATTTGGGTATTTGGTCGAACCGGGCCGGTCGGGTCAGATCCGACCCGACCCGGTCCGACCGGGTCTGCAACTTAGTTGCAGACCCGTTGCACGCCGAGACAGGGGAGAGCAGGGGAAGCATGGGGGCGGCATTTTTTTAAGAAAAGCGACGGAGCGAGCGTGGGGGAGGACGTCAGAGGTTGGTGCTCGCGGTCGGCAGTGGAGCAGGCCTGGAAAGCGACGCCGGTTGGCCATGAAACCGAGGAGAGGTTCGGTTTAAAGAGAAAAAAAGGGCCAAGAAGGGAGGGAGGAATTTTTAACAAAATTTAGCGAGAGGAACGACCCCGAGCCTTGAGGAACACGCACAGCTCGTTGTCGAAGACTCCATACTCTCCGGCAACCCTCGGACAGGTCAGTATCTTCCTCTGAGCTTCGTTTTTCCGACGCCCGCCATGTGTTCGATAAAAGGCCCGAAAACTTCTCAAGCCATTAGCCTTCGGTCGTGCCTGTCCCGACCCTAGTCCGCACGAGTTTTACTTCCAACCTTACTTATAACTGGCTCTAAGTCCGTGTACGTCCCCGTTTTTGCATCAAAACCCGACGGGAACCGGTCCCGGAGCTCCGCCGTCCACCTCACGGACCGAGAGCTCAATGGTACACCTCGTGCGGTCGCCGACCCTTAAATGGGTCCAGGTAAGTTTATAGATCACATTTGAATGCTCTGTGGGTGTTTAGGACAAGCTTTAGACCAAAAAAATCTTTTGCAAGTTCTTCGCCGGAACCGGGTTCGGGGAGGCCCGGTTTGCTCATTTTCGTTGCGTTCGTGGCTTTCATTATGGTTGTATGCTGATGTTGAGGTGCCAAGGAGTCGATTGGTGCAAAAATCTCACAAAAATTCTGAGTTTTGGTCACGGTTTGGGCATTTTCCGGCCAGCTCGCCGGAATAATCACTGTTCCGGCGAGCCGCCGGTCGTCTTCTCCGGCAGCCTGGACCGGTCAACCGGTCAACGGCTGACGTGGCATGCCACGTCAGCCGGGTGGGACCGATCCGTTGATTTGCAAACCAAGACCGAACGGACGGCCCGGATCGCGACACGTGTCGCGATCCTGTAATTTTGGAAAATTAAAAAATGATTTTCAAATAAAATAAATGATTTTCTGATAATTAATTTAAAATCGATCCGACGGCTACGAATGTGCCAAGTGGCAGCCTGTGGAGCGTCCGATCATGCTCAAGATCAGACGCACCAAAGTCCGACACGTGGCGCGTTTTGGTCCGTCGGATGGGAGGATATTTTTCAGAAAATATAAAAAATGATTTTGATCCAACGGTCAAGATCTGCGCACGTGGCTCCCTCCGAAGCGTCCGATCTAGTGGAAGATCGGGCGCACAGGATGATGCCACGTGGCGCAATGAGAGCCGTCGGATCCGGGGAATTTTTGGATAATTAAATAAAATAGTTAAAAAATCAAAAAAATTGTTAAAAAATGTAAAAAATGTTAAAAAAAAATAAAACAGTGTCGTTTTAGGCCGGTGTCGACCCCTAGGGTCGGGCCGGGCGCCCGAGAGGCGCGGGCCGGGTTTGACCCGGCCCGGAAAATATTTTTAAATATTTTAAAAAAAATTCAGAAAATAATAAAATAATTAAAAAATCAATAAAAAATGAAAAGTCATGAAAATATTCAAAAAATTCGGAAAATTCAGAAAAATTCTAAAAAATTCAAGAAAATAGGAAATGGCCACATTCAACTGGCCATGACCTGTTCCGGGTCATTTGACCCCCGATCTTTCCAAAAAATGACGGTTTTGCCCTTCCGGCAAACCGTCTTCCAAAAAAATTACAGAAAATCCAGGAAAATCCCAAAAAATAGGAAATGGCCACAAACAACTGGCCAAGGTTCCTTTCGGGTGTTTTGAACCCCGAACCTTCTTGAAAATGACGATTTCGCCCTTTGGGCGAGTCGTCTTTCAAAAATTGAAGAAAAATCAAGAAATTCCAAAAAATTCTCAAAAATGGGAAATGGCCACAATCAACTGGCCATGGAATATTTTGGGTAATTCGGTATCCAAACCTTCCAAAAAATGACAATTTTGCCCTTCGGGCTAATTGTCCCAGAATCTTCCCATTTTACCCCTAGCCCTAAATCACATCTTCCCTAAACCCTTATGGCTATACTAGGAGGCCAATGATTGAAATTGATGTGCATTGACATGATTTATTTATGCACTTGACTTGCGCTTTCATTATATTGACTGTGATGTGGTAGGACCAGTCTTCCAATCTGCATGAAACCCTTACCCATACCTATATCACCCAAAATTGCGCCTGCATGAACTCTTAGTCAGGAAAATCACTCGCGTTAGGTACCGAAAGGGCGTTGGTAATGACACCGACGTAACCAAGTCCCCGAACCCAAAGTCTCTGGTTCCGCAGAACTGATCAATCTCTCCCAATCGGTCAGTAAGGTTTCCGGTCTACCCTCCAAGAAAGACCGGTGGCGACTCCAAATGCATGCACAAGTTGCACATGCCACCACGACCACACTAAGGTCGAAAGCGATCGACTCTTATCGTCGAATCCTTTGAAAAATACTCCCGCCGCGATTTGGTATGGGCCTGGGAGGGCCCGCGCCGATCCAAAGCCCGCGATCGGTAATCCATTAGCCGCGTCCGTTGTTTTTCGGACGGGTCGCGACAACCTCACTTTTGAGAGCATATGCATAAAATTAGGTTAGAAGAATCAATCAACTTTTTAATCGGCTCAAGTCCACTAAATGGTTAAGAACCAGTCCCCAGTGGAGTCGACAGTCTGTCGCGACCCTCTTGAGGTTGTCGGGCTCTCGAGGGCTAATGGGCCGTCCTGTCTGGTCGGACGCGGGCCTCTCCCAAGGCCCATTACCCAAATCGCAACGGAGGTATGCGTGATCGACTTTCAGTGTGGTCTAGTGACATGTGCTAAGTGTGCATGCCATGGAGTCGCCACCAATCATTTTTTTAGGGTATGATTGGACCACCCAATCGAATAGTTGGGAGTTTCTATTCAATTCTGCGAGAACCAGAGAAATGGTTTCGGGGACTTAGTTACGCCAACCGTCAGAGTTGACGCCCTTTCGGTACCTAAGTTGACTGAATTTTCTAGCCTGAGATTCATGCGGATGAGTAAGGTATGAACCATAAATCTAGAAATTCATGCAGATATGAGTGATTATCCTAGCAATCACAATCAGTAACAAAATGCGCAACTCAAGGAATCTAGATATGCAAATAAATCACATGGCATTCCTAGTAATGCCCTATTTATCAATCACAGCTCAAGAATGATTTAGCTGTCCTGGCCGTTCTACACTCGATCTAACCTAAAAAAAGCATTAGGAAGCATCGCAGGAGTTCGAGAGTACTCACATGGGGTTCGCCGTGCCCTGGTTTGGTCTTGGACGAGCTATCGAGCTCATGCCGACCCGATTATATTTGGGGATCCACTCGGCGTTTTACACCATGAAATCATGTGAAACAAAAACGAAAATATTCAGCAAGGGGAATTTATTGTAGATGGTGGTCGATCTAATTGAATGTCAAGACTAAAAAATATGTAGAAATTTACAAATTAAAATACTCGAATGACATTTTTTTGCCAAATTCAACTCTATGCGTCGTGAAGAAACACATGCAATTGAACTTGAATTTTGACTATTTATGAGTTCAAAATGAAAAGGAAATTAAAATAAAAATATTGACTATTTTTCTATATTTTTACGACATCGAACGCTATTTTTCTTCATTTTTCATGTATTTTTCTATTTTTGGAAAATATTAAAAATATTAAAAAATATGACAAATTATTTTTTTTTTATCAAAAATGGTTCCTTTAGCTTGGTCAAGGCTACCAAAGATGATTTTTTAATTTTTTTTAACTTCTTATAGATTTTTTATGAATTTTTTAAAAATAAACTATGAAAGACTGATAAAAAATCAGGTGTCAACACTCTCCTCTGCCTAGCTTTCACTTTCATTCATTCCATCGCACTCGTCTTCCTCTCCATCCTTCCAACAAGAAATGGCTTCATCTTCTGCTTCTTCCTCTGACTCTTCCCATGCTTGCGTCTTTTCAATCGCAGTCCCGGCCCGATGGGAAAAACTCTATAATCTCTTGGGTCGGGGCTATGCTTATATAGCCGATCATCCGGAGATCGAGGCTGAGATCCGCGTTCTATTTGCGGCCACAGACACTACTTCCATCGAGGGTACTGAGTTGGAGAATGAGTATAAAACATTCCCAGCCCTCTTTGCAAACTTTCTAGAGGCTTACCGCGTTGCTCACAGGGAAGTTCTCGTGGCTCGTGTCTTGCGAGCCCGCTACGAAGACCGCTGTGACTGCCTGACGTTGACTAACTTCGTGGCTGACAGCCACAACAAGGTTATGGAAACTGCCAACGAGCGGGTCTCGACGATGCTTCGTGAACGGGGAAATTTGGTGGAACGTTTGGCCTTGTGCCTGACCACCTATGAGCACGATCGTCGTAACATCATGTTGAGGTTTCAGAGCGAGTGGCTGGAAGAGCGACTCGATACTGTTACGGCGGATGTATCCCGTGGGAGGGAATTGGTCCAGGACTTGGAGCTTGCTGCTGAAGATCACAGGGCCAAGGTTGCTGGCCTTAAGAATGAGTGCAAGCGCCTTCTTCTCCAGCTCGCGGATCATGATATACGGAGCAGTGAGTGCAGGCAGAGGATCAATAACATGGAGGGCTAGCTGAGCTCCTTCGTGTCGCTGATTAGGGCTCACTTCGGCTTTACTTTTCCGCCTCGCTAATCTGTATTAATCTGCTTTGGAAGTCTTTTGATTAAGCAAGAATGAATGAAAGCTCCTGTGTGTGTGTTTTAGCTTTTATATGGTCCATTTCTTCGAGCATCCGAACATCTTCAACTTGGGTGAGCTGAACCATAATATCAATAAGTTGAGCAAATATGTCCTGATTTTCTAACTTGCTCATGATCAGATGAAAGAATAGCCTCAGACTTATCCAGGAAAAGATTTCTCTCTATTACCTATTTTTTACCTGCAAATGAAAAGACAGAATCAGAAGAAATAATTTGAAAAAGAAAGCATAAACTCCTTTCAATCTTATGCTTGCTCGTGATTAATAAGGACAAAAATTTTTACAAGGGTTTTAATCTTGCGCAAAAAGTTTTTTATCAGTATTTTTCGAAGGAAAGTATATTATTGAAAGGAATGTAATTCACGATAATCGCTTTTGATCAATTTTCGAGAAGAACGAACTAGTCAAAAGTACAAGGCATAACGACGTGTTTTAAATTTAATTGAAGATACGGCATCCAAATCAATGCCGTTTTGTTAAGAACGAGGGCAATTTGGACATCTATCTCGTCATTAAATTCGAAACAATGCCGATACTCTTGATCAATTATCGTGGATTACCAATGACGTACGACATGCATGAATCAATTCAAGTGTATAATTTCTTCTAGCGAAATTGGGGTTGGATTACCCTATACGACCAAAAAGGTCATGCAAGATTTCCAATTTTGATTTCCTCTAAAGGAATTATAAACTTGACTTGGGAGTATTCGGATGATTAGAGAAAATGCCACTATCACATTCCCATGACCCGTCAAAAGAAATACAACCAAGCTCCATCTGAATGTATACACCAATAGATCCCTAATACAATTACTCTAAGGGGTGAGATAGAGAAAACCTTAGTAAAAATAAACCCTATACAAGAGGACTAGTAATGGAAAATGAAACAAAGGAATGTGATCCTAACGTTTAAGGATGCCCCAAGTTCGACCTGTGACTTCCGGATCACTTGCCCCAACTCGTCATCTTCATTGGACGATATCTCAATAATGTCCATAGTAGGCTCCTTTGTTGCTCACTCGGTGCTTGTCATGGGATATCATCCTCTTCGTCTTCTATCAAGGACGTTTGGGAAAAACACACACATCTATCCTTGAAATGGCATTTAATCTAATCACCAGAATGCAATGAATGAAATGCCTATATTTATATGAACTGTAACAGATTTGAGGGATAGAGAGTCTTACCAACCAAACTCGTCGACTTATGTGCGGTTTTAGGTGTACCAACCGCCCAAAGACATGCGCATGAGACAAGTGATGGTGAACTTCTAAAAATCAGAGGGTTTGGCACCTAAGATTAAGGTTCCCACTTGTTGTGTTCCTATAGGCGACGCCCGGGGTTTTAGGCGCGGTTGTGTGTGTCCACGTGTTGTGATCATCACAATGCAATTCATGCATAGCAGTTTATCAATCAGCACTTCAAATCATCCACACAACATACATTCCTACGCCCAACCTGCATAAGACAATGTTAATCACGGACTACACCCCTTATTTCTCCAATCTGCAAAAACATATAACACCTACCATAAGCGGACTTACCTCACCTTCAAGAGCACCTGCATGGTTAGAAAAATCACTCAGCGTTTTAATTACGGCCTAAATCCACTTGAGGTCTAGAACCATAGGTTCTAGAACAAACTTCCCCAGCGGAGTCGCCAGCTGTCGCGACCCGTCCGAAAGCGGACGCGGCTAATGGATTACCGATCGCGGGCCTTCCCCCGCACAGGGGTGCGGATCGCGGGCTTTGGATCGGCGCGGGCCCTCCCAGGCCCATACCAAATCGCGGCGGGAGTATTTCTTTTAATGGGTTCGACGATAAGAGTCGACCGCTTTCGACCTTCAGTGTGGTCGTGGTGGCATGCGCAACTTGTGCATGCATTTGGAGTCGCCACCGGTCTTTCTTGGATGGTAGATCGGAAACCTTACTAACCGATTGGGAGAGATCGATCAGTTTTGCGGAACCAGAGATTTTGGGTTCGGGGACTTGGTTACGCTGGTGTCATTACCAACGCCCTTTCGGTACCTAACGCGAGTGATTTTCCTAACTAAGAGTTCATGCAGGTGCAAGTTTGGGTGAGGTATGTTTGATTCAGGGTTTCATGCAGATTGGACGACTATTCCTATCAATCACAATCAATTTTCGGAAGACGATTCGCCCAAAGGGCGAAATCGTCATTTTAAGAAGGGTCGGGGTTCAAAACACCCGAAATGAGCCTTGGCCAGTTGTTTGTGGCCATTTCCTATTTTTTGGGATTTTCCTGGATTTTTTTAGAATTTATTTGGAAAACGGTTTGCCGGAAGGGCAAAACCGTCATTTTTGGAAAGATCGGGGGTCAAAAGACCCGAAACAGGTCGTGACCAGTTGAATGTGGCCATTTCCTATTTTCTGGAATTTTTTTAGAATTTTTCAGAATTTTTAGAATTTTTTATGAATTTTTTTTATGATTTTCTATTTTTTTTTATTGAATTTTTGAATTTTTTATTATTTTTTTTATTAATATCCGAATTTTTTAATATTTAAAATCACTCACGGGCCGGGTCAGACCCGGCCCACGACTCGGACCCGCGACCCAGGCCTGGTCCGCCTCCCTCACAATCAAAACGGCGCCGTTTCACCGTTTTTTTATTTTTTATTTTTAATCAATTTTCTATTTTGTTATTCATTTTCTAATTATTCGAAAAGGAACCAGATCCAACGGTACACAGTACGCCACGTGGCTCCGTTCAGTGCGTCCGATCTTCGGTCAGATCAGACGCTCCTCAGAGCGCCACTTGGCCCCCTACCACCCGTCCGATCAAAATATTTTTATTATTTTCGAAAAATCATTTATTAATTTCTGAAAATCATTTTTTTATTTCCCAAAAACACAGGATCGCGACAAGTGTCGCGATCAGGACCGTCCACCTCGACCACCCGAAAAGCGCCCCGACCGGCCCCACCCGGCTGACGTGGCCGCCACGTGGCGAGCCACGTCAGCAATTTTGACCTTTGACCGACGAGGGCCGTCGGAGAAGACGCCGGAATAGTAAATATTCCGGCCTCTTCGCCGGAAATCTCGCCGGGAAGCCCAAACCTGGGGCCAAATCTTCAAAATTTTCACTCCCTTTTTAGCATTCGGCCCCCCCTACGAACTCAGCATCAACGTAAGACAGAAATAAAGGCCACGAACACGCCGAAAAAGGGTAAACCGGACAGCCACAGTCCCGGCTCCGGCGACCCATTGCCAGAAAATTTTCTACGTCCAAGCTTGGTTTAATTCATTCTAAAGACATCCAATGAAGGTCCAGAGGCTTACCTGAGGTCCATGAGGTCCGGTGGTTAGCGGCTGGCGGTCCCCAGCTCCGAGCTCCGGCGAAGTCGGCGATGGGTTCAGTTCGGCCATTTACGGGTCAATTCATGCAACAAAATGATACAGCCAGGCTTAGGGAACATGAGTAATTCGATTTTGAGCATGAACAAACAAAATAAACACGACCACAGCTCGCAACTCGGATCGGCCAAGTAGGTTCACTTTAGGAAATTCATCGAGCATGTGGCGTGCATACTCAGAATCATGATAAAACGACCTCGTCGAAGCTCAACAGGGGATTCCGAGCTAAACCAATTGTTAAATCATCGTTTACACGTCGTCAGGAAGAACGGGTGTTATCGAGTGTGGTCTGACTCGATCGGAATCAAGTCGGACGGACACACTCTGTCCGCCGGAACGAAAACAGGGTAAGAACAGGGGATGGGGGACTGACCTGGCTTCGCCTGCGGCGGCGGTGGCGCGGGATGATCCGATTGTCTTCAGCCCCGCTTGCTCGAGTCCTCTCTGCTCTGTGGCTCTCCTTTCTCTCTCTAATCCTCACTCTTTTTTTTTTTGTTTTTTCATGGCTCCTCCCTTTTTCTTCTCGGCCGACCTCTCTTCCTCTCACGGCTCCCGGCCCCACTCGTCGATGGCCGACCGGCCTTTTGTGGCTGCCGTCTCCCCACCGAATATTGCTCCACAACCACCTCTCTTTTTCCCCCACTTCAACCTTTCTTTTCTTAAAAAAATCTTCCCACCATGCCCGGTTTTTCCAGCTCGGTATGCACGGCCGTGTGGGTCTGCAACTTTGTTGCAGACCCGGTCGGACCGGGCCGGGTCGGGTCTGCCCGACCGGCCCGGTTCGGTCAATTTGATCCAATTGGGCCCCAAATTAAATTATTTTCATGAAATTGATGGCAAAATCGGACTCCTTGACATGTTTTCTATCAAATATGTGTATTTTCGTGAATTAATTGGTTGCAATTTAACGAAAACCCCAAATTACCCTTAGGATCCGAAATTGATTTTTGTTAAATTGAGGGCCCAAACGGCTGAATTAGTCAAAATTGAGGCCACCAATGGATTCAGCATGATGAAAACTATAGGGTAGGGATGTTTAATTTGAATGGGTATGCCCACATGAAATTTAATTTTGAAAATTGTGAAACCGGGGACTAAATTGAAAGATTTTTGTGCAATTAAGCCCTTTTGTTTAAAATTGATCAAATTGGAGAGCAAATTGACCCAATTTTACTTCGAGACTTTAGAATCCAATGTCATAGCTTATGAAAAGTGAGAATTGAAAATTAAAAAACTTGAAAAGGATTTTTTAGGCTCGGTTCGGGTTTATGTCTGTGAAGGGACATAGTGAACCGAGCCGAATTTTTGAAATTTAAAGTGACACACTTGAAGAGGAAATTAAAACAAAATTATTGAATATTTTTTTGTATTTTTCTGACCACGAATGGTATTTCTCTGATTTTTTTGGGTATTTTTAATAATTAAATAAATTCGAAAAATATTAAAAAATACCAAAAAATATTTTTTTATTCAAAATTGGTTCCTAAGGCCAAGCCAAGGCTTCCAAAGTTGATTTTGTGATTTTATAACTTTTTTTATATTTTTAATTAATTTTAAAGAATAAAAATCACAATAATAGATGGTCAAAAATCAGGTGTCAACAGATATATCCCGCTGCGATTTGGTATAGGTCTGGGAGGGCCCGAGCGAAGCTCGTCCCGGAGGCTTAGCAATCCATTAGCTCGATATTTTGAAATCGGGTCGCGACAAGAGACGATTGGCTATGATACCAAGAGAAAGTGAAGCGGAGAATGTGATTGTAAAATTTATGTACTAGTTTCACTGACTATATAGGAGCCCATTTATACGCTTTACAGAGCAGCTATCTATAGTAACGTAATATTACAATATCAATTGCAATTGGACATGTTTACGATTCCGTAATGATAATAATTATTCTAATAGATGATATTTTTCTATATTTGACTGGAACTTGAAAAGAACTGGAAAATATTTTTCCCCGTTTGGTATGGAAAATTTGATTGATTCTTTGTGTCATCATTTGGTCGAAATTGTTGATATGGACTTGACCGTCTTACGTGGCACGTCCGTTGTCAATGAAGATAATTTTTATTTTTATAGATTATATTTTTTCTATTAATTTTTTTTTCTACATTTGCTAGTTGTGGTCGGCGACCAGCCACAGGCCCACAGGCGAGGCTCGGCCTTAGGTGAGCTCGATCGCCCGAGGCTAGATCTCGATGGATTTGGGGAGGCTCTTCCATCGCTGTAGCCATTGACTAGCAGAAGAAGAAGAAAGAAAAATTTAAAAAACTAAAAAAAATATAAAAAATTGAGAAATTTTTTATAGTTAAAAAAAGTAATGTGAAAGAGTAGAAGGAAGTTCCCACTTTTGAATTTTTTTTTTTTCATGGGTGAAAAATATTTTTCTTGACTAACTTATTTTTCATTAATCAAATACTAAAACTTTCGGAGAAGATTTTTTCGAGAATTATTTTTCGCGAAACAAACAAAGCCTTAGAAGTGGCTAACTGCTTTTTCTTAATGGAAAGAGAATATCAATATATTTATAATCCATAATTCCGACTAATTGAGTATTTGTTATGCCATGGAATAAGTGACTTTTAAAGTATGTAGTGAAATTCGTTGTATATATGTAATGCGATTTTACCCGGTACAACTTCTATCATCATGGTCAATTGGTCATCATAACACGAAACAAGTCTGATATATCGAAAATATGATGGTAGTTTTATTTGATTACTTACTTAGCAAGTAGGGACATAATCTCATTTTTTTTAAAATATCAGGTGGGTGAATAAAATAAAGCAAATCTGTATATGTTAGAACGCTTGTACTAATAAACCGATCAAGGCTAATCAACTGTCCCTATCAAAAGGTTTTCGTTATTAATTGAGATTCAAATGTCTAAATGATAAAAGAGTGTGTTGGTACATCTACTCGATGCATAACTCCCGTTCTTCTGGAGAGATTTATCGGTAGCGAATCGCATCGATGGTAATCAACTGATGTAATACAAGGGGTCGGGCAACTTGAAGGTCCGGTTGCCGAAATGGGTTCCTAGCACATCGCTCCATTGGTCGCCGATGTTGCCGACGATTCTGTACCCGCTCTCTTCCACCTTCCTCCTCTCGTTCGATTTGTACGCCGCCGCGGTCTTCCCCGAGTAAGCCGATCCCCTGCAAAAACCCAAATGACAGGCGAATGCCGTAAGGCATGAGCTCGTATGCTTTGTCCTGGGGAGTGATATGCTTCGGTGGATGAAGTGCAGACCCTAATGACGATGATTTTTGTCTAGGTTTCTTGCTCTTTTTCGGTTTGTGTTTTTGGGTGGATGAGGAGTTGGAAGGGCGGTGCTTACTTCAGGATAAGCATCTCCCACTTCTGGTACCCGGCGTTCATGAGATTGGCGGAAGTGATCTGCCTCTGGTCCTCGCTCCTTCCGGTGAGGAAGATGGGCTTGATGCCCAGTTTCAACAATGCCCGGTACAGCTTCAGCGTCTCCGGCAGCGCCGGTGCCTTGCCGGTCATGACCCACTCGTTGAAATGCGTTGAATTGTAGGGCTCCACTCTGCATCCAAAAAAATAAAAATAAAAAAATAAACCACAGTAGCCCCACCAAACAACCAGCTTCACGTGGCGAATACAGGTATGTATATGTTGGTGTCTTCCCGTGTTCAACTATATCAGGCTGGGAAGGCAAAACCCTAGAAATGGAACAAGATTTTTTTTTGCATCTTTAACGGCCTGCCGTGTCATGAACAGCGAAAGCTGTATGCCTTTATTCTGTCGCGTGGCCCCCGTAAAATCACGTGGGCACTGGCGAGGACAGCCCGGTTCACAGCTTTAGTCCGACAAGATCAATCTAAGATCTAATCATCTTGGACACCGAGCTTTATCCAACGACAGAGAAAAACACATTATCCCATGTTTCCGACGCATCGTGACTAGGTGCATGTTTCACGGCCGACAAAATCCTCGACCGAGGATGGACCGGGACGCGGACGACCGACCGACCACGCGGTGATGCATTCGACATGGTCGGCCGCGAGGATAAACTCTAATCAATCCCACTCAGTCAAATGATCAATCCACGAACGATGCTGAGCAGCCGGATGATCAATTCACAGATCAAAGTCATGAATCATGTTGAACGACCGGCTAATAGATCCATATTGATACAAAGTTGACGGGCTCGATACAAAATAGCCGGGCGCTTGATAAAAGATAGCTGGGCCGATGCAAGAAAGATACAAGATAGCCAGCCTGAACGATTCATGATCGACGCACGAACGATAGTTGCAAGATGTTTGAAAAATCCGTGTACGATGCATGGGCACCATGCGTGCGGCTCGAGCGAGCGGCTGATGCACGCATCGTGCAGACTCAATCCAGCGCCAGAGCGAGCGGCCAGCGAGGGAGTGACGTGGATGATTCCAGACGCAGCAAATTCCAGTGATGTGGCCAGCTGCTGTCCTAGTTCATTCCTTGGGACTTTAAAAAGAGTACTTTCTGCACCTTTCCCCTCTCTCTCTCTCTCTCTCTCTCTCTCTCTCTGTGTTCCTCCTTGCCTTGTCACGTTCGAGTGATTTATGGGCTATTGATCGATCCGGGGCCAAGGCTTGATTCGGGTAAAACACTCATCACGGTCGTGATTGAAACACCGGTCCGTGCCACATGCATGTCCTAACCATCGTCGATCTTGTCCAAATGAATTCTCGAACGAAACTTTCGAGACACATATGCCCCAAGTGAAGACAATAACGGGGTCTCTTCTCTTATTTTATTCTTTAATTTGTGGTTGCGACCCGTGACGTTACAGACAAACTAGAGAGCAATACTATATGTATTTTGCCCTTCCGCGTTGATTTTCGAAGATCTCAAGAAAGGACACGACTTTTGGCAACATCCCCTTTCTGGACCTATTAATCATGTTGCGTTTATTTTATTTGGCCTCTTGAAGCTATTAACAATGTGGGTTTTGAGCAACCGACAAAACCCACATTATTATTATTGGGGATAGAGAGAAAAGAGTCTTCGTTTTAACACTCTATACGAAGTAAATTCAGATAGGCTAATTGTAGTTAAGATGGTAATTACATGGTGGATTTTAGTTTTTACCATCTTTGGACGGCGAAAAACCATGGATCCGATCAACCAAACGCGACATCTTCGAAGAGATTTATTCAGCCGCTCGTTTCCAATTTTGAAAAACATAAACACGTGTTTCGGTTGTTGACACGACTTGTTAAATCGCTATCGTTTTCCATTTTGGACTGTTAAAATGAAAGAAAACAAAAAGCTTAATGCGTTTGCGACGTACCCGAATCCATGCTTCGCGTAATAAGGGAGGTTGGAGAGGGAGGTCTCGTCGATGTCGAGCACCCACACGTCCTTGCCATCTCCGGCGAGCTTCAGGCTCTTCGCGTAGAGCACGGCCTCGCGCGCCACCACCTCCGAGTCCTCCCTGTACTGGTGCCCCAGCATGTAGTGACCCACGTAGCCTTCACACTCCCGCGGCACGGTGGTCCAGCTCCTGATGTTGTTAGTCTCCACGCCCAACCTCCAGCTCAGGCAGGACACGCCGCGCAAGAGCTCGCCGGGGGCGCCCGACCGCGGCCGGAGGGGGTGGATTTCGTGGGGGATGCCGGCGAGCGAGCCTTGGATTGTGGCCAGAAGGATAAGGAGTGCCCACATTCTTCTTTTCTCCAATGCTTTTGCCTACGAGAGCGCTTCTTAAATAGGCTCTATGGTATCCTTCTGTGTTGGAAGGGGAGGTGAGGAGTTCGATTCGCTGCTTATCAGAGGGGTTGGGAGTGGGCACGCTTAGATGAGGAAGTAGGGTATCGTAATCTCTACAATAAAATTCAGGCCACACGATGTTGCTTGTATATTAGAATTAGAACGAGATAGGATAGAACTTGATAAGAAAAAAAATTTGGCTCTACATCACCTCTGTGCATGAGGCTAACTTAGAATTATTTGTCAATAACTTCACGCTATCTGTCGGACAAAATTGCCGGCAGATGCCTTGATTCTCTCCTCAGAAATACACACATGCACGCACGCAATTATATTTGTTTAGAGGAACTTTTTTTTTTTATTAAAATTAATGTGTAATGCTCACTCTTCAACAACAATAATCTTTTTTTTTACCCAGAAAACAACAATAATCTTTTTGTCACGATTTATGATTGATTAGTATATAGTATTCCTAAAATACGATGATCTTAGAAAGACCAAATACGATGATCTTAGAAAGACACTTTCTCTCACAATCACTGCAAACAAAATAATTTTTGCGTTCTATTTGTATGCAAAAATGTGTTGAAACTATAGTTTTTCATAATTTGACCAGTTAATTAAAATGCTTCCGATAATAAGAAAAAGTAGAGGGTAGTCGATAATTTTAGTATCTAATGTACCCATGGCGTCGCCTTGGCATTGTCCGTGGACATCTGATATTTCTTCCTAATTCCCCCGTTGATGAGAAGGGACTAGGCAAAGCTTGAATCTAATTTGTACGATGATCAACAAGGGCAATTAAAATGGAGCTAAGGTCCAACTCTAGCTAGGGATTAGATGTAGAGGGGAAATTCCATTCCGCCAATTCTACCACTCAGCCAAATTCTGTAATACTTGCTCCCTATTTTATGGCCATATGTTTTCCAGCTAAATAGAGGGAAACCTTTCCACCCTTATTGAAATCCGATTTTCATTTCTTTCCGTTTCAAAAGTTGTTGTTATTTCTTTCGTTTCCACTCCAAGTATTATGGGAATACCGTTTAGTCGATCGAAAAAAAAAAAAACAATATTTGAGATGCTTAAGTACCTGCCAAACAGACATATGCAAGAGCTGGAAATGTGAATCTTTAACGGTATTTGATGTATATGATAATTATAGACTGTAAATTCGAGGTTAATGTATAATACCAGACTCGCGCTTGCTTGGGCTCATTAACTAATGTTGCCAAAGAATATTATTGAGGAAGAGGGAAGCCATAGTGTTCCCATCTGGTGTATGCCATAATCGCTCTGTTTTTACGGCTTTTACTGTTAAACTTGAGATGAAAAAGGGAATATGATATCGCTAACCTTTGCAATAATGATGTTTAGAATTAAGCAAATGAAACATGCATGACGTAAATTTTATTTGTCTCGTTTTCCTAGAGTCCAAAAAAACAAAAGCAAGTCTACGATAAGTTGAAAAGTATACGGGTTACTTTTTAAAACAACTTATAGTTATTAATTAGCCAAGAGAAAAAGTCCTGCATTGATATAACTTTAAATATTTCCTTTTGATTGAGATTGCCCACCTAATTCCTGGCTTCAACCACCATCTTAAAATGATTCTTTTGTTATATATTATGAAATAGTTCCCAAAGAATCGATTAGAGACTAACATATGAAGCTGAAAAGAGGCAGTCATCTTGATTAACTCAAATTATTCTTTAACCAACCAAATTATTCATCTGTCGATGATCGATTGCGTTGAAGTATTCCAAATTGTACGGTGTTTGCATGCTATTTATTTACACACGTTCTCCATTTACCGATCAGTTTAAGCTTTTTTTTTTTAAGCACATTGTCAAATTCAGTTCCGTCTGCTCCCATTCGTCAAATTTTACTTTGTGTGTGAGGACTCCTCCCTCCACGTTATTTCATGGAAACATGCATGCCGCATATATGAACGGAGTCCAATGTCCTCCGATGTTGGATTAGAGAAAAACTCGATAAATAAGTCCCGTTTGCCTTATCCACAACGCAACTAAATTTGGATTAGAATAGACCTGTCCAAAACTCCTTTGAGCATAAGTGAGTGTGCGTCATTGGAATTTGAGTCCTCGTTTGGGTAATTGGCCTTTTGCATTCAATGAAGTAAGAGATTTATGTAAATATTCAATTAATGTTTTGTCCCGCCAACGGATGACCTATGCCGACATCTCCTGTCCATGTATCTAGCGATATCTGTCAATTGCGTTCCGCTCTAGCAGTGAAAGTACGTTCGTTCTTTACTGGATCAAGGCATAGGTTATGACTATCTTATTCATAAATTCTCTTGGAGACACTCTCGAGATTACAAAGCTAGCTAGCGTGCTTCGGCAATTATGTTATTGTCAAGCATTCAACGAGTCTGGGATATCTCAATATTAGAGAAGGAAAAAAAAAGCGAAATCATGTGTTCGCTTGTTTTCGTAACAAGGAAAACCTTTCACCGAAATTAGTTTTTCGATTTTTATTAAAAAGATTATGTGGCTCAATCCTCGACCGAGTACTGCGCTTGTCCCTTAGCTCAGTCTTCAAAGTGGTGGGTTTACAATATGGGGGTGTTTTTTATGGTGAACTGGTCGACCCTCCTCTGGTATCCTCAAGTAAGGACGGGAGTTTCTGTCCAAAGAACCCGTCGAGCGGTGCTGCTCAACCCACACATCAATGGTTCGAAGGATCATGTGGTTTCTTCGATGAGGGACTCGATACCTTATTTGATCAGTGGGAAGCTGGCAAGCTTTGACAGCCATGATCTAGCACCTGACTCGGGGTGCAATTGGTCGTTCATTGAGAATACTTAGAGAAAGAGGGACATGTTCACGAGTGAATCACTCATTTTCTCCATTGTAAAGTTCCTACGGGAACATTTTTCTTTAATGACTATAGTTAATTCTGTGTGAGAACCAACGCTACCGACGAGCATCATCATGCTCAGTTGTAATGATCCCTTGTTAGATTAAATTCGAAACCAGGGGCAGTCTTAAAATTTTGGGTGGCCACAAACTCATTCCTCACCAAAGCACCCGAGATATTGAAATGAAAAGTAACAGCATGAACAGGGGAAAATACCACTTTCGTTTGAATGGTAGAAAGGAGATTGAGGGAAGGTCGTAACATTAATCCCCATGGAGCTATGTGAACCAAGTAGAGTCATTAATTGCTTCCTTGTAGGTCGCGGATCCACCGCTGCTCCACGATCTCGGGCCTAACTGTCGCGACCCGTCCGGAAGCGGACGCGGCTAATGGATTACCGATCACGGGTCTTGGATCGGCGCGAGCCCTCCCAGGCCCATACCAAATCGCGGCGGGAGTATTCTTCGACGATAAGAGTCGATCGCTTTCGACCTTCAGTGTGGTCGTGGTGGCATGTGCAAATTGTGCATGCATTTGGAGTCGCCACCGGTCTTTCTTGGAGGGTAGACCGGAAACCTTACCGATCGATTGGGAGAGATCGATCAGTTCTACGGAACCAGAGATTTTGGGTTCGGGGACTTGGTTACGCTGGTGTCGTTACCAACGCCCTTTCGGTACCTAATGCGAGTGATTTTCCTAACTAGGATTTCATGCAGGCACAATTTTGGGTGAGGTAAGTCTGACTTTGCACATTAACCAGTTTAACATGCTCACGTAATCATAATAAATAAATAGATGTCAATCACATAAATATCTATCCTACGTGGTGATCATGGAATTATGATTTAATGGGTCTCGAGCCAATGAGACCACATATAATCATTTTAATATTTTAATAACGGAGAGCCGCTCTTCGCTTCTTCTTGGTTTCTTGAACTCTTCAAGAATTGGGCCCCAAAGAGCTCGCCGACTTAAAAGGCTCCTCCACGTAATCCTCGTAGCATTTACATCAACAATTGACTATGCTAAAAATAAAGATTACATGAAAAATAAAAGGAGTACGCAGCCTCCATTTAATAATTACAATCCCAAATATATAAATAATCATCATACATTCATATATACATCAATCACATTGATTAGGGATTTTTCCATGATCACCACCCTTTCACGTAAGTAATAAATTCACAATTTAAAACTTAGGAAGGCACAATAAAAATTCTACGTTGAATCATATTCAGAATTTTTACGTAAAATAAGATAGCCATAAATTTTCGATTCAAAATTGATTTAGTCTCAATTTTTGCTACGTTGATTAATTTATCATATAAAATAATCAATCTCCATTAGCCATGTAAGACGAACAATTCGTTAATACATATTGGCCATAGTATTGCAAAAATTGCAAAAAATCAATTAAATGCACGAAAACACCTAAGGATTGGCTCTGATACCACTGTTGGGATCCACGTAACACGTAGCGGAAATAAATAACAACCCACACATGTATCTCCAGAGGCGTACTTCGTGCATTTCAATCGAAAAAAATCACAAAGTCTCAAAGGGAGTAAATAGATTACCTCTCGTAGCGTGCTTGAACGGAGGTGTCGGTTCGATGTTCTTCGATCTCAGCCTCCACAAGTGTTAGGCATCTAGTTCGGACGCACCACCAATTGACGAACGGGGAGACGACTAATAACTCCACAACAATTGTGCTAGCAATATGCGGAATCAATATTCCGAACTTAGTATATTTTGCTCGCTCAAGATTATGAGAATATAGAGAGTGTTTGTGTTCTTCTCTCTAAGCTCTCAAAAATTTGCACACTCTACAAAATGTCTCTCCCCTTCCAACCTCAAAACTCTTGCCATCCTTTTATAGCCAAAAATACCTTCCAATAAATTGTATTTAAAAATAGCACTAACAATTATAAATTCTATCTAAAAATAGCACTCACAAATAAATGACATTTAAAAATAGCACTAACAATAGCACTCACAATTTATAATACAAAAATGCTATTTAAAAATAGCACTAACAATTATAAATTCTATCTAATAATAGCACTCACAAATAAATGACATTTAAAAATAGCACTAACAATAGCACTCACAATTTATAATACAAAAATGCTATTTAAAAATAGCACTAACAATTATAAATTCTATCTAATAATAGCACTCACAATTTATGATAAATAAATGTCATTTAAAAATAGCACTAACAATAGCACTCACAATTTATGATAAATAAATGTCATTTAAAAATAGCACTAACAATAGCACTCACAATTTATAATACAAAAATGCTATTTAAAAATAACACTAACAATAGCACTCACAATACAAAAATGCTAAAAAAAAAAAAGCACTAACAAAGGTGTTAAAAATAATAACCATTATTATTATTACAAGAGTTTAAGAGGTTACCAAACAGTACAAATATGCATAACGTATAAATACGTATGACGTATAAATACGTAGAGCATACGTATACATCCGTGAAACCGGGGACTAATTGAAAGAAAAATGTGCAATTAAGCCCTTTTGGTAAAAATTGATTAAATTGGAGGGCAAATTGACCTAATTGCACTTTAAGACTTTAGAATCCAATGTCATAACTTATAAAAAGTGAGAATTGAAAACTAAAAGACTCGCAAAGGAATTTTTTGCTCGGTTCGAGTTTATGTTTGTGAAGAAACATAGTGACCCGAGCCGAATTTTCAAGATTTAAGGTGACACACTTGAAGATGAAATTAAAACAAAATTATTGAATATTTTTGTGTATTTTTCTGACCACGAATGGTATTTTTCTGATTTTTTGGGTATTTTTATAATTAAATAAATTCGAAAAATATTATAAAATACCAAAAAATATTTTTTGTTCAAAATTGGTCCCCGAGGCTAGGCCAAGGCTTCCAAAGTTGATTTTGTGATTTTAGGACCTTTTTTGATATTTTTAATTAATTTTAAAGAATAAAAATCACAATAATAAATGGTCAAAAATCAGGTGTCAACAGCTGCCCCTCTTTGAGAGGAATCTCGTTAGAGGTTTCTCTCAAAGATAAGGTGGCACCTGATTTCTAACCGACTCAACTGGGAAAATGAGAGAAGAAATGCTACGACATTGGATCGCTTAAGGCCCTTTGATGAAAGCTCAAATTAATCCCCGGTTTGCTTTAACAATTTGAACATGGGCCGGAGTGAGAGAGGCTTACCTGAAGCTCACCTGTCTGATGCTGCCGGTTGCGACAACTTTCAAGCAGATACCTAGGACTCGTCATTCAGAATATCCTAGGGAGATTAAGCTCTGACCTGTATGGTATGTCATACCATTATGGGATTCCTAACTGGTAGGAACCTAAGGAAGGCGCGTCCCACACTTTGGGATTTGCCAAGGATTTTGATCCGTATGGTGGATCGAATCAGAAATGGTTCACCTACTGTAAGGTTTACCTAGGGAAACGACTCTTTTCGTGTTTGGAATTTGTCAAGGTTTTGATCTGTATGGTGGATCGGACCATTAGGCTGATCCTTCAGGCGGTTTCTACCATATTTGACCCTTCAGGCGGTATCTACCGTGGTTTGACCCTTCAGGCGGTTTCTACCTTGAGCTGACCCTTCAGGCGGTATCTACCATGAGTTTGACCCTTCAGGCGGTTTCTACCTTGAGTTTGACCCTTCAGGCGGTATCTACCTTGTGTTGACCCTTCAGGCGGTTTCTACCTTGAGTTGACCCTTCAGGCGGTATCTACCTTGAGTTGACCCTTCAGGCGGTTTCTACCATGTGTTGACCCTTCAGGCGGTATCTACCTTGGTTTGACCCTTCAGGCGGTATCTACCATGAGTTGACCCTTCAGGCGGTTTCTACCTTGTGTTGACCCTTCAGGCGGTATCTACCATGTTTGAAAAGGGGTCTCATGACGAGGGTTCTCCACGTCCGATGAGACTGTTTGATATTTTGAAAATGGGTCCTGGGACGAGGGTTCTCCACGTCTGATAGGACTTTTTCTTTTAAAAGGATTTTTCTTCCCCTTTTTTTGAGACCCCGAAGTTTGTCGGGAATTCAGTTTTTTGAAGCAGTGAAAGATTTTATTTTGACAAAACTTCACTTGAGTCTGTTGAGGCGACATTCTGGGAGTTGGGTTCTCCAAGTATCCTGCATAAGTTTGAGCCTGAAAGATTTTTCTTCACCAAGAAAACGTTAGTAATCTTTGGGAAGACCACGGCTGTCCATTTTGACAAAACCGTATGATTTAAGTTTTAATCATGAAATGTGCATTTTGATGCTGGGGGTTATCCAAAGCATTCTTGCAACATGCAAATGTGATCACAAATCCCTTGCACGGAAAATCTGGATCAACAGTTTGAAAATTCCAAAAAGAGTTTGTTCAAAACATCAATTGGAATATTTCTCGACAATGAGGTCTTCTCACCTGTTTTGCGATCGTGTTTTTTTATAGGGGATACACTCGATTCCCTACTAACCCGTGCCTAGGTTTTAGGCTCATTCGCAGCGCATACATTTTGATCGGTCGGGAGGTCTTCCACGGGACCGTAATGTTGGGCTTGGATATTGGTCTTCAAGGGGGACTCACTTTTGAGTCAAGGTCATTGAATGAAAGTTTTCACCATCTGCTCCGGGTTTACAAGTCAAGAACCCTGCAAAATGAGAAAGAAATAGTCTTGCTCGTACTTCTTCGAGCTAAGCTGTATGTTAACCCAAGTGTCTTAGTCAGAGAAGACTGTTTCAGGGTTATGATGTTGGTAGGATTGGGGACCGAAAAAGGCTTGTTTTTGGCCCAGAATTCATGACGAGTTTGACATTGGTGATCATTGCTGATTTACCTCCTGTCTTTTTCTTTCTGCATCTTTAGTTTTTGAGGTGTACAACCGATTTTGAGGTGTGCACCAGCTCTTTAGAGAGCGTCCCTTGTTGCATTCAGAGACCGACTCTCTCCATGTCTTTGTTCTGTGCTTGGCAGCATTTGGGGAGCAGCTTTTTTTTATTTGACTCCTTTAAGAATTTTTTTTTTTTTCATCCAAGTTTCACTGGGGATCAAGCAAACAGCTTTCATGAGCATCGGCCTTGCTTTTACCAGGCACTTTGCTTTTTCTCGATGCCGTGGATTTTTCTCATTGATTTTTGAAATCCCACTTTTTCTCATCTTCATAGGATCGCGTTAGACCTATGATCAAAGGTCTAACAAGGTTAAACATTAACTTAGGAATTCTTTTGCAAACCCTAAGTCTTGAACTTCTTCGTTTCTGAAGTGATGCTGCATCCGTCTTGGAATGTGCAATGATCACCAACGGGTTTATGAAATGATTCTGCAGGCTCAACTTGGCTATGCAAAGGATTCGGTGTGTGGGATAGAGAAATGAATGCTTCTCATCATCCTATGGCACTTGGATTACCATATAAACAACACACAAAGATTAATGTTAGTCCGAGCAAGAAAATTTCTAACCATTTTCTCCTGATGCTGCTGGACTCACCTCCATTTTGCCCCGATGTGGGGTGGTTCTTGACAGGGTTAAGAATGAAAACCGCCGTTCAAAGGGGTTATCAACGGTCACCTGTAGTGTTTGGGGGATATGAAACGAATGCCTCCGTCGTCCCAACCCATGTAATCGCTGCGAATGGTCCCTACTTCTGTAGGTCCAGATTCTGCTGTCTTATCCGCTCCATTTCTCTCTTAAGTGTGTATAGGACGTGTTTGGACTAGGCTTTGCCTCTCGTCTTTTGAGAAAACGTCCTTTTGAAAGTTTTGAACAACTTTTGATTGGAAAAATCTCTTTCGTTTTCTCCAAAAATTTTACCCGTCAATGGGATTTTATGATGCCCAATGCATGTTCAGATAACCTCATGTTTCAAAACATGAATGCCAATGAAGTTAGAATCCTATGTCTTTTCTAGACATCAGATTCTAAAAGCTTTTCTTTTCTTCTCTATTTTTTATTCAACATTTTCAATGGATTGGGGAAAGGGATACTTACCTGTCCCCCGCGGCTGGAGATCCCTGAAAATGCGGAAGAAACATGTTATTGTTCGTTCATGAATTTTTCAAAAAATTAGAACGATACATCTTACCCTCGGTCGTGTGCCCCTGCGAGTGCACACAGGTTGTCAAAATTTGTCCTCCTTGATGGTGAGTCCCTATCAAGGATAAATAGCAAGTGTTAACTCATATTCCCAAATTGAAGACAAATTGGGACAATACAACTTTACTCTTGGTTCTCATCCCGTTCTGACGTCGCGTATTGATATGAACCACGTCTATCAAATCCGCTTATCCATGCTTGGAATATTTGCAATATCAATGGTTCAGCTGCCCCCGGTTGGGCAACGTCTGTTTTGTTATTTGAACAGATGGCTCCTTGGGTGATTTATCCACGTTTAACACCTGAGAAGGGAAAGAAATGAGACATTACTTTGGTATTCGGTTGAAGATCGTTTAGGAACGATACATCGTTTTACCAAATGGGAGGCTTCGTGACCAAACGTATTTCGTGCTGAATGGGGGTAGATCCCATTATGCTCCGCGGGTGATAGTCATCGTTCATGGAATTTGCTCCACGGATTAAGTGATTAATCCATGGCCCTTGGCTCGAAGACGTTCAAAGGGTAATGTTGACACTCAGAGCGGTTAGTTTTCAGCGTTAATTACAATGTTCCCGCGGGAACTTTACAACGAAATCCGTAACACATTCATTCGATGTATTCACCTCTCACTCTCCTGAGCCTTCTAATGATTTAGCACACGAGCTTCGAACCAGATGTCCGGTCGCCGGTACCGGTCACGACTGCGAAGATGCACTTGTTCCAAAATGCTTGACCCATAGGCTGAGTTGCTCATTCAGGAGATCGTCCGACCGCTCGAGTCGTCCAAGTTGAGCATCCTTAATTGCTGGTGACGGACTTCTCCCATTTTCGGCATGAACAACCTGGTTTCTCGGTTTATGCGTGATCCACACGCCGAGTTGCTCACTGAGGGACTCGCTTGAAATTTCAAGCCATTGACGCCCAAGTCGGGCATCCTCAACCGTTGGCGATGGGTTCCTCACACTACTTTCGACATGAACAACCTCACTTCTCGAGTTGGTATTTTCATCGTTGTCCAGTAGGTTTGTACCCGATGCTGGATTCGCCGTAGGAATAACACTAACGATCGGTTGGTGCTCAAATTGGGGAGTCCATACCTGCTGAAATTGTTGTACATACTCTTGGGGAGTACCAGGGTAACTCAGGGGGGAATTCAGCCGATCGAACCAAGAATAGATGTTTTCAAGGAGATCGTCTGAACCATCGAGCGACTGACACTCAGGTTGAGTATTGTCGACTACTGGAGAAGGAATCTTTTTGCCATTTTCGTCATGGACCACATGATTCTTCGAGCCAGAATCTCCGTAATCGTCTCGCAAGATTGTATGTGCATCTCCTGCCAGTGTTAGATCCGCTGTAGGACTAGTATTAACGGCCAGTCGGTGCTCAGACTGGGGAGTCCCGATTTGCTGAAATTGCGGTACATACTCCTGAGGAGTACTGGGATAACCCATGGGAGTACTCTGATTGATGCCTGAACAATCGACCGTGTAATTGTCAGTCCCATCGGTGTTAAGAGGTGATTGGATGCTTCCTGCTTCATGAGGATTGCGATCACAGCCATGCTCATCGTTTAAACTTGAACTGCCTCTCTCTTGGTCTAGCGCCACTCGTCCATCTCTCAGTAGTCTTTTGTAGCACCAAAGGTGGTTCCTGACTTTATTTCTATCCAATTCCGGCATGTTCATGATCTTGAGTATGCGCGATGGGCGAGCCAAACTGATCCCTAACTGTTGAACTGCATCAACAAATTTGCTATGAAGCTCCGAGGTCCAATAAAACCTTGTTTTCTTGCTAGCCGAAGTAGGGTTGGCAACTCGGCGGCTACTCTTCGTGGAATCTGGTCGTGTTGAACCGCCTCTATCTTGGTCTAGCGACGCTCGTCCATCTCTCAGTAGTTTCTTGTAGCGCCAAAGGTGATTCTTGACCATATTTTTAGTCAGTCCCGGCACGTTCATGATTTCGAGTATGCGCAATGGGCAAGCAAAACTGATCCCCAACTGTTGAACTGCATCAACAAATTTGCTATGAAACTCCGGGGTCCAACGAAATCTTATTTTCTTGCTAGCCGAAGTGGTGTCAGCAACTTGGCGGTTACTCTTCTCGGAATCTGGTCGTGTTGGAGGTTGCTCTGGAGGGGATTTAGTGGTCTCAGATCGGCTGGTCATGATGGTGAGTTCATCATCGAGCGGACCCGACTTGTCATGACGCATGTTCCCTTCCACAATGGGCGTCGACTTTGACCTTATAGCACTAGTTTCCTCTTGTAGATCCTCGGCGGTACCCGCCTGTTCCGAAAGATGTTGCGAAGGGCATTGCAACAAATGAGCATTATAAACCCCCAGATCTGGCTCTTCAGTGAATACTCCGTCCGTGGGAACAGGGTTACCGCACTCCAGGCAAATAGCGATGCTTAGAGCTTTTTTGTACTGAGTGTTTTTTATTCGAAGCTTTTCATTTTCCTCCCTTACAACCGCTAACTCGTGCCGATCGCGTTGCTGCTTCAGCCGGGTTCGTTTGTTTTCAAACCAGCACTTGACCTTCCGAGGCTCCCACCCTATCTCCTGGCCCATTTTGATTTTCTGTTCCATGTCCGGATAGGGGTATTCCCTGAAAAACAATTCGAGTTTATGGACTTGACCTGAAGTGTTGCGTTTGAGATATTCCCCTTTCTGACGCTGATAACCGTCGCGGGTACTGTTCTCGTTAACCAAGCCGCGGGTTTCATCATTAGAAGGATCGGTCTCCATGGCCCTCGTGTCAGGTTCGGTCCTGAGATCTTCAAACTCTTCCAGCAGCTCAAGCTCGGAGACCTCCAAGTCTGGCGCTTCCAGTAAATGACAGAATCCCTTGAACATTTTGACCGGGATATCACTGTTTGATTTTCCGTTAACTCAGCTTTCTTTGTTCCTCCTTGGATCTTCACTTTCTCTGCAAATTCTGAGAGGTTAAAGGAGCCGGATCACCGTTCTTCGATCAAAGGTGATGGCTACCCGACGAGCGCTCTTCTCAATGTTTCGAGATTCCCACTTCGTCCTTTTGTGATGGCTACTTGACGAGCGTTTTTCTCAAGGCTTCGTAATTCCCACTTTGTCCTTTTTTGCTCTTTTCTACGTGAACGGAGCCTGAAGATCTCTTGCGTTGATTTCGCTTTGTCGAGCACTACGCTTGTCCCCCTGGCCCAGTCTCTAGAGTAACAAGCCTGCCCACCTTTCGGCGCCATTATGTTTCGTAAAACCCGAGATCACAGGACGGTGGTGGATTCGTGACTCATCGGGGATGCATTAACGAAACCCGCTTGGCTCTACTGCACATAAAATATTATTACCACTTCTCCCTGTACTCGAGCATTTATAAGGTGATAGATTGATGTCAAGAAGATTAACACTTTAGCCTTATCAGACTCAGCCTCTCAAACACTCTTCACATTCTCACTCTCTTCTCCGTCATTCCATCGCATATGGATTCCTCCTCTATGCCTGTTGCCTTACCTGAAGCTTCGACCCAATGGGAGAGATTTTACCACCTCTTGGGTAGGGGTTATGGCTACATAAACAATCATCCTGAAGCTGAGGTTGAAGTTCGTACTCTGATTCCGGCCCTGGATACTGCGTGTATTGAAGGTACGAAACTGCAAAGGGAGTTTGTGATCTTCCCAACTCTCTTTAACAATTTCATGCAGGCTTACGAAGTTGCTAGCCGGGAGGTCACTTTGGCTGGTATCGTGCGAGCCCGTTATCAGGACCGAACTGAGTCCCTGATGTTGGCCATGCTGACGGCCGATAACCATAAAAGGGCTGTTGAATACGCCCAAGCCCAGGTTTCGATGCTGGTCCGTGAGAGGGACAACTTGGTGGAGCGTCTGGCTCTTTTTGACACCGCCTTTGAGCAAGACCAGCACAACTTCGTGCTGAGGTTCCAGTGTGCCTGGTTGGAGGAAAGGCTTGAAGACCTGAGCATGGATATAGCTCGCGGGAGGGTGCTGGCTCATGACTTAGAGCTTGAGTTCGAGTACTATGACACCAAGGTGAACGAACTTAAGGAGAAATGTCGTCTCCTTTTCTTCAAGCTTGTAGACCTCGATTCCCGGAGTGTGGGTTGTAAGCAAGGCATGGATAGCATGGAGAGTCAGTTAAGCTTTTTTGTGATGCTTGTCAGAACTCATTTTGGGTTTACTGCTCCCCCTCAGTGATCCACTTGTAAACTTTCCTGCTGAATGAAATAAATGCGAGTTTGTTTATATATGCTCTTTCATTCTGCATTGTTGACTAGCCAAGAAAGGTTTTTGCTTTCGGATCTACGCGACTCCTTTTTCGCCTGTGTCAACAGATTGACTACGCATCATTCTCACAGCCCGACGCTTTATATTTGATTGACCTGAATGCCTCGTGAGAAATATATTTGTAGTTGCTCGAAACTTAAAGATTGCCCCTGATTTTGCGGTCATTGCGTTTGGGGCCGCTAGTAATCTTTCACTTTCGAGCTCGATCACATTCTGCTAGTAACTCATGCTATCAATTCTGCCTTCACGCGTCGGGGCTGATTTTACCTTGAACTTAATAATAAGGAATTACCGTATACACACGAGATGACGTTTGCGAAAAACATTATGCAGAATCAACTCTAGCTATTGAAGAAACAAACGCATGCACCGATGAGAACTTTACAATAGGAGATACATCCTTCTCGCGTACATCCCCTTCTTTCTTGGGGCATGTCCAATGACTAACCAGTCTGGCCTCAGCTTAGGTGTGCCATTACCAAGTGCAGATCATGGTTGCCAACCTTTAATAGCTTCCAACTGATCGAACCAGGTATCAAGTCCTTCATCGAAGAAATCACCCGACCCCTCGAACGATTGATGTGTAGGTTGAGCTGCATCGCCCGACGGGTTCTTCGAACTGGAACCTCTATCTTTGTCTGGGATTATAAGAGGAGATTTGATCGATTGACTACCACAAGCATCTCCCACTTGGGGATTAGGGAAATAAGAGTGCTCCAAGCTTTCTCCCATTAGATCATCTGAAGCCATATGCTCTAATTGGGCAAACCCTTGAGCACTGGGCGTGGTGGGCTGATCTGCGACAGGATGAACACTGACTAGCTGCTGCTCGGACGGAGGAGTGCTTACTCGTTGCACTTGTGATGCGTGTTCTTGAGGAATATTGAAATGACTCGCGAGGATATCCTGATCAAATCCCCAATAGTCGTCCAGATTCGACCGGGCCTCATTTGTCATAAGGGTGCTAGGTTCGCAGCCGAGTCTATTGCTCGGATTCAGTTCTGCATAACGCTGTCCTAACGCCCTTCTGTAGCAACCAAGGTGATTCGCGACTAATTGCTTGGTAAGTCCCGGTACGTTCATGACCCTAAGTATGCTTGTCGGACCTATGAAGTCGAGTCCTATCTGTCGAACTGCGTCCAAGAACTTGAGATGAAGCTCCGGGGGCCAAGTGAATTTCTTCTTCTCGTCGTCCAGAGTGGCGTAGATAGCCTGCCGACTAACCTCTAACTCCTCTTGAACCGTATCTGATCTTACCGGAAGCTGTTGTGGAGGAGATTCATGGGCTTCGATGAGGTGACTCCGATCATAACGACACGTATCTTCTTCCTCCGAAGACACTGGTATAATTTCTGTAGGATCGATCTGCTCATGCGCGCCATTAGCAGGATCTGATTGTACCGGAGATGGCTCAAGGGAGCAGGGGGATAAATGAGCACCTTCCATCTTCGTAGAAGGCTTACTGGGGAACAATTTACTGAGGGTGGTAGGGCCACCGCAGTCAGGGCAGGTAATAGTACTGAGAATTTTCTCATACCACATGTTTTCCATTTGAAGGTTTTGGTTCTGCTCTTTTAGGGCCGTGATCTCCTTACGCCTGTGTTGGACACCTAGTCTGAAACGTCTATTCTGAAACCAAAAATGGATTCTCATAGGATTCATTCCCAGCTTCTGGCCCAATTCAATCTTTTGTTCCTCGTTTGGGCAAGGGCATTCATCGAAGAAAGCTTCAAGCTCCTGGATTTCTTTCCGAGCGTAGCGCTGGCGACTTTTTCTTTTCCGGGGTTGAGCGTCGTGGCCACTGCCGTCGTCACCACTGCGATCTTGATGTTCGTCACCGGCGATGTTGAGTTCCATGGCTTCGATGTCAAATCTGATTCTAGAGAATTTGAGGTCTTTCAACGAACTCGTCACTCGGGGTTCTCTGTTCTCTTTTGTATACTCGCTCTTTCGATTTGTTGCCTCCTTTTCCTCGAAAGCTAGGTCTGTTCAACGTTCTGTTTTTGAAACGACGGAACTGTTTACCTCCTGCTCAGCTTTCCGACACGAAGGGGTAACCAAATCCTTCCGCGGCTTCTTCGATAGTAGCGCTCGCCTTTCACTTTTCCTCGATAGTCATGCCTGTTCAGCACTGTCTTCTCTTTTTAAGTGGCAGAGCTGTTCACTCGCCGCCCAGCTTTATGCGTGATGGAACAACACAATCCTTTCGCGGCTTCTTCGATAGTTGCGCTCGCCTTTCACTTTTCCTCAACAGTCATGCATGTTCAGCACTGTCTTCTCTTTTTAAGTGGCAGAGCTGTTCACTCGCCGCCCAGCTTCATGCGTGATGGAACAACACAATCCTTTCGCGGCTTCTTCGATAGTTGCGCTCGCCTCCCTCCCAGCTTTAATAATGGCGAGACCGAATTTGTCAGGCCTGAAATTGCGGATCAGGACATGTCTGATGATTCACGGGAGGAGCAGCCCTCGCTTTACATTAATTAACCCGGCTCCACAAGCATTATTGCTGCAACTTTTCTCCACTCTCGAGACGCTATAAAATGCGGAGTTGGTGTTTGGGAGATTAACGCTCTCATATAATTTGCTTCCATCCTCTAATCGCTCCACTACACACATCTCCGTCGAAAATGGCTTCTTCCCAAGTTCACACTTTCTCAGCCGAAGCTTTGACTCGATGGAAAGAGTTCTATAACCTCTTGGGTCGAGGCTACGCTCACATAGCCGATCATCCCGAAACCGAGGATGAGATCAGAGTCATGTTCGGGGACCTGGACATCACCTCCCTCGAGGGTACCGCGTTGGGGAGGGAATACAATATTTTTCCAACGCTCTTTACGAACTCCTTGGAGGTCTACCGCGCTGCTCATCGGGGAGTTACCGTGGCTCGTGTCTTGCGAGCCCGTTATGAGGATCAGTCCGACCGCCTAGCGTTGGCTGACTACCTGGCCGATAGTCACAAAAAGGCTGTTGAGTTCGCCAAAGAGCGGGTTTCGACATTGCTACGCGAGAGGAGGAATCTGGTGGAGGACTTAGCTCTATCTCTGGCTACCTATGAGCGCGATCGACGTAATGCCCTGCTAAGGAATCGGAGCGAGTGGCTGGAAGAAAGGCTCAACGGCATAAACGAGGATATAACTCGTGAGAATGGACTTGTTCGGGACTTGGAAGCAGTCGCCGAAGATCACGAGACTCAGGTTGTTGCAGTCAATGATGAACGCAAACGCCTCCACCTCAGGCTTGCGGACCATGATACGCGGAGTGGTGCGTATAAACAAAGCATCCATAACCTGGAGGGCCAGCTGGGCTCCTTTGTGTCGTTGATTAGGGCTCACTTCTGCTTTACTTTTCCACCCCAATGAATTGTATGATCTGGTTTGGGCAAGAATGAATGAAAGCCCCTGTGTTTGTTTTAGCTTTTATATGATCCATTTCTTCGAGCATCCGGACATCTTAGACTTGGATGAGCCGATCCATAATAAGTCGAGTAGATGTGTTCTGATTTTCTAACTCACTCATGGTCAGATGAAAGAATAGCCTCAGACTTATCCAAGAAAAGATTTCTTTATGCTACTTGTTTTTCACCTGCAAATGAAAAGACCGAGTCAAAAGGAATAATCTGAAAAAGAAAGCATAGACCCCTTTCAATCTTATGCTTGCTCGTAATTAATAATGACAAGAACTTTTACAAGGGTTTTAATCTTGTGCGAAAAGTTTTTATCAATATTCCTCGAAAGAAAGCATACTATTGAAAGGAATGTAATTCACGATAATTGCTTTTGACCAATATTCAGAAGAGCGAATTAGTCAAAAATGCAAGGCATAACGACGTGTTTTTAAATTTAATTGAAGATACGGCATCCAAATCAAGGCCGTTTTGTTAAGAACGAGAGCAATTTGGACATCTATCTCGTCATTAAATTCGAAATAACGTCAATACTCTTGATCAATTATCGTGGATTACTTAGTGACGTATGACATGCATGGACCAATTCAAGTGTATAATTCCTTCTAGCGAAATTGGGGTTGGATTACCCTGTACGACCAAAAAGGTCGTGTAAGATTTTCAACTTTAGTTTCCTCTAAAGGAATTATAAACTTGACTTGGGAGTATTCGGATGATTAGAGAAAATGCCACTATCACATTCCCATGACCCGTCAAAAGAAATACAACCGAGTTCCATATGAATGTATACACCAATAGATCCCTAATACAATCACTCTAAGGGGTGAGATAGAGAAAGCCTCGATAAAAATAAACCCTATACAAGAGGACTAGTAATGGAAAATGAAACCAAGGAATGTGATCCTAACGTTTAAGGATGCCCCAAGTTCGATCTGTGACTTCCGGATCACTTGCCCCAACTCGTCATCTTCATTGGACGATATCTCAATAATGTTCATAGTAGGCTCCTTTGTTGCTCACTCGGTGTTCGCCATGGGATATCATCCTCCTCGTCTTCTATCAAGGACGTTTGGGAAAAACACATGCATCTATCCTTGAAATGGCATTTAATCTAATCACCAGAATGCAATGAATGAAATGCCTATATTTATATGAACTGTAATAGTTTTGAGGGATAGAGAGTCTTACCAACCCAACTCGTCGACTTATGTGCGATTTTAGGTGTACCAACCGCCCAAAGACATGCGCATGAGACAAGTGATGGTGAACTTCTAAAAATCAGAGGGTTTGGCACCTAAGGTTAAGGTTCCCACCTCGAGTTCTAGAAAGAGCCGATTCCATTGCACAACTATCGTTGCATTGGGACTCAATCCATAGTTCGAAGCGAGCGGAATTGAGAAGTGGATTACCCCGTGTTTTTCCTCACGGAGATTCCATTTTCAATTCCTTCTATTGTGTTCCTAAAGGCGGCGCCTGGGGTTTTAGGCGCGGTTGTGTGTGTCCATGTGTCGTGATCATCACAATGCAAGTCATGCACAACAATTTATCAATCAGCACTTCAAATCATCCACACAACATACATTCCTACGCCACACCTGCGTAAAATAAAGTTAATCACAGACTACACCCCTTATTACTCCAATCTGCAAAAACATATAACACCTATCGTGAGCGGACTTACCTCACCTTCAAGAGCGCCTGTAGGGTTAGAAAAATCACTCAATTTTTATTACGGCCTAAGTCCACTTGAGGTCTAGAACCATAGTTTCTAGAACAAGTCCCCAGCGGAGTCGCCAGCTGTCGCGACCCGTCCGGAAGCGGACGCGGCTAATGGATTACCGATCACGGGTCTTGGATCGGCGCGAGCCCTCCCAGGCCCATACCAAATCGCGGCGGGAGTATTCTTCGACGATAAGAGTCGATCGCTTTCGACCTTCAGTGTGGTCGTGGTGGCATGTGCAAATTGTGCATGCATTTGGAGTCGCCACCGGTCTTTCTTGGAGGGTAGACCGGAAACCTTACCGATCGATTGGGAGAGATCGATCAGTTCTACGGAACCAGAGATTTTGGGTTCGGGGACTTGGTTACGCTGGTGTCGTTACCAACGCCCTTTCGGTACCTAATGCGAGTGATTTTCCTAACTAGGATTTCATGCAGGCACAATTTTGGGTGAGGTAAGTCTGACTTTGCACATTAACCAGTTTAACATGCTCACGTAATCATAATAAATAAATAGATGTCAATCACATAAATATCTATCCTACGTGGTGATCATGGAATTATGATTTAATGGGTCTCGAGCCAATGAGACCACATATAATCATTTTAATATTTTAATAACGGAGAGCCGCTCTTCGCTTCTTCTTGGTTTCTTGAACTCTTCAAGAATTGGGCCCCAAAGAGCTCGCCGACTTAAAAGGCTCCTCCACGTAATCCTCGTAGCATTTACATCAACAATTGACTATGCTAAAAATAAAGATTACATGAAAAATAAAAGGAGTACGCAGCCTCCATTTAATAATTACAATCCCAAATATATAAATAATCATCATACATTCATATATACATCAATCACATTGATTAGGGATTTTTCCATGATCACCACCCTTTCACGTAAGTAATAAATTCACAATTTAAAACTTAGGAAGGCACAATAAAAATTCTACGTTGAATCATATTCAGAATTTTTACGTAAAATAAGATAGCCATAAATTTTCGATTCAAAATTGATTTAGTCTCAATTTTTGCTACGTTGATTAATTTATCATATAAAATAATCAATCTCCATTAGCCATGTAAGACGAACAATTCGTTAATACATATTGGCCATAGTATTGCAAAAATTGCAAAAAATCAATTAAATGCACGAAAACACCTAAGGATTGGCTCTGATACCACTGTTGGGATCCACGTAACACGTAGCGGAAATAAATAACAACCCACACATGTATCTCCAGAGGCGTACTTCGTGCATTTCAATCGAAAAAAATCACAAAGTCTCAAAGGGAGTAAATAGATTACCTCTCGTAGCGTGCTTGAACGGAGGTGTCGGTTCGATGTTCTTCGATCTCAGCCTCCACAAGTGTTAGGCATCTAGTTCGGACGCACCACCAATTGACGAACGGGGAGACGACTAATAACTCCACAACAATTGTGCTAGCAATATGCGGAATCAATATTCCGAACTTAGTATATTTTGCTCGCTCAAGATTATGAGAATATAGAGAGTGTTTGTGTTCTTCTCTCTAAGCTCTCAAAAATTTGCACACTCTACAAAATGTCTCTCCCCTTCCAACCTCAAAACTCTTGCCATCCTTTTATAGCCAAAAATACCTTCCAATAAATTGTATTTAAAAATAGCACTAACAATTATAAATTCTATCTAAAAATAGCACTCACAAATAAATGACATTTAAAAATAGCACTAACAATAGCACTCACAATTTATAATACAAAAATGCTATTTAAAAATAGCACTAACAATTATAAATTCTATCTAATAATAGCACTCACAAATAAATGACATTTAAAAATAGCACTAACAATAGCACTCACAATTTATAATACAAAAATGCTATTTAAAAATAGCACTAACAATTATAAATTCTATCTAATAATAGCACTCACAATTTATGATAAATAAATGTCATTTAAAAATAGCACTAACAATAGCACTCACAATTTATGATAAATAAATGTCATTTAAAAATAGCACTAACAATAGCACTCACAATTTATAATACAAAAATGCTATTTAAAAATAACACTAACAATAGCACTCACAATACAAAAATGCTAAAAAAAAAAAGCACTAACAAAGGTGTTAAAAATAATAACCATTATTATTATTACAAGAGTTAAAGAGGTTACCAAACAGTACAAATATGCATAACGTATAAATACGTATGACGTATAAATACGTAGAGCATACGTATACATCCGTGAAACCGGGGACTAATTGAAAGAAAAATGTGCAATTAAGCCCTTTTGGTAAAAATTGATTAAATTGGAGGGCAAATTGACCTAATTGCACTTTAAGACTTTAGAATCCAATGTCATAACTTATAAAAAGTGAGAATTGAAAACTAAAAGACTCGCAAAGGAATTTTTTGCTCGGTTCGAGTTTATGTTTGTGAAGAAACATAGTGACCCGAGCCGAATTTTCAAGATTTAAGGTGACACACTTGAAGATGAAATTAAAACAAAATTATTGAATATTTTTGTGTATTTTTCTGACCACGAATGGTATTTTTCTGATTTTTTGGGTATTTTTATAATTAAATAAATTCGAAAAATATTATAAAATACCAAAAAATATTTTTTGTTCAAAATTGGTCCCCGAGGCTAGGCCAAGGCTTCCAAAGTTGATTTTGTGATTTTATGACCTTTTTTGATATTTTTAATTAATTTTAAAGAATAAAAATCACAATAATAAATGGTCAAAAATCAGGTGTCAACACTAACAAATCATAAAAGATGTCGAAAGGTTGTAAACCCACCACTTTGAAGACTGAGCTAAGGGACAAGCGCAGTACTCGATGAAATCAAATCAATGCAAGAGATTTTGAGATCCCTTCACGAGGAAAAAGAAAAAAAAAAGGGAAGACTGATGAGGAGTAATTGTGAAGTCTCGGGAGGAGCGCTTGCTTGCTGGTCTTCATCTGCGGCCTAAGGGATGGTTCATGGACACGCACAATCACTTGAGAAAAATTCTAGAGCGAGCGAACACATAGGAGCGAATAGAGAAAGCTAAGCGAACGTAAATCAGCCCGAGATACTCCGATCCAGCATGTTTAAGGGCTACTGTCATTTGTTGGAAACACCCGACCTAAATATCTCTGAGCGTGAACTGCTAGAAGATTTTGAAGATCCTGGGGCCAAATCCTGCCTGAAAGCAATGGAAACCTACTCATCCAGCAATGAAACTCAAGACCTCAACTACGAAAAAAGCGTCTGCGGTGATGACCGGCATCAGAGAAGGAAGCGTCTCCAACGCCACACTCCAAGACAAATCCGGGAACTTGAGGCTTTCTTCAATGAATGCTCTTTTCCAAACAAGCAACAGAGAATTGAGCTAGACCGAGAGTTAGGGTTAGAGCCTTTGAAGGTCAAGTTTTGGTTCCACAACAAACGAGCCTGGCTGAGGCATCAACACACAGGTCATGAATTAGCAATTCTGAAAGAAGAGAATGAGAAATTTCGAACAGAAAACGCGAGATATAAGGAAGCTCTGACCAATGCTGCTTGCCTTAACTGCGGCAATCCTGTTACCCTCGGCGAGATGTTCCTCGATGAATCAAGTCTGTGGATGGATAATGCTCACCTGTTACCGTGTTCCCCACAGCTTTTTCGACACAGTCAGATTCCGTCGGAGATCTACATGAGCAAGTCAACACTACAGGGTCAATACCAATGCCTTCTGAGAGGTGGGACATGCATCATCACAAGTTGATTTCCTTCAATGACGAGCTCACTATTGCGACCAGCCGATCCGAAGTTGATGAATCCCACCCAGAACAACTTTCAACACGATCAGATTCCGCGGAGAGTAGCCGCTAAATTGCTAACACTACTTCGGGTAACAAGAAAGCAAAGCTTTGTTGGACCTATGAGCTTTATAGCAAATTTGTTGATGCAGTTCGACAGCTAGGGATTAACTCGACTCGCCCATTACTCATACTCGAGATCGTGAACGTGCCGAGAGTCTCTAGAACTAACGTTGAGTGTCACCTTAAGTACTACAGGAAATTGCTAAAGGAATGACAGATGGCGCTAAATCGGAATAGAGCCGGTTTGAGCTTAAATGCTAGGCATGGTTGCAACCACAATGCTCAGGAAGCAAGGACCGCCCAGCCGTGTCTCAACACCGACAGGACCAGTAGTCACGTCATCGACCTCTCTAACCCAAATAAGAATGCTTCTCTGAGTTATCTCAATACTCCTCAAGAGTATATATCGCAGTTCCAACAAATAGGGACTCCACGGTTTGAGCACCAATCGGTCGTTAGTGCTATCCCTATGGCGAATCTAGCGTTGGCAGGGGATGCACAAACAAACTTGCAGGTCAACGATGGAAGTTCCAGCTCAAGGAATTAGGTCCCTCACGGCGAAGGCAGTGAGAGAAATCTGTCGCTAGCGGTCGATGATACCCGACTTGAGCATCAATGGCTCGGAGATTCGAGCGATTTCCTTGGTGATGAGTTCAATTTTTGGCTCGATTAGTTTGGAGCCGAGGGACCCTCGCAGTGGTGATACAAGGCCGACGATCATGCGTCCGATTCAAGGCATGATTACTCGATCATGCAAAAATGCTCAGGGGAAAGGGGTTGAACACTCCAAAACGAATGTGTTGTTGATCTCACTGTAAAGTTCCCACGGGAACATTTTTCATTAACGCTTGAAACAAATCGCGCGCGGATCGACATTACCTTTTGAACATCATCAAGCTCAAGCACATCAATTCCTTATTAAATTAGGGGCAAGCCATTCCTACTCAAAAAAAAAAAAAAAAACAGGTCGAAAGTCGAAGGTCGTGGATTCGTCGTTTAAACCGCAGGGCAAGTTCGCCAAGCGATGGTTATCACCCACAGAGCATAATGAGATCCATCCCTTCAATGCAAAATGCCTCTCACCTAATCATTAATAATGGCGAAACCAACAAATCTTTTATAGCTTTTTATTTGACAAGCCTGAAATCACGGACTGAGGCAGATCGATGGTTCACGGGAAGAGGCTCCCCGGCTTTACCCCATTAACTGGGCTCCATGAGCGTTATTGCCGAGATCTTTTCTCACCCCCCAGCTGCTACAAAACGAAGAGTTAATGTAGAGAAGATTAACGCTATCGCATAATCAGCTTCCTCCTTCTAATCGCTCTACTACACATATCTCCTTCTCAAACAATCCCAACGAAAATGGCATTTTCTCCCATTTGCACTTTCTCAATTGAAGTTTTGGCCTAGTAGGAAAAGCTCTATAACCTTTTGGGTCGACGCTACGCTTATATAATCGACCATCCCGAAATCGAGGATGAAATCCATGTCTTGCTCGAGGACCTAGACATCACCTCCCTCGAGGGCGCTACGTTGGGGAGGGAATACCGAGTTTTCCCAACCCTCTTTACAAACTCCTTAGAGGCCTACCGTGTTGCTCATTGGGAAGTTCTCTTGGCTTGAGTCTTACGAGCTCGCTATGAGGATCGGTCTGACCACTTGGTGCTGGCCAACTACCTGGCCGATAATCACAAAAAGGCTATTGAGTTCGCCAACGAGGGGGTCTTGACGATGCTTCGCGAGAGGAGAAATCTGGTGGAGCACTTGGCTCTATCCCTGGCCACCTACGAGCACGATCGCCATAATATCCTGTTGAAATATCAAAGCGAGTGGCAGGAAGAACGGCTCAACGGCATAACCGCGGATATAGCTCGTGGGAATGGACTAGTTCGGGACCTAGAAATAGTCGTCGAAGATCACGAGACCAAGGTTACCGAGGTCAAGGATGAATGCAAACGCCTTCTTCTCAGGCTTGCGGACCATGATATGCGGAGTGGTGAGTACAGACAAAGAATTAATAACATGGAGGGTCAGCTGGGCTCCTCCGTGTCTATAATTAGGGCTCATTTCGATTTTGCATTTTCGCCTCGCTGATCTGTATTAATCTGCTTTTGAAAATCTCGATTGAGCCATAATGAATGAAAGCTCCCGTGTGTGTCTCAAATTTTGTACAGCTGACTTCCTCGAGTACTCGACCACTCTCAACCTGAGTGAGCTGAGCCTTAATATCAATAAGTCGAGCAAATAAATCTTGGCTTTTCATCGGATGAAAGAAAATCTCCCCGCGTTTATCCACGAATGTATCCTTCTTCTCTACCTGTTTTTCACCTCAATGATGTCCATAGTAGGCTCTTCTTGTCCATCTGGCGCTCGTAATGGGATGACACCATCTTCGTCTTTCATCTTGAACATGGGGGGAAAATACATCTATCTATCCTCAAAATGGCGTTTAATCCAATCACCGAAATTATGCTATGAATGAAATGCTCACATTTACATGCACTATAACAAATGTGAGGAATAGGAAAATCTTGCCAACCAAACTTGTCTTATTTGCGAATTTAGGTATACCAACCATCCAAAGACATGCACTTGAGATAAGTGAGGGTAAGACTCTAAAAATTAAAAGATTGGGCTTAGTACCTAAGACCAAGGTTCCCACATTGAGTTCTAGAAAGGGCCAATTTCATTGCACAACTATCGTTGCATTGGGCCCCGATCCATAGTTCTAAGTGAGCGGAATTTAAAAATGGATTACCCCGTGTTTTCCTCACGGAGATTCCATTTTCAATTCCTTCTATTGTTTTCCTAAAGAGGGCGCCCGAGGTTTTAGGCGCGGTTGTGTGTGTTCATGGTGTCGTGCTAATGCAATAAACATACATTTTATTTAGCAACTACCGCTTCAATATATACATACATACAATCATACATCCTAAACTCCTACCTGCATAAAATAAAGTTAACAAGAACTTCACCCCTTATTCCTCAAATCTGCAAAAATATTTAACACCTCAAGGGTTAAAGTACGTACCTCACCTTGAAAAGCATATGCATAAAATGTCAGAAAAACCAATCAACTTTTTAATCGGCTCAAGTCCACAAAAGGTTAAGAACCAGTCCCCAGTGGAGTCGCCAGTCTGTTGCGACCCTCTCGAGGTTGCCTAGGGGCTTTGGAGGGTTAATGGACCGTCCTGTTTGGTCGGACCCAGGCCTCTCCCAAGGTCCATTGCCAAAATCGCAACGGAGGTATGCGTGGTCGACTTTCAGTGTGGTCTAGTGACATGTGCTATGTGTACATGCCATGGAGTCGCCACCAATCATTTTTTGGAGGGTATGATTGGACCACCCTATCGAATAGTTGTGAGTTTCTATTCAATTCTGCGAGAACCAGAGAAATGAGATTCGGGGACTTAGTTACGCCAAACTGTCAGAGTTGACGCCATTTCGGTACCTAAGTTGACTGAATTTTCTAACCTGAGATTTCATGCAGATAAGTGAGGTACGAATCCTAAATCTAAGAATTCATGCAGATAGGAGTGACTATCCTGACAATCACAATCAATAATAAAGTGCGAAAATCAATGAATCCATATATGCGAATAAATCAAACCAAATCAACATAGCATTCCTAATAAGGCCCTATCAGCCTAGAGAAGCATCAACCAGGCTTAGGAACGATTTAGACATGATTTTGCCCATCAGGGGCAAAATCGTAATTTTGAGACAAAGGGACGATTTGCCCAAAAAGGGAAAAATCATCATTTCGGAATGAATCCGGAGTAAAACAGTGTCGAAAAAAGGTTTGGGTCGGTCAATTGACCCATTCCCTATTTTTTTGACAATTTTCGAAATTTTCTGGAATTTTAGAAAGCGATTTACCACATGAAGGGTAAAATCGTCATTTTTCAAAATGGATATGAAATGTGGAAACCTTAGACATAAAGTTTGGCCACCTACCTGACCCATCGCCGAATGCTAAGCTTCAACAAGTCATTGGAATATCAAAGACGATTTACCTTTTGAGGGGTAAAATCGTCATTTTGGATTAAAAGGGAGAAAATCTCGAAAATGAAAAAAAGTCAATTGTTTTTTTTTATCATTTTCAATCTTGAAAATTTTCTAGAATTTTTTAGGAATTTTCTGCATTTTTTTTATTTTTTTTAAATTTTCATTTTTTGGGATTTTTTGATTATTTTATTATTGCTATCTGTGTTTAAAAAAAATTATTCGGATCGGGTTGGATGACACGGCCCGCGACCCGAACCCGACCGACGCAAAAACGACGCCGTTAAGCCTTTCCCATTTGAATTTTGAAATTCCCGCTTAAAACGGATCAACGGTCCAGATTGTGCAACGTGTTGGCCTACAGACAGTCCGATCTAAGGCAAGATATCGACGGTCCAGATTGAAATGATAAATTGAATCGTGACCGTCCGATCTAAGTTCTTTTTTTTTTTTTAAATTTCTGAAAATCATTTTTATTTCCAAAAATACCAGATTTTGACACATGGCGCATTTATAACCGTTGGATCGATTTTTATTTTTTATTTTTTTATTTTATGTTATTAGTCCGCTCTGACTTGGCCGCCACGTCAGCGCCACGAAGGCCTTGACCAGGTCAAGAGTCGTTGACCGGTCAATGACTTGCAGGGGAAGACGACCGGTGCCGGCGCTACCTCGCCGGCGCCTCGTCGGAAGGGCATAACTTTGCCTACAGGACTCCAAATCGCATGAAACTAACGCCATTCAACTCGTATTGATCTCCTCTACCACATATATGAAGCTTGACATAGCAGATCATCATTTCCCATACCTGCAATTCCGACCGGACCTATTCTCCGGCGAGAATCCCGTTCTAGCCATTCTATATGAAAAAACATCCATCTAAATTATCAAACAATATCTACAGAGTCGCAGGAGACTTACCTTACCATCGAGGGAGTTCGTCGTTGCTCGAAACAAGCTCTCGAGCTCATGACAGGTCCGGCGGTCCGGGGGCGACCCAATGAGTTACATGCAACAAATACACAAAACAAGGGCATGGAGGGGAGTAGGGATGCATCAGGAGCAATCTAATCTCAAAAAATCAAAGAACCGTAGCCTATATGGAATTATGCCATTAACGGCCGAGCAAGTGCTCGTTCTCGGAGGTTACCTGTTTCCGTGGTGAAACGACTCGCCGATCGGTTCCGGAGCTTCCTCAGGACGTTTCTAAGCTTGGAGGGTGGTTTGCCAACTTCGTTTTCGCTTTAAATTGGATGACAAGGGCTTGGAAGCCTCGGCGGATCTCGGCGTCGTCGGACTTGGACGGCGGTCGGCGACGGGCTGTTGTGGTGGCTGTTGGTCGGCGACGACGGCTGGAGGTGGTGCTCGACGGTTGATGGGCAATGGTCGCACAGAAGGGAACGAAGAGGAAGGGGGAGAATCGGCTCGGTGGTGTCTCTCTCCAAAAAACAACGAAGGAAGCAGCAGATTAGGGGGAGGGAGTCGTCCACGCGAAGGAGAGAGAGAGAGAGAGAGAGAGAGAGAGAGAGAGAGAGAGAGAGAGAGTGAGGAAAATGAAAATAAAATAAAAAAAGGCAAAGACACAATTATTAGTCAAACGTCCCCTTTTTCCTTTTAAATGATGATGTTTTCTCCTTTTCCTTTTTATTATTACTAATATTTTTGCCCAAATTCAATCTTATGATGATCAAAGAACACATAAAATCGAACCTGAATTTTATTATTTATGAGGTCAAAAAGTAAAAAAAAGTAAAGAAAATTAAAATTAAAATATTAACTATTTTTTTTTATATTTTTGTGACCTCGAATACTATTTTTCTTGATTTTTCACACATTTTTCTATTTTTTGAAAATATTAAAAAAATACAAAAAATATGAAAAATTATTATTTTTGGTCAAAATGGTTCATTTAGCTTGGCCAAGCTCACCAAAGTTGATTTTGTAATTTTTTACTTTTTATGAATTTTCTATAAATTTTTCAAAAATAAACCTTAAAAGACTGATAAAAAATTAGGTGTCAACACTTCTTCAAGAGAAATTCGAAGCAAGTTAAAATAACTCACAAATGAGACACGAAAGTATCCAAAATTTTTTAGGTAGTCTCTGTCTCTCTGAGTAAGCATTAGGCCACTATAATTTATTTTGATTTTAATACTCAAAATAATATTAGCTTCTTCCAGGTCTGTCATAAATATCTATTAGTAAAAAACTATATTGTTTCATTCACAACATCGATGCATGTACCATATTTATTGTACTCTCAGTAAGGAAAATTCAGTTTTTCCTACACTTCAATCAAAAAGCATATCGATTCATTAACAACATGAATATGTCTATATGAAATATCTAGTAGTCAAGAAATAAATGGATTCATTCACAACATCAATACGTCTACCAAAACATTTACTGTACTCTCGGTAAAGAAAGTTTAGTTTTTTCTACAACTTAAAAAAGGAAAATCATTTTTATGATATTGACAACAAAGCTACAATTCACCCCATAGCTACCCAACGAGAGAACATATTGCGATTGAGGCGGACTCTCATATCGCAGGCTTCAAAATCAACAACGCTCTGGAGGCTCACTTTCTCTTTGCAAGTTTTCAAGAGAAACGACATGAATCAACAAATTCAGTTTATATCATCTTCAGCCCCAGAGGTTTCATTGGTCAAGAAACAATTTCAGTAACCAGCATCAATTCAAGCTCAGGCCCTTTATGTAATTTTATATTTCCTTATACAGTAGGGGAACCCGAAACGTTCAGCAGAATATGTAGGACAATTCAAGACCATCTATTATAGAGATTTATAGAACTAAGATGGAAATTAGTCTACTCTTTGAAGTAGACTCGAAATAAAACATAAAAGTTACCAATAATAGAACTAGGGGACAGTGGGCAAAAAGTAGCCTAGGAGGGAAGTATTAGGATGAACCGTATGGCAGTCCGATTACGCAGGCGAAACAAAAGAAATTACTAAACTAGAAGTATGGAACTTTCGATGTATTACCCCGTTTCCAACTGAAATAGATTTGAACAAAGGTGAAAGCCCTTGCACTCGACTTAGGGATTGATCATGTGTTGGATTGAGATATTGACGGAAATAGCAGCGCTCATATACCCTCGAAAGACGACAAGCAAGGACCGACTCTGGGGACAATGTATGATGCTTTAGATTGGTCTCAATGGCCAACACCTTTGCGAATCAAAAATGGAAGATGGGTGCGAACCTAAATATACACATGTAAGGCCATTGAAAATCAAAAGAAACGAAATTGAACTTAGCTTATACGTTGGAGGGGAATCCTCTAAATTAGATGAGCGCAATCCTACAATACCCGCCTTAGCTTCTCTGAATCCACAAGAAAACATCACCGGTGTTTCTCTTAGACAATTCATCGAACATCTTTCGAGCAGCATTAGTAACCCTGACACTGTGCAGAGAATCAAAATGGCCGCCTCGGACACCATTCAGCAAGCCCTCAAAATCCGTCACCCACATGCCATGGCTCAGCCTCATACAAATGGATACCCAGTCTCACATCATCACTTCATGAGCTACTGCGTCAGCAAATCACATCAGGACTCACGCCATAAGGCACACTAGGGAGTTATCCTTATGATTGTTGGAATATAATTTGGAGAAGATGAAAATAAGAAGGATTCACATATTTATGTATCGCCATTTCATTTAAAAAATAAACAAGAGATTCACCTTGAGTCTTTTGGTAGGTTTTTGTTTACCAACTTTATTACCAATATTTTAAATTCACCAATTTTTATGTGTTGATTTACCAACTTTATTTTCTACTAAAGAACCTGAAAAAACAAACAAACAAACGATGATAACTTACTGAAATGAGAGTTGATAACAGCATTGCATTTATTGCCTATATATACTAACCATTTTTCGCCACGTCTCAAGCATTACATTATGTGTACTCATGGTAAAAGTGAACCAGAATTGCATGAAGAAAATTCGTCGGATTCTGATAGTGATGAAGTTTAAAAAAAAAAAAATTAAACGTGATGGGAATAATTATGAGGAGACAAAGCCATTGACTGTGAAACAAACGATCATTATAAGTCTAGCAGATGCCAAAAATGCTAAAGAAGTAAAAATTGCAGAAGGCTTTTCCAAAAAAGATGCCGAAAGAACAATTGATCTTCTTCTGATATTCTGAGGGAGCGTCAAGATGTATTCTCCTGGTCTTATGCTGATATGTTGGATTTGGACTCAAAAATAGTGGAACATGCATTGTCGATTGATCCGAAAGTGCCGCTCGAAAAGCAAAGGCTTAGGAGGAGAAAACCGGAGCTACCCAAGAAAATTGAAGAAGAAGTCATGAAACTATGGAAAATGAAGTACATTGAGATGTTGCGTTATTCCAATTGGATAGCGAAGATAGTGCATGTAATGAAGAAAGATGGCCGCGTCATAGTTCGCATTGATTATCGAAACTTGAATCGAACTAGTCTCGCTCCTTCATATTGATGTCTTGATTGATAGTACAACATGATTTGAATTGTTCTTATTCATGGACAATTTTTTAGGATACAACCGTATTCAGATGAAAGTAGTGGATATCGTTTATAATTCGGTGGGGAAGTTTTTGCTACAAGGTGATGCCTTTTGGCTTGAAAAATGATAGGGCAACGTAGCAAAGAGCGATGGTCACGTTATTCCATGACATGATGCATGAAGAGATTGAGGTGGACGTGGATGGCATGGTCGCCAAATCAAGACATTGTAAATATCACATGCAAGTCTTGTAGAAACTATTTGATCGCCTTCGAAATTCAAGCTAAAACATAACCTTGCAAAATGTGTACTTGCGACAAACTATGGGAAGCTGTTGGGATTCATGGTCAGCAATAGATGCATTGAAATTGAACCATCAAGAACCTGACTCTTCAATAGTTTGAAGAATGGCTTCATCGTTTTGGACAATTGGGAGATAAATCTAGCCACATAATTCAATCTTCGCAATAAACTTCGAACTTCCTTAATGGTAGTAGGGGGTAGTAAGTCACAAATAACCTTGATATCTTCAAACTCTGACCTCCGTCGGTCCCTCCGGCTATTAGCAGCAGCAGGCCCCACCCCCAGTCCTTGTCATTCCTTTTTTTTTTTCAGTTTTTTAAATAAAATTTTAGCCTGTTTTAGTTTTTAATCCTGTTTAAATAAGATTTGGAAGAGAAAATGATTAAAAAAAGGATGTCACGTAGAAAAGAGAAATTAATTGAATAATACCAGGTTAGCATTTACCGTTACATAAATTGAATATCACTAAGGAATTCGAGTCTTACAAACCAAAGCTCCTTTATTAGAGAACTATCTGTCTAATATCACATACTAATAGTGTGAATGCTTTCTACTACAAAGCATGTAATCTCTTCCCCCTTCCCCCCCACACAAAAAAGAAAAGAAAAAAAAGACAGTGTCTTGTTAATTAACTTACCACTTCTAATTTTTTGTTTTTACTTTCATTTCGAACATTTGAGATCTGGCTTTTATTTAATATTCAAGAGTTTGAGACAAATCCTCTTTAATAATTAGTTCCCGTTTTGCATAATTTCAGTTAGTTTTGTGTTGAGTGAAAGTTAAAAATATATATATTTTAAATTTAGGAAATGATCCTTAAATTTGCTCGAAGTGCAGCAACGTAATTTCCAAAACAGCCGCAAATAGCGAAACTTGTTAGTATCTGAATTGTGTTAGGAGTGATCATGGTTTCACAGTAGAATAAAAAACTGGACAACTCGACACGTTTGGTTCCAGGTTTTGCTGAGATCTGGTCCGATTCCCGGTTCCACATTTTTAGAAACCAAGAACCAATAACCGTGAATTGAAAATTGGACAGGGAACCTACAAAACTAATGAGGTGACGTCTCTATTAGTTTTCTGCTGGCTTTGGCCTCTTCCTTTTCAAAACACACTAAATTTGTTGATGAAGAGGGTGTTTTAACTCGTGAATTTCTGTAATTGAAAAACTTCTTCTATAATGATTCTTGGCTTGCTTTGCAATTCCCGTGTTTGCATTTAATTAATCATATCCCTGTCTAGCAAGATAAATGTGTGACCGACGCGAAAAATATGGGGGATCATTCATGTTGCTTTTTATTTATTTATTTATTTTTATAGAGGCAACCTTTTTCAGCACAAAATAGTCCGACCTATGTATTGGGCGCACCCTTTAGAAGTAGAGATATCTTTAGTTTTATTGATAAATCTTAAGGTTTGTGTAATATCTGTTTATGTTTATTTTTATTTTACTTTTCAATAGTTGACGTTTGACTATCCGATGCTAAGCACCGGGGAATATATTTTTATTGGCACATTTTAATTTGTTCGGCGTTTTTTAAGTCGATATGTATCCATATGAAATTTAAAGTTTCGATTTTACATAGTTCCAATCTCACAAAAGACAGCCTAATCATGATCGACAAAGGTTGACACGAATGCCAAGTCAACTCTAACTAAAATCAAGGACTTGCTAGGCAAATCCCCGGACCCACGGATGAAGCAAGCGCTTACCTCTTGCGAGGACGAGTACAAATACACCAGAAGCGGGTTGATGCCCTCGAGCAAGGAAAGTTTGACAGAAGGCGACTACAAGTTCGCCGTGGACAACATGAAGAGAGCTGTGTATTTTGCATCCAAATGCGACGTGGGCTTTGGAGGCAAGTCGCCATTATCTGACTCGAATGATTATGAGAACAAGGCGGTCTTGGCGGCTTCCGCCATTGCGAGTACACTGCTATGAGCACTGATGATGGTTTACTAGATTAATAAAGGTTGAAGAAGAAATGTTTAGCTCGGAAATAAAATTAAATGGAACCCTAATGTTTCTTAATGAGAGAGCATTTTTTGTTTGATATTATTCTATGAATAGTATCCAATATCAAAGCATGGTCATTTTAAAGTTGATCGATATGATAGATAACATTTCCATGATCAAGTGCCTCTCCACTTGCTAATAGATACACGCGCAGACAAATTATAACAATTCGTGCCTCTCAAAAAAGCATTGTGCACGGGACTCTTCACGTGTCATCATGACAAATGGAGAAACAAGCAAATCTGAGGTATAAATTTTCAAAATTCAAACATAGAGTTGGTTTGAATACATGTCACTTAGACAATGTAATTGATTAATTTACACCACATCACTTCTGATACATCATATGTTTTTTGCTTCCTGTGTGCACGTGAGGACGTGCACGAGGAAGAACCGTCTAACTTGGCAGGCTTGAATAAACATTATTTTGATTTTATGGTGTCTGAGTTTTTTTTTTTTTTTTTTTTTTTGGGCGGGGGGTCAAAAAGGTGCTTGATCTAGTAATGGAATTGAAAACATTAAACTTTTGAGCAAGCTTTAATGAATCGATTCTGTTATATACTTTGGAAAATAAAAAATGAAGACAAAATATTTACATGTCGAAACCACACCAGGGATAAATGGAGCAGCCGCCTCCATGCAATTAGGGCTTTGGACCGTGGTACATACGTGAAAGAGTAGTTGTTCTTTTATATCAGGTAAATACTAATAGACCAACTATAAGACGTAAGAAAGAGAAACTAATTAAATAATATCACGTCGGCATTTATTGTTACATTAATTGAATATCAGTAACTTCCTTATTTGATTCTTACAAACGAAAGCTCCTTTATTAAAAAAAAATTATGTAATTGAATATCAGTAACTTTCTTATTAAAAAATATATTTAATATTGAAGACTTTGAGACTTAATCCTTTTTTATCAATTTTTTTTCCATAATTTCATTTAGTTTTGTGAGTGAAAGTTAAGAAGACTTTTTGAGGAAACCACCCATAAATTTGCCCGAAGAGCAGCAACGTAATTTTCAAAACTTCCCCAAATAACAAAAGTTGTTAATAGTAGGATTATATTAGGAGTGAGCGTGGTTCCAGAATAAAACCATAAATCTAAGAACCGGGTTCCAAATTCTGGTGAAATATGGTCCGATTTTCAGTTCCGAATTTTTAGGACCTCCAGTAACTGAGGATCGGGAATCAGGAATCAAGAATCGAGAGCCTACAAACCCAATGAGAACATACAAAACGACTGTTTTCTGTAGCCCTGACCTTTGCCTTTTCAAACCACACTAATTTGACGACAATGAGGGCGTTTTAACTCGTGAATTTTTGGACCCAAAAAAAAAAAAAACTCGTGAATTTCTGCAACTGAAAAACTTCTTTTTTAACGGTTCTTGGCTTTTGATCAGAAAAAAATGGGTTCTTGGCTTGCTTTACATTTCACGTGTTTTTATTTAACTAATCTTGTATGGGTCCGACAAGAAAAAAATGTGGGACTGACCGGAAAAATATGGGAGATCATTCATGCGTTCTTTGTTTATAGAGGCAACCTTATCCAGCACTAAATAATCCGACCTTCGTAACTTTCAAGGGGGGGAAGCTCTGTAGAAGTAGAGATATCTTTGAGTTTATTGATAAATCTTACAATTTTGTATAATCTCTGTTCACTTTTAAGTTTCTTTTTCACTAGTGACATTTGACTGCCGGGAATAGATCTTATTGGCACATTTTAATATGTCCAGCGCGTCCGAGGTTTTTTAAGTTGATGTGTCCAGATGAAATTGAAGGCTTCAATTTTCGATAATTCCAAAATCCCATAAAAGACAAGAGTATCGTACATAATAAAAAGAAAATTGTTGGGTTTTCGAGTAGACCATGAATCGACCTGGAATATGCATCCAAGGTAGGTTTTAGAATAAAAAGAGAATACGTTTTTGATAGATAGGCATTAGGTGGAATCTAAATAGAATTTGGGTCATCTCAAAAATATATCCCTCCATTTTTAAGGAAAGAAAAATCAAAGGATAGTCATTAAATGATGTTGTGATAAGTGTTAAGATATGGCAAGTATCAAATTCTAATCCATTTCTTTCCATAGATATCCAATTCTTCCATAGGAGGAAGCAATCTCAACCTCGATCTAACTCGCACCCATTTTCTACACCCAAAGTATTCATTCCCTTGCGTTCCTCTTCCAAGACCTTATCAGCATCATCATCTCCTTAAAAAATCAAGCTTCAATGATATGAGGACTCCAATGCTCGTAACAAGTCTCTCGTTCACTCAACTTCTTCTCATCACCATCCTTCTGTTTGCATCAGCTGACCATATTGACGACACATGCAAGAGTACCCCGTATGCTGACTTCTGCATCTCGACTCTCAAGTATGACCCCCGGAGTTCCACCATGGACACCCCTACCCTAGGCCTAATCATGGTCGACAAGGTCGACAGGAATGCCAAGTCAACTTTGATCAAAATCAAGGACTTGCTCGGCAAATCCCCAGAATCAAGGACGCGGCGAGTGAAGCATCCAATTGCGAAGCAGACTTTGGAGGCAAGTCGCCATTATCGAATTTGAACGATTATGAGAACAAGGCAGCCTCGGTGGCTTGCGCCATTGCCGCGGTGGCTTAACTTTTGTGAGCACTGATGATCAGTGCGATGACTTATTTGATTAATAAAGGTTGAAGAATAAATGTTCAGCTCGAAAGCAAATGAAAATTGGATTGTAATATTTCGTAATGAAAGTGCAATTTTTGCTTGATAATATTCTATGAATCCAATCCAATACCAAAGCATGTTAATTTAAAGATGATTGAGACGATAGATACCATTTCAAATATCATCGGTATGGTGAAATATCCCATCACATGTGTCGCGACCCGTTTTTTTGTTTTTCGGACTAATGGATTGTCGAATCGGGCCTCCACTCTGCAACGTGGATCGCGGGCTTTCTCGATGCGAGCCCTCCGAGGCCCATACCAAATTGCGACGGGAATAAATTTTACGCGGGTCTTTCGACGATAAGAGTCTATCGTTTTTCGACCTTAGTGTGGTCGTGGTGGCATGTGCTATGCGTGCATGCATTTGGAGTCGCCACTGGTCCTTCTTGGAAGGTGGACCGGAAACCTCACTAATCGATTGGGAGAGATCGATCAGTTCTGCGGAACCAGAGATTTTGGGTTCGGGGACTTGGTTACGTTGGTGTCATTACCAACGCCCTTTCGGTACCTAACGCGAGTGATTTTCCTAACTAAGATTTCATACAGGCACAATTTTGGGTGAGGTAGGTCTGATTCAAGGGTTTCATGCAGATTGGAAGACTAGTCCTATCAAATCACAATCAATATAAGGAAAGCGCAATCAAGTGCATAAATGAACCACGTCAATGCACGTCAATTCAAATCAATGGCCTCCTAGTATAGCCTTAAGGGCTTAGGGAAGGTGTGATTTAGGATCAATGGTAGACTGGGAAGATTTGGGGACTATTTGCTCGAAGGGCGAAATCGTCAATTTTGGGAGGTTTGGGTGTTGAACTAAACAAAATAAGTCATGGCCAGTTGATCGTGGCCATTTCCTATTTTGGAGATTTTTCTTGAATTTTTCAGAATTTCTCGAGAAACGATATGCCTAAAGGAAAAAATCATCATTTTTGAAAAGATCGAGATTCGAAAAACCAAAGATAGGTCTTGACTAGTTGGTTGTGGTCATTTCTCATTTTCTAGACTTTTTTTTGGAATTTTCAGAATTTCAATAGTTTTTTGGGAGATGATTTGCCTAAAGGGCAAAACCGTCATTTTTGGAAAGATCGAGGTTCGAAAGACCCAAAATAGGTTACGGCCAGTTGATTGTGGCCATTTCCTATTTTCTGGCATTTTTTAGAATTTTTCTGATTTTTTTTAATTTTTTAAATATTTTATGATTTTTCTATTTTTTTGTTAATTTTCAGAATTTCAACAGTTTTTTGGGAGATGATTTGCCTAAAGGGAAAAATCGTCATTTTTGGAAAGATTGGGATTCGAAAGACCCAAAATAAGTCATAGCCAGTTGATTGTGGCCATTTCCTATTTTTTGGAATTTTTCTGGAATTTTCGGATAATTTTTGGGGGACGATTTGCCAAAAGGGCAAAATCATCATTTTGGAAAGATTGGGGGTTGAAAGACCCAAAATAGGTCATGGCTGGTTGATTGTGGCCATTTCCTATTTTTTCTGGAATTTTTTGGGATTTTTCAATTTTTTGGGGAGACGATATGCTAAAAGGGCAAAATCGTCATTTTGGAAAGGTTGGGGTTCGAAAGACCCAAAATAGGTCATGGCCAGTTGATCGTGGCCATTTCCTATTTTTTAGAATTTTTCTGGAATTTTTTGGAATTTTTGGGGGACGATTTGCAAAAGGGAAAAATCGTCATTTTGGAAATATTGGGGTTCGAAAGACCCAAAATAGGTCATGGCCAATTGATTGTGACCATTTCCTATTTTTTGGGATTTTTCTGGGATTTTCAGAATTTATGCCATTTTTGGAAGACGATTTGCCTAAAGGGCAAAATCGTCATTTTGACAAGATTCGGGTTTCAAAAGACCAAAAATAGGTTATGGCCAGTTGATTGTGGCCATTTCCTATTTTCTGAAATTTTTCTGGAATTCTTCAATCTTTTGGGAAGACGATTTGCCAAAAGGGAAAAATCGTCATTTTGGAAAGGTTAGGGTTCGGAAGACCCCAAAATAGGTCATGGCCAGTTGATTGTGGCCATTTCCTATTTTCTGAAACTTTTCTGGAATTTTTCAATTTTTTTTGGAAAGACGATTTGCCAAAAGGGCAAAATCGTCATTTTGGAAAGATTAGGGTTTGGAAGACCAGAAAAAGGTCACGGCCAGTTGATTGTGACTATTTCCTATTTTCTAGAATTTTTATGGAATTTTTCAGAATTGTTTTCAAATTTTTTGAATTTTTGAATTTTCTAATGATTTTTTTTATTTTTTTTAATGATTTTCTATTTATTATTGAATTTTTGAAATTTTTGAATTTTTTTATTAAAAATATTTTCCGGACCGGGTCAAACCCAACCCACGCCTCTCGAGCTCCCGGCCCCACCATACGGGTCGAAATCCGGTCTAAACGACGCCGTTTTTTATTTATTATTTATTTTTTTATTATTTTTAAAACCATTTTTTAATTTATCCGAATTTCTGAAAATTAAAACCAATCGGACGGTCTCCACGTTGCCACGTGGCACTATCCTAGCCGCATGATCAATTTGATTTAAAAATGCCGGATTGCGACACGTGGCGCAATCCCGTCCGTCCGATCTATTTGATCTTGAAGACATCGGATTGCGACACGTGGCACACCCATGGCCGTCCGATCTACGGTTTTTTCAATTTTCGAAAATACCATTAATCATTATAAAAATCATTTATTAATTTTTGAAAATTCCTAGATCGCGATACGTGGCACCTCGCCCACCGTCCGATCTAGTTTTTTTTTTCTTGCAGGACGCCGCCCACGTCGACGTGGCCGCCTACATGGCGCGCCACGTCAGCGCTGACCGGTCAAACATTGCTCGGTCAGCTCCCCTGTCACCGGAGAAGATGACCGGCGACTCGCCGGAATAGTGATTTTTCTAGCGAGTTCGTCGGAATCTTCGCCGGAAAATCGCGACCGGGCCCAAACCTTCATAATTTTCGCTCATTTTCATGGCATTCGACTCCTTAAGCAACCCACATCAACATACATGAACATTCTTAGCCAAAAACGCGCCGGAAACCGGCTAAACGAACACCCACAGATCCGGTTCCGGCGAGGGAAATTTTTTTTTTTTTTTGTTTCAAACTTGATCTCGGTCGTTCACAGAGCACCCCACCAAGGTTTAGAAGCTTACCTGAGGTCGCCTAGGGGTCGGCGACCTCCGTCTTCGCCAGACTGAGCCCTCGACTCGGGTTAGGACCCGGGGACCTCCAACCACCGTTTTCGGTGTCAACCGATGCAAAATAGAGACATACAATGGCTCATAATCGGTTCTAGAACATGTTGAGGACAATAATGCGACGAAATATGCTCAAATGAGACTCGGCCGTGGCTATTATATATCCAAACGTCCGGCGGGCATTTTATCGAACAGTTGGCACGCATTGAAAAAATTGACATTTGAACGGGAAACGGAGGGACCCAGGTCAAACCGAAGCGAACTAACACATAAACATGATTATAGAGACCTAGACCAACGTCGGCATTTGGTCGGCTCGGCTCGATCTTGTCGGAGGCCGCCCCGGACCAAAACTCACAGTAAGTAAAAAAAAACAGAGTACAAAAACAGGGGTATACCGACCTTGCTTCGGTTCGCCGGCGACCTAGGAGCTTCGGCGTCGGTACTTCGGGTCCCCTGAGGCTTGGATAATCCTCGACGACGCTCGGTTACTCCCTCTCTCTCTCGGTTCTTCCTCCCGTTCGGATCTCCCTCTCCCTCAATTTTTCAAAATCGTGAAAATCCCCCCCCTCCTTTTTCTAATGGACGAGCCTTATACTCCGAGGGTTGTCCGGGATCGAGGACGATCACGCACCCTTCATGGCTCTGAAAAGCACTGCTCCCCCTTCGTTTTTTGGTCGACCGAGCTTTGCCTCTGCAATCCTCTGTTCTTCGTGTCTTCTGTACATGAGGGAGAACAGACTGGTTTTTGTCTGTTGTTGCAGACCCGGTCGGGTCGGGTCGGGTCCGACCCGACCGGCCCGACCATCAACTTCGTTCAATTGAACCTCTAATTGACCGTTTTTCATAAAATTGACATCAAAATTGGACTCCTTGGCATTTTTTCATCTAAAATGAGTATTTTTGTGCACAATTGAGTTGGAATTTAGCGAAAACCCCAAATCGTGCCTAGGATCCGAAAATGATTTTCGTCAAATCGGAGGCTTAAACGATCAAATTAGTCCAAATTGAGGCCACCAACGGATTCGGCACGATGAAAACTGTAGGGTAGAGGTGTTTGATTTTCATGGGTGTCTCCCGAGAGAATTTAATTTTTAAATTTGTGAAATCGGAACTACATTGCAAAGAAATTTGTGCAATTATGTCCTTTTTGTCAAAATTGATCAAATTGAAGCCTAATTGACCCAATAGCACTTCAAGGTTCTAGATCAAAATGTCATGGCTTATTGGGAGTGGAAATTGAAAATTAAAGGACTCCAAAGGCAATTTTTATGGTCGATTCGGGTTTATGTTTGTGAAGGAACATAATGACCCAAGTCGAATTTTTGATAATTATAAATACCAACCTGAAGAGAGAATTAAAATAAAATTATTGACTATTTTTATGCATTTTTCTGACCACGAATGGTATTTTTTGGGTATTTTTATAATTAAATAAATTCAAAAAAATACTAAAAATTACGAAAATTATTTTTTGTTCAAAATTAGTTCCTAAGGCTGGGCTAAGGCTTCCAAAGTTGATTATGTAATTTTATGACTTTTTTGCTATTTTTAATTAATTTTAAAAGTAAAATCGAAATAAAAGATGATTAAAAATCAAGTGTCAACAACATGTTTGGTACAATCGAAGATGGAATAATCTTTATGATTTTTGGAAATATCTCTTGGCCAATACAAATCAGACAAAATAAGAGGCGCAGAGTATCAGTGCCGTACATTAGAAGAGAAATCAAAGCGCTTTTTTTGTAGCTCTCTTGTTTTTGACGTTCTCCAAGCGTTAGTAAGATTCTTGTTTTGGATCTTCTGTTTTTGATGGAGTATTAATATCATAAGGAATACTCACAAGTGAGACACGAAAGTATCCAAATTTTTTAAGTAGCATCTCCTCATAATGCGTAAGCATTAGGCCATTCTCATTTATTTTGATTTTAACACCCAAAATAACATTAACTTCTCCCCAGTCATAAAATAATTATTAGTAAAAAAATTTTGTTTTATTGACAATATCGATACATGTACCCCCATAAAATTTACTGTACTCTCGATAAAAAAAAATATTTTTTTCTACAACTTAAAAAATTAGTTTCAGCCAATGGGGTATTGGTTGAGTTGGTGAGATCCCTAGGTCTTAGACAGTTAAACTGATGAGGTTACAAGTTTGAATCTCCCCGGCCGTGTCTTGGGAGACTTAACTGATAGCATTGATGCTCATACCCTCACCACTCGGAGGAAATAGTCCATTACATGTGGAAATCTCGATTACCAAAAGAAAAAAAAATAGTTTCATGATATTACTCGGTAGCTACCCAACAAGAGAACATATTACAATTGAGGTGGACTCTCATATCCTAGGCCTTAAAATCAAGAAACCTAGTATACATATGATAAATTTATCTCAAATTATTTTTTTACAAAAAAAAATCTCAAACTTGTACACTTGTGACAAATTTTACTCCAAACTATTTTTTTTTATCATAGACATACCTATGAAGAAATTACTCTAAGCTAATTTTTTTTATCATGAAAAACCCCAAACTAGAATAACGGTAATAAATTTACCCTAAATAAATTTTTTTACCACAAAAAAAATCCCGAAATGATACACACGTGACAAATTTATCCTCTGTTACTTTTTTTAAAATTGAATTAATATCACAAAAAAATCCCGAAATATACACATGTGAAAAAATATTGTAAATATTTCAAAATGGTACACCTATCAATTATCATATGTCATCCTACTCAACAAATTGATGGTGAGATTTAGTAAAAATCGATGGAGGGTAAATTTATCACATGTGTACTAGTTTGGGTAGAATTTTCACAAATGTATCAGTTTGGGATTTTTCGTGGTCAGAAAAATAGTTTGAGATAAAGTTATAATATTGTTGACACCTAAATTTTGATTTTCTATTAAATTATTAATCTTCCACAAAAATGAGAATTAGCCTTGATTCTCACCAAAAAAATTAGTCTTCATGCATATCGCATTTAATTTAAGCATGCATTGCATTTGCATTATTTTGCACCGATGGCGGGATTTGTGCCTAATTTGACACGTGGAGGACCGAAGCCCACATTGCATAATTTGGCCATCATAAGAGCAAGTGCCGAAAATCTCAAAGTCTTGGAGCCTAATTTGAGCTTTTCATCCCACTAAATTTTAATTCCGGGAAAAGGCCTTTTATTAAAGTTTATTAGTCGAAATAAGGCCAAAGCTTGAGCCCACACAATCAGAGTTTGACCTAGGCTTTCACTATATAAATGCCTCTAGGTAGACGAGAAGGAGGGGGAGGCCACCTAATTTTACACACGGCATATTGAGAGCGGAAGCAAAAAGAAGAACTTCTCCGCACACTTGGTGATTGTAAAGTGTCTTCATCCTGACACGACTGTCGCGACCCGTCCGAAATCAACGGACGCGGCTAATGGATTACCGATCGCGGCCCCCACTCTGAAATGTGGATCGCGGGCCTTAGATCGGCGCGGGCCCTCCCAGGCCCATACCAAATCGCGGCGGGAGTATATCTTTAAAGATTCGACGATAAGAGTCGATCGCTTTCGACCTTAGTGTGGTCGTGGTGGCATGTGCAACTTGTGCATGCATTTGGAGTCGCCACCGGTCTTTCTTGGAGGGTAGACCGGAAACCTTACTGAGCGATTGGGAGAGATCGATCAGTTCTGCGGAACCAGAGATTTTGAGTTCGGGGACTTGGTTACGTCGGTGTCATTACCAACGCCCTTTCGGTACCTAACGTGAGTGATTTTCCTAACTAAGAGTTCATGCAGGCGCAATTTTGGGTGAGATAGGTTTGATTCAGGGTTTCATGCAGATTGGAAGACTATTCCTATCAATCACAATCAATTTAAATGAAAGCGCAAGTCACGTGCATAAATAAATCATGTCAATGCACATCAATTTCAATCATTGGCCTCCTAGTATAGCCATAAGGGCTTAGGGAAGATGTGATTTAGGGCTAGGGGTAAAATGGGAAGATTCGGGGACAATTAGCCCGAAGGGCAAAATTGTCATTTTTGGAAGGTTTGGATACCTAATTACTCAAAATATTCCATGGCCAGTTGATTGTGGTCATTTCCCATTTTTGAGAATTGTTTTGGAATTTCTTGATTTTTCTTCAATTTTTGGAAGACGATTCGCCCGAAGGGCGAAATCGTCATTTTAAAGAAGGTTCGGGGTTCAAAACACCCGGGATGAGACTTGGCCAGTTGTTTGTGGCCATTTCCTATTTTTTGGGATTTTCCTGGATTTTTAGAATTTTTTTGGAAGACGGTTTGCCGGAAGGGCAAAACCGTCATTTCTGAAAGGACCGGGGGTCAAAAGACCCGAAACGGGTCGTGGCCAGTTGAATATTACCATTTCCTATTTTCTGGAATTTTTTAGAATTTTTCTGAATTTTTCGAATTTTTTGAATATTTCATGATTTTTTATTTTTTATTGATTTTTTGATTATTTTATTATTTTCTGAATTTTTTTTTTAAAAAATATTCAAAAATATTTTCCGGGCCGGGTCAAACCCGGCCCGCGCCTCTCGGGCGCCTGGCCCGACCCTAGGGGTCGACACCGGCCTAAAACGACACCGTTTTATTTTTTTAAACATTTTTCTATTTTTTTACAATTTTTTTGATTTTTTATCTATTTTATTTAATTATCCGAAAATTCCCCGAATCCGACGGCTCTCATCGCGCCACGTGGCCGCATCTAGTGCGTCTGATCTTCCACTAGATCGGACGACCCATAGAGAGCCACGTGGCTCAACCACAACCGTAGGATCAAAAATCAATTTATTTTCCTTTTTATAAAACCAACGGATCGAACGGTCCGCAGTGTGCCACGTGGCCACCTTCGGCACGTCCGATCTAACATTAGATCGGACGTTGCACAGCGTGCCACTTGGCACAATCTCGGCCACCGGATCGATTATTCAAAAATCAATTATTTAATTTCCCAAAATTCTAGGATCGCGACACGTGTCGCGATCCGGTCCGTCCATTTGTTTTGTTTAAAAAAATACTTGGACCGGCCCCACCCGGCTGACGTGGCTGCCTACGTGGCACGCCACGTCGGCCGTTGACCGTTGACCGGCCGGAGGGTCGCCGGAGAAGACGATGAACAGTGAAAATTCCGGCGGGAATAGTAAAAATTCCGGCGAGGTCGCCGGAAAATGCCCAAAATTGACCAAAACTCAGAATTTTTTGGGGATTTTCGCACCACTAGACTCCCTAACATTTCAACATTAACATACAACAAAATGAGGGCCATGAGCACGTCGGAAATGGCCGAACCGGACCTCCCCGGAACCGGCGCCGGCGGGAGAAAATTTTCAGAAATTTTTTATCGTTCAAAGCTTGTTCTACCCATTCAAGAAGCGTCTAAATAAGGTTTAGGGACTTACCTTAGGTCTCTTAGGCGTCGGCGACCGTGGGCTTCGCCGGACCGAGCTCTCGGCTCGAGTATGCGTCGGGGAGCTCCGGCCATGGTTTCCCGGCACGTTTCAATGCAAAATAAATAGCAAGGTAGGCGGAGGGATGGTGTTAGAGGAGTTTAGGAACCAAATGCGCAATAAATAAGGCTCGGGGAGCCTCGGCCGAGACTCAAAAAATGCAAAGCCCATTTGGGCATTTCGTCGAACACCCGGCGTGCATAAGAAAAAATGAAGACCGGGGAAGATACCGACCTATTCCGCGACCGTCGACGGCGACCGAAGCTCCCCTCAGGCTCCAAGAGGTGCCGGCAAGCTTGTCTTGCTCCGGATTTGCTCGAAAAATCTCCCCAAAAATCCTCCCCTCCTTGGCCGAGCTCGGTTTAAAAACCGAGGATCTTCGCCGGTTCGTGGTGGCCGACCGGCCATTTTTTATGCCCCACGCCACTGCAACTCACGACCCCCGACGCCTGCCATCGTCCCCCACGCCGTGTCGCCTTTTTTCTTCCCGAAACCGTGCGCCCATCACGCCCTGTTTTGCCCCTGCCTCACTGCCCACGTTCTGCACATTCTGTGCATTTGCAGACCCGGGTCGGCCGGGTCGGGTCGGGTCGGACCCGACCGGCCCGGTTCGGCCAAATCGCCCAAATCGCCAAATTGACCCCCCAAATGACCCCTTTTCATGAAATTGATGGCAAAATCGGATTCCTTGACATGTTTTCCATCAAATATGGGTATTTTCGTGAATCAATTTATTGAAATTCTGTGAAAACCCCAAATTGTCCCTAGGATCCGAAATTTAATTTCGCCAAATCGAAGACCTAAACGATCGAATTAGCCACAATTGAGCCCACCAATGGATTCATAATGATGAAAACTGTTGGGTAGAGGTGTTTAATTTTAATGGGTGTGCCCGTGTGAAATTTAATTTCAAAAATTGTGAAACCGGGGACTAAATTGAAAGATTTTTATGCAATTAAGCCCTTTTGGTTAAAATTGATCAAATTGGAGGGCAAATTGACCCAATTGCATTTCAATACTTTGGAGTCCAATGTCATAGCTTATAAAAGCCGAGAATTGAAAATTAAAAGACTCGAAAAGGATTTTTTAGGCCCGGTTCGGGATTAGGTTCGTGAAGGAACCCCATGAATCGAGCCAAATTTTCCTGATAAAAAGTGAAAATATTAAATATAGAATTAAAATAAAATTTCTGAATATTTTTATGTAATTTTCTGACCATGGATGGTATTTTTTCTAATTTTTTGGGTATTTTTATAATTAAATAAATTCCAAAAAATATTAAAAAATTCAAAAAATATTTTTTGTTCAAAATTGGTTCCTAAGGCTAGGCTAAGGCTTCCAAAGTTGATTTTGCAATTTTTTGACCTTTTTTCTATTTTTAATTAATTTTAGAAATAAAAACTATAATAACGGATGGTCAAAAATCAGGTGTCAACAGCTGCCCCTCTTTGAGAGTGAGCTCGTCAGAGGTTGCTTTCAAAGACAAAATGACACCTGGATCTTGACCGACTCGACTGGGAAAAAAGAAATGCTATGACATCGGATTCTTAAGCCTTTTGATGAACGCTCAAATTAATCACCGGTTTACTCTTGCGATTCGAACATAGGCCGGAGTGAGAGAGGCTTACCTGAAGCTCACCTGTCAGATGCTGCCGGTTGCGATGACTTTCAAGAAGATACCTAGGACTCGTTCAGAATATCCTAGGGAGATTAAGCCCTGACCTGTATGGTAGGTCATACCTTGAGTTGACCCTTCAGGCGGTTTCTACCTTTGGTTGACCCTTATGGCGGTTTCTACCATCAAGTTGACCCTTATGGCGGTTTCTACCTTCAGTTGACCCTTCAGGCGGTATCTACCTTTGGCTTAGTTTTGATCATTATGGCGGTATCTACCTTCAAGTTGACCCTTATGGCGGTTTCTACCATTCAGTTGACCCTTATGGCGGTTTCTACCATCAAGTTGACCCTTATGGCGGTTTCTACCATTCAGTTGACCCTTATGGCGTTTTCTACCATCAAGTTGACCCTTATGGCGGTTTCTACCATTGAATTTAGTTTTGACCCTTTTGGCGGTATCTACCTTTGAGTTGACCCTTATGGCGGTTTCTACCATCAAGTTGACCCTTATGGCGGTTTCTACCATTCAGTTGACCCTTATGGCGGTTTCTACCATTAAGTGAGACTCCAGACTGATAGGAATCTAAGGATGACGCGCCCGTTCTGTAGGGTTTGTCGGAGACTCGATCGTTCTGTAGATCGGTCTTGGAAAAGGTTTGCCTACTAAAAGGCTACGCCTATGAAATGACATATCCCTTCTTGTCGGGACTAGTCGAAGACTCGATCGTTCTGTAGATCGGTCTTGGAAAAGGTTTGCCTACTAAAAGGCTCCGCCTCGGAATGACATATCCCTTCTTGTCGGGACTAGTCGAAGACTCGATCGTTCTGTAGATCGGTCTTGGAAAAGGTTTGCCTACTAAAAGGCTCCGCCTCGGAATGACATATCCCTTCTTGTCGGGACTAGTCGAAGACTCGATCGTTCTGTAGATCGGTCTTGGAAAAGGTTTGCCTACTAAAAGGCTCCACCTATGGAATGACATATCCCTTCTTGTCGGGACTAGTCGAAGACTCGATCGTTCTGTAGATCGGTCTTGGAAAAGGTTTGCCTACTAAAAGGCTCCGCCTCGGAATGACATATCCCTTCTTGTCGGGACTAGTCGAAGACTCGATCGTTCTGTAGATCGGTCTTGGAAAAGGTTTGCCTACTAAAAGGCTCTGCCTAAAGATTGACATCATTAAGGTCTCTTTTGGAAGGTTCACCCATAGGCTCCACCTATGGAATGACATATCCCTTCACGTCAAGCTAGGACTGCTTGGTATTTTTGAAAGGGGTCCTAGGACGAGGGTTCTCCACGTCAAGCTAGGACTTTTTTCTTTTAAAAGGGTTTTTCTTCCCCTCTTTTCAGAGATCCCGAAGTTTGTCGAGAATTCAGTTTTTCGAAGCAGTGAAAGATTTTATTTTGACAAAGCTTCAGTTGAGTCTGTTGAGGCGACATTCTGGAAGCTGGGTTCTCCAGGTATCTGTCGCGACCCGTCCGAAAAAACACGGACGCGGCTAATGGATTACCGATCGCGGGCTTTCGATCGGCGCGGGCCCTCCCAGGCCCATACCAAATCGCGGCGGGAATGTCATTTGAGGGATTCGACGATAAGAGTCGATCGCTTTCGACCTTAGTGTGGTCGTGGTGGCATGTGCAATTTGTGCATGCATTTGGAGTCGCCACCGGTCTTTCTTGGAGGGTAGACCGGAAACCTTACTGACCGATTGGGAGAGATCGATCAGTTCTGCGGAACCAGAGATTTTGGGTTCGGGGACTTGGTTACGCTGGTGTCATTACCAACGCCCTTTCGGTACCTAACGCGAGTGATTTTCCTGACTAAGAGTTCATGCAGGCACAAGTTTGGGTGAAATAGGTATGAGTCAGGGTTTCATGCAGATTGGAAGACTGGTCCTATCAAATCACAGTCAATATAATGAAAGCGCAGGTCAAGTGCATAAATAAATCATGTCAATGCACATCAATTTCAATCATTGGCCTCCTAGTATAGCCATAAGGGCTTAGGGAAGATGTGATTTAGGGTTAGGGGTAAAATGGGAAGATTCGGGGACAATTAGCCCGAAGGGCAAAATTGTCATTTTTTGGAAGGTTTGGATACCGAATTACCCAAAATATTCCATGGCCAGTTGCTTGTGGCCATTTCCCATTTTTGAGAATTTTTTTGGAATTTCTTGATTTTTCTTCAATTTTTGGAAGACGATTCGCCCAAAGGGCGAAATCGTCATTTTAAAGGAGGTTCGGGGTTCAAAACACCCGGAATGAGTCTTGGCCAATTGTTTATGGCCATTTCCTATTTTTTGGGATTTTCCTGGATTTTTTTGAAATTTTTTGGAAGACGGTTTGCCGGAAGGGCGAAACTGTCATTTCGGAAAAGATCGGGGGTCGAAAGACCCGGAACAGGTCATGGCCAGTTGAATGTGGCCATTTCCTATTTTCTGGAATTTTTTTAGAATTTTTCTGAATTTTTCGAATTTTTTTGAATATTTCATGATTTTTTATTTTTTATTGATTTTTTGATTATTTTATTATTATTTTCTGAATTTTTTAATATTTAAAAATATTTTCCGGGCCGGGTCAAACCCGGCCCACGCCTCTCGGGCGCCCGGCCCGACCTTAGGGGTCGACACCGGCCTAAAACGACACCGTTTTGATTTTTTAAAACATTTTTCTATTTTTTAAACAATTTTTGGATTTTTTATCTATTTTATTTAATTATCCGAAAATTCCCCGGATCGGACGGTCCACGTTGTGCCACGTGGCTTCCTCTGGGTCGCCCGATCTTCCACTAGATCGGGCGACCCACAGAGAGACACGTGGCTCAATAATAGCCGTCGGATCAAAAATTAATTTATTTTCATTTTTTAGATAACCTACAAATCGGACGCTCTAGAACGTGCCACGTGGCTTCCTCTGGTGGGTCCAATCTTGTACAAGATCGGACGTCCCTCAGCGAGACACGTGGCACATCCTCGTCCGCCGGATCGATTATTCGAAAATCATTTATTTTATTTTTCAAAAATTCCAGGATCGCGACACGTGTCGCGATCGTGGCCGTTAATTTTGTTTTATGTATAAAAATTCCACGTGGGCCCCACCCGGCTGACGTGGCTGCCTACGTGGCACGCCACGTCGGCCATTGACCGTTGACCGGCCGGAGGGTCGCCGGAGAAGACGATGAACAGTGAAAAGCTTACTTGGGGTTCCTTGATGGTTTCATTCCATCACATGGCATCCAATGGTGATTTAGAAGCTTACTTGGGGTTCCTTGATGGTCGGCGGCCGCCGGAAATTCCCCGTTGAGCTCCCGGTCCGAACCGTTGCCGGCGAAGCTCCGAGCCGTGTTTCGTCGCGGTTCAACGCAAAACAAAGGTCAAAACGAGTTTAGAAGCAATGCTAGTACATATTCAAAGCTTGTTACGCGCAAATGGGGGTCGGGAAAGGCACGGCCGAGACAAAACCAAGTCGAGGCATCCATCGGCATTTTGTCGAACACATGGCGTGCGTATGAGAAACGGTGATCGGAGGAGAATACCGACCTATTTGGAGCTCGCCGACGGCCACGAATGCTTGCCTGAGGATCCATGAAGGTCGCTGAAGCTCCGGGGAAGCTCCTTCAGTCCGGTCTTCGCCAAGAAAAATCCTCCCCTCTCTCGTGCGAGCTCGGCATTAAACCGAGATCTCCCCGCCTTTTCCGCGTGGCCGACCGACGTGCTGACGCCCATTCCCCTGCCAGGCACGACCACCCAACTCTGCCAGTGTCCCCCCACGCCCGTTCTCCTTTTTTTCTTCCCGAAGCCGCGTCGCCCATCCCAATCCTGTTCTGTCCACGCTGCTGCACATTCTGTGCATGCTGTCCACCAGACCCGGGTCGGGCCGGGTCGGGTCGGGTCGGACCCGACCGGCCCGGTTCGGCCAAATCGCCCAAATCGCCAAATTGACCCCCCAAATGACCTCTTTTCATGAAATTGATGGCAAAATCAGATTCCTTGACATGTTTTCCATCAAATATGGGTATTTTCGTGAATCAATTTATTGAAATTCTGTGAAAACCCCAAATTGTCCCTAGGATCCGAAATTTAATTTCGCCAAATCGAAGGCCTAAACGATCGAATTAGCCAAAATTGAGCCCACCAATGGATTCAGCATGATGAAAACTGTTGGGTAGAGGTGTTTAATTTTAATGGGTGTGCCCGTGTGAAATTTAATTTCACAAATTGTAAAACCGGGGACTAAATTGAAAGATTTTTATGCAATTAAGCCCTTTTGGTTAAAATTGATCAAATTGGAGGGCAAATTGACCCAATTGCATTTCAGTACTTTAGAGTCCAATGTCATAGCTTATAAAAACGGAGAATTGAAAATTAAAAGACTCGAAAAGGATTTTTTAGGCCCGGTTCGGGATTAGGTTTGTGAAGGAACCCAATGAACCCAATGAAAATATTAAAGAGAGAATTAAAATAAAATTGCTGAATATTTTTTGTAATTTTCTGACCACAGATGGTATTTTTCTGATTTTTTGGGTATTTTTATAATTAAATAAATTCCAAAAAATATTAAAAAATTCAAAAAATATTTTTTGTTCAAAATTGGTTCCTAAGGCTAGGCTAAGGCTCCCAAAGTTGATTTTGCAATTTTTTGACCTTTTTTGCTATTTTTAATTAATTTTAGAAATAAAAACTAAAATAAAAGATGGTCAAAAATCAGGTGTCAACAGTATCCTGTAGAAGTCTGAGCCCGAAAGATTTTTCTTCACCAAGAAAACGTTAGTAATCTTTGGAAGACAACGGTTGTCCAATCGACAAAATTTTTTGACTTAAGTTTTAGTCATGAAAAGTGCACTTTGATGCTGGAGGTTATCCAAAACATTCTTGCAACATACAGATGTGATCACAAATTCCTTGCGCGGCAAATCTGGATCAACAGTTTGAAAATTCCAAGAAGAGTTTGATCAAAACATTAATTGGAATATTTCTCGACGAGGAGGACTTTTCACCTATTTTGAGATAGTGATTTTTATAGGGGATGCACTCAATTCCCTACTAACCTGTGCCTAGGTTTTAAGCTCATTCGCAGCGCATACATTTTGATCGGTCGGGAGGTCTTCCACGGGACCGTAATGTTGGGCTTGGTATTGGTTTCCAAGGGGGACCCGCTTTGGAGTCGAGGCCATTGAACGAAAGTCTTCACCATCTGCTCCGGGTTTACAAGTCAAGAACCCTGCAAAATGAGAAAGAAATAGTCTTGCTCGTACCTCTTCGAGCTAAGCTATATGTTAACCCAAGTGTCTTAGTCAGAGAAGACTGTTTCAGGGTTGTAACATTGGTAGGATTGGGGACCGAAAAGGGCTCGTTTTTGGCCCAGAATTCATGAGGGGATTGACGTTGGTGATCACTGCAAATTTGCCACCTGTCTTTTCCGTTGTGTATCTTCAATTTTTGAGGTGCACGACCGCTTTTGAGGTGTGCACAAATTCTTGTGAAAGCGCCTCTGGCTGCATTAAGAGACTAACAACTCCACATGCGTCTCTGCTCCGCGCTTGATACCGTTTGAGGAGTAGTTTTTGGAATCTGACTCCTTCTGAGTTTTTCTTCTCCCCTTTTCAGACAGGTTTCACTGGGGGATTGATACAAATTGTTCACCCAAGCATCGGCCTTGCTTTTACCTGACACTTTGCTTTTTCTTGATGCTGGGGGTCTTTCTCATCATCTTTTCCTTTTCATTTTTTCTTTTGAAATCTCGCTTTTTCTCATCTTCGGGAGATCGTGTTAGACATGTGACCAAAGGTCTAACAAGCTTCAGCATTAACCTAGGGATTTCTTCGCAAACCCTAAGTTTGAACTCTTCCGCTTTTGAATTGGCGCTGCCTCTGTCTTGGAATTTGTAATGATCACCAACGGGTTTATGAAATGAATTTGCAGGCTCAACTTGGCTATGCAAATGATAAACGTGTGTGGGATAGAGAAATGAACGCTTCTCGTCATCCTATGGCACTTGGATTACCATATAAACAACACACAAAGATTAATGTTAGTCCGAGCAAGAAAATTTCTAACCATTTTCTCCTGACGCTGCTGGACTTACTTCCTTTTTGCCCCGGTGTGGGGTGGTTCTTGACAGGGTTAAGAATGAAAACCGCCGTTCGAAGGGGTTGTCAATGGTCACCTGTAGTGTTTGAGGATATGAAACGAATGCCTCCGTCATCCCAATTCATGTAATTACTGCGAATAATCCCTACTTCCGTAGGTCCAGATTTTGCTATCTGACCCGCTCCACTTCTCTCTCAAGTGTGTATAGGACGTGTTTGGATTAGGCTTTGCCTCTCGTCTTTGAGAAAACGTCCATTTTGAAAGTTTTGAACAACTTTTGATTGGAAAAATCTCTTTCGTTGTCTCCAAAAATTTTACCCGTCAAGGGGATTTTATGATGCACCATGCATGTTCTTATTCATGTTCAGACAACCTCCTATTTCAAAACATGAATGCCAATGAAGTTAGAATTCTATGTCTTTTCTAGACATCAGATTCTGAAAGCTCTTCTTTTCTTCTCTGTTTTTTATTCAACATCTCCAATGGATTGGGGAAAGGGATACTTAACTGTCCCCCGCGGCTGGAGGTCCCTGAAAATGTAGAAGAAACATGTCATTGTATGTTCGCGAATTTTTCGAAAATTGGAACGATACATCTTACCCTTGGTCATGCACTCCAACGGATAATGCATGGGATGTGAAAACCTGCTTCGCCTTGATGGCGAGCCCGCGCGGCTTGCAGAATTTGGCCATCTATCTTGTGGCCTTGATCCCTCCGTTTGGTTGGCGATGAATCCTTCTCAAGGATCTGCCCTAGATGAGACTCGTTCGTGATTTTTGGGCGCATTCCAGCGTCATTCTTCAGAGTTCCTTTTATTCAAGGAAAAAAGTAATTTTTCATCAAGATACATGTCAAAGCATATAATGGGGGAGCGATACTTTTTACCCTCCACTCGGTCTTATAATCAAAGACCATTTCTTGGAGTCTTGACTTCCAAGGTCGATAATTCTATTTGCCTCCTTGTCGGTGAGTTCTTTTATTTTGCGGCTTTCTAGTGCCAATAATTTTCTGTCCATCTTGACAGTGAATCCCTGTCAACAAAAAATATCAAGTGTCAGTTCGTGTTTCGAAATTCAAGACAAATCGAAACGATACTGCTTTACTCTCGCTTCGCGCCTCCATTTGAACGCAAATGTAAGGCTTGTTGAAGTCGGCCATTTAGCTCGCGGCCATGATCTATCCATCTGTTTGGCAACGAAATCCTTCTCTAGGATTTGCACTGGGTGAGATCAATTTGTGCTTTTGGACGTATTCTACGTCATTTTCTAGGGTTCCGTTTCCTGGCAACTTGCCTCTTGCAACGAATATTTCTTTTCGTCTCCACGTCGGGCGAGATCCTTTCTTTTGTGGCTTTTTGGTGTCACCAATTTTCTGCCGAATGAGAGCAAACTCATGTTAAGCCTGGAATCTTTGGGGGATCAAATTGGAACGATACCAAGTTACCGTTCACCCAGGTTTGTATCCTGGGGTTTACTTCCGATGAGGACGACTCGGTCATTGCGTCCATGGATTTTGCCAGAGAAGAAATGTCCTTCCTTTGTCCGGCGCACAAATGATTCACTTGCCCCGGTTAGACGTGGTTCATCATGGCTAGGTGATGCTTGCCCCAGCTAAATTCATTCCCGCGTTTTGCTATAATCTCCATCTTCTTTGGGGATGTCTTCCCTCTTGGGATTCCTGATGACGCCTTACTGACGTATTCCTTTCCTTCGTCGATTATTGACGCTTCTCATTTGATGTGGATGGTGGATGCTGCTTCATCTCGTCTGTATCTGTGGGTGTTGTTCGTGAGACGATCCTCAATCACGTCGACAACTGCTTTGCCCCAGTTGGGCGGTGTTCATCTTGGCAGCGTGCCTTGGCATTTTCCGTGTTTGTTGGCAATTTTCAGTTCAATTTTGACAACGTCTATGCACCTGCACATGAAGAGACAGGTGTGGGGATTTATCTGGTTTCATTTGAAATTTCAGGAAGGAGGTACTCCCTTCGAGACTTCGTCCTTCCAACACTTGAAGGAGCAGTGTTTTCCAAGTATTTTTGCCCCAGTGAGGCTTGTCTTGGTGTATGTCATCTTTGGGTTTGATAACCCTGGTTCGATGCACTTTTATGGGGGATCGTGAGAATTTGCCCCCGGCTTGGCTCCTCGAAGCAGGTGGGGGAGCCCGCTCTCATGAATTTTTGTCGATTCTGGTCATCTATCTCGATTGCCAGATTCTTCGATTATTTTTTCTCTGTCCCTAGACAGCCTGACAATATGGGGATTTGTCATGTGGCGGTTTGGTGATTCTCTCCATCACAGTCGCCATTTGAGATGTTCGATGTTCCCCTATTGAAAAGAAGAAATCTCATGAGTAAAGGGCATGTATAATTGACTATTGGAGTCGATACAATTTACCCTTGAAATTTATCCTGCGGGAACCGGCATTTCTCCCTTTGGGTTCTCTGTGTGCAGGATGTGTGCATGATACGCGTGATGCATGTTATGCATGCATGCAACGAAAAATGAGTTCGTACTTTTCGTTCTATTCAAAGAAGGCATTTTTATCAGATGTGTCAATCTGCAAAACTTGAAATTTTCTTTTCAAGTGTTCTTTTCACAGAGATTTCTAAATGATGAGAAACTTCTTCAAGTTTTCTTAAAGGTTTTGTTCACAAATTGAGCCATTAGAATGCTCTTGAAAACATTTAGCCACAGTGCATGTCTGAGATGCCATGAAAAGGGGTACTCCCTGTTTGTCATTTGAAGGCATTGCTTCTTGGGCCCTTTGCTTCTGTTCCCAACCTGAAAGGAAAAAGAAATGAAACATTATTCTCATATCAAGAAGACAATCATTTTGGAACGATACGTCTTTTACCCGAATGGATGGCTCCATATCGCTCTCTTCTTCATTTAGAAGGGTTTGATGCATTTTGCCTTTGATGGATTACTCCACTTCATCATGCTTCGAAAACTTTCCGGGCACATCTCCAAGGTGAATTCGGCATATCCGACACTCGGTACCCTTTCCAGGTAGAGGAGTGATTTGCCCTCAGCCACTGAGTGCTTCGCCTGGGCTGGCTTTTAAATTTCTCTGACGTCTGGTATCTATTTCGCACACTCTTTTGCGACACCAGATGACATGATCGTACGATCTTCCGAAGATCTTAGCATTTGATGATCCGCAACGTTTTGGCACTTCTTGATCTCATCAATACGTTTTGATTTCTTCATGCATCTTTTGCCTTGTCATCATTTCATGACGTCCCTCGAGCATCTTGTTATTTGACATCAACAAGCACGGGTTTACTTGTGGCTGAGTACTTCAACATCCTGAAGTGTTACTTCACCGGCAACAATTTTCTTCATTGTGACCTGTCGCATTCACCTCACGCTTTAACAATCTTTTATTCCACCTGTGCGATGAAATGAATGAATGATTCGATTGCTGCATAAGGAGCTTTAATTGAAACGACTACGGATTTACTATCCCCGCTCTAGTCACTTTTGGCATCCAAGATGCTGGAAATTTTTCAGTGGGCTCGTTCATTCTCGTCATCACCTGCAAGAATGGGAAACCATATCAGCTAGTGAACCAGTCGGTCCGATTTGGAACGGATACAACTTTTTCGACTTAGGGAGAGCCAATTCTAATTAGGTTGCTCCTTCTTCATAATTTGATTCATTTTGTCATTGGAATCCCAATGGGTGACATCTGCTGAAGGCGCATTTCTTTTCATCTTATAGGGAAGACAAATTTTCCTTCGTTTGTCTTTGACCATCTTATCCTGTAGACAAAAGACATAAAGGTCCTCGTCATGTATAACATTCGAAAGGCTTATTGGAACGATTACAGTTTCACCATCGTTTTATGATCATCTTGCATGTGATCGGATGAGGGCATTTTTGACAAATGTATGCCATGTAAAACATGTCCCTCGTGTCTATCCACAAATGGATTTTCCTTCTCCACCTGTTTTTTCACCTGAGAGGAGAAGATAGAAAATATTATGCCGGTATCTGATTGAAAATCAATTAGGAACGACACGTCTTTACACTTGACCCGGCTGCCCCGGTTAGGTGGTGTTTGCCCTAGTTAAGTGGGATTTGCCTCAGTCGACTGCTTTGATCCTTTCACAATTTTTACGGTTCCCTTTTTCAATTAGGGGATATCTGCCGTTCGGAGCTTCCTGTCTCTTTTCATCTTGGCAGGCTTTGCCCCAGTATGTCGTCTTAATGAGAAGTTAACTCCTTTGTCTGTCTTCAAACATCCATCCTAGTGGCTCGAGTTGTCGACTAGCTTCGATATTCTTGAAGGACCACTCCTGAGGATCAATAAAACACAATCAGCAAATTTTCAAATTTAAAGAGATTAGATTACAGCTAATTCTCTTCCGCATGTGGCTTCTTTGATTGCATGCCGTTCCACGTCTTGAAAGATGGCAAGATGCCCTCATCAGTTGACTATTTTTCTTGAGAATTCCCTGGTTTTTCCTCATCAGTTGACTCTCTAGGGTGGTCCAGCGCTTTTCTATGCCATCCTGGTCCATTTTAACTTGCGACTGATTCTTCACACAAGTCCTCGGATTTTGATTCTGGAAATCACCTGTTCGAATGACAGGAATATGTCAGAAAGGGAAGTAAAGCATAAATCCTTTCAATTTTATGCTTTCTTGAGATTAACGAAGATAAGGACTTTTACACAAGCCTTAATCTCATGTGAAAAATTCTTATCGATGTTTTTCGAGAGAAAACATAAAACTAAAAGGAGCGTAATCCATGGTTATTACTTTTGGCAAATCCCCAGAAAATCTGTGGAATTTCCAAGAAGATAAAAATGCAATTCCAATGCGTCCTAAATTCGGTGAGAGATAGGACATCCAAATTGAAATAATTTTCCGAAGGTAATTTGGATATCAGGTCTCCTCTTGAATTCAGGAAACATGAACGGCTTTAGTTAATTACCAAGGATTACCAATGATGCATGCTATAGACCGGTTCAATTCCATATCCGGCGCACCATAAAATGAATGTTAGATTCTCGTACTTGGGTTAAACATGCCAAGTGTGAGTTCTAACGAAAATTTCATCTGGGTAAGACATGCAATTGAACCGAAAAATCCGGATGGTTGAGAGAAATTCTAGTGTCACATTCCAATGTCAAGACACTTAGACAAGACTTAAGAATCGATGTGTAAAAGATAGATGGGGGACCCACAGACGGGTGCTCCTTACAGACTTGACGATCCTGATAAAAGAAAAGGGACGACTGGAATGTGACCCTTAATAACCTAAAGAGATGCCCCAAGTTAGGTCTTCGAGGGACGATGCTTGATGTCTTTGGTCCGGCTATTTCGGGTCTTTGTTTTTATCAGATCCCCTTTTGATAATGTCCGGCATGTGTCTCAGATCTACTGTTATCGCATGTCCTTCAATTTCCAGTAAGGTTACTGGATCATTCCTTGGACAGCTCGAAAAGGGTAGACTCCGTTGAATGTCCGGGCAGTCTGATGGCGGATGACGCGTCGCTCGTACTTGAATACGTCCGGGATGCGGGACCGACTTGGAGAGATCATCTCTTCTATCCATACCTTAACATGGAATTGGACTCAACCATCGGACTTGATGAATGCAGCATGATGTGCAAAATGAAAGGCTGTAGATGAATTTAAATAGAAATGGCAGGACCTTACCATAAGTGGCGTTTAATGACTTTTTGGTTTTAGGTATACCAACCCTCCATATACATGCGCATGAGACAAGTGAGGCTCGACTCTAAAAATCAAAATGGCTTAGGTGAGGAACCTAGAGGCTTCCCTCTATCCGAGTCGATAAATTCGTCCATGAGCGCAATCCACAACAAATGGATAAAAGTCTCGACTTGGATAGTGGGTGGGATCGAATATGGTCAACCCCAGCGCAATCCACGCTAGAGCGTTGCATATCGATCCCTGATCTATGGCTACCTAAAAGGGTGATTTCGCGGCCTGGGTTTGGGCGCTTTGTGCAAAGTGTCGTGATCCTCAAATATGCAGTGAATCATGCGCAACAATTTATATATCAATCAGCGCTTCAAATCATCCATATAACATACATTCCTACGCCCATCCTGCATAAGACAATGTTAATCATAGACTACACCCCTTATCACTCCAATCTACAAAAACATATAACACCTATCGTGAGCGGACTTACCTCACCTTCAAGAGCGCCTGCAGGGTTAGAAAAATCACTCAACGTTTTAATTACGGCCTAAGTCCACTTGAGGTCTAGAACCAAGTGTTCTAGAACAATGTCCCCAGTGGAGTCGCCAGCTGTCGCGACCCGTCCGAAATCAACGGACGCGGCTAATGGATTACCGATCGCGGCCCCCACTCTGAAATGTGGATCGCGGGCCTTAGATCGGCGCGGGCCCTCTGTTGACACCTGATTTTTTACCATTTATTATTGTGATTTTTATTCTTTAAAATTAATTAAAAATATCAAAAAAGGTCATAAAATCACAAAATCAACTTTGGAAGCCTTGGTTTAGCCTTAGGAACCAATTTTGAACAAAAAATATTTTTCGGTATTTTTAATATTTTTCGAGTTTATTTAATTATAAAAATACCCAAAAAATCAGAAAAATACCATTCGTGGTCAGAAAAATACCCAAAAATATTCGATAATTTTGTTTTAATTTCCTCTCCAAGTGTGTCACTTTAAATCTCAAAAATTCGGCTCGGGTCACTATGTTCCTTCACAAACATAAACCCGAACCGAGCCTAAAAAAAAATCATTTTCGAGTCTTTTAGTTTTCAATTCTCACTTTTTATAAGCTATGACATTGGATTCTAAAGTCTTAAAGTGCAATTAGGTCAATTTGCCCACCAATTTAATCAATTTTTACCAAAAGGGCTTAATTGCACATTTTTCTTTCAATTAATCCCCGGTTTTACGGATGTATATGTATGCTCTACGTATTTATACTTCATACGTATTTATACGTTATGCATATTTGTACTGTTTGGTAACCTCTTTAACTCTTGTAATAATAATAATGGTTATTATTTTTAACACCTTTGTTAGTGCCTTTTTTTTAGCATTTTTGTATTGTGAGTGCTATTGCTAGTGCTATTTTTAAATAGCATTTTTTGTATTATAAATTGTGAGTGCTATTGTTAGTGCTATTTTTAAATAGCATTTTTGTATTATAAATTGTGAGTGCTATTGTTAGTGCTATTTTTAAATGGAATTTATTTATCATAAATTGTGAGTGCTATTATTAGATAGAATTTATAATTGTTAGTGCTATTTTTAAATAGTATTTTTGTATTATAAATTGTGAGTGCTATTGTTAGTGCTATTTTTAAATAGCATTTTTGTATTATAAATTGTGAGTGCTATTGTTAGTGCTATTTTTAAATGTCATTTATTTGTGAGTGCTATTTTTAGATAGAATTTATAATTGTTAGTGCTATTTTTAAATACAATTTATTGGAAGGTATTTTTGGCTATAAAAGGATGGCAAGAGTTTTGAGGTTGAGGGGGGAGACATTTTGTAGAGTGTGCAAATTTTTGAGAGCTTAGAGAGAAGAACACAAACACTCTCTATATTCTCATAATCTTGAGTGAGCAAAATATACTAAGTTCGGAATATTGATTCCGCATATTGCTAGCACAATTGTTGTGGAGTTATTAGTCGTCTCCCCATTCGTCAATTGGTGGTGCGTCCGAACTAGATGCCTAACACTTGTGGAGGCTGAGATCGAAGAACATCGAACCGACACCTCCGTTCAAGCACGCTACGAGAGGTAATCTATTTACTCCCTTTGAGACTTTGTGATTTTTTTCGATTGAAATGCACGAAGTACGCCTCTGGAGATACATGTATGGGTTGTTATTTATTTCCGCTACGTGTTACGTGGATCCCAACAGTGGTATCAGAGCCAATCCTTAGGTGTTTTCGTGCATTTAATTGATTTTTTGCAATTTTTGCAATACTATGGCCAATATGTATTAACGAATTGTTCGTCTTACATGGCTAATGGAGGTTGATTATTTTATATGATAAATTAATCAACGTAGCAAAAATTGAGACTAAATCAATTTTGAATCGAAAATTTATGGCTATCTTATTTTACGTAAAAATTCTGAATATGATTCAACGTAGAATTTTTATTGTGCCTTCCTAAGTTTTAAATTGTGAATTTATTACTTACGTGGAAGGGTGGTGATCATGGAAAAATCCTAATCAATGTGATTGATGTATATATGAATGTATGATGATTATTTATATATTTGGGGTTGTGATTATTAAATGGAGGCTGCGTACTCCTTTTATTTTTCATGTAATCTTTATTTTTAGCATAGTCAATTGTTGATGTAAATGCTACGAGGATTACGTGGACGAGCCTTTTAAGTCGGCGAGCTCTTTGGGGCCCAATTCTTGAAGAGTTCAAGAAACCAAGAAGAAGCGAAGAGCGGCTCTCCGTTATTAAAATATTAAAATGATTAAATGTGGTCTCATTGGCTCGAGACCCATTAAATCATAATTCCATGATCACCACGTAGGATAGATGTTTATGTGATTGACATCTATTTATTTATTATGATTACGTGAGCATGTTAAACTGGTTAATGTGCAAAGTCAGACTTACCTCACCCAAAATTGCGCCTGCATGAAATCTTAATTAGGAAAATCACTCGCGTTAGGTACCGAAAGGGCGTTGGTAATGACACCGACGTAACCAAGTCCCCGAACCCAAAATCTCTGGTTCCGCAGAATTGATCGATCTCTCCCAATCGGTCAGTAAGGTTTCCGGTCTACCCTCCAAGAAAGACCGGTGGCGACTCCAAATGCATGCACAAGTTGCACATGCAACCACGACCACACTGAAGGTCGAAAGCGATCGACTCTTAGCGTCGAATCCTTTGAATAATACTCCCGCCGCGATTTGGTATGGGCCTGGGAGGGCCCGTGTTGACACCTGATTTTTTATCAGTCTTTCATAGTTTATTTTTAAAAAATTCATAAAAAATCTATAAAAAGTTAAAAAAAAATTAAAAAATCATCTTTGGTAGCCTTGACCAAGCTAAAGGAACCATTTTTGATAAAAAATAATTTTTCATAATTTTTAATATTTTTTAATATTTTCCAAAAATAGAAAAATACATGAAAAATGAAGAAAAATAGCGTTCGCTGTCGTAAAAATATAGAAAAATAGTCAATATTTTTATTTTAATTTCTTTTACATTTTGAACTCATAAATAGTCAAAATTCAAGTTCAATTGCATGTGTTTCTTCACGACGCATAGAGTTGAATTTAGCAAAAAAATGTCATTCGAGTATTTTAATTTATAAATTTCTACATCTTTTTTAGTCTTGACGTCCAATTAGATCGACCACCATCTACAATAAATGCCCCTTGCTGAATATTTTCGTTTTTGTTTCACATGATTTCATGGTGTAAAACGCCGAGTGGATCCCCAAATATAATCGGGTCGGTATGAGCTCGATAGCTCGTCCAAGACCAAACTAGGGCACGGCAAACCCCATGTGAGTACTCTCGAACTCCTTCGATGCTTCCTAATGCTTTTCTTAGGTTAGATCGTGTGTAGAATGGCTAGGACAGCTAAATTATTCTTGAGCTGTGATTGATAAATAGGACCTTACTAGGAATGCCATGTGATTTATTTGCATATCTAGATTCCTTGAGTTGGGCATTTTATTACTGATTGTGATTGCTAGGATAATCACTCCTATCTACATGAATTTCTAGATTTAGGGTTCATACCTTACTCATCCGCATGAATCTCAGGCTAGAAAATTCAGTCAACTTAGGTACCGAAAGGGCGTCAACTCTGACAGTTGGTGTAACTAAGTCCCCGAAACCATTTATCTGGTTCTCGCAGAATTGAATAGAAACTCCCAACTATTCGATTGGGTGGTCCAATCATACCCTAAAAAAATGATTGGTGGCGACTCCATGGCATGCACACTTAGCACATGTCACTAGACCACACTGAAAGTCGATCACGCATACCTCCGTTGCGATTTGGGTAATGGGCCTTGGGAGAGGCCCGCGTCCGACCAGACAGGACGGCCCATTAGCCCTCGAGAGCCCGACAACCTCAAGAGGGTCGCGACAGACTGGCGACTCCGCTGGGGATTGGTTCTTAACCATTTAGTGGACTTGAGCCGATTAAAAAGTTGATTGATTCTTCTAACCTAATTTTATGCAGATGCTCTCGAAAGTGAGGTGTATATGCTAACGAATGTGTTAGATGTTTTTGTAGACGGGAGAAATAAGGGGTGAAGTGCTTGTTAACTTTGTTTTATGCAGGCAGGAGTTTTAGATGTATGATTGTGTGAATGTTTATATTGAAGCGGTGATTGTTAAATAAAATGCATGTCTATTGCTTTAGCACGACACAATGAATACACACAATTGCGCCTAAAACCCCGGGCGCCCTCTTTAGGAACACAATAGAAGGAATTGAAAATGGAATCTCCGTGAGGAAAAACATGGGGTAATCCACTTTTCAATTCCGCTCACTTCGAACTATGGATTGAGTCCCAATGCAACGATAGTTGTGCAATGGAATCGGCTCTTCCCAGAATTCGAGGTGAGAACCTTGGCTTTAGGTACCAAGCCCTATCTTTTGATTTTTAGGAGTTTTCCCTCACTTGTCTCATGCGTTTGTCTATGGAAGGTTAGTATACCTAACACTGCTAAAAATACAGAGAAGCTTGATTTTCTCTTAAGTTTGGTTGGTAAGACTTTTCTATCCCTCGAACTTGTTACAGCTCTTAATCATTATATTCATTGCATAATTCCGGTGATTGGATTAAATGCCATTTTGAGGATAGATAGGTGTGTTTTCCTCCCAATGTTCTTGATGGAAGATGAAGATGGTGTCATCCCATTACGAGCGCCAAGTGGACAAGAAGAGCCTGCTATGGACATCATTAAGGTATCATCTAATGAAGATGACGATTTGGAATATGTGATCCTGAAGTCACGTCTCAAAGATCGAAACTGGGGCATCTCTAAGTATTAAGATCACATTCCTTTGTTTTAATTTTCATTTCTAGCCTTCTTGTATAGGATTTATTTTGCTGAGATCCTCTCTATCTGATCCCTTAGATTGATTGTATTAGGGATCTATTTGTGTTTATATACATTCAGATTGAAATTTGTTGTATTTCTATTGACTTGTCATTGGAATGTGATAGTGGCATTTCTTCTAATCACTCGAATACTCCAAAATCAATTTTATAATTCCTTTGGATGAAATTGAAATTGGAAGTCTTATACAACCTTTTGGCCGTATAGGGCAATACAATCCCAATTTCGCCAGAAGGAACTATAAACTTGAATTGGTTCATGCATGTTTTGCATCATTGGTAATCCACAATAATTGATCAAGAGTATTCGTGTTTTTCAAATTTAATGAAAAGATAGATATCCAAATTACTCTCGTTCTTAGCAAATGGCTTTAATTTGGATACCGTATCTTCAATTGAATTTAAAACACATCGTAATTGTGTACTTTTGAACATTCCATTGATTTTCTTGGAATTGATCAAAGGCGATTATCGTGAATTACATTCCTTTCAATGATATGCTTTCCTTTGAGGAATATTGATAAAAGCTTTTGCACAAGGCCAAAACCCTTGTAAATGCTCTTATCCCTATTAATCACAAGTAAGCATAAAATTGAAAGGATTTATGCTTTATTTTTCAAATTCTTTCTTTTGATTCTGCCTTTTCATTTGAAACAGGTTAAAAACAAGTAGAGAAGAGAAGTCTTTTTGTGGATAATCGCGGTGGGAGGTTCCTTTATCCGATCATAAGCAAGATTAAAAAATCAAGATGTACACGCTCGAATCATCAATGTCAAAGCGCAGCTTGCCTAGGTTGAGAGTGGTCAGGTGTTCGAGAAAGTCAGCCATACAGAAGTTGAGACACACACATTAGAGCTTTCATTCATTTCGCTCAACGCAAACGTCAGGTGGTCGAGATTTTAAAGGAAGAAAACCAAAAGCTGCGAACAGAAAACATGAGGTATGAAAAAGCTCTCAATATTACCGTTTGCCCTCATTGCGATAACCTCGTCGCCCTCGGTAAGATATTCCCCGATAAGCCTCACGCGATGATTGAAGACGTTCATTTACCACCTTACTCCCTCGGGGCATCTCCTGCTCAACCAGATTTTGCCGGAGTCACGCATGAGCAGGATGATCCTACGAAGATGATATAAATGCCTCATGGGGGATGGGATTTGCATCGCTTTGATTGGAGTTATAGTTTCAAGGAGCTGGATGTTACCGCCGACCAGCTCAAAGCATATCAGCCTCATGCACAACAATTTTCGATAGGGTCGGGTCCTGCTGGAGATGAGTTAATCAGTCGTCAAGCCATCGATGCAATTTTGGGCCACGATAAGAGGAGGTTCGCTTGGCCCCCTGAACTGCATTCCAGATTCCTAGACGTGGTTCACCAAATGGGGATCGACTCAGCAACTCTGACGCGCATAATTAAGGCCATGAATGTACCGGGGCTTAGTAAGGAGCTGGTCAGGAATCACCTTGCTGCCTACAGAAAGCTATTAAAACAACGTCGAGCGGAGCTAAACCGGGAGGAATCCGTCTCGAGCTCAAAAGCTAGGGGCGACCACCATTGTAATGCTCAGGCATCAAGAGATACCCGGCCAAATCTAAGCATCAATCAAGCTAGCAACCCGACCACCGGCAAACTGAAAGCTGATCAGAATGTCCTCCCAGGCCATTTCAACACTTCTCAAGAGCGCGTGTCACAAGTACAGCGAGTGCGCACTCCTCCATTCGAGCAACAGTCGGCTGGTGCTCTGCCTGCCGCTGGTCAACCCACGACAGACGATTTCTTCGATGAGGGGCTCAATGCCTTGTTCAATCAGTGGGAAGCTGGCATGCTTGGACAGCCATGATCTAGCACCTGGCTCGGGGCACGATGGGTCGGTCACTACGAACACCCATAGGAAGAAGAACATGTTCACGAGTAGATCACTCATTTTATCCGTTGTAAAGTTCCTACGGGAACATTTTTCTTTAATGACTATAGTTAATTCTATATTAAAACCAACGCTATCGACAAACATCGTCATGCTCAGTTGTGATGATCCCTTGTTAGATTAAGTCTGAAACCAGAGACGGTCTTTAAAATTTTGAGTGGCCACGAACTCATTCCTCACCAAGCGCCCGGGATGCTGAAATGAAGAGTAACAACATGCACAGGGAAAATGTCACCTTCGTTTGAACGATGAAAAGGGGTTGAGAGAAGATCATAGCGTTAATTCCCATGGAGCTAAATGAATTAAACGGAGTCATTAATTGCGGGTCCACCGCTGCTCCCCACGTTCTCGGGCCTAGCAAATCATAAAAGGCGCCGAAAGATTGTAGACCCACCACTTTGAAGACTGAACTAGGGGACGAGCGCAATACTCGATGAAACCGAATCAATGCAAGAGAGTTTGTGATCCTATCACGAGGAAAAAGAAAGGGGAATATAGACGATGAGTAATTGCAGAATCTCGGGAGGAGCGCTTGCTTGCTGGTCTTCATATGCAGCCTGAAGGATGGTTCCAGGACACGCACAATCACTTGAGAAAATTTCTAGAGTGAGCAAACACGTAAGAGCGAATTGAGAAAGCTGAGTGAACTAGATCAGCCCGAGATACCCCGATCCATCATGTTTAAAAGTTATTCCCATCTGCTAGAAACGCCCGACCTGGACATTTCTGAGCACGAACTGCTGGGAGACTTTGAAGATCCTGGAGCTGAATCCTGCCCGAAGGCCATAGAGACTGACTCCTCCAGCGATGAAATTCTAGGTTTCAGCTACGAAGAAGGAGTATACAATGATGACCGGAGCCGGAAAAGGAAGCAACTACAACGCCACACTCCAGGCCAAATTCGAGAGCTCGAAGCTTTCTTCAATGAATGCCCCACTCCAAGCAGACAACAGAAAATGGAGTTGAGCCGAAAGATAGGATTGGAGCTTTCGAAGGTCAAGTTTTGGTTCGCCAACAAACGAACCCGGGTGAAACAGCAATACGCAGACCATGAGTTACTGGTCCTGAAGGAGGAGAATGAGAAGCTTCAAGCTGAAAGCGCGAGATATAAGGAAGCTCTGACCAAGGCCACCTGCCTTAATTGTGGTAATCCTGTTGTCCTCGGCGAGGTGTTCCTCGATGAACCATCCCTGTTGACGAATAACGCTCAGCTGTTACCGTATTCTCCACAGCATTTTCCGACACAGCCAGATACCGCCGGAGATCTGCATGAGCAAGTCAACACCATAGGATCAACACCAACATCCTCTGAGAAATGGGATATGAATCATCACAGGGGGAATTCTCTCAATGACGAACTCGCTGTTGCAGCCAGCCAATCCAAAGTCGGTGAGTCCCTCCCTGGACAACTTTTGAAACGACTAGATCCCGTAGAGAATAGCTACCGAAGTATTGACGATATTTTGGGTGATAAGAGAACAAGGTTTTACTGGACCTATGAGCTTCACACCAAATTTGTTGATGCAATTCGAGAACTGGGAGTTGATTCGGCTAGCCCACTGCGCATACTCGAGATTATGAATGTGCCGGGGCTCTCTAGAATTAACGTTGAGTCTCACCTCAAGTACTATAGGAGATTGCTAAGGGATGGAAGGATAGCGTTAAACCATCATAAAGCCAGTTGGAGCTCAAGTGCTGGGCAGAGTTACAACCATGATGATTGGAGAGCCAAGAGCACCCAACCGTGTTTCAGCAATGACGGGACTAGCAGTCGTGTCAGCGACTCCTCTAACCCAAATCAGAATGCTCCGCCGAGCTATCTCAATACTCCTCAGGAGTATATGCCACAGTTCCAGCACATAGAAATTCCTCAGTTTGAGCGCGAATCAGTCATTAATGTTGTCCTTGAAGCGGATCTGGCATTGGTAGAGAGTGCACATATGAACCTGCCGGTCATCGGAGGAAGTTCCAATTCGAGGGGTCAAATTGCTCACGGCGAGAGCAAAGAGAGGAATCCCTCGCCTACAGTCGACGACACCCAATCTGGGCACCAAGGGCTAGAAAGAACAGGTGATTTCCTTGATGAGGAGCTGGACACTTGGATCAATACTCTTCGGGAATGTATGTCTCAACCCCAACAGGGCAATGATGAAGGTTCCAGCTCAAAGACTCCAATCCCTCACAACGAAGGCAATGAAAGAAATCTGCCCCCAACAATCGTTGATACCCAACTTGAACATCAATGGCTCGAAGACCCGAGCAATTTCCTTGGCGATGAGTTCAATCTTTGGCTCGATCAATTTGGAGCCGGAGGACCATCGCAGTGGTGACGCGAGGCCGGTGATCAAACGTCTGATGCAAGGCATGGCTACTCGATGAAAAATGCTTCGAGAAAAGGGGTTGAATACTCCTATTGCATATGTTGTTGATCGCACTGTAAGGTTCCCACGGGAACATCTTTCATTAATATCTAGAACTAATTGCGCGTGAGTGTCAACATCACCCTTTGAGCATCTTCAAGCCGAAGGCCGTGGATTAATCACTTAATCCGTGGAGCAAGTTCCATGAACCATAATTATCACCCGCTGAGCGTAATGGGATCTACCCCTTCAACACGAAATACGTTTGGCCGCGAAGCCACCTATTTGGTAAAACGATGTATCGTTCCTAAACGATCTTCAATCGAATACCGAAGTAATGTATTCTTTCTTTTCCTTCTCAGATGATAAACATGGATAAATCACTCAATGAGTCATGTGTTCAAATAGCAGAACAGACGCTGCCCAGCTGGGGGCAGATGAACCATTGATGTTACAAACACTCCAAGCATGGATAGGCGGATTTGATAGAGGGGAATCGCCTTGGAGACGAATGAGTTTTTACATCCCACATACTACCTGTTAGGGTACATGAGGGTAGGATGTATCGTTTCAATTTTCAAAAAATTCGTGAACATACAATGATATGCTTCTTTTACATTTTCAGGGATCTCCAGCCACGGTGGACAGGTAGGTATCCCTTTCCCCCAATCCATTGAAGATGTTAAACCAAAAACACAGAGAGAAAAAGAAAAAAGCTTTCAAAATCTGATATCTAGAAAAGACATGGAATTCTAACTTCATTGGCATTCATGTTTTGAAACATGAGGTTGTCTGCACATGCATTGTGCACCATAAAATCCCCTTGACGGGTAAAATTTTTGGGAAAACGAAAGAGATTTTTCCAATCAAAAGTTGTTCAAAACTCTCAAAAGGATGTTTCCTCAAAAGAGAGGCAAGCTCAAATCCAAACACATCCTACATACACTTGAGAGATGAGTGGAGCGAATCAAATAGTAAAATCTGTACCTACGGAGGTAGGGACCATTCGCAGCGATTACATGGATTGGGACGACGGAGGCGTTCGTTTCATATCATAAACACTACAGGTGACCGTTGACAACCCACTTGAACGGCGGTTTTCATTCTTAACCCTGTCAAGAACCACCCCACACCGGGGCAAAAAGGAAGTAAGTCCAGCAGCATCAGGAGAAAATGGTTAGAAATTTTCTTGCTCGGACTAACATTAATCTTTGTGTGTTGTTTATATGGTAATCCAAGTGCCATAGGATGACGAGAAGCATTCATTCTCTATCCCACACACCATATCCTTTGCACAGCCAAGTTGAGCCTGCGAATTCATTTCATAAACCCCTGTTGGTGATCATGGGATGTTTCAAGATAGAAACTGCATCACTCCAAGAACGGAAGAAATCAAGAGATGGGATTTATAGAAAAATCTCATATCGGCGTTTAAATGTGCTATGATTCAAGTTGTATATCTAGCACAATTTTCTGAACATCGTAGTTCCAAAGGAAAAGAAAAGGCGGGATTTCAACAAAAAATCCCCAGCATCAAGAAAAAGCAAAGTGCCTGGTAAAAGCAAGGCCGATGCTCGTGAAAACTGTTTGATTGATCCCCAATAAAGCCTAGTTGGGAAGAGAGAAAAACCCATAAAGGAGTCAGATCAAGAAGACTGCTCCCCAAACGATGTCAGCCGTGGTGCAAAAACACGGACAGAATTGTCAATCTCTTAATACCACAAGAGACGTTCTCTAAAGGACTGGTGCACACCTCAAAATCGGTTGTACACCTCAAAAACTAAAGATGCAGAAAGGAAAGGACAGGTGGTAAATCAGCAATGATCACCAATGTCAAACCCGTCATGAATTCTGGGCCAAAAATAAGCTTTTTTTGGTCCCCAATCCTACCAACATCATAACCCTGAAACAGTCTTCTCTGACTAAGACACTTGGGTTAACATATAGCTTAGCTCGAAGAAGTACGAGCAAGACTATTTCTTTCTCATTTTGCAGGGTTCTTGACTTGTAAACCCGGAGCAGATGGCGAAAACTTTCGTTCAATGGCCTCGACTCCAAAGCGGGTCCCCCTTGAAAACCAAAATCCAAGCTCAACATTACGGTCCCGTGGAAGACCTCCCGACCGATCAAAATGTATGCGCTGCGAATGAGCCTAAAACCTAGGCACAGGTCAGTAGGGAATTGAGTGCGTCCCCTATAAAAAAAACCACTATAGCAAAACAGGTGAGAAGACCTCCTTGTCGAGAAATATTTCAATTGATGTTTTGAACAAACTCTTTTTGGAATTTTCAAACTGTTGATCCAGATTTTCCGTGCAAGGGATTTGTGATCACATTTGCATGTTGCAAGAAATGCTTTGGATAACCTCCAGCATCAAAATACGCATTTCACGATTAAAAATTAAGTCATACGGTTTTTGTCAAATGGACAGCCGTGGTCTTCCCAAAGATTACTAACGTTTTCTTGGTGGAGAAAAATCTTTCAGGCTCAAATTTCTGCAGGATACCTAGAGAACCCAGCTCCCAGAATGTCGCCTCGACAGACTCAAGTGAAGCTTTCACTGCTTCAAAGCTGAATTCCCGACAAACTTCGGGGTCTCCAAAAAAAAAGGGGGAAGAAAAACCCTTTTAAAAGAAAAAGTCCTATCAGACGTGGAGAACCCTCGTCCCAAGACCCATTTTCAAAATATCAAACAGTCTCATCGGACGTGGAGAACCCTCGTCATGAGACCCCTTTTTCAAAACTTAGGCAGTTTCATCGGACGTGGAGAACCCTCGTCATGAGACCCCTTTTCAAAATTTAGGCAGTCTCATCGGACGTGGAAAACCCTCGTCATGAGACCCCTTTTCAAAACTTAGGCAGTCTCATCGGACGTGGAGAACCCTCGTCATGAGACCCCTTTTCAAGAATCAGGCAGTCTCATCGGACGCGGAGAACCCTCGTCATGAGACCCCTTTTCAAAGTCAAATCAACGGTAGATACCGCCTGAAGGGTCAAACCAAGGTAGAAACCGCCTGAAGGGTCAAATCAACGGTAGATACCGCCTGAAGGGTCAAACCAAGGTAGAAACTGCCTGAAGGGTCAACTTATGGTAGATACCGCCTGAAGGGTCAACGTATGGTAGATACCGCCTGAAGGGTCAACACAAGGTAGAAACCGCCTGAAGGGTCAACACAAGGTAGATACCGCCTGAAGGATCAACTCATGGTAGAAACCGCCTGAAGGGTCAACACAAGGTAGATACCGCCTGAAGGGTCAACACATGGTAGATACCGCCTGAAGGGTCAACACAAGGTAGAAACCGCCTGAAGGGTCAAATCAAAGGTAGAAACCGCCTGAAGGGTCAACTCATGGTAGAAACCGCCTGAAGGGTCAAACCAAGGTAGAAACCGCCTGAAGGGTCACATATGGTAGAAACCGCCTGAAGGGTCACATATGGTAGAAACCGCCATAAGGGTCAATTCATTGGTAGAAACCGCCATAAGGGTCAACTCATTGATAAATATCGCAGTAAGGATCAATACAAAGGTCTGATCCACCATACGGATCAAAATCCTTGGCAAATCCCAAAGCGTGGGATGCGCCTTCCTTAGGTTCCTACCAGTTAGGAATCCCATCATGGTATGACCTACCATACAGGTCAGAGCTTAATCTCCCTAGGATATTCTGAATGACGAGTCCTAGGCATCTTCTTGAAAGTCGTCACAACCGGCAGCATCCGACAGGTGAGCTTCAGGTAAGCCTCTCTCACTCCGGCCCATGTTCAAATTGTTAGAGCAAACCGGGGATTGATTTGAGCTTTTATCAATAGGCTTAAGGATCCGATGTCATAACATTTCTTCTCTTATTTTCCCAGTTGAGTCGGTTAGGAATCAGGTGCCACCTTATCTTTGAGAGAAACCTCTAACGAGATTCCTCTCAAAGAGGGGCAGCTGTTGACACCTGATTTTTTACCATTTATTATTGTGATTTTTATTCTTTAAAATTAATTAAAAATATCAAAAAAGGTCATAAAATCACAAAATCAACTTTGGAAGCCTTGGTTTAGCCTTAGGAACCAATTTTGAACAAAAAATATTTTTCGGTATTTTTAATATTTTTCGAGTTTATTTAATTATAAAAATACCCAAAAAATCAGAAAAATACCATTCGTGGTCAGAAAAATACCCAAAAATATTCGATAATTTTGTTTTAATTTCCTCTCCAAGTGTGTCACTTTAAATCTCAAAAATTCGGCTCGGGTCACTATGTTCCTTCACAAACATAAACCCGAACCGAGCCTAAAAAAAAATCATTTTCGAGTCTTTTAGTTTTCAATTCTCACTTTTTATAAGCTATGACATTGGATTCTAAAGTCTTAAAGTGCAATTAGGTCAATTTGCCCACCAATTTAATCAATTTTTACCAAAAGGGCTTAATTGCACATTTTTCTTTCAATTAATCCCCGGTTTCACGGATGTATACGTATGCTCTACGTATTTATACTTCATATGTATTTATACGTTATGCATATTTGTACTGTTTGGTAACCTCTTTAACTCTTGTAATAATAATAATGGTTATTATTTTTAACACCTTTGTTAGTGCCTTTTTTTTAGCATTTTTGTATTGTGAGTGCTATTGCTAGTGCTATTTTTAAATAGCATTTTTTGTATTATAAATTGTGAGTGCTATTGTTAGTGCTATTTTTAAATAGCATTTTTGTATTATAAATTGTGAGTGCTATTGTTAGTGCTATTTTTAAATGGCATTTATTTATCATAAATTGTGAGTGCTATTATTAGATAGAATTTATAATTGTTAGTGCTATTTTTAAATAGCATTTTTGTATTATAAATTGTGAGTGCTATTGTTAGTGCTATTTTTAAATAGCATTTTTGTATTATAAATTGTGAGTGCTATTGTTAGTGCTATTTTTAAATGTCATTTATTTGTGAGTGCTATTTTTAGATAGAATTTATAATTGTTAGTGCTATTTTTAAATACAATTTATTGGAAGGTATTTTTGGCTATAAAAGGATGGCAAGAGTTTTGAGGTTGAGGGGGGAGACATTTTGTAGAGTGTGCAAATTTTTGAGAGCTTAGAGAGAAGAACACAAACACTCTCTATATTCTCATAATCTTGAGTGAGCAAAATATACTAAGTTCGGAATATTGATTCCGCATATTGCTAGCACAATTGTTGTGGAGTTATTAGTCGTCTCCCCATTCGTCAATTGGTGGTGCGTCCGAACTAGATGCCTAACACTTGTGGAGGCTGAGATCGAAGAACATCGAACCGACACCTCCGTTCAAGCACGCTACGAGAGGTAATCTATTTACTCCCTTTGAGCCTTTGTGATTTTTTTCGATTGAAATGCACGAAGTACGCCTCTGGAGATACATGTATGGGTTGTTATTTATTTCCGCTACGTGTTACGTGGATCCCAACAGTGGTATCAGAGCCAATCCTTAGGTGTTTTCGTGCATTTAATTGATTTTTTGCAATTTTTGCAATACTATGGCCAATATGTATTAACGAATTGTTCGTCTTACATGGCTAATGGAGGTTGATTATTTTATATGATAAATTAATCAACGTAGCAAAAATTGAGACTAAATCAATTTTGAATCGAAAATTTATGGCTATCTTATTTTACGTAAAAATTCTGAATATGATTCAACGTAGAATTTTTATTGTGCCTTCCTAAGTTTTAAATTGTGAATTTATTACTTACGTGGAAGGGTGGTGATCATGGAAAAATCCTAATCAATGTGATTGATGTATATATGAATGTATGATGATTATTTATATATTTGGGGTTGTAATTATTAAATGGAGGCTGCGTACTCCTTTTATTTTTCATGTAATCTTTATTTTTAGCATAGTCAATTGTTGATGTAAATGCTACGAGGATTACGTGGACGAGCCTTTTAAGTCGGCGAGCTCTTTGGGGCCCAATTCTTGAAGAGTTCAAGAAACCAAGAAGAAGCGAAGAGCGGCTCTCCGTTATTAAAATATTAAAATGATTAAATGTGGTCTCATTGGCTCGAGACCCATTAAATCATAATTCCATGATCACCACGTAGGATAGATGTTTATGTGATTGACATCTATTTATTTATTATGATTACGTGAGCATGTTAAACTGGTTAATGTGCAAAGTCAGACTTACCTCACCCAAAATTGCGCCTGCATGAAATCTTAATTAGGAAAATCACTCGCGTTAGGTACCGAAAGGGCGTTGGTAATGACACCGACGTAACCAAGTCCCCGAACCCAAAATCTCTGGTTCCGCAGAATTGATCGATCTCTCCCAATCGGTCAGTAAGGTTTCCGGTCTACCCTCCAAGAAAGACCGGTGGCGACTCCAAATGCATGCACAAGTTGCACATGCAACCACGACCACACTGAAGGTCGAAAGCGATCGACTCTTAGCGTCGAATCCTTTGAATAATACTCCCGCCGCGATTTGGTATGGGCCTGGGAGGGCCCGTGTTGACACCTGATTTTTTATCAGTCTTTCATAGTTTATTTTTAAAAAATTCATAAAAAATCTATAAAAAGTTAAAAAAAAATTAAAAAATCATCTTTGGTAGCCTTGACCAAGCTAAAGGAACCATTTTTGATAAAAAATAATTTTTCATAATTTTTAATATTTTTTAATATTTTCCAAAAATAGAAAAATACATGAAAAATGAAGAAAAATAGCGTTCGCTGTCGTAAAAATATAGAAAAATAGTCAATATTTTTATTTTAATTTCTTTTACATTTTGAACTCATAAATAGTCAAAATTCAAGTTCAATTGCATGTGTTTCTTCACGACGCATAGAGTTGAATTTAGCAAAAAAATGTCATTCGAGTATTTTAATTTATAAATTTCTACATCTTTTTTAGTCTTGACGTCCAATTAGATCGACCACCATCTACAATAAATGCCCCTTGCTGAATATTTTCGTTTTTGTTTCACATGATTTCATGGTGTAAAACGCCGAGTGGATCCCCAAATATAATCGGGTCGGTATGAGCTCGATAGCTCGTCCAAGACCAAACCAGGGCACGGCAAACCCCATGTGAGTACTCTCGAACTCCTTCGATGCTTCCTAATGCTTTTCTTAGGTTAGATCGTGTGTAGAATGGCTAGGACAGCTAAATTATTCTTGAGCTGTGATTGATAAATAGGACCTTACTAGGAATGCCATGTGATTTATTTGCATATCTAGATTCCTTGAGTTGGGCATTTTATTACTGATTTTGATTGCTAGGATAATCACTCCTATCTACATGAATTTCTAGATTTAGGGTTCATACCTTACTCATCCGCATGAATCTCAGGCTAGAAAATTCAGTCAACTTAGGTACCGAAAGGGCGTCAACTCTGACAGTTGGTGTAACTAAGTCCCCGAAACCATTTATCTGGTTCTCGCAGAATTGAATAGAAACTCCCAACTATTCGATTGGGTGGTCCAATCATACCCTAAAAAAATGATTGGTGGCGACTCCATGGCATGCACACTTAGCACATGTCACTAGACCACACTGAAAGTCGATCACGCATACCTCCGTTGCGATTTGGGTAATGGGCCTTGGGAGAGGCCCGCGTCCGACCAGACAGGACGGCCCATTAGCCCTCGAGAGCCCGACAACCTCAAGAGGGTCGCGACAGACTGGCGACTCCGCTGGGGATTGGTTCTTAACCATTTAGTGGACTTGAGCCGATTAAAAAGTTGATTGATTCTTCTAACCTAATTTTATGCAGATGCTCTCGAAAGTGAGGTGTATATGCTAACGAATGTGTTAGATGTTTTTGTAGACGGGAGAAATAAGGGGTGAAGTGCTTGTTAACTTTGTTTTATGCAGGCAGGAGTTTTAGATGTATGATTGTGTGAATGTTTATATTGAAGCGGTGATTGTTAAATAAAATGCATGTCTATTGCTTTAGCACGACACAATGAATACACACAATTGCGCCTAAAACCCCGGGCGCCCTCTTTAGGAACACAATAGAAGGAATTGAAAATGGAATCTCCGTGAGGAAAAACATGGGGTAATCCACTTTTCAATTCCGCTCACTTCGAACTATGGATTGAGTCCCAATGCAACGATAGTTGTGCAATGGAATCGGCTCTTCCCAGAATTCGAGGTGAGAACCTTGGCTTTAGGTACCAAGCCCTATCTTTTGATTTTTAGGAGTTTTCCCTCACTTGTCTCATGCGTTTGTCTATGGAAGGTTAGTATACCTAACACTGCTAAAAATACAGAGAAGCTTGATTTTCTCTTAAGTTTGGTTGGTAAGACTTTTCTATCCCTCGAACTTGTTACAGCTCTTAATCATTATATTCATTGCATAATTCCGGTGATTGGATTAAATGCCATTTTGAGGATAGATAGGTGTGTTTTCCTCCCAATGTTCTTGATGGAAGATGAAGATGGTGTCATCCCATTACGAGCGCCAAGTGGACAAGAAGAGCCTGCTATGGACATCATTAAGGTATCATCTAATGAAGATGACGATTTGGAATATGTGATCCTGAAGTCACGTCTCAAAGATCGAAACTGGGGCATCTCTAAGTATTAAGATCACATTCCTTTGTTTTAATTTTCATTTCTAGCCTTCTTGTATAGGATTTATTTTGCTGAGATCCTCTCTATCTGATCCCTTAGATTGATTGTATTAGGGATCTATTTGTGTTTATATACATTCAGATTGAAATTTGTTGTATTTCTATTGACTTGTCATTGGAATGTGATAGTGGCATTTCTTCTAATCACTCGAATACTCCAAAATCAATTTTATAATTCCTTTGGATGAAATTGAAATTGGAAGTCTTATACAACCTTTTGGCCGTATAGGGCAATACAATCCCAATTTCGCCAGAAGGAACTATAAACTTGAATTGGTTCATGCATGTTTTGCATCATTGGTAATCCACAATAATTGATCAAGAGTATTCGTGTTTTTCAAATTTAATGAAAAGATAGATATCCAAATTACTCTCGTTCTTAGCAAACGGCTTTAATTTGGATACCGTATCTTCAATTGAATTTAAAACACATCGTAATTGTGTACTTTTGAACATTCCATTGATTTTCTTGGAATTGATCAAAGGCGATTATCGTGAATTACATTCCTTTCAATGATATGCTTTCCTTTGAGGAATATTGATAAAAGCTTTTGCACAAGGCCAAAACCCTTGTAAATGCTCTTATCCCTATTAATCACAAGTAAGCATAAAATTGAAAGGATTTATGCTTTATTTTTCAAATTCTTTCTTTTGATTCTGCCTTTTCATTTGAAACAGGTTAAAAACAAGTAGAGAAGAGAAGTCTTTTTGTGGATAATCGCGGTGGGAGGTTCCTTTATCCGATCATAAGCAAGATTAAAAAATCAAGATGTACACGCTCGAATCATCAATGTCAAAGCGCAGCTTGCCTAGGTTGAGAGTGGTCAGGTGTTCGAGAAAGTCAGCCATACAGAAGTTGAGACACACACATTAGAGCTTTCATTCATTTCGCTCAATCGAGGGACCTTAAAAGCAGATCATACAAATCATCGGGGTGGAAACATAAAACCGCAATGAGCCCTAATTAGCATCACAAAGGAACCAAGTTGGCCCTCCATATTATTGATGCTTTGTTTATACTCACCACCTCGAGACTCGAGATCTGCAAGCTTAAGAAGAAGGCGTTTACATTCCCCTTTAAGCTCGGCAACCTTGGTCCCGTGATCTTCGGCGGCTATTTCTAGGTCCCGAACTAGTCCTCTCCCATGGGCTATATCCGCGGTAATGCTGTCAAGCCTTTCTTCCTGCCACTCACATTGAAACTTCAACACGACATTACGACGGTCGTGCTCATAGGTGGTCAGGGATAAGGCCAAGCGCTCCACCAAATTTCCCCTCTCGCGAAGCAACATCGAGACTCGCTTGTTGGCGAACTCAACAGCCTTTCTGTGACTATCGGCCACAAGGTTGGCCAACACCAAGCAGTTGGACCGATCCTCATAGCGAGCTCGCAAAACGTGAGCCACGGTAGCTTTTCGATGAGCGACACGGTAAGTCTCTAAAAAGTTTATAAAGAGGGTTGGGAAGATTCTATATTCCCTCTCTAAATTAGTGCCCTCGATGGAGGTGGTGTCTATTTCCACGAGCAAAATGCGGATTTCATCTTCAGTTTCTGGGTGATCGGCTATATGAGCATAGCCTCGACCGAGGAGGTTATAGAGTTTTTCCCACTGGGCTAAAATTTCGGCCGAGAAAGCGCGAATAGGAGAGGAGGTCATTTTCGTTGGAGTGAGGGAGAAGAAGATGAGTGTGGTAGAGTGATTAAAATAAGAAAAGGCAATTATGTAAGAGTGTTAATCTTCTCTGCATTAACTCCTCATTTTATAGCAACTCGAGAATGAAGAAAGGCACAGCAATAATGCTCGTGGAGCCAAGTTAATTGGGTAAAGCAGTTGTGGCTCTTTCGGTGAACCATCAGATCTGTCCCAGTCCGCGATTTCAGGCTTGATAAACCTAAAAAAGTTGTAAAAAGATATGTCGGTGTCACCATATTAAAATTGAGCGGGAGTTAAGCGCAACTATCGAAAAAAGTTGCGAAAGGATTTGGCGGTCCCATCATATTAAAAAACTGAGCAGGAGGCGAGCGTAGTTCCACCTTTTTGAAAATAAGTGGGAGACAGACATGGATATCGAGAAAAGGAAATCGATTTGGTGTCCCTCCACGTTGAAAAGAAGAAAGAAGACGACAAAGCGGGAAATACGAAATCTTGGGAGCAACGCTTGCCTGATGATCTTCATCCATGTTTAAAGAACGTTTCATGGGCATACAGAACCACTCAAAAGAAAATTTAGAGAGAGTGAGCATACATGAGAGAGTAGAGAACCCTGAGTGAGCAAAAATTGATCGAACATTTTTCGATCCAACATGTTTGAGGGTTACCATCAGTTGCTAGAGGCGACTGATCCAAAAATCTCAGAAAATGAACTACTGAGAGATCTCGAAGATTCCAGGATGGCGTCTGGTACCAGAACCACAGAACCCAACCCTTTCGGCAACGAAGTTCAGGATCTCAGCAGCGACGACAACAGCAGCAGCGATGGTCAATCCCGGAAAAGGAAACGTCGCCAGTGCCACACTCAGAATGAAATCCAAGAGCTTGAAGCTTTCTTTAGTGAATGCCCTCTCCCGAACATGAAACAAAGAAATGAATTGGGCCAGAAGCTAGGGATGAAACCTTTGAGGGTCAAGTTTTGGTTTCAAAATAAGCGAGCCAAATTGAGGGCTCAACACAGACGTCAAGAACTTGCGATTCTAAAGGAGGAAAACGAAAAGCTTCGAGCGGAGAACATGAGGTATAAGAAAGCTCCCAGCACTATCGCTTGCCTTAATTGCGGTGGCCCTATCACTCTCGGCGAAATGTTCCTTGATAAGCCTTATATGAGGATTGAAAATGCTCATTCACCACCCCACTCCCTCGAACCATCTTCGATACAATCGGATTTTGTTGGAGATATGCATGAACAAATCAATTCTACGAAGTCAATATCGATGCCTTCTAAAGGATGTGATATGCGTCACCATGATTGGAGTTTCCTTAACGATGAGCTTACTATCACGACTAACCAATCCAAAGCTGATGAATTCCCTCCACAACAATTTTCGGCTCGATCAAATTCTACTGGAAATAGGCCAGAGAGCAATAGCCAAGTTGTCAACACTGTTCCGGGTCGCAAGAAGACGAGGGTCAATTGGTCCCCCGAGCTTCATCTCAAGTTCCTTAGTGCGGTTCAGCAACTAGGGATCAACTCAGCATATCCAACGCGCATACTTGAGATCATGAACATACCAGGACTCACTAAAGATGGAGTCGCGAGTCACCTCAAGAGCTACAGAAGGGCGCTAAGACAGCGCCACACAGCACTGAACCTGAAAGAACTTAACTTGTGCCTAAACACTAGGCATGGCTATAACTACAATGCCCCTGAAGTAAGAAATACCCTGCCGAATCTAGGCACCGACCAAGCTGGTAGCAGCACCATCGACTACTTGGGCGCTAATCAAAATATTCCCTCGAATCATCTCAGCACCCCTCAAGAGTATATGCCACAAGTGCAGCAGGTACGAACTCCTTGGTTTGAGCAGCAACTTTTCGCTAGTGCTCTTCCTATCCCCGATCAACATATTGCGCCTAGTGTTCAAAGATCTGCCCGGCTTGGGCATATGATTTCGGAAGATCAAGCGGGCGGATGCTTTGAGGATTTTTGTTTCTCCCATTCCCAAATGGAAGGTGCTTTTGATAGTGAACCGATCAATCATCCTCTTATAATCTCGAGCAACGACGAAGGTTCTAGCTCGAAGAATCAGATCGCTCACAACAGAAACAGGAATCCTTCAACGCCAAGCGATGATGGTCAACCCGAATATCAGTTGCTCGAAGAATCAAAAGATTTCCTTGATGAGGAGCTCCATATCTGGATCGATCAGTTTAAAACTGATGGACTTATGAAGTTATGATCCAAAATGACGATTATATGTCTGATTCATGGTGTAGCTGGCTGATCACCGAGAATCCTCAAGGGAACTAGGCACATGTGAATGGATGTATCATTAATCTTTCTGTCATAAAGTCTTCCATGCAAGATAATCTTCCTTAATGCCTAGAGTTAATCTGGGGCAGCGATCAGTACTACCTGCGAGCATCATCATGCTTGAGTACGACAATCCCTTGTTAGATTAGAGTCGAGGCGAATCAATTGAACGCCACGAAGAAAAACATTTAAAGGCTTCACATAGGAAAATGCGAGCAAAAGCCCGAGCGAGCTCAAAGACGGTTAGCTCTGTATCGTTCTAAGGGACCTTTAGTCGTTATGAACTCTAAATTGAGCTTGTTTCATTCTCGATGGGGGTCGCTAACTGCTTCAAGAATTTTATAACAAAAAACGAACCAGTTAGGGACGCCAATAGTGCTGTGTCCTGGTAGTCAGTGAACTGGAAGTGGTACGAAACGTCAGGAGTTCGATCTCAGGATTGAAAAATCATTTTATCAGTTTGTCTATCACCCGATGAAGTTCAAAGAGATTCGACGCAGATGACTATAGAACTTGGGGCAATTCGAAAATCATCGATTCATTTTCATCAAGCGGCGAAGTTGGTATTGTAAAATGTGAAGCATGCAAATGACAAATCCGAAGCAGAAGGAGATGAATCATGATTCGCTTATCCAAGGTCGGGATTTCAACCTTCGACTAAAGCCAAATCTAGGATGAGTTTTTGATCTTGCCCACTCGACAAAACCCATCTCCACTGAAAATGGGGGCAAACCATTCCTACATCTGGAAAGCATGTCGAAGCCGAAGACATCAAATTCATCGTTTGATCCGTGGGGCAAGTCCCCGAAGCGATATTTATCATCCGCAGAGCGTAATGGAATCCATCCTTTCAATGTAAAACACATTTGGCCGCGGAGCCACCCATTTGGTAAAAAGAACGTATCGTTCCTAAATGATTTTCAATCAGATGCGGGGATAATGTTCTCTCATTTTCCTCTCAGGTGATGAACAGAGATGAGGCACCCAAGAAGCCATGCATTCAAATAACAAAATAGTGCATGAAACACGCCCAAAAAGATGAATGAATCTCCTCCGACGTAAATCCTCGAGGTGGATTCGTTGCCCAACCAGACGAAGAAATCATGGCCACAAGCTTAAGGGCCGGCTTCTACAATTCGCACATTGGCATGCAGAATGGAATTCAAATCAAGAGTAAAGTAGTATCGTCCCAATTTGTTTTGAATTTGGAAACCCAAAATAATGCTTAATATTTATCCTTGGCAGGAGCTCGCCATCAGGGCAGACATGTAAGTTTCATTTTTCTCCAAAAACCAAGAAGTCGAAAGAACTTTAGAACACCCAACAATCTTGTGTTACTATGTGAAGTGCAGATTTTCACAACCCTTGTACACTCGTTGGAGCATATGACCAAGGGTAAGATGTATCGTTCCAATTTTTGTAAAGTTTTAGAATATACAATGACATATCCCTTTTATATCTCCAGGATCTCCAGCCTCGATGGGCAGGTAAGTATCCCTTTTCCCAATTCATTGGAGATTAAAAACTTTCAGAATTAATTCGATTCTCACATCTAAAAAGACATAGAATTCTTACTTTATTGACATTCATGTTTTAAAACATGAGATTGTCTGAACATGAATTACACATGTATGGTGCATCATAAAATCCCTTTGAAGGATAAATCTTGATGAAATGAAATGAATTTTTCCAACAAGAGTCGTTTGAACTGTTCAAAAGGGTATTTTCTCATAAGAGAAGCGAGCCTAATCCAAACACGTCCCATACACACTTGAGAGATGAGGAGATTGGAAATGATAGCGAAACCTTAACCTATGGATATAAGGGTCATTCGCAACGATTACATGGATCGAGATGACAGAGGCATTTATTTCTTCATTCCAAACACTACAGATGCCCATTGAGAACCCCATTGAACGGCGATTTTCATTCTCAACCCTGTCAAGAACCACCCCACATTGGGGCAAATGAAGGTTAGTCCATCAGTATCAGAAAGTAAACGGTTAGAAATTTTCTTGCTCGGACTAACATAAATCTTTGTGTGTTTATATGATAATCCAAGTGTCATAGGATGACGAGAATAATTCATTTCTCTATCCTACACACTGTTATCCTTTGCACAACCAAGTTGAGCCAGCAAATTCATTTCATCAACCTATTGGTGATCATTGCATATTCCAAAGCAAAGGCAACATCACTCTAGGAATGGAAGCGTGCCAAAGTTTAAGTTGCATATCTAGCATGATTGCCGAAAATCCTAGCTCCAAAAGAAAAGAAAAACACGGGATTAAAAAAAGGGGGAAAAGAAAAATCCCTAGACATCAAGAAAAAGCAAAGTGCCTGGTAAAAAGCAAGGCTGATGTCTATTCAAAATATCCCCAGTAAAGTCTAGAGAGACGATGAAAAGACCCTGCAAAGGAGTTAGATCAAGATGACTACTCTCCAAATGATGTCGTGCTCAAATTGCAAACACACAAACAGACGGTCTCTTAATGTAACAAGAGACGCTTTTAAACATCCTTGTGCGCTCTAAAAGAGGAGTGTACACTTCAAGAAATGGAGATGTTCTTCGAATGACATGTGGCAAATTTGCAATGATCACCAATGTCAAACCCTTCACAATTTCTGGGCAAAAAATAAGCCTTTTTCGGTCTCCAATCCTTCCAATGTTACAACCCTGAAGTAGTCTTATCTGACTAAGACACTTGGGTTAATGTATAACTTAGCTCAAAGAAGTACGAGCAAGACTATTTCTTTCTCATTTTGCAGGGTTCTTGACTTGTAAACCCGGAGCAGATAGTGAAAAATTTCGTTCAACGGCCTTGACTCAAAAGTGAGTCCCCCTTGGAAACCGATATCCAAGCCTAACACTACGGTCCCGTGAAAGACCTCCTGATCGGTCGAAATGTATGCGTTGCGAATGATCCTGAAACCCAGGCACAAGTCGGTAGGAAATTGAGCACTTTCCCTATTAAAGATCATTATCACAGAGCAGTGAGGAGCCTTCTTGGGTGAGAAATACTCCAATGGATGTTTTGAGCAAACTCTTTTTGAAATTTTCAAATTGTTTGATCTAGAGTTTCCGTGCAAGGAATTTATGATCACATCTGTATATGGCAGGAATGTTTTGGATAACCTCCAACAATCAAAATGCACATTTCATGACTAAAACTTAAGTCGTAGAATTTTGTCAGTTAGATAATTATTGTCTTCCCAAAGATTACTAATATCTTCTTGGCGAGGAAAATTTTTTCAGGTCTAAGCTTTTTGCAGGACTTTTGGCCACCCCAAAGACTGGGTGCGTCATCCTTAGGTGAAGCCTTTTAGTAGGCAAATCTTTTCTAAGACCGATCCACAGAATGATCGAGTCTCCGACTAGCCCCGAAGAGCGGGTACGTCATCCTTTGATTCATATCAATTTGGAATCTCATAAATGGTAGAAACCGCCTGAAGGGTCAACTCAATGGTAGAAACCGCCTGAAGGGTCAATCAACGGTAGAAACCGCCTGAAGGGTCAACACAATGGTAGAAACCGCCTGAAGGGTCAACTCAATGGTAGAAACCGCCTGAAGGGTCAATCAACGGTAGAAACCTCCTGAAGGGTCAACACAATGGTAGAAACCGCCTGAAGGGTCAATGTATGGTAGAAACCGCCTGAAGGGTCAACCAATGGTAGAAACCGCCTGAAGGGTCAAAACAATGGTAGAAACCGCCTGAAGGGTCAATGTATGGTAGAAACCGCCTGAAGGGTCAACCAATGGTAGAAACCGCCTGAAGGGTCAACTCAATGGTAGAAACCGCATGAAGGGTCAATGAATGGTAGAAACCGCATGAAGGGTCAAAGGACTGGTAGAGACCGCCTGAAGGATCAACCCAATGGTCCGATCCACCATACGGATCAAAACCTTGATGAATCCCGAACGCGGGAGGAGTCGTTTTCCCTAATAAGCCTTACATTAGGCAAGCCATTTCTAGTTTAGTCCACCACACGGATCAAAACCCTTGGCAAATTCCCAAATGTGGGATGCGTCTTCCTTAGGTTCCTATCAGTTAGGAATCCCATTATGGTTTGACCTACCATACAGGTCAGAGCTTAACATCCCCAGGACACTCCGATGACAAGTCCTTAGGAATCTACTTGAACCCATCAGACACAGCAAATGCCGCAAGCATTCGGCAGGTAAGGGGCAGGGAAGTCTATCTACTCCTTAACTTTCTTACATCATATCAGGGAATTGAATGAGCACATCTCTTTTTAAGGAAAAGCACACATTGATGGGCATGAAAATTGGATGTCATGATTTCTTTTCTTTTCCCAGTCGAGTTGATCGGAACACAGGTGTCACCTTGTCTTTGAGAGAAACCTCTGACGAAATTCCTCTCAAAGAGGGGCAGCTGTTGACACCTGATTTTTTTATCAGTCTTTCATAGTTTATTTTTAAAAAATTCATAAAAAATCTATAAAAAGTTAAAAAAATTAAAAAATCATCTTTGGTAGCCTTGACCAAGCTAAAGGAACCATTTTTGATAAAAAATAATTTTTCATAATTTTTAATATTTTTTAATATTTTCCAAAAATAGAAAAATACATGAAAAATGAAGAAAAATAGCGTTCGCTGTCGTAAAAATATAGAAAAATAGTCAATATTTTTATTTTAATTTCTTTTACATTTTGAACTCATAAATAGTCAAAATTCAAGTTCAATTGCATGTGTTTCTTCACGACGCATAGAGTTGAATTTAGCAAAAAAATGTCATTCGAGTATTTTAATTTGTAAATTTCTACATCTTTTTTAGTCTTGACGTCCAATTAGATCGACCACCATCTACAATAAATGCCCCTTGCTGAATATTTTCGTTTTTGTTTCACATGATTTCATGGTGTAAAACGCCGAGTGGATCCCCAAATATAATCGGGTCGGTATGAGCTCGATAGCTCGTCCAAGACCAAACCAGGGCACGGCAAACCCCATGTGAGTACTCTCGAACTCCTTCGATGCTTCCTAATGCTTTTCTTAGGTTAGATCGTGTGTAGAATGGCTAGGACAGCTAAATTATTCTTGAGCTGTGATTGATAAATAGGACCTTACTAGGAATGCCATGTGATTTATTTGCATATCTAGATTCCTTGAGTTGGGCATTTTATTACTGATTGTGATTGCTAGGATAATCACTCCTATCTACATGAATTTCTAGATTTAGGGTTCATACCTTACTCATCCGCATGAATCTCAGGCTAGAAAATTCAGTCAACTTAGGTACCGAAAGGGCGTCAACTCTGACAGTTGGTGTAACTAAGTCCCCGAAACCATTTATCTGGTTCTCGCAGAATTGAATAGAAACTCCCAACTATTCGATTGGGTGGTCCAATCATACCCTAAAAAAATGATTGGTGGCGACTCCATGGCATGCACACTTAGCACATGTCACTAGACCACACTGAAAGTCGATCACGCATACCTCCGTTGCGATTTGGGTAATGGGCCTTGGGAGAGGCCCGCGTCCGACCAGACAGGACGGCCCATTAGCCCTCGAGAGCCCGACAACCTCAAGAGGGTCGCGACAGCCCGCGCCAATCCAAAGCCCGCGATCCGCACTCCGGTGCTGGGGAAAGGCCCGCGATCAGTAATCCATTAGCCGCGTCCGCCTTCGGACGGGTCGCGACAGCTGGCGACTCCGCTGGGGACTTTGTTCTAGAACCTATCGTTCTAGACCTCAAGTGGCCTTAGGCCGTAATTAAAACGCTGAGTGATTTTTCTAACCATGCAGGCGCTCTTGAAGGTGAGGTAAGTCCGCTTACGATAGGTGTTATATTGTCGCGACCCGTCCGAAAGCGGACGCGGCTAATGGATTACCGATCGCGAGTCTTGGATCGGCGCGGGCCCTCCCAGGCCCATACCAAATCGCGGCGGGAGTATTTTTCAGAAGGATTCGACGATAAGAGTCTGATCGCTTTCGACCTTAGTGTGGTCGTGGTGGCATGTGCAACTTGTGCATGCATTTGGAGTCGCCACCGGTCTTTCTTGGAGGGTAGACCGGAAACCTTACTGATCGATTGGGAGAGATCGATCAGTTCTACGGAACCAGAGTTTTTGGCTTCGGGGACTTGGTTACGCTGGTGTCGTTACCAACGCCCTTTCGGTACCTAACGCGAGTGATTTTCCTAACTAGGATTTCATGCAGGCGCAATTTTGGGTGAGGTAAGTCTGACTTTGCACATTAACCAGTTTAACATGCTCACGTAATCATAATAAATAAATAGATGTCAATCACATAAACATCTATCCTACGTGGTGATCATGGAATTATGATTTAATGGGTCTCGAGCCAATGAGACCACATTTAATCATTTTAATATTTTAATAACGGAGAGCCGCTCTTCGCTTCTTCTTGGTTTCTTGAACTCTTCAAGAATTGGGCCCCAAAGAGCTCGCCGACTTAAAAGACTCCCCCACGTAATCCTCGTAGCATTTACATCAACAATTGACTATGCTAAAAATAAAGATTACATGAAAAATAAAAGGAGTACGCAGCCTCCATTTAATAATTACAACCCCAAATATATAAATAATCATCATACATTCATATATACATCAATCACATTGATTAGGGATTTTTCCATGATCACCACCCTTCCACGTAAGTAATAAATTCACAATTTAAAACTTAGGAAGGCACAATAAAAATTCTACGTTGAATCATATTCAGAATTTTTACGTAAAATAAGATAGCCATAAATTTTCGATTCAAAATTGATTTAGTCTCAATTTTTGCTACGTTGATTAATTTATCATATAAAAACAATCAACCTCCATTAGCCATGTAAGACGATCAATTCGTTAATACATATTGGCCATAGTATTGCAAAAATTGCAAAAATCAATTAAATGCACGAAAACGTCTAAGGATTGGCTCTGATACCACTGTTGGGATCCACGTAACACGTAGCGGAAATAAATAACAACCCATACATGTATCTCCAGAGGCGTACTTCGTGCATTTCAATCGAAAAAAAAATCACAAAGCCTCAAAGGGAGTAAATAGATTACCTCTCGTAGCGTGCTTGAACGGAGGTGTCGGTTCGATGTTCTTCGATCTCAGCCTCCACAAGTGTTAGGCATCTAGTTCGGACGCACCACCAATTGACGAACGGGGAGACGACTAATAACTCCACAACAATTGTGCTAGCAATATGCGGAATCAATATTCCGAACTTAGTATATTTTGCTCACTCAAGATGATGAGAATATAGAGAGTGTTTGTGTTCTTCTCTCTAAGCTCTCAAAAATTTGCACACTCTACAAAATGTCTCCCCCTTCAACCTCAAAACTCTTGCCATCCTTTTATAGCCAAAAATACCTTCCAATAAATTGTATTTAAAAATAGCACTAACAATTATAAATTCTATCTAAAAATAGCACTCACAAATAAATGACATTTAAAAATAGCACTAACAATAGCACTCACAATTTATAATACAAAAATGCTATTTAAAAATAGCACTAACAATAGCACTCACAATTTATAATACAAAAATGCTATTTAAAAATAGCACTAACAATTATAAATTCTATATAATAATAGCACTCACAATTTATGATAAATAAATGCCATTTAAAAATAGCACTAACAATAGCACTCACAATTTATGATAAATAAATGTCATTTAAAAATAGCACTAACAATAGCACTCACAATTTATAATACAAAAAATGCTATTTAAAAATAGCACTAGCAATAGCACTCACAATACAAAAATGCTAAAAAAAAGGCACTAACAAAGGTGTTAAAAATAATAACCATTATTATTATTACAAGAGTTAAAGAGGTTACCAAACAGTACAAATATGCATAACGTATAAATACGTATGACGTATAAATACATAGAGCATACGTATACATCCGTGAAACCGGGGACTAATTGAAAGAAAAATGTGCAATTAAGCCCTTTTGGTAAAAATTGATTAAATTGGAGGGCAAATTGACCTAATTGCACTTTAAGACTTTAGAATCCAATGTCATAGCTTATAAAAAGTGAGAATTGAAAACTAAAAGACTCGAAAATGATTTTTTTTTAGGCTCGGTTCGGGTTTATGTTTGTGAAGGAACATATTGACCCGAGCCGAATTTTTGAGATTTAAAGTGACACACTTGAAGAGGAAATTAAAACAAAATTATCGAATATTTTTGGGTATTTTTCTGACCACGAATGGTATTTTTCTGATTTTTTGGGTATTTTTATAATTAAATAAACTCGAAAAATATTAAAAATACCGAAAACTATTTTTTGTTCAAAATTGGTTCCTAAGGTTAAACCAAGGCTTCCAAAGTTGATTTTGTGATTTTATGACCATTTTTGATATTTTTAATTAATTTTAAAGAATAAAAATCACAATAATAAATGGTAAAAAAAATCAGGTGTCAACAGCTGCCCCTCTTTGAGAGGAATCTCGTTAGAGGTTTCTCTCAAAGATAAGGTGGCACCTGATTCCTAACCGACTCAACTGGGAAAATAAGAGAAGAAATGTTATGACATCGGATCCTTAAGCCTATTGATAAAAGCTCAAATCAATCCCCGGTTTGCTCTAACAATTTGAACATGGGCCGGAGTGAGAGAGGCTTACCTGAAGCTCACCTGTCGGATGCTGCCGGTTGCGACGACTTTCAAGAAGATGCCTAGGACTCGTCATTCAGAATATCCTAGGGAGATTAAGCTCTGACCTGTATGGTAGGTCATACCATGATGGGATTCCTAACTTGTAGGAACCTAAGGAAGGCGCATCCCACGCTTTGGGATTTGCCAAGAATTTTGATCCGTATGGTGGATCAGACCTTTGTGTTGATCCTTACTGCGATATTTATCAATGAGTTGACCCTTATGGCGGTTTCTACCAATGAATTGACCCTTATGGCGGTTTCTACCTTGAGTTGACCCTTCAGGCGGTTTCTACCTTTGATTTGACCCTACAGGCGGTTTCTACCTTCAGTTGACCCTTTAGGCGGTATCTACCTTGATTTGACCCTTCAGGCGGTTTCTACCTTGATTTGACCCTTCAGGCGGTATCTACCTTATTTTGACCCTTCAGGCGGTATCTACCTTGATTTGACCCTTCAGGCGGTATCTACCTTCATTTGACCCTTCAGGCGGTATCTACCTTATTTTGACCCTTCAGGCGGTATCTACCTTGATTTGACCCTTCAGGCGGTATCTACCTTCATTTGACCCTTCAGGCGGTATCTACCTTTGTTTGACCCTTCAGGCGGTGTCTACCATCAGTTTTGACTTTGAAAAGGGGTCTCATGACGAGGGTTCTCCACGTCCGATGAGACTGCCTAAATGAAAAGGGGTCTCATGACGAGGGTTCTCCACGTCCGATGAGATTTCCTGAATTTTGAAAAGGGGGTCTCATGACGAGGGTTCTCCACGTCCGATGAGACTACCTGAATTTTGAAAAGGGGTCTCATGACGAGGGTTCTCCACGTCCGATGAGACTGCTTGATTTTTGAAAATGTCTCATGACGAGTGTTCTCCACGTCTGATGAGATTGTTTGATATTTGAAAAGGGGTCTCATGACGAGGGTTCTCCACGTCCGATGAGACTACCTGAATTTTGAAAAGGGGTCTCATGACGAGGGTTCTCCACGTCCGATGAGACTGCTTGATTTTTGAAAAGGGGTCTCATGACGAGGGTTCTCCACGTCCGATGAGACTACCTAAATTTTGAAAAGGGGTCTCATGACGAGGGTTCTCCACGTCCGATGAGACTGCTTGATTTTTGAAAAGGGGTCTCATGACGAGGGTTCTCCACGTCCGATGAGACTACCTAAATTTTGAAAAGGGGTCTCATGACGAGGGTTCTCCACGTCCGATGAGACTGTCTGATTTTGAAAAGGATTTTTTTTTAAGGGTTTCTCTTCCCCAAGAAAATATTGGTAATCTTTGAGAAGACAGCAATTGTCCAATTGACAAAATTTTATGACTTAAGCTTTAGTCATGAGATGTGCATTTTGATGCGGGAGGTTATCCAAAACATTCTTGCAACATGCAAATGTGATCACAAATCCCTTGTATGGAAAATCTGGATCAACAGTTTGAAAATTTCCAAAAAGAGTTTGCTCAAAACATCAATTGGAATATTTCTCGACAAGGAGGCTGTTGACACCTAAATTTTGATCAACTTTTTTTTCCTTTATTTTTCGAAAATTCATAGAAAATCCATAAAAAGCTAAAAAATTACAAAATCAACTTTGGTAGCCTTGGCCAAGCTAAATGGACCATTTTGGATAAAAAAATATTTTTTCATATTTTTTATTATTATTATTTTCGAAAAATATAAAAATAAAAAGAAAATAAAAAAAGTAGTATTCGAGGTCACAAGAATATATACAAATAGTCGGTATTTTTATTTTTAATTTTCTTTACTTTAGGACCTCATAAAATAGTAAAATTCAGGTTCGATTTTAGGTGTTCTCTGATCACCATAAAATTGAATTTGGCAAAAATATTAATAATGATTAAAAGGAAAAGGAGTGAAAACATCATCATTTAAAAGGAAAAGGGGACTAATCATTTTGTCTTCGCTTTTGATTATTTTATTATTATTTTTACTTTAGTATTTTATTATATTATTATTATATTATTTTATTATTATTATTTTATTTTTATTATTATTTTACTCTTCCCCCCTCCCGCTCATCATCCGTCGCCTCCTCTTCTTCCTTCTTTCTTCTTCTTCTTCCTCCTCTTCTTCTTCTTCTTCCTCCCTCCTCTTCCTAGTTTTTTGGTTTTTCATTTTTTTTCCTCCCTTGGATTACGCCGACCACCCTCACCACCACCTTGCTCCGCCACCCTCCGACGCCGTGCCGAGATCCCGTCCATCTTGCTGTTTATCGCGGCCTCGTGGAGCTCCTGGATACCGCAATCCCCCTCATCATCTCCCTCAACTCTCTCTTTCATTTTCGTTTTTTATTTCTCTCGCTCAGCTCGCCGCCCAGACCCAAAACCGTCCGGTTTTTCGGCCATAACTCTTTCGTTAGGAATCGTATGAGGACGAGCCATATACTGTTAGAAAGCTTATTCTCTTGCCGTTCTAACGACATATTATGAGTCCAATTTGGCCCAGCCATTTGCCTTGTAGAGCCGTTTGAATGAGCAAAGGTCGCTGCTGACCCTGTACCGACCAGTTTCTGCCGCCGCCGTCGTCCTCCACTATCAGCCATTCCGGCGACCTTTGCGCCTCCCTCTGACCACCACAGGTTAAGTTAAGATGTCCTTAACAATTTCCCGTTGGTTTCATGAATTTTCGAGGTCTGGTTAAATTATGGTGATTTTTTGAAAAACAGTCGACGAAAATCGAGCGAATTGAGGTAATGTGGTCATATCTCACTCATTTGGACTCCTTTTAAGGTGAAATTTTCGGTGATGGCTTCCTAAGAGGATAGGCTATGTTCTGGAGTTTTAAGGTTGCTAAATATTTGCTGTGTATTTACTTTATGTCATAGCATTTCTATATTTCGCATAAAAGACCCAGAATCGGAAGGCCGAGCCTCTTGTTGGTGTCTAAATATTTGCTGTGTATTTACTTTATGGCATAGCATTTCTATATTTCGCATAAAAGACCCAGAATCGGAAGGCCGAGCCTCCTGTTGGTGTCTAAATATTTGCTGTGTATTTACTTTATGTCATAGCATTTCTATATTTCGCATAAAAGACCCAGAATCGGAAGGCTAAGCCTCCTATTGGTGTCCAAGGTGTTTTATTTATTTATTTTCTGTAAATTATATTGTGCTACCCCAGAATCGGAAGGCCGAGCCTCCTGCTGGTGGTTTATACCCCCCACACATTGTTGCACGAGCACCGACGGACTCCGACGTCGTAAAATTCACCGGATCTCATCTCCTTTGCTTATGTTTATGTTGTATAATGACTTAATATCTTCTTTATTTTTTGCATTGTGTTGCGTCCTATAAAAACAAAAACAAAAAAATGCTAGATCGGACGTCTGCAGATGAGCCACGTGTCGTGATTAGGTGATTTTCAGAATAAAAAAAAATTTCAAAAAAATGAATTATTAAGGAAAAATTCAAAAAAAAATTGAGAAAAATTGCAGAAAATTCCTAAAAAAATTCTAAAAATTTTTGAAGGCTGAAAATGACAAAAAAATTGATTTATTTCCATTTTTTTGGATTTTCTCCCATTTAATCCAAAATGGCGATTCTACCCCTCAAAGGGTAAATCGTCTTTGATATTCCGATGAATTGTGGAAATTGCTTAGAATTTGGTGATGGGCCAGATAGGTGGCTAAACCTTATGTCTAAGATTTCCACATTTCATTCCCATTTTTAGAAAATTACGATTTTACCCCTTCGAATGGTAAATCGGTTTCTAAAATTCCAGAAAATCATGAAAATTGCAAAAAAAAAAATAGGAAATGGGTCAATTGAGTGACCAAACCTATTTTTGACATTGTTTTACTCCGGATTCATTCCGAAATGACGATTTTTCCCTTTTTAGGCAAATCGTCCCTTTTGTCTCAAAATTACGACTTTACCCCTGATGGGTAAAATCATGTCTAAATCATTCCTAAGCTTGATTGATACTTATTTAGGCTAATAGAGCCTTATTAGGAGTGTCATGTTGATTTGATGTGATTATTTTACATATTTGGATTCATTGATTTGCGCATTTTATTATTGATTGTGATTGCTAGGATAGTCATTCCTATTTGCATGAATTCCTAGATTTAGGATTCGTACTCCACTCATCTGCATGAAATCTTAGGTAAGAAAATTCAGTCAACTTAGGTACCGAAAGGGCGTCAACTCTGACAGTTGACGTAACTAAGTCCCCGAACCCATTTCTCTGGTTATCGCAGAATTGAATAGAAACTCCCGACTATTCAATAGGGTGGTCCAATCATACCCTCCAAAAAATGATTGGTGGCGACTCCATGGCATGCACACTTAGCACATGTCACCAAACCACACTGAAGGTCGACTACGCATACATCCGTTGCGATTTGGGTAACGGGCCTTGGGAGAGGCCCGCGTCCGACCAGACTGGACGGCCCATTAGCCCTCGAGAGCCCACATGCAACCTCGAGAGGGTCGCGACAGACTGGCGACTCCGCTGGGGACTTTAGAGAACTTGAGCCGATTAAAAAGGTGATTGATTTTTCTAACATGTTTTATGCAGATGCTCTTCAAGGTGAGGTACGTACTTTAACCCTTGAGGTGTTAAATGTTTTTGCAGATTGGAGAAATAAGGGGTGGAGTACTTGTTAACTCTGTTTTATGCAGGTTGGGCATAGGAATGAATGATTGTGTGTATGTTTTATATTGAAGCGGTGATTGTTAAATAAGATGCATGTTTATCGCTTTAGCACGACACCGAAAATACACACAACCGCGCCTAAAACCCCGGGCGCCGCCTATAGGAAAACAATAGAAGGGATTGAAAATGGAATCTCCGTGAGGAAAAACACGGGGTAATCCACTTTTCAATTCCGCTCACTTCGAACTATGGATCGAGTCCCAATGCAACGATAGCTGTGCAATGGAATCGGCTCTTTCTAGAACTCGAGGTGGGAACCTTGACCTTAGGTGCCAAATCATTTGATTTTTAGAAGTTTTATCCTCCCTTGTCTAATGTGCATGTCTTTAGATGGTTGGTATATCTAAAACCACCTAAAAAAAAAAATCGGTGATCCTGGAGTCACATCTCGAAGATTGGAACTGGGGCATCTCCAAGTGTTCGGGCCACATTCCTTTGATTGATTTGACATTCTTAGTCCTCTTGTATAAAATTAATTTTGCTGAGATCCTCTATATCTCGTCCCGTAGATTGATTGTATTAGGGATCTATTTGTATTGTATATATCTTGATAAGGCTCATTTCTATCGAAAATGGGGGCAAATTCCCCAAACCCGTGGAGCATAGTGGAATTCGTCCCTTCAGTGCAAAACACATTGGGCCGCAGAGCCACTCGTTTGGTGAAAGGACGTATCGTTCCTAATTGATTTTTAATCAGATCTGGGGATAAGTTTTTCTCCATTCTTTTTATCTCAGGACGTCTCTCCTCTAACAAAGTCAATAGACGCAATAACAGAGTCGTCCGCATCAGAATCAAACCCCAAGATACGAATTTGGGTGAACGGTAACCTTGTATCGTTCCAATTTGGTCTTCCAAGACCACATGCCTAACGTGAGTTTTTACTCATTTTACAGGAAGTTGTTGGCGCTGAAAGCCTCAAATGAAAATAGCGCGCTAACAGGGAGGCGAATAGAATCATTGGCCTTAGAAGTCAGGATTCCAGGAGATGGTCTTTGATTATAAGACCTAGTGGATGGTAAAAAGTATCGCTCCTACGTCACATGCTTTGACATGCATTTTGATAAAATCTTCTTTTTTTTCCTTGAATAAAAGGAACCTTGAAGAATGGCGCTGGAGTGCGCCCAAAAACACAAATGGATCTTCTCTGGGGCAAATTCTTGAGAAGGATTCGTCGCCCAACCAGATGGGAGATCAAGGACACAAGATAGAGGGCCAAATTATGCAAGCCGCGCGTTTGTGTTCAAACGAAAACACAAAACAAGAACAAGGCGGTATCGTTCCAATTTGTCTTGAATTTTGGAACGCAAACTGACACCTAATTCCCTTCTTTGACAGGGGCTCGCCATCAAGGCGAAACAGGTTTTCACATCCCGTGTATTACCCAATGGAACACATGACCAAGGGTAAGATGTATCGTTCTAATTTATTGAAAAATTCATGAACGTACAATAACATGTTTCTTCCGCATTTTCAGGGATCTCCAGCCGCGGCGGGTAGGTAAGTATCCCTTTTCCCCAAGTCGTTGAAGATAAAAAAAGTGTTAGGACTCTTTCAATCATTATGTCTGAAAAGAGGCATCGAATTTTTAAACTCATAGACATCCACAGTTGAAGTTGGGAGGTTGTCTGAACATGAATGAAACATGCATGTGCATCATAAAGCCCATTGGGAGGAAATTTTTCGGAGAAAACAAAAAGAATTTTTCCAATAAAAATTGTTCAAACCGTTTAAGGGTGTTTTCTCAGATGAGAGGCGAATCCTAATCCAAACATGTCCAATACACACTTGAGAGATGAGTGAAGTGAGCAGATAACAAAATCTGGGTCTACGGGGGTAAGGACAATTTGCAGCGATTACATGGGTTGGGAAGACGGAGGCATTCGTTTCATATCCCCCAAACACTACAGGTGACCGTTGATAACCCATTTGAACGGCGGTTCTCATTCTTAACCCTGTCAAGAACCACCCCACACCGGGGCAAAAAGGAAGTAAGTCCAGCAGCGTCAGGAGAAAATGGTTAGAAATTTTCTTGCTCGGACTAATTAATCTTTGTGTGTTGTTTATATGGTAATCCAAGTGCCATAGGATGACGAGAAGCATTCATTCTTTATCCCATACACTGTATCATTTGCACAGCCAAGTTGAGCCTGCAAATTCATTTCATGAACCCATTGGTGATCATTCCAAGACGGATGTCGTACCACTTCAAAAATGGAAGAGTTCAAGACTCAGGGATTACGAAGAGAATTCTCGGACTGATATTTAAAGCATGTTTAGACTATATGTCTAACATGATCCCATGAAGATGAGAAAAAGGGGGATTTCAAAAATGAAAATGAGAAAAATCCCCGGCATCAAGAAAAAGCAAAGTGCCTAGTAAAAGCAAGGTCGATGCTCGTGCTAGTTGTTTAATTGGTCCGCAATGAAGCTGGATGGGAAAAGGGGAAATCCCTGAAGGAGCCAAATCCAAAAGGACTGCTCCCCAAATGCTATCAAGCGCAGAACAAAGACATAGAAAGAGTCAGTCTCTGAATGCAACAAGAGACGCTCTTTAAAGAGCTGGTGCACATCGTGAGATAGGTTGCGCGCCTCAAAGGCTAAAGATGCAGAAAAGAAAGGACAGGTGGCAAATCAGCAATGATCACCAATGTCAAACCCGTCACGAATTCTGGGCCAAAAATAAGCCTGTTTCGGTCCCCAATCCTACCAATGTTACAACCCCGAAACAGTCTTCTCTGACTAAGACACTTGGGTTAACATATAGCTTAGCTCGAAGAAGTACGAGCAAGATTATTTCTTTCTCATTTTGCAGGGTTCTTGACTTGTAAACCCGGAGCAGATGGTGAAAATTTTCGTTCAATGGCCTTGACTCAAAAGTGAGTCCCCCTTGAAGATCAAGAACCAAGCCCAACATTACGGTCCCGTGGAAGACCTCCCGACCGATCAAAATGTATGCGTTGCGAATGAGCCTAAAACCTAGGCACAGGTTAGTAGGGAATTGAGTGCATCCCCTACAAAAAAAAAAAAAAACCACTATCGCAAAACAGGTGAGAAGACCTCATTGTCGAGAAATATTCCAATTGATGTTTTGAACAAACTCTTTTTGGAATTTTCAAACTGTTGATCCAGATTTTCCGTCCAAGGGATTTGTGATCACATTTGCATATTGCAAGAATGCTTTGGATAACGTCCAGCATCAAAATGCACATTTCATGATTAAAACTTAAAACATACGGTTTTGTCAAATGGACAGCCGTGGCCTTCCCAAAGATTACTAACGTTTTCTTGGTGAAGAAAAATCTTCCAGGCTCGAACTTCTGCAGGATTCTTGGAAACCCCAAATCCCAGAAAAACATTTGCTCCGTGGAGTGGAGCACGCAGGTTTGAACTTTCTACAGGATACCTGGAGAACACAGCTTCCAGAATGTCGTCTCAACAGACTCAACTGAAGTTTTGTCAAAATAAAATCTTTCACTGCTTCAAAACTGAATTCCCGATAAATTTCGGGATCTTTCAAAAGAAGGGGTGAGGATGTGATCCCATTTCAAAATTTAGGCGGTCTCATCGGATGTGGAGAACCCTCGTCATGAGACCCCTTTTCAAAAATCAAGCAGTCCTAGCTTGACGTGGAGAACCCTCGTCCTAGGATCCCTTTTTCAAAAATATCAAACAGTCCTGGCATGACGTGGAGAACCCTCGTCCTAGGACCTCTTTTCAAATATCAAACAGTCTCATCGGACGTGGAGAACCCTCGTCATGAGACCCCTTTTCAAACCAAAATAAAGGTAGATACCGCCTGAAGGGTCAAATGAAGGTAGATACCGCCTGAAGGGTCAAATCAAAGGTAGAAACCGCCTGAAGGGTCAACACAAGGTAGAAACCGCCTGAAGGGTCAACCAAAGGTAGATACCGCCTGAAGGGTCAAATCAAAGGTAGAAACCGCCTGAAGGGTCAACACAAGGTAGAAACCGCCTGAAGGGTCAACACAAGGTAGAAACCGCCTGAAGGGTCAAATCAAGGTAGAAACCTTCTAAATGGTCAAACCAAGGTAGAAACCGCCTGAAGGGTCAACTCAAAGGTAGAAACCGCCTGAAGGGTCAACCAAAGGTAGATACCGCCTGAAGGGTCAAACCAAAGGTAGAAACCGTCTGAAGGGTCAACCAATGGTAGAAACCGCCTGAAGGGTTAACACAACAGTAGAAACCGCCTGAAGGGTCAACCCAATAGTAAAAATCACTTAAATGGTCAACTCAATGGTCCGATCCACCACACGAATCAAAACCCTTGGCAAATTCCCAAATGTGGGATGCGTCTTCCTTAGATTCCTATCAGTTAGGAATCCCATTATGGTTTGACCTACCATACGGGTCAGAGCTTAACCTCTCTAGGATACTCTAGTAACGAGTTTCTAGAAATTCTCTTGAATCCATCAAACACCGCGAAAATCGCACAAACATCGAACAGGTAAGTGGCAGGTATGTCTCTCTATTATCTCACTCTCTCATGTCAAATAAATGTTTCCCCCTTCAAGAAAGAGCATACATCGACAAGCATGAAAAACTGGATGTCATGACTCCTTTTCCTTTAGTTTCACGAGTCGAGTCGATCAGGACACATGTGTCACCTTGTCTTTGAGAGAAACCTCTGAGGGGATTCCTCTGACGAGATTCCTCTCAAAGAGGGGCAGCTGTTGACACCTAAATTTTGATCAACTTTTTTTTCCTTTATTTTTCGAAAATTCATAGAAAATCCATAAAAAGCTAAAAAATTACAAAATCAACTTTGGTAGCCTTGGCCAAGCTAAATGGACCATTTTGGATAAAAAAATATTTTTTCATATTTTTTATTATTATTATTTTCGAAAAATATAAAAATAAAAAGAAAATAAAAAAGTAGTATTCGAGGTCACAAGAATATATACAAATAGTCGGTATTTTTATTTTTAATTTTCTTTACTTTAGGACCTCATAAAATAGTAAAATTCAGGTTCGATTTTAGGTGTTCTCTGATCACCATAAAATTGAATTTGGCAAAAATATTAATAATGATTAAAAGGAAAAGGAGTGAAAACATCATCATTTAAAAGGAAAAGGGGACTAATCATTTTGTCTTCGCTTTTGATTATTTTATTATTATTTTTACTTTAGTATTTTATTATATTATTATTATATTATTTTATTATTATTATTTTATTTTTATTATTATTTTACTCTTCCCCCCTCCCGCTCATCATCCGTCGCCTCCTCTTCTTCCTTCTTTCTTCTTCTTCTTCCTCCTCTTCTTCTTCTTCTTCCTCCCTCCTCTTCCTAGTTTTTTGGTTTTTCATTTTTTTTCCTCCCTTGGATTACGCCGACCACCCTCACCACCACCTTGCTCCGCCACCCTCCGACGCCGTGCCGAGATCCCGTCCATCTTGCTGTTTATCGCGGCCTCGTGGAGCTCCTGGATACCGCAATCCCCCTCATCATCTCCCTCAACTCTCTCTTTCATTTTCGTTTTTTATTTCTCTCGCTCAGCTCGCCGCCCAGACCCAAAACCGTCCGGTTTTTCGGCCATAACTCTTTCGTTAGGAATCGTATGAGGACGAGCCATATACTGTTAGAAAGCTTATTCTCTTGCCGTTCTAACGACATATTATGAGTCCAATTTGGCCCAGCCATTTGCCTTGTAGAGCCGTTTGAATGAGCAAAGGTCGCTGCTGACCCTGTACCGACCAGTTTCTGCCGCCGCCGTCGTCCTCCACGATCAGCCATTCCGGCGACCTTTGCGCCTCCCTCTGACCACCACAGGTTAAGTTAAGATGTCCTTAACAATTTCCCGTTGGTTTCATGAATTTTCGAGGTCTGGTTAAATTATGGTGATTTTTTGAAAAACAGTCGACGAAAATCGAGCGAATTGAGGTAATGTGGTCATATCTCACTCATTTGGACTCCTTTTAAGGTGAAATTTTCGGTGATGGCTTCCTAAGAGGATAGGCTATGTTCTGGAGTTTTAAGGTTGCTAAATATTTGCTGTGTATTTACTTTATGTCATAGCATTTCTATATTTCGCATAAAAGACCCAGAATCGGAAGGCCGAGCCTCTTGTTGGTGTCTAAATATTTGCTGTGTATTTACTTTATGGCATAGCATTTCTATATTTCGCATAAAAGACCCAGAATCGGAAGGCCGAGCCTCCTGTTGGTGTCTAAATATTTGCTGTGTATTTACTTTATGTCATAGCATTTCTATATTTCGCATAAAAGACCCAGAATCGGAAGGCTAAGCCTCCTATTGGTGTCCAAGGTGTTTTATTTATTTATTTTCTGTAAATTATATTGTGCTACCCCAGAATCGGAAGGCCGAGCCTCCTGCTGGTGGTTTATACCCCCCACACATTGTTGCACGAGCACCGACGGACTCCGACGTCGTAAAATTCACCGGATCTCATCTCCTTTGCTTATGTTTATGTTGTATAATGACTTAATATCTTCTTTATTTTTTGCATTGTGTTGCGTCCTATAAAAACAAAAACAAAAAAATGCTAGATCGGACGTCTGCAGATGAGCCACGTGTCGTGATTAGGTGATTTTCAGAATAAAAAAAAATTTCAAAAAAATGAATTATTAAGGAAAAATTCAAAAAAAAATTGAGAAAAATTGCAGAAAATTCCTAAAAAAATTCTAAAAATTTTTGAAGGCTGAAAATGACAAAAAAATTGATTTATTTCCATTTTTTTGGATTTTCTCCCATTTAATCCAAAATGGCGATTCTACCCCTCAAAGGGTAAATCGTCTTTGATATTCCGATGAATTGTGGAAATTGCTTAGAATTTGGTGATGGGCCAGATAGGTGGCTAAACCTTATGTCTAAGATTTCCACATTTCATTCCCATTTTTAGAAAATTACGATTTTACCCCTTCGAATGGTAAATCGGTTTCTAAAATTCCAGAAAATCATGAAAATTGCAAAAAAAAAAATAGGAAATGGGTCAATTGAGTGACCAAACCTATTTTTGACATTGTTTTACTCCGGATTCATTCCGAAATGACGATTTTTCCCTTTTTAGGCAAATCGTCCCTTTTGTCTCAAAATTACGACTTTACCCCTGATGGGTAAAATCATGTCTAAATCATTCCTAAGCTTGATTGATACTTATTTAGGCTAATAGAGCCTTATTAGGAGTGTCATGTTGATTTGATGTGATTATTTTACATATTTGGATTCATTGATTTGCGCATTTTATTATTGATTGTGATTGCTAGGATAGTCATTCCTATTTGCATGAATTCCTAGATTTAGGATTCGTACTCCACTCATCTGCATGAAATCTTAGGTAAGAAAATTCAGTCAACTTAGGTACCGAAAGGGCGTCAACTCTGACAGTTGACGTAACTAAGTCCCCGAACCCATTTCTCTGGTTATCGCAGAATTGAATAGAAACTCCCGACTATTCAATAGGGTGGTCCAATCATACCCTCCAAAAAATGATTGGTGGCGACTCCATGGCATGCACACTTAGCACATGTCACCAAACCACACTGAAGGTCGACTACGCATACATCCGTTGCGATTTGGGTAACGGGCCTTGGGAGAGGCCCGCGTCCGACCAGACTGGACGGCCCATTAGCCCTCGAGAGCCCACATGCAACCTCGAGAGGGTCGCGACAGAGGCCATCTCACCTGTTTTGAGGTGATGATTTTTAGGGGATGCACTCAATTCCCTACTGACCTGTGCCTAGGTTTTAGGCTCATTCGCAGCGCATACATTTTGATCGGTCGGGAGGTCTTCCACGGGACCGTAATGTTGGGCTTGGATATTGGTTTTCAAGGGGGACCCGCTTTGGAGTCGAGGCCATCGAATGAAAATCTTCACCATCTGCTCCGGGTTTACAAGTCAAGAACCCTGCAAAATGAGAAAGAAATAGTCTTGCTCGTACTTCTTCGAGCTAAGCTATATGTTAACCCAAGTGTCTTAGTCAGAGAAGACTGTTTCAGGGTTGTAACATTGGTAGGATTGGGGACCAAAAAAGGCTTGTTTTTTGCCCAGAAATCACGAAGGATTTGACATTGGTGATCATTGCCAATTTGTCACATGTCTTTTCCATTCTGCATCTTCCATTTTTGAGGTGTGCAACCGCTTTTGAGGTGTGCACAAGTCCTTTAGAGAACGTCTCTTGTGGTATTAAGAGATTGACAATTCTGTTCGTGTTTTTGCACCACGGCTGACATCATTTGGGGAGCAGTCTTCTTGATCTGACTCCTTTATGGGTTTTTCTCTCTTCCCAACTAGGCTTTATTGGGGATCAATCAAACAGTTTTCACGAGCATCGGCCTTGCTTTTACCAGGCACTTTGCTTTTTCTTGATGCTGGGGATTTTTTTCTTTGTTGAAATCCCGCCTTTTCTTTTCCTTTGGAACTACGATGTTCAGAAAATTGTGCTAGATATACAACTTGAATCATAGCACATTTAAACGCCGATATGAGATTTTTCTATAAATCCCATCTCTTGATTTCTTCCGTTCTTGGAGTGATGCAGTTTCCATCTTGAAACATCCCATGATCACCAACAGGGGTTTATGAAATGAATTTGCAGGCTCAACTTGGCTGTGCAAAGGATATGGTGTGTGGGATAGAGAAATGAATGCTTCTCGTCATCCTATGGCACTTGGATTACCATATAAACAACACACAAAGATTGATGTTAGTCCGAGCAAGAAAATTTCTAACCATTTTCTCCTGATACCGCTGGACTCACCTCCATTTTGCCCCGATGTGGGGTGGTTCTTGACAGGGTTAAGAATGAAAACCGTCGTTCAAAGGGTTTATCAACGGTCACCTGTAGTGTTTGAGGGATATGAAACGAATGCCTCCGTCATCCCAACCCATGTAATCGTTGCGAATAATCCCTACTTCCGTAGGTCCAGATTTTGCTATCTGATCCGCTCCACTTCTCTCCAGTGTGTGTAGGACGTGTTTGGACTAGGCTTTGCCTCTTTTCTTTTGAGAAAACGTCCTTTTAAAAGTTTTGAACTTTTGATTGGAAAAAATCTCTTTCATTTTCTCCAAAAATTTTACCCGTCAAGGGGATTTTATGATGCACCATGCATGTTCTTATTCATGTTCAGATAACCTCATGTTTTAAGACATGAATGCCAATGAAGTTTGAATTCTATGTCTTTTCTAGACATTAGATTCTGAAAGCTTTTCTTTCTCTCTGTTTTTTATTTAACATCTTCAATGGATTGGGGAAAGGGATACTTACCTGTCCCCCGCGGCTGGAGATCCTGAAAATGCGGAAGAAACATGTTATTGTACGTTCACGAATTTTTCAAAAAATTAGAACGATACAATTTACCCTTGGTCATGTATTCTAACGGGTAATACATGGGATGTGAAAACCTGTTCGTCTGTAAGGCGATTCCCCTGTCAAGGATAAATAACGAGTATCAATTCATATTCTCAAATTCAAGACAAATTGGAACGATACAACTTTACTCTTGGTTCTCATCCCGTTCTGATATTGTGTATTGATATGAACAACATCTATCAAATCCGCCTATCCATTCTTGGAGTGTTTGCAACATCAATGGTTCATCTGCCCCCAGTTAGGCAACGTCTGTTCTGTTATTCGAACAAATGGCTCCTTGAGTGATTTATCCACGTTTATCACCTGAGAAGGGAAAGAAATGAGACATTACTTCGGTATTCGATTGAAGATCGTTTAGGAACGATACATCGTTTTACCAAATAGGTGGCTTCGCGGCCAAACGTATTTCGTATTGAAGGGGTAGATCCCATTATACTCCGCGGGTGATAGTCATTGTTCGGGGAACTTGCTCCACGGATTAAGCGATTAATCCACGGCCCTCGGCTTGAAGATGCTCAAAGGGTGATGTTGACACTCACGCGCAATTAGTTCTAGACATTAATGAAAGATGTTCCCGTGGGAACCTTACAGTGCGATCAACAACATATTCAATAGGAGTGTTACACCCCTTTCGTCTAAGCATTTTTCATCGAGTAACCATGCCTTGCATCAGACGTTTGGTCACCTGCCTTGCGTCACCACTGCGATGGCCCTCCGGCTCCAAATTGATCGAGCCAAAGATTGAACTCATCGCCAAGGAAATTGCTCGGGTCTTCGAGCCATTGATGTTCAAGTTGGGTATCAACAATTGTTGGGGGCAGATTTCCTTCATCGCCTTCATTGTGAGGAACTGGAGTCTTTGAGCTGGAACCTTCATCATTGCCCTGTTGGGGTCGAGACATACATTCCTGAAGAGTATTGATCCAAGTGTCCAGCTCCTCCTCAAGGAAATCGCCTGTTCTTTCTAGCCTTTGGTGCCCAGATTGGCTGTCGTCGACTGCAGGCGAGGGATTCCTCTCTTTGCTCTCGCCGTGAGCAACTTGACCCCTCGAATTGGAACTTCCTCCAATGACCGGCAGGTTTATATGTGCACTCTCTACCAATGTCAGATCCGCTTCAGGGACAGCATTAATGACCGAATCGCGCTCAAACTGAGGAATCCCTATGTGCTGGAACTGCGGTATATACTCTTGAGGAGTATTGAGATAGCTCGGCGGAGCATTCTGATTTGGGTTAGAGGAGTCGCTGACACGACTGCTGGTCCCGTCATTGCTGAAACACGATTGGGTGCTCTCGGCTCTCCAATCATCGTGGTTGTAACTCTGCCCGGCACTTGAGCTCCAACTGGCCTTATGATGGTTTAACGCTATCCTTCCATCCCTTAGCAATCTCCTATAGTACTTGAGGTGAGACTCGACGTTAATTCTAGAGAGCCCCGGCACATTCATAATCTCGAGTATGCGTAGTGGGCTAGCCGAATCAACTCCCAGCTCTCGAATTGCATCAACAAATTTGGTGTGAAGTTCATAGGTCCAGTAAAACCTTGTTCTCTTATCACCCAAAATATCGTCAATACTTCGGTAGCTATTCTCTACGGGATCTAGTCGTTTCAAAAGTTGTCCAGGGAGGGACTCACCGACTTTGGATTGGCTGGTTGTGACAGCGAGTTCGTCATTGAGAGAACTCCCCCTGTGATGATTCATATCCCATTTCTCAGAGGATGTTGGTGTTGATCCTATGGTGTTGACTTGCTCATGCAGATCTCCGGCGATATCTGGTTGTGTCGGAAAATGCTGTGGAGAATACGGTAACAGCTGAGCGTTATTCGTCAACAAGGACGGTTCATCGAGGAACACCTCGCCGAGGACAACAGGATTACCACAATTGAGGCAGGTGGCCTTGGCCAGAGCTTCCTTATATCTCGCGCTTTCAGCTTGAAGCTTCTCATTCTCCTCCTTCAGGACCAGTAACTCATGGTCTGCGTATTGCTGTTTCACCCGGGTTCGTTTGTTGGCGAACCAAAACTTGACCTTCGAAAGCTCCAATCCTATTTTTCGGCTCAACTCCATTTTCTGTTGTCTGCTTGGAGTGGGGCATTCATTGAAGAAAGCTTCGAGCTCTCGGATTTGGCCTGGAGTGTGGCGTTGTAGTTGCTTCCTTTTCCGACTCCGGTCATCATTGTATACTCCTTCTTCGTAGCTGAAACCTAGAATTTCATCGCTGGAGGAGTCAGTCTCTATGGCCTTCGGGCAGGATTCAGCTCCAGGATCTTCAAAGTCTCCCAACAGTTCGTGCTCAGAAATGTCCAGGTCGGGCGTTTCTAGCAGATGGGAATAACTTTTAAACATGATGGATCGGGGTATCTCAGGCTGATCTAGTTCACTCAGCTTTCTCAATTCGCTCTTACGTGTTTGCTCACTCTAGAAATTTTCTCAAGTGATTGTGCGTGTCCTGGAACCATCCTTCAGGCTGCATATGAAGACCAGCAAGCAAGCGCTCCTCCCGAGATCCTGCAATTACTCATCGTCTGTATTCCCCTTTCTTTTTCCTCGTGATAGGATCACAAACTCTCTTGCATTGATTCGGTTTCATCGAGTATTGCGCTCGTCCCCTAGTTCAGTCTTCAAAGTGGTGGGTCTACAATCTTTCGGCGCCTTTTATGATTTGCTAGGCCCGAGAACGTGGGGAGCAGCGGTGGACCCGCAATTAATGACTCCGTTTAATTCATTTAGCTCCATGGGAATTAACGCTATGATCTTCTCTCAACCCCTTTTCATCGTTCAAACGAAAGTGGCATTTTCCCTGTGCATGCTGTTACTCTTCATTTCAGCATCCCGGGCGCTTGGTGAGGAATGAGTTCGTGGCCACTCAAAATTTTAAAGACCGTCTCTGGTTTCAGACTTAATCTAACAAGGGATCATCACAACTGAGCATGACGATGTTCGTCGATAGCGTTGGTTTAACTATAGTCATTAAAGAAAAATGTTCCCGTAGGAACTTTACAACGATAAAATGAGTGATCTACTCGTGAACATGTTCTTCTTTCTATGGGTGTTCGTAGTGACCGACCCATCGTGCCCCGAGTCAGGTGCTAGATCATGGCTGTCCAAGCATGCCAGCTTCCCACTGATTGAACAAGGCATCGAGCCCCTCATCGAAGAAATCGTCTGTCGTGGGTTGACCAGCGGCAGGCAGAGCACCAGCCGACTGCTGCTCGAATGGAGGAGTTCGCACTCGCTGTACTTGTGACACGCGCTCTTGAGAAATGTTGAAATGGCCCGGGAGGACATTCTGATCAGCTTTCAGTTTGCCGGTGGTCGGGTTGCTAGCTTGATTGATGCTTAGATTTGGCCGGGTATCTCTTGATGCCTGAGCATTACAATGGCGGTCGCCCCTAGCTTTTGAGCTCGAGACGGATTCCTCCCGGTTTAGCTCCGCTCGACGTTGTTTTAATAGCTTTCTGTAGGCAGCAAGGTGATTCCTGACCATCTCCTTACTAAGCCCCGGTACATTCATGGCCTTAAATATGCGCGTCGGAGTTGCTGAGTCGATCCCCATTTGGTGAACCACGTCTAGGAATCTGAAATGTAATTCAGGGGGCCAAGCGAACCTCCTCTTATCGTGGCCCAAAATTGCATCGATGGCTTGACGACTGATTAACTCATCTCCAGCAGGACCCGACCCTATCGAAAATTGTTGTGCATGAGGCTGATATGCTTTGAGCTGGTCGGCGGTAACATCCAGCTCCTTGAAACTGTAACTCCAATCAAAGCGATGCAAATCCCATCCCCCAGGAGGCATTTGTATCATCTTCGTAGGATCATCCTGCTCATGCGTGACTCCGGCAAAATCTGGTTGAGCAGGAGATGCCCCGAGGGAGTAGGGTGGTAAATGAACGTCTTCAATCATCGCGTGAGGCTTATCGGGGAATATCTTACCGAGGGCGACGAGGTTATCGCAATGAGGGCAAACGGTAATATTGAGAGCTTTTTCATACCTCATGTTTTCTGTTCGCAGCTTTTGGTTTTCTTCCTTTAAAATCTCGACCACCTGACGTTTGCGTTGAGCCTTCGATTTGGATCTCCTATTTTGAAACCAAAACTGGATCCTCGACTGATTAATCCCCAACTCCCGGCTCAATTCAATTCTCCACTTCTTTTTCATGTAATGGCTTTTACTGAAAAGGGTTTCCAGCATTTGGGTTTCCTCCTGAGAGTATTGGTGAGGACGTCTTCTTTTCCCGAGTTGAACATCGTGGATGTCGTTGTCGTCGTCGCCGTGATCTTGATTTCCGTTGCCAGAAGTGTTGGGCTCCATGGTTTTGGCGTTAGACTTGATCTTGGAATCTTCGAGATCCCTCTGTAGTTCAATTTCTGAGATTTTTGAGTCAGTCGCCTCTAGCAGCTGACAATAACCTCTTAAATATGTTGGATTGAGAAATGTTTGATTGGTTCTTGCCCACTCAGAGTTCTCCACTCTCTCATGTATGCTCACTCCCTATAAAGTTTTCTTCGAGTGACTTCATATGTTCAGGAGACGCTCTTCAAGCATCATTAGGCAAACGTTCCCCCTCAAGACTTTGAATTTCTCGCTTAGCTTTTCAATCGTGATGGGACTGCCAAATCCTGTTAGGGCTCTCTTCGATAGTTGCGCTTACCTCCCACCTAACTCTAATAATGGTGATCCCGACAAATCTTTTACATCTTTTAATTGATGAGCCGGAAATCGCGGACCGAAACGAATCCAATGGTTCTCGTGAGGGGACCTCCTGCTTTACCCCCTAACTGGGCTCCACCGGCATTATTACTGAGACCCTTCATCATCCTCGAGTTGCTATAAAATGAGGAATTAATGTATGGAAGGTTAACGTTCTCGCATAATCAGCTTCTTCCTTCTAATCTCTCTGTCAAACTCGTCTTATTCTCAAGCCAACCCAACGCAAATGGCCTCCTCTCCCGTACGCACTTTTTCAACTGATGTCTTGGCCCAGTGGGAAAAGCTTTATAACCTACTGGGTCGCGGTTACGCACACATAACCGATCATTCTGCGACCGAGGATGAAATCCGTGCCCTGCTCGAGGACCTTGATACCACTTCTCTCGAAGGTACTACACTGGGGAGGGAATATAGAATTTTCCCGACTCTCTTTGCACACTCCTTAGAGGCCTACCGTGCTGCTAATCGGGAGGTTCTCGTGGCTCGCGTCTTGCGAGCTCGTTATGAGGATCGATCTGATCATTTGGTGCTGACCAACTATCTGGCCGATAGTTACAAAAAGGCCGTCGAGTTTGCTAATGAGCGGGTCGCGACGTTGCTTCGCGAGAGGAGAAATCTGGTGGAGCAATTGGCCCTATCCCTTACCACCGGCGAGCATGACCGCCGCAATGTCCTGTTGAGGCTTCAGAGCGACTGGCAGGAAGAACGGCTCGACAAAATAACCGCGGACATAGCTCGCGGGAATGGACTGGTTCGAGACCTGGAAACAATCGCCGAAGAACATGAGGCCAAGGTCGCCGAAGTTAAGGGAGAATGCAAAAGTCTTCTCCTCAGGCTTGCCGACCATGACATGCGGAGTTGGGAGTATGAGCAGAGCATTAATAACATGGAGGGTCAGTTGGGCTCCTTCGTGTCGTTAATTAGGGCTCACTTCGGCTTTACTTTTCTACCCCGAATTGTATGACCTGCTTTTGAAAACCCTCCACTGAGCAAAATAAATGAGAACTCTTGTGTGTGTGTTTTAACTTCTGTATGGTTCATTTCTTCGAGCATCCGAACATCTTCAACTTGGGTGAGCCGAACCATAATATCAGTAAGCCGAGCAAATATGTCCTGATTTTATAACTCGCTCATGATCAGATGAGATAATAGCCTTAGACTTGTCCAGGAAAAGATTTTTCTCTATTACCTATTTTTTTTACCTGCAAATAAAAAGACAGAATCAGAAGGAATAATTTGAAAAAGAAATCAAAAACCCCTTTCAATCCTATGCTTGCCCATGATTAATAAGGACAAGAACTTTTACAAGGGTTTTAATCTTGCGCGAAAAGTTTTTATCAATATTCCTCGAAAGAAAGCATACTATTGAAAGGAATGTAATTCACAATAATCGCTTTTGATCAATTTCGAGAGGAACGAATTACTCAAAAGTGCGAGGCATAATAACGTGTTTTAAATTTAATTGAAGATACGGCATCCAAATCAAGGCCGTTTTGTTAAGAACGAGAGTAATTTGGACATCTATCTCGTCATTAAATTCAAAACAACGCCGATATTCTCGATCAATTATCGTGGATTACCAGCGACGTAAAACATGCATGGACCAATTCAAGTGTATAATTCCTTCTAGCGAAATTGGGGTTGGATTACCCTATATGACCAAAAAAGGTCGTGCAAGATTTCCAATTTTAATTTTCTCTAAAGGAATTATAAACTTGACTTGGGAGTATTCGGATGATTAGAGAAAATGCCACTATCACATTCCCATGACCTGTCAAAAGAAATACAACCAAGTTCCATCTAAATGTATACACCAATAGATCCCTAATACAATCACTCTAAGGGGTGAGATAGAGAAAGCCTCGATAAAAGTAAACCCTATACAAGAGGACTAGCAATGGAAAATGAAACAAAGGAATGTGATCCTAACGTTTAAGGATGCCCCAAGTTCGATCTGTGACTTCCGGATCACTTGCCCCAACTCGTCATCTTCATTGGACGATATCTCAATAATGTCCATAGTATGCTCCTTTGTTGCTCACTCGGTGCTTGTCATGGGATATCATCCTCTTCGTCTTCTATCAAGGACGTTTGGGAAAAACACACACATCTATCCTTGAAATGGCATTTAATCTAATCACCAGAATGCAATGAATGAAATGCCTATATTTATATGAACTGTAATAGATTCGAGGTATAGAGAGTCTTACCAACCAAACTCGTCGACTTATGTGCGGTTTTAGGTGTACCAACCGCCCAAAGACATGCGCATGAGACAAGTTATGGTGAACTTCTAAAAATCAGAGGGTTTGGCACCTAAGGTTAAGGTTCCCACTTCGAGTTCTAGAAAGAGCCGATTCCATTGCACAGCTATCGTTGCATTGGGACTCGATCCATAGTTCGAAGCGAGCGGAATTGAAAAGTGGATTACCCCGCGTTTTTCCTCACGGAGATTCCATTTTCAATTCCTTCTATTGTGTTCCTATAGGCGACGCCCGGGGTTTTAGGCGCGGTTGTGTGTGTCCACGTGTTGTGATCATCACAATGCAATTCATGCATAGCAGTTTATCAATCAGCACTTCAAATCATCCACACAACATACATTCCTACGCCCAACCTGCATAAGACAATGTTAATCACGGACTACACCCCTTATTTCTCCAATCTGCAAAAACATATAACACCTATCGTAAGCGGACTTACCTCACCTTCACGAGCGCCTGCATGGTTAGAAAAATCACTCAGCGTTTTAATTACGGCCTAAGTCCACTTGGGGTCTAGAACCTATGGTTCTAGAACACAGTGTCCCCAGCGGAGTCGCCAGCTGTCGCGACCCGTCCGAAAGCGGACGCGGCTAATGGATTACCGATCGCGAGTCTTGGATCGGCGCGGGCCCTCCCAGGCCCATACCAAATCGCGGCGGGAGTATTTTTCAGAAGGATTCGACGATAAGAGTCTGATCGCTTTCGACCTTAGTGTGGTCGTGGTGGCATGTGCAACTTGTGCATGCATTTGGAGTCGCCACCGGTCTTTCTTGGAGGGTAGACCGGAAACCTTACTGATCGATTGGGAGAGATCGATCAGTTCTACGGAACCAGAGTTTTTGGGTTCGGGGACTTGGTTACGCTGGTGTCGTTACCAACGCCCTTTCGGTACCTAACGCGAGTGATTTTCCTAACTAGGATTTCATGCAGGCGCAATTTTGGGTGAGGTAAGTCTGACTTTGCACATTAACCAGTTTAACATGCTCACGTAATCATAATAAATAAATAGATGTCAATCACATAAACATCTATCCTACGTGGTGATCATGGAATTATGATTTAATGGGTCTCGAGCCAATGAGACCACATTTAATCATTTTAATATTTTAATAACGGAGAGTCGCTCTTCGCTTCTTCTTGGTTTCTTGAACTCTTCAAGAATTGGGCCCCAAAGAGCTCGCCGACTTAAAAGACTCCCCCACGTAATCCTCGTAGCATTTACATCAACAATTGACTATGCTAAAAATAAAGATTACATGAAAAATAAAAGGAGTACGCAGCCTCCATTTAATAATTACAACCCCAAATATATAAATCATCATCATACATTCATATATACATCAATCACATTGATTAGGGATTTTTCCATGATCACCACCCTTCCACGTAAGTAATAAATTCACAATTTAAAACTTAGGAAGGCACAATAAAAATTCTACGTTGAATCATATTCAGAATTTTTACGTAAAATAAGATAGCCATAAATTTTCGATTCAAAATTGATTTAGTCTCAATTTTTGCTACGTTGATTAATTTATCATATAAAAACAATCAACCTCCATTAGCCATGTAAGACGATCAATTCGTTAATACATATTGGCCATAGTATTGCAAAAATTGCAAAAATCAATTAAATGCACGAAAACGCCTAAGGATTGGCTCTGATACCACTGTTGGGATCCACGTAACACGTAGCGGAAATAAATAACAACCCATACATGTATCTCCAGAGGCGTACTTCGTGCATTTCAATCGAAAAAAAATCACAAAGCCTCAAAGGGAGTAAATAGATTACCTCTCGTAGCGTGCTTGAACGGAGGTGTCGGTTCGATGTTCTTCGATCTCAGCCTCCACAAGTGTTAGGCATCTAGTTCGGACGCACCACCAATTGACGAACGGGGAGACGACTAATAACTCCACAACAATTGTGCTAGCAATATGCGGAATCAATATTCCGAACTTAGTATATTTTGCTCACTCAAGATGATGAGAATATAGAGAGTGTTTGTGTTCTTCTCTCTAAGCTCTCAAAAATTTGCACACTCTACAAAATGTCTCCCCCTTCAACCTCAAAACTCTTGCCATCCTTTTATAGCCAAAAATACCTTCCAATAAATTGTATTTAAAAATAGCACTAACAATTATAAATTCTATCTAAAAATAGCACTCACAAATAAATGACATTTAAAAATAGCACTAACAATAGCACTCACAATTTATAATACAAAAATGCTATTTAAAAATAGCACTAACAATAGCACTCACAATTTATAATACAAAAATGCTATTTAAAAATAGCACTAACAATTATAAATTCTATCTAATAATAGCACTCACAATTTATGATAAATAAATGCCATTTAAAAATAGCACTAACAATAGCACTCACAATTTATGATAAATAAATGTCATTTAAAAATAGCACTAACAATAGCACTCACAATTTATAATACAAAAAATGCTATTTAAAAATAGCACTAGCAATAGCACTCACAATACAAAAATGCTAAAAAAAAGGCACTAACAAAGGTGTTAAAAATAATAACCATTATTATTATTACAAGAGTTAAAGAGGTTACCAAACAGTACAAATATGCATAACGTATAAATACGTATGACGTATAAATACATAGAGCATACGTATACATCCGTGAAACCGGGGACTAATTGAAAGAAAAATGTGCAATTAAGCCCTTTTGGTAAAAATTGATTAAATTGGAGGGCAAATTGACCTAATTGCACTTTAAGACTTTAGAATCCAATGTCATAGCTTATAAAAAGTGAGAATTGAAAACTAAAAGACTCGAAAATGATTTTTTTTTAGGCTCGGTTCGGGTTTATGTTTGTGAAGGAACATATTGACCCGAGCCGAATTTTTGAGATTTAAAGTGACACACTTGAAGAGGAAATTAAAACAAAATTATCGAATATTTTTGGGTATTTTTCTGACCACGAATGGTATTTTTCTGATTTTTTGGGTATTTTTATAATTAAATAAACTCGAAAATATTAAAAATACCGAAAACTATTTTTTGTTCAAAATTGGTTCCTAAGGTTAAACCAAGGCTTCCAAAGTTGATTTTGTGATTTTATGACCATTTTTGATATTTTTAATTAATTTTAAAGAATAAAAATCACAATAATAAATGGTAAAAAAAATCAGGTGTCAACATATATGTTTTTGCAGATTGGAGAAATAAGGGGTGTAGTCCGTGATTAACATTGTCTTATGCAGGTTGGGCGTAGGAATGTATGTTGTGTGGATGATTTGAAGTGCTGATTGATAAACTGTTGTGCGTGACTTGCATTGTGATGATCACGACACGTGGACACACACAACCGCGCCTAAAACCCCGGGCGCCGCCTTTAGGAACACAATAGAAGGAATTGAAAATGGAATCTTCGTGAGGAAAAACACGGGGTAATCCACTTTTCAATTCCACTCACTTCGAACTATGGATCGAGTCCCAATGCAACGATAGCTGTGCAATGGAATCGGCTCTTTCTAGAACTCGAGGTGGGAACCTTAACCTTAGGTGCCAAACCCTCTGATTTTTAGAAGTTTACCATCACCTGTTTCATGCGCATGTCTCTAGGCGGTTGGTACACCTAAAACCGCACAATAAGTCGACGAGTTGGGTTGGTAAGACTCTCTATCCCCCCAAATCTATCACTGTTCATATAGATATAGGCATTTCATTTATTGTATTCTGGTGATTAGATTAAATGCCATTTCGAGGATAGATATGTGCGTTTGTCCCTAACGTCCTTGATAGAAGACGAGGAGGGTGATATCCCACGACGAACACCGAGTGTGCGATAAGGAGCATACTATGGACATTATTGAGGTATCATCCAATGAAGATGACGAGTTGGGGCAAGTGATCCTGAAGGCACAGATCAAAACTGGGGCATCCTTAAACGTTAGGATCACATTCCTTTATTTCATTTTCCATTACTGGTCCTCTTGTATAGGGTTTATTTTTACTGAGGTTTTCTCTATCTCACCCCTTAGAGCGATTGTATTAGGGATCTATTGGTGTATACATTCAGATGGAACTTAGTTGTATTTCTTTTAACGGGTCATTGGAATGTGATAGTGGCATTTTTTCTAATCATCCGAATACTCCCAAGTCAAGTTTATAATTCCTTTAGAGGAAATTAAAATTGGAAGTCTTGCACGACCTTTTGGTCATGTGAGGTAATCCAACCCCAATTTCGCTAGAAGGAACTACACACTTGAATTGGTTCATGCATGTTGTACACCACTGGTAATTCACGATAATTGATCAAGAATATCAGCGTAGTTTCAAATTTAACGACGAGATAGATGTCCAAACTACTTTCGTTCTTAGCGAACGACCTTAATTTGGATGCCATATCTTCAATTGAATTTAAAACGCGTTATTATGTCTTGCACTTTTGAGTAAGTCATTCCTCTCGAAATTAATCAAAAGCGATTATCGTGAATTACGTTCCTTTCAATAGTATGCTTTCTTTCGAGGAATATTGATAAAAACTTTTCGCACAAGATTAAAACCCTTGTAAAAGTTCTTGTCCTTATTAATCACAAGCAAGCATAAGATTGAAAGGGGTCTATGCTTTCTTTTTCAAATTATTCCTTCTGATTCTGTCTTTTTATTTGCAGGTGAAAAACAAGTAGTATAGAGAAATCTTTTCTTGGACAAATCTGCAACTATTCTTCCATCTGATCATGAGCGAGTTATAAAATCAGGACGTATTTGCTCGGCTTATTGCTATTATGGTTCGGCTCACTCAAGTTGAAGATGTTTGGATGCTCGAAGAAATGAACCATACAGAAGTTAAAACACACACACGAGAACTTTCATTTATTTTGCTCAGCGGAGGGTTTTCAGAAGCAGGTCATACAAGTCGGGGTGGAAAAGTAAAGCCAAAGTGAGCCCTAATTAACGACACAAAGGATCCCAACTGACCCTCCATGTTATTAATGCTCTGCTCATACTCCCAGCTCCGCATGTTGTGATCGGTAAGCCTGAGGAGAAGACTTCTGCATTCTCCCTTAACTTCGGCGACCTTGGCCTCGTGTTCTTCGGTGACTACTTCCAGGTCCCGAACCAGTCCATTCCCGCGAGCTATGTCCTCGGTTATCTTGTCGAGCCGTTCTTCCTGCCAGTCGCTCTGAAGCCTCAACAGGACGTTGCGGCGGTCATGCTCGCCGGTGGTCAGGGATATGGCCAATTGATCCACCAGATTTCTCCTCTCGCGAAGCAACGTCGCGACCCGCTCATTAGCAAACTCGACGGCCTTTTTGTAACTATCAACCAGATAGTTGGTCAGCACCAAATGATCAGATCGATCCTCATAACGAGCCCGCAAGACGCGAGCCACGAGAACCTCCCGATTAGCAACACGATAGGCCTCTAAGGAGTGGGCCTGGGACCACGAGAACCTCCTGATTAGCACATGCCACCACGACCACACTGAAGGTCGAAAGCGATCGACTCTTAGCGTCGAATCCTTTGAATAATACTCCCGCCGCGATTTGGTATGGGCCTGGGAGGGCCCGCGCCGATCCAAAGCCCGCGATCCGCACTCCGGTGCTGGGGAAAAGGCCCGCGATCAGTAATCCATTAGCCGCGTCCGCCTTCAGACGGGTCGCGACACCCTCCCAGGCCCATACCAAATCGCGGCGGGAGTATATCTTTAAAGATTCGACGATAAGAGTCGATCGCTTTCGACCTTAGTGTGGTCGTGGTGGCATGTGCAACTTGTGCATGCATTTGGAGTCGCCACCGGTCTTTCTTGGAGGGTAGACCGGAAACCTTACTGACCGATTGGGAGAGATCGATCAGTTCTGCGGAACCAGAGATTTTGAGTTCGGGGACTTGGTTACGTCGGTGTCATTACCAACGCCCTTTCGGTACCTAACGTGAGTGATTTTCCTAACTAAGAGTTCATGCAGGCGCAATTTTGGGTGAGATAGGTTTGATTCAGGGTTTCATGCAGATTGGAAGACTATTCCTATCAATCACAATCAATTTAAATGAAAGCGCAAGTCACGTGCATAAATAAATCATGTCAATGCACATCAATTTCAATCATTGGCCTCCTAGTATAGCCATAAGGGCTTAGGGAAGATGTGATTTAGGGCTAGGGGTAAAATGGGAAGATTCGGGGACAATTAGCCCGAAGGGCAAAATTGTCATTTTTGGAAGGTTTGGATACCTAATTACCCAAAATATTCCATGGCCAGTTGATTGTGGCCATTTCCCATTTTTGAGAATTGTTTTGGAATTTCTTGATTTTTCTTCAATTTTTGGAAGACGATTCGCCCGAAGGGCGAAATCGTCATTTTAAAGAAGGTTCGGGGTTCAAAACACCCGGGATGAGACTTGGCCAGTTGTTTGTGGCCATTTCCTATTTTTTGGGATTTTCCTGGATTTTTAGAATTTTTTTGGAAGACGGTTTGCCGGAAGGGCAAAACCGTCATTTCTGAAAGGACCGGGGGTCAAAAGACCCGAAACGGGTCGTGGCCAGTTGAATATTGCCATTTCCTATTTTCTGGAATTTTTTAGAATTTTTCTGAATTTTTCGAATTTTTTGAATATTTCATGATTTTTTATTTTTTATTGATTTTTTGATTATTTTATTATTTTCTGAATTTTTTTTTTTAAAAAAATATTCAAAAATATTTTCCGGGCCGGGTCAAACCCGGCCCGCGCCTCTCGGGCGCCCGGCCCGACCCTAGGGGTCGACACCGGCCTAAAACGACACCGTTTTATTTTTTTAAAACATTTTTCTATTTTTTTACAATTTTTTTGATTTTTTATCTATTTTATTTAATTATTCGAAAATTCCCCGAATCCGACGGCTCTCATCGCGCCACGTGGCTGCATCCTGTGCGTCTGATCTTCCACTAGATCGGACGATCCATAGAGAGCCACGTGGCTCAACCACAACCGTAGGATCAAAAATCAATTTATTTTCCTTTTTATAAAACCAACGGATCGAACGGTCCGCAGTGTGCCACGTGGCCACCTTCGGCACGTCCGATCTAACATTAGATCGGACGTTGCACAGCGTGCCACTTGGCACAATCTCGGCCACCGGATCGATTATTCAAAAATCAATTATTTAATTTCCCAAAATTCTAGGATCGCGACACGTGTCGCGATCCGGTCCGTCCATTTGTTTTGTTTAAAAAAATACTTGGACCGGCCCCACCCGGCTGACGTGGCTGCCTACGTGGCACGCCACGTCGGCCGTTGACCGTTGACCGGCCGGAGGGTCGCCGGAGAAGATGATGAACAGTGAAAATTCCGGCGGGAATAGTAAAAATTCCGGCGAGGTCGCCGGAAAATGCCCAAAATTGACCAAAACTCAGAATTTTTTGGGGATTTTCGCACCACTAGACTCCCTAACATTTCAACATTAACATACAACAAAATGAGGGCCATGAGCACGTCGGAAATGGCCGAACCGGACCTCCCCGGAACCGGCGCCGGCGGTAGAAAATTTTCAGAAATTTTTTATCGTTCAAAGCTTGTTCTACCCATTCAAGAAGCGTCTAAATAAGGTTTAGGGACTTACCTTAGGTCTCTTAGGCGTCGGCGACCGTGGGCTTCGCCGGACCGAGCTCTCGGCTCGGGTATGCGTCGGGGAGCTCCGGCCATGGTTTCCCGGCACGTTTCAATGCAAAATAAATAGCAAGGTAGGCGGAGGGATGGTGTTAGAGGAGTTTAGGAACCAAATGCGCAACAAATAAGGCTCGGGGAGCCTCGGCCGAGACTCAAAAAATGCAAAGCCCATTTGGGCATTTCGTCGAACACCCGGCGTGCATAAGAAAAAATGAAGACCGGGGAAGATACCGACCTATTCCGCGACCGTCGACGGCGACCGAAGCTCCCCTCAGGCTCCAAGAGGTGCCGGCAAGCTTGTCTTGCTCCGGATTTGCTCGAAAAATCTCCCCAAAAATCCTCCCCTCCTTGGCCGAGCTCGGTTTAAAAACCGAGGATCTTCGCCGGTTCGTGGTGGCCGACCGGCCATTTTTTATGCCCCACGCCACTGCAACTCACGACCCCCGACGCCTGCCATCGTCCCCCACGCCGTGTCGCCTTTTTTCTTCCCGAAACCGTGCGCCCATCACGCCCTGTTTTGCCCCTGCCTCACTGCCCACGTTCTGCACATTCTGTGCATTTGCAGACCCGGGTCGGGTCGGGTCGGACCCGATCGGCCCGGTTCGGCCAAATCGCCCAAATCGCCAAATTGACCCCCCAAATGACCTCTTTTCATGAAATTGATGGCAAAATCGGATTCCTTGACATGTTTTCCATCAAATATGGGTATTTTCGTGAATCAATTTATTGAAATTCTGTGAAAACCCCAAATTGTCCCTAGGATCCGAAATTTAATTTCGCCAAATCGAAGACCTAAACGATCGAATTAGCCAAAATTGAGCCCACCAATGGATTCATAATGATGAAAACTGTTGGGTAGAGGTGTTTAATTTTAATGGGTGTGCCCGTGTGAAATTTAATTTCAAAAATTGTGAAACCGGGGACTAAATTGAAAGATTTTTATGCAATTAAGCCCTTTTGGTTAAAATTGATCAAATTGGAGGGCAAATTGACCCAATTGCATTTCAATACTTTGGAGTCCAATGTCATAGCTTATAAAAGCCGAGAATTGAAAATTAAAAGACTCGAAAAGGATTTTTTAGGCCCGGTTCGGGATTAGGTTCGTGAAGGAACCCCATGAATCAAGCCACATTTTCCTGATAAAAAGTGAAAATATTAAATATAGAATTAAAATAAAATTTCTGAATATTTTTATGTAATTTTCTGACCATGGATGGTATTTTTTCTAATTTTTTGGGTATTTTTATAATTAAATAAATTCCAAAAAATATTAAAAAATTCAAAAAATATTTTTTGTTCAAAATTGGTTCCTAAGGCTAGGCTAAGGCTTCCAAAGTTGATTTTGCAATTTTTTGACCTTTTTTCTATTTTTAATTAATTTTAGAAATAAAAACTATAATAACGGATGGTCAAAAATCAGGTGTCAACAACGACCCACTCGAAAAAAGAGAAGGAAGTGCACCGATCAGGTATTATTCTATCAAGATTCATGATGTATACGCTATCATGATCTTGATCTTTTTACCAGATCACAATGTATATGCTATTGTGATCTTGGTCCTTTTTACCAAATTGTGATGTATGCGCTCTCACAATGATGGTCCTTTATTATAATCGTAATGTATGCGCTCTTGCGATCTTGATTCTTTTTTCAATTCACAATGTTGTGCTCTTGTGATCTGAATATTTTTCAGTCCATAATCTCGATTTGCTCTTGTGGTCTGGATATTTATTCAACTCGTGATCAACCTTATGAGATAATTTATCGAACCAGGATGGATTTGCTCTCGTGGCCTCGATAAATTTTTATTAAAGTCACAATCTCGATTTGCTCTTGTGGCTTTAATATTTATTTAGTTCATAATCTCGATTTGCTCTTGTGATCCGAATATTTTTTTTTGGGTTCATAATTTCGATTTGCTCTTGTGATCTCGAAGCATATTACATATATCTTGCATCATTTCGCGTCAGAGGGATGTCTCTGGTAACAGATGAGCTTAGTATCCTTGCACAAAGCTTGAAAATTAAGGGAATTATCAGCATATGAGGTATTTGGTAAAACAAGTATTTTCATATGCGATCCTTATGCAGATTTCTCTAATGTGGGAATAAGAGAAATTCTGGCACGTGTTATTTATAGCATTGCATTTTATGCATAATTTCCCTTCGCATTAGCAAATGGGATTCAATCCCGCCAAAAAATTATCATCGTCATCATATCATTTACATTTGCAAAAATTAGGTTTCAATTTTAGTCTTTGAGCGAAACCTATGCGAGTTTCCACTCAAAGATGGACAGCTGTTGACACATATATTTTGAATTCAGGAATTCATTCATTTAAAACATAAAATGAGAGTTATTCATAATTCTTGCAAAAATAAATCCACATGCATTGCATATTTATTTTCTGTCATGCATTTGCATCAGCCAAAGGTGAGTCGGTTAAGCATAATTTGGTAGGTGGCTAAACCAAAATCAATTTGGAATTTTTAGTCAAGGAAGGGGATTGTCGAAATGTTTATGGTATTGGACTCAATTCAAATTTAGTTCAGTCCATTTTAGTTCTTTTAAATAAAAGGCTTTTAATTAATTATCAATTTAATTAATTAATTAAAGCGAATTAGGTCTTGAAATCATGCAAAAAAGCCCGTTAATAGGAGAATTTTTAGCCAAGCCCACATGCCCTCGTTATGGCCGAAATTTTGAAGTATCCTAGTCCATTAAGATTCCTCAAAGTCAGAAATTTCGAACAAAAGGCTCATATTTTAACCAGGATTTTTAATCTAACGGTCAAAGATAAACATTACGACTCAAGACCTTCCTTTTTTTTATGTATATATTGTGATAGCCTAGGGTTAATGGGGGTAGACATGGCCAAATAGGACCCGGACCCGAAATCGGCCCGTTGACCGGGTCCACGGTTCCGACCCGTTCAATTTTTTTTAAAAAAATGCCCCCCCTTGTGGGTCCCACCCTCGGGAAGAGCCAAACGGCTCTTCCCCGGGCCAATGGCCTTCGGGCCGTGGCAAATTGTAACGGCCCGAAGGCGAAAAAAAATTAAAAAAAAAATATCTACAAATACCTCTCAATCCCTATTTATTTTTCTCAAAATTTCTCCGAATTCTCTCTAATACTCTCAACTCTCAACTCTCAAGTCTCAATCTCTCAAATTCTCTCAATCTGCTATTCTCTTTAAATTTCGTCTCAATTTTTTGATCAATTTTCTCAAAAAATGGCAAGTGGAAGTAGAAATACTGGAAAGGGAAAGAGCACGATGCCGATCGAGATGTGAGAATTCGATTATCCCGTTCATGAATATGATCCTTGTGAATATGCATGTTGGGAAGACGACGATGCTTCCAATCCCAACATCGAGCACGACCCAACGCAAGAAAGTCTTCATCCTCGTGGTGTCGAAAAATCGTCGATAGAAAAGGAGCCGGGACGGAAGAGCCGAGAATCCGATTTATGGCTACACTTTAACAAAGTATGGAATGAAAGTGAAGGCAAGTTTGATATAAGCTGTAAATATTGTCCGCAGACATACAAACTTGGTAAATGAGATGGCTATGGAACATTTCGTCGGCATGTGATGAAAAAATATTCAACGCAAGCGGGGATCGACACTAGCCAACAACAAACTCCCCGGTTCGCCAATCCTAACGCTCATTCTTTATTTCGTTTCACTAATGCACTTTACAAAGAAACATTAGCTGAATATATTGCCTTTGAGCATGCTCCGTTTAATACTGGTGAAAATCCCAATTTTAGATATTTGGTAAACACTGCGTTAGTTCCGCAAGCACCATATGTTTCAAGAAATACTCTTAAACGCGAACTTGAACATGTTTATACAAAATAAAAAAAGAAATTGTTAAGATTTTTTAAAGAATTCAATGGACGTGTACATATAGGTAGTGATATTTGAACTGATTCTTGGAATATTAATTCTTATATGGGTGTCACGTGCCATTGGATAGGTGATGATTGGGTTATTCAAAAAAGACTTCTTGCATTTTGAGTTTTTCCTGAAAGACATACGGCCCATAATATTTATAGACTAATTAGGCAAGTTTTAGAAGAATTTAATTTGATTGATAAAAATTTTTCAGTTGGTTTTGGTAATGCCGCCGCAAATACTGCTTCCATTCCCGAGTTAGAAAAACTTCGTAAACCCTCTTTGGGCGGATAATTTTTTCACATTAGATGTGCTTGCCATGTTTTGAATTTATGTGTTCAAGATGGTTTACGAGTTCTTGCAACATCTCTTCAGCCAATAAATAATGCAATTAGATATTTATGGAGCCGTCCTCAACTTATGAAAGAGTGGGGAAAATATTGTAAAAAAAATGGGAGAAAGGCAAGAAGGTTTCCAAAAGATATTCCGACTCGTTGGAATTCTACCTACGAGATGCTTCTACAAACTTTTGATTACAAAGATTTATTATGTTCCTTTATTTCGAATAATGTTCCCGATATTGATTTGCTCCCGCAACATTAGGAAGTTTGCAATTTTTTTTTTAGATTTTTTGAAAGTTTTTAATGATTCTACTAATATTTTATCTGGTGTTTATTATCCTACTGCGCATTTATTTTTAATATAGTGTGTTAACATTGCTGGTATTTTTAATGAATGTGAAAAAGATATTGAATTAGTTTCGAGTATTTTAGTAATGCGAGAAAAATGGTTGCATTATTACTTGAACATTCCTCTTGTCTATTTAGTTGGTATTATTTTCGATTCACGTACTAAATTAGATGGTTTATTAGATTATTTGAATGTTTATTATTATGATTGTTTACATTTGAATGAAGTAATAGATATTCAAAGTATACAAGTAAATGTTAAAAAAGTTATAGTAGAATTATATAATGAATTTTGTAGTAAATATGGTTTAAGTGACAGTGGATGTGAATCTGTCCAGCATAGTGTCTCACGAAGCAATACAAGTATTTCACTTGGTAGAAGGTATAAAATGCTCATGAGTAGGCAAAAAAAATAAAAAGGGACAGCAAGTAGTATTTCTGAATTAGAAAACTATTTAACAATTTATTTTGAGTTTAGTGATTCCGAACACAGCGCAGATTTCAAGATTCTTGAGTGGTGGAAGAACCATTCAATTCAAAATCCAGTTCTCTCCCTCATCGCAAGACAAATATTAGCGATACATTCTTCAACAGTGGCAGTTGAACAAGCATTTAGTGCTGGAGGATTAATTTTGGACTCCCGCCGTTCAAGATTAAATCCGAAAAGTGTGGAGTTTCAAGCTTGCGTCGATGATTGGACAAGGGCTAGGCTTCGACAACAAGAGCTGGATCGAGAACACGAATTCTTTAGTGATGATTGTGGAGATACTACCGCCACCACAACAACAGGTAGCGACGATTGAGGATGAGGTAAGTTGGGGTTACCAAAGGTAAGAGAATTACATGGGCTTTGATTCTTCTATTCCCAAGAAGATCTGTAGGCGCTTAATGATAATTCATTAAGTTCAAGCCCATTCCTCATCTTTTTTTTTTCAAATTTTTTTACAATGTACAATTTGGTTATAATTTTTAATTAATAATTTATTAATTTATTTTATTATTTTAAAAATAAAATTAAAAGTTCGGAACCGGAACCGTCCGGTTCCATCATTTGGCGGAACCGGAACCGCCGGTTCCTGAATCGGAACTGCCGGTTCCTGAATCGGAATCGGCTGTTCCGTCGAACCGTGCATCTCTAAATGGGGGGATTCCACACATTGAAACACATTCAGACAATTAAAAAATTCGAGGGAGAGAAAGAGAGAGTTACAGCCGAAATTCAATCCCGTCGGCAGTCCAGCGCAGTTTCGCGCCAATTGACCGTACGTCGCCATCCGTGCTCCGATTGACATGATCTAGATATCAAAACGTTCAGCATTCGACCATCTATCATAAGCCACCGACGGTGTCTTGATCCGATATCGGAAGCCTCCCTTCTAATCTTTGGAAGTCACGAAGTTTAATTCCGTCGGCAGCCCGGTGTAGTTTCGTGCCAATTGACCGTGCGTCGACATCCTGCTCAGATCGATGTGGTCCAAGCATTAAAACATTCAGTATTCGACAATATATCACAAACCACTGATGGCATGACAATCCGATACCCGTAGCCTTTCGTACAAGTCCACGAATGTGCTTTCCTGCTGCCCGTTTTCTAGATCAGCCTGCTCACTGTAAAAGTATTGTTTGCTCATTTTTCTCATCACAGATAGGCTCAAATCTTGCCCGACGGATCAAGGTAACACTCATGCACCTTTGGGGCTAATTTAAACATTTTTTTTGTGATTTGCTTGTTGCGTGGCTGCTGTTTCGCTGTTGTATGTGCACTGCCCACATGCTGTCTTTTGCCCAAATCAAGTTGTTTTTGTGTTCTTCATGCGATTAAATCATTTCTTAAAAAAATTCAATTTTTTTTGGCTTTTTTGAGTTCCACGCAAAAAAAAAAACAAATTACATTATGAGAAAGCGAAAAAGCAACCTCAAACGCCTCTCATTTCTTCAACCTCCTCTCCCACCTCGTCTCGCAAAAGCAACCTCAAACGCCTCATCGCCTCTCTCGCGCCTCCTCCTTGTCTAGCGGTTTTGTGCCTCCTCCACCGATCTAGCCCCTATCCTAGTGACATTCATTGCATTCATGGCAGTCATGCGCACTACTAGGGCACACCATAATCTACAGCGTAATCTATACCATAATCTACCTTCCATCCCTGATCTAGCCCCCACAGTTGGATCCGCCACAATTCGATCTGCATTTCCCCCTGCATCCGCATTTTCAGCGCCCATGCTTCCGAGGGTCGTGCCTCTTCTTCCTCGCATTCACAGGTGATTATTGTTTGTCTGTAATTAAACATGCAATTAAATTAGTGTTTTTGAATTGTGGTGGAAGTTGGTGTGATAAATGCAGCTGGCCGAGACTGTGGCATGCTGTTGCTCAAGTATTAGTCTTTAGATGTTAAGAGCAGCTTGGAGGGATTTTTGTCCTATCAAATTACTTGAGGTATGCATAGATAAAGTGCCTTGTAACTCCACGTTGCTACTCGTTTTTCCCAAAGTTACTTGCAGAACTGTCTTACTTAGTAATTGGCAATGCTCATACTCTTGTGACACATATTTTGTTCATTTTTGTTGGTACTACTAGCTTGATGAGCCCAAAAGATTATATCATGTAGGTCGTTGCTGCAATATGCTCAAACAAGTTGTGTTTGGCAAATGGTTTCACTCCTGATTTTCTAGAAAGTTTTCAAGAAATCTCTTATTTTTGTCGATTTCAGTAAAAGTTTGGCCCCTAGCCCAATGTATCCCTGGCTTCACTGCAAGTGGATATGACCTGGGTGTGTCTTCGAAGAATTTTATGGTTATTACTGTATTTGGGGGAGGAATTCACTTGCTAATTTCGTTATCTTCAACAGTCATAACCAACTAGCCTAACAACTACTCTAGTGGCTTGTATTAGGGGATTATGAAGTGGCATTTAGGGAGCTTGTGGATTGTAATTTTGAGATTTATGCAGTTGATGTTCTTACTTTGCTGAAGGAAAAACCATGATTGATTGGTTTTCTTGAAATCGCTTTGCCACGTTCTCTAATGACTCAATCACCAAACATCCGAGCCGCCTTATTCTCCTTCGGTCTTAGCCAATTTCTGCTCTCCCTCTCGAGGGATACTTTGGCTAGGATTTTTTTCCCATCTTAACTATAAAACCAAATACTTAACTTCAATCTTTGAACTAACCTAAAGTTGCTAAACCCGTCGGGGTTAGATCATTCATAAAAGTATCTAACCAGAATTCTGCCACAGTGTCTTTTTATCATGCTAAACCCTAAAAACTAGATAACTAATATAATGCTAAACCCCAAAAACTAGATGTTGACACCTAATTTGGATTTCAGGAATTCATTCATTTAAAGTATAAAATGAAAGTTATTCATAATTCTTGCAAAAATAAATCCTCATGCATTGTATATTTATTTTTTATCATGCATTCGCATTTAACCAAAGGTGAGTCGGTTAAGGACGTGATAATGGTGATTGTGATGGAAAGACTTCTTTACAATAGGGAACCACCATGAGAATCTGCCTACACACTAATCTTTGACTCACATTTTAATTTGTCGAGCAAAAAATATAAACCAAACAAATTGAGATAAATGTGAGCCATAAGAAGTTTTATGCACTATTTCTGGATCACCTACGATAAGTTTTTTCTGAAGGATATTATCTTCATACATGAACAATTATTGCACACATCAAGTGTTGGTGTACAACTCCGACCCCAAAAATGAGAAAATAAAAGTATTTATATAGAACATTGTCTATCTATCGGGAAGGAAAGAGATTGGCTAGATCAAAATCAATTTGGAATTTTCGGTCAAGGAAGGGGATTGTCGAAATTTTTATGGTATTGGGCTCAATTCAAATTTAGTTCAGTCCATTTTAATTCTTTTAAATGAAAGGCTTTTAATTAATTACCCATTTAATTAATTAAATCCCAATTAGGCCCTTGAATCGTGCAAAAAGGCCCATTAATTGGAGAATTTTCGGCCAAGCTCTCATGCCCTGATCATGGCCGAAATTTTGAAGTATCCTAGTCCATTCGGATTCCTCAAAATCAGAAATTTCGATCCAACGACCCATATCTTAATCAGGATTTTTAATCTAACGGTCAAGGATAAACCCTACAGCTCAAGGCCTTTCTTTTCCTATATATACATCGTGATAGCCTAAGATTAAAGATGGGTTCCACACATTGAAAACATAGAGAAAATCAAAAAATTCGAGGGAGAGAAAGAGAGAGTTTCAGCCGAAGTTCAATCTCATCGGCAGCCTAGCGCGGTTTCTCGTCAATTGACCGTACGTCGCCATCCGTAGTCCGATTGACGTGATCTAGGTATCAAAACGTTCAACATTTGATGATCTATCACTAGCCACTGACGATGCCTCGATCCAACATCGAAAGCCTCCCTTCCAATCCTTGGAAGTCACAAAGTTCAATCACGTCGGCAACCCGACGTAGTTTCGTGCCAATTGACCGTGCGTCGCCATCCGTGCTCCGATCGACGTGGTCCAAGTATCAAAACGTTCAGTATTCGATGATTTATCATAAACCACTAATGGCATGACGATCCAATACCCGTATCCTTCCGTCTAAGCCCACGAAGTTGCTACCTTGTTGCCCATTTTCCAGATCTGCCTGCTCTCTGTGAAAGTGATGTTCGCTCCTCTTAGTAAAGATGTGAATTTAGCTAATCTAATCAATCGCCATCTAGATCCGATTCGCTATCGTCAAAAAGCCCCATTTCATTTGATCTTTTCAAAAATGACGCCAACCTTGGATTTGGGATTAGAAAAGGTTTGATTCAATACAAAAAATCTTTTTTTTATTTGACCCTAATTTGGGATTAGAAAAGGCCCGAGCAGCCTCGATATTTTTTTTTTCATGAAATATCCTCTGTGAAACGAAAAATATTTTTTAGGAAGATATTTTCGTGTTTGGTAGCCTAAGCTAACTGATTTTTCAATTTTTTCATTAAACTTCTTTTCTTGAGATTCAAGCAAGTAAACATAAGAAAATCAAACTATCCCCCACCATTAGATTCAGAGAAATTTCAATCTAATTCTTTCATAAGAAGATAAGTTTATCCAACTTAACTAACCTGAGTCAGGCGACAGCAGGGGTGCGACGATCTTGGACCCTACTCTCTCTTTCAAGCTCTCAGTGAATCTTCAAACCATGAGCTCTCCTTTTTTTTTTTTTTACTTTTTTCTGGAGAAAACCCCCAAGCAGAGCTTTCTCACCATCAAGAAGCAGATGAAAAAAAAAACTATTGACTCTCCTTTTCTTTTGTGGCGGAACCGTCTTTCTTAGCTTCTTCACCCACTCCGACCTTTTCTCAAAATCCCCCACAAAAACCAGACCCTAGCCTCTTTCTTTTATGCTTGAGGGGGTGTGGGCGTGGGGATCAAAATGGCTTTTCTTGTATCCCTCTTCTGCGAAAGAGAATCAGACTACCAGTTTTTTTGCCTCCCCCGGGCCTGCACAGCTAGAGTTTTGTCTTTTGCTGTGTAGGATAACAAAGACAGAAGGGGAACTCAGATGCTAGTTTAGGGTGGGCAAGATGCTCTTTGACTCTGTGTTGCTTCTGCCTTTTATTGGGTTGACTTGGGTCAAGGGGACCGGCTTTGATCCGGTTTGACTAAAAATCTAAAATCAGGCCCCATTTCATTTAATCTTTTCAAAAATGACGCCAACCTTGGATTTGGGATTAGAAAAAGGTTTGATTCATTACAAAAACTCTTTTTTTTTATTTGACCCTAATTTGGGATTAGAAAAGGCCCGAGTAGCCTCGATCTTCTTTTTTTTTTCATGAAATATCCTCTGTGAAACGAAAAATGTTTTCTAGGAAGATGTTTTCGTGTTTGGTAGCCTAAGCTAACTGATTTTTTAATTTTTTCATTAAACTTCTTTTCTTGAGATTCAAGCAAGTAAACATAAGAAAATCAAACTATCCCCCACCATTAGATTCAGAGAAATTTCAATCTAATTCTTTCATCTAGATCTATGAATTTTCTTTTTTCCAAAAAAAAAAAAATTGCAAGGAGATGTGGTTTGATTTGCTTCAATTTATCTAGATTGTTATCTTTGATTACCTAATTCAGTTGATATTTTATGTTTGATTGATATCTTGGCTAATTTAAATTTCTTGATAAGCTTTAAAAAATTCCTAAAATTTAGTGAGATATGATTTCTAAAAAACCATGTCTAATTAAATCTTTAGGAAGATAAAGTTCCTAAAAACTTTATCTCATTAAGTTTACTTTGAAATTTAGATCAAGATAATCAAATCAAAATATTCTTAATTTGGCCGAAAACTCAAAGAAAAGTGAACAGAAATCAGCTCATTGCCATTTCATTGCATATCTCATTTTATTTACAAAAGAAAATACAAAAGTCCCATGCATATCTTCATTTTATTTTTCCATACGTCTCGCATTTCATGCATATCTACGTGTCCATCATTTCATTTGTGTTGCTATTTCACTTCGTATATCTTCAAGTATCATATATTGCATTCTATATATTCAAAAATCACTTGCATATCTTCTGGTTATCTTTTATCTCATGCATCTTTCATTGCCAAAAAATATGAAAAGATAAGATAAAAAATCCATTCATTCATGATCTTGCATTATCTCATGCCATTCATATTTCGAGTACCATCTAGCCCCCTCATCCTTTTTGTTGAAACTCATGCATATTATATCATGGCATTCGCATGTCTCATAATTTGTAATTCTATGTTGCATTGTATTTGGCCATGTCATTTTGCATATCGTTAGTGTCATGTTTAGGATATCCATGCTTGGTTAGTTTGATTGCATGATTAAATTGCTTGGATTAAGTGTCGCATGCTATCTAAGTTAGACATGAATATTCGTGTGTCTTGTAATTATGTCATATTTAGTTTAACTAATTACGTGATAGCTTACATGTTTATTTAGTCGATTGCATGCATATTAATCTAAAAAGCGAAAACATTAAGGACACCTCATTTGAACTTAAAGTAAATTCAATCAAGCTTAAGTTGTCGATTTAGGACATCTCATGGAATTAAGGTACCGAAAGGGCATTAGCTTTAATTAGTTAATGTAATCAAGTCCCCGAATCCTTAAACTCTTATTCGTAGGAATAAGAATAGTCCTCTCGCTATTTCTATTTAGGTTTATAACCAACCTACCATGGTAGTGGCGACTCCGAAATCTAAATCATTCTAATTAACCAAAGTTGCGATTTGGTAGGGCTTGGGAGAGTCCGTATTAGGTTAGTCATTAAAATTAACCTGATAATCCATTAGCCTAGAATTTTTAATTTTAGGTCGCGACGCTAGATAACTAATATAACTATTAATTTTTTAGGAGTATTTGCTTGTGGGATCAGTACATCACAGTACGCGCTGCTGCTCCTCAATCCTCCACAGTCGCGGGGAAAAAGGAAGGGAAAAAGGAGGGTGAGGACAACTTGCTCTCACACCTTGCTAGATGGAGGGTGTCCTTGACATATCCATGCTCAGGTGGCCAGTGCGACATCTTGTTGGTGGGTGTTCGACATTATTGTCCGCTGAGTATTTTGAAAGATCTCATTCTTTGTCAAGAGAAATTAAGATTGATTTATGTTTGTTGCTTTAAACATTTAATCTTGTAGATATCATCCCAAGAGGCCACAAATGTTATTGCTCATGTCATACCCAAGGTGTGTTTTGCAATTTTTCTTTCATGTTTCAAAATGACATATGATAACTCTTGTTAAGCATTAATATTCTTTTCATTATAGGTAACTTTTTTAGAGCTGAGCCATGATAGGGAGCACTTCCTTCACGATCCAGAATGTGAAATGCATGCTGCATATCGAGAAGCCATCAAACATAGGTGCGAGGTTGTCTTTGACGACCGAAGCGAACAAGTATAAGATTCTTTTCCCTCCTTTCTTTAAGCAATGATTTATGGATTTAATTTATGGGTTTGTGTATACGCCATAAGAGGCCTTGTCAAGGATGCTTGCAAAACTGATGCCCGAAGAACACTTCTATTTTCTTGAGTTATATTATTCTAGAGATGTGGTAAGAAATGTCATCTCATTAACAGATGTAGTTAGCAGTTTTTCTTGCAAAACTAACAATGTGTTCGAGTTTTCTGCTTTTGCCGTTACCTCTTAAGTAGTTTTCACAATTAGAAGATGTAGTTATTTTAGAATAAAGAGATATGTGAGTATTCTCTTTTATAATACATGAAATTTCCTCAATTAGGTTTTGTGGAGTAGATACCCAATCTGGATGTGGTTTCCTGTACACAGGTCTCGAGGCTCCTCTCTCGGCTCCCAATTGTTGTATCACTAACTCGACTACTTGGTTTGGGTTCCAAAGCCTTGCATTCTGTTGACCCAACCATGGGTCCTGCCCCATAGGGTCAATTTTTTAAGGCTTGTTTATCCCTTGGTAATCCACATTGAAGTTAACAGGTGGTGGCTGTGGTTGTGATTGTGGCCTGTAGAGAGGATTCTCTACTATGTGTGGATATGACTGGGCCATAAGAGGCCTTATAAGTTCAGAATTTTGGATGTTCGGTGGTGGTGTATTCAACACTGGTTGTGGGTTTTAAAATGTTGGGTTCACCACATTAACTTTAACGGGAGCGGTATGTAGAAAATTATAACCGTTCACTCAATTTACCAAGTTTGTTGGTGTCGGGTTCTCTGGCTTTGGGATGATCCTTAACGACGGTTGAAAATTCTGTCCCCCTCCACCATTATACCCAGTGTTAGGAAGTGTCGACATAGGAAGATATGGCATGGTACCCAGAGAACTGGTGAAAAAAGGTGAAACTTGAGAAGATGAACTTGGACGTGATATTACTTCATTCATAACATTGATCACCATTGATTTTATCACATTAGTTGCATGGCGCAGCATGAGGTTGGTAAATTCATTCTGTTGTTCCTAGAACATCCTCTTCATTATAGCTACCAACGTTGTGCCTGGTGCTAACGCACGAGTCTGTTCCTCAGTTAACTGTCGTGGTATATTCGGCATTATGATGGGCTTCTCCATCAGCCAATTGGTTGTTAAATGCTCTGATCGTGTGCCATCTTCAGGATTGTTGACATTGTCAACAAGTATTGGCTCCGATTGATTTCTCGTTCTCCCAATTTCTTTAATTCTTACCTTGAGTGTCCCACCAGGCGTGCCAAAAAAAATGTTCGCTTGTTTTTGCAACAAGAAAAACTTTTCACCGAAATTCATTTTTCGATTTTTATTAAGAAGGTTCTGTGGTTCAATCCTCAAAGAAGCATGTTGAGAGATGACAATGTGTGAAGATAGATGGATCGAAAGTGGATTCGAGATCAACACGGATTTGAGTTAAGTTACAATACTCCTAGGAAAGCTTATAAATTACAGATAAAGTAAATGGTCTTGTCAAAAGTAAAGATACAGAAAACGTAAAGGACTGGAAGCTAAATTGCATAGGAAATTGAGTTGTTTTGGATGTGTGTTGATTTATCTCCTTCTTCCTCTCTTCTGAGTATTTGTATTTTCTTAGTTATGATAACAATTCAATCAGTTATCTTTGCATTTTTGAAATCTTGAACCTTGGTGCCCCTTCTTTCTGCACACGTTCTTCATTGCCTTGTCCGCCAAAAGTTGGTTATGAACTGCCTCCACGAGTTTGAATTTTAAATCCCTTTGAGTAGCTTTCATGCCCACAATTCAGTCGTGTCCGTTATCTTGATCTCCTGGTTGTAACTCCTCATGATCGTGGCCTTCTAATGAATGCACAACTTCCTTTGTATCCACGAACTTTTGACAGTTATTCTCTGTGCTGTTCGGATACTCAGTTACTGAACTTCGGGGAAAGTTCACCTTACCCGATTCTTGGAAAGCTATTTAGCTTTCTCTACTTATCCGATTCGGGAAATGGTGACTTCCATGCTCACTTCCCGAATATTGAGATCTTAATACTTGGGGTTGACTTAGTGATCCTCGGAAAGCTATTTGGCTTTCTCCACTTACTCGATTCGGGAATTGGTGACTCCCATGCCTATTCGGGAATTATGCTTTTATTTTGGTGCCAACACCCTGCCATGTTCTATGTGATAATAATTAAATCGATTTTGTTGTGGGAAACCTTTTTACCAAAACACGAATCTTCCAATTTCAGAAGTTGTTTCTATTTCTACCATTTCTACCCCAATTGCTATGGGAATACAACTTAGTCCATAGAAAAAAAAAAATCAATTTTTGAAGATGCTTGAGGTTCCTACAAAATAGACAAGTGCATTGCCACAATTAATAAACACTTCTTTTCAGATTTAGGATAATCTACCTAACCAAAAGAAAAAAAAAGGTGAAAAGTCTCATATGATAATTTAAATCAATTTTGTAGTGGGAAACCTTTTTGCCGTTGCACGAATTCGATTTTCGGGAATATGCTTTAGTCCACGAAAAAAAAAACAATCTATTTTGGAGATACTTTAAGTTTCTTGCAGAAGAGACATATGCATTGCCACCGTTAATAAACACTTCTTTTTAGATTTAAGTATATGCTACCTAACTGAATAAAAGGTGAAGAAAAATAAAAAATTCTGCCAAGTTCCGTGTGATAATTGAATAAATTTTGTAGTTTGGAAACCATTTTACTATTACATGATTTAAATTTTCATCTCTTCCGATTTCAGAAGTTGTTTCTATTTCTTTCGTTTCTAATCCAATTGTTACAGGAATACAGTTTTAGCTAAAAAAAACAATTTTGGAAGTTCTTTAAGGTTCCTACAAAATAGACATGCATTACCACCGTTAATAAACATTTTTTTTTATTATGTATAATCTACCTAATCGAAAAAAAAGGTGAAGAAAAATCTGAAATCCCACCAAAACCCATGTTGCAGGGGGGATCCGAGAAAGAAAGAGGAGAGAAAGAGCTCTGAAAATCCTCGTTTGGTCGTCATTGTTGCAGAGGGGGGGGGGGGGGGGGGGGGGGATCCGGGAGCTTCGAGCTCGATTTCCGGCCAATTCAGACAACGCTGAGTGATGCCACCAGTCCCAGTAGATTCACCTTGGTCCAAGGAGCACGCCAAACCCGTTCGCCTTCGCCAACAATCTCGAAACAGGTGAGCGCCATCGCCGGTTCCGAGCTCGGGCTTCCATGGCTTAGCTCGACTAGGAAAGGTGCTGGAGGTGAGGGGATATGGTGGACAAGCACTGGAAGACAAGGAGGCTTGGGCTTCTTGGGAATACAGGGGCTTGGGCTTGAGGAATGGTCAGGCCGAAGGACTAGGACAGGTCCTGGTGGAGATGGTGGACAAGCATTGGAAGGACAACGTTTATTGGGAAGCCAGTGGAAAACCTTTTACTGTCACACGAATTCTATTTTCATTTCTTTCGATTTTGAAATTTGTTTCTATTTCTTCCGCTTCGACTCTAATTGTTATGGGGATACAATTTAGTCCACGAAAAAAAAAATCAATTTTGGAGATGCTTTGTGGTTCCAAAAAAATAATATATGTATTGCCATTGTTAATAAACGCTTCTTTTCATATTTAAGTACAATCTACCGACCTGAAAGAAAAGGCGAAGATAGATCGAAAATCCTCAAGTCCCATGTTGATAATTTAAATCAATTTTGTAGTGGGAAAGCTTTTGACCTTTACACGAATTCGATTTTCATTTCTTTCTATTTTGAAAGTTGTTTGTATTTCTTCCGTTTCTATTCCAATCATTACGGGAATGTAGTTTAGTCCATGAAAAAAAAAATCAATTTTGGAGATGTTTTAAGGTTCCTACTAAATAGACATATGCATTGCCACCTTAATGAACACTTCTTTTTCGATTTAAGTATAATCTACCTAACTGGAAAAAAAAAAGGTGAAGAAAGATTGGAAATCCTGCCAAGTCTCATGTGATAATTTAAATGAATTTAGTAGCGGGAAATTGTTTACCGTTATACGAATTCGATTTTCATCTCTTCCGATTTCAGAAGTTGTGTTTTTTCTTCCATTTCTACTTCAATTGTTACGGGAATATAGTTTAGTCCACGAAAAATATCAATTTTGGAGATGATTTAAGGTTCCTATAAAATAGACATATGCATTACCCGTTAATAAATACTTCTTTTCAGATTTTAGTATAATCTACTAGATCGATAAAAAAAATAAACGTGAAGAAAGATCGAAAATCCTACCAAGTCCCGTGAGATAATTGAAATCAATTTTGCAATGAGAAACTTTTTTACCATTAGATTTAGTGGAAAGAATTGGTCAAAAAGTACTGTTCAACCAAGTGATTCGCTTGATCCTTTTTTTTTTTTGTCAGAACTGCTCTTATTTTTAATTTCTTTGGTCAGATATTGTTTGCTCGTTTTGCAACAAGAAATATCTTTCACCGAAATTCATCCTTCGATTTTTATTAAAAAGTTATGTGGCTCAATTATCGAGGAGGTTTCTGGTGAAAAATAATGAATAACATAGATGCTTGGAAAAGTGAAAATGGATTGAAAATAGATGGATCGAATATAGATTTAAGATCAACAAATGTTTAAATTGCATTACAATACTTCTAGGAAAGCAATAAATGACTGAGAAATATACTGGGTTGCTGAAAATGAAAGTGTAGAAAACTTAAAGTGCGACAAAAGCTAAATTGCCTAGAAATTGAGTGTTTTTGCATGTGTTGTTGATCCGTCTTCTTCCTTTTTCCTTCTGGATACTTGTATCTTCTCGCGTTTCGTAACCACCCCATCGGTTATCCTCTTGTTTTCAAATCTTGAATCTTGGCGCCCTCAATGACTTCCCTTTTCCCACGTTTTGTCCGTCAAAACTTGATTTTCACCTATCAAAATGACTTCAAATTTGAACCTTTCCAAGTAACTTCCCATGATTTGCTCGTGCCCACTACTTCCTCTTTTTGCTCGTAACTACCGTGTTCGTCACTGCCCCGTTGTCATGACTGACTTGGCTAACTCACAATCCATCATACGCCTGTACCTTTCAATTACTGGCTTTTGTGGCTTTCGGTATATTCCCGAATCATGCATAGCCTACCAAACTTCGGACTCAATGGCCTTGTTCCCTTACTTCCCGATATCGGGTTTAGCTTTCTTGCCATTTTCAGTAGTCAACTTACCGAACTTCGGACCCATCCGGGTAGCTCAGTTGGTTAGTGCGCACTTGAAATTGTGTAGTTAGGCGCACTGGTCTCAGGTTCGATTTCCCAGATGAGCACATGTGATTTAAGTGGGGGGCCATGGCGGTGGGTTGCTGTGTTAGTCTCCGCTGAGGAATAGTTGAGGTGCGCGCAAGCTGGTCTGAACACCTTGGTTATAAAAAAAAACACTTACCGAACTTCGGAAAGTGATTCATAGTTCTCGATTTACCGAATTCATGACATAGTGACACTGACGCCTGCTCGGCATTTGTGCTCGTTATTATTTTGGTGTTAACAGATATTTATGTTATATGTCTATAATTGCTTGGTGGAAAAAGAATGGATGCCTCACGTGCCATAGCTGGTAATGTGAATCTTTGACGAGATTAGTTGTAGATGACAATTATAGACTGTAAATTCGAGGTTAATTTGTAGTTTCAAAATATTTAATCTATGATGCTCTTCCAATAATTAATTGTATATAATGCAGCCCACATGACAATAATGGTGTTCTCCCACCAAAAATATATAAATTATGATGTTCATAATTAAGCACATGAAACATGTGCACGAGTTAAATTTATTTGCCTCGTTTTGCTACGGTCCAAAAAACAAATGCAAGGCCCCGCTAAGTTGAAAAGGATATGGGTTAATTTTTTATTCTACTTATAGAGGAAAAAACTTTACATAAATATACATTTAAATACTACCTCTTGATTGAGATTGCACAACCTAATTTCTGACTTCAACGATCATCTTAAATGAACCCTTTTTTATTAATTCTATAAAATGGTTCCCAAGAATCTATTGGAGACTAACATGTGATGCCGACAAGATGCATTCATCTTGATTAACTCGAGCTGTTCTTCAATTGACCAAATCATTCATCTGCCGATGGTTGATCGTATCAAAATATCCCAAATCGTATGTTGATGGCGTTTGTATGCTATTTATTTACATGTCATCTCTACTTATCTATCCGTTTAAATTTTTGAATTGGACTTTTTAACGTATTACCAATTTCGAGTTCTGCCCGATTTATTTCTAGTGCAAGATTCGATTCGTCAAATTCTACTTTGTGTGGGGGGCCTCCTTCCTCCACATTATTTCATGGAAACCCGTAACCGAAAAAAAAAATGAAGAAAGATCAGAAATCCAAGTCTCATGTGATAATTTAAATGAATTTTGTAGTGAGAAACTGTTTACTGTTGCTTGAATTTGATTTTCATCTCTTCCGTTTTAGGAAGTTGTGTCTATTCCTTCCATTTCTACTCCAATAGTCACGGGAATACAGTTCAGTCCACGAAAAAAATCAATCTTGGAGGTGCTTTAAGGTACTCAAAAAATAGACATATGCATTGCCATCGTTAATAAACACTTCTTTTCATATTTAAGTATAATCTACTTAATAGAAAAAAAGGTGAAGAAATATGGAATTCCTGCCAAGTTCCATGTGATAATTTAAAACAATTTTGTAGTGTTAAACCTTTCTATCATTACACGAATTCGATTTTCATTTCTGCCGATTTCAGAAATGATTTCTATTTTTCCGATTTGTGCTTCAATTGTTATGGGAATACAGTTTAGTCCACGAAAAAAAAAATCTGCAGATGCTTTAAGGTTCCTACAAAATGGACATATGCATTGCCACGGTTAATAATCACTTCTTTTCATATTTAAGTATATTCTACCTAACCGAAAATAAAGGAGAAGAAAGATCGAAAATCCTGCCAAGTCCCGTGTTATAATTTAAATCAATTTTGTAGTGGAAAACCTTTTTACCATTGTGCAAATTCGATTTTCATCTCGTCCTATGTCGCAAGTTATTTTTATTTCTTCCATTTTCACTCTAATTGTCACGGGAATACAGTGTAGTCCACGAAAAAAAGAAATCAATTTTGAAGATTCTTTAAGTTCCTACAAAATATACATATGCATTGCCACCGTTAATAAACACTTCTTTTCGGATTTGATAATAATCTACCTAACCAAAAAAAAAAAATGTGAAGGAGGATCAGAAATCTTGCCAAGTCTCATGCGATAATTTAAATCACTATTGGAGTGGGAAAAGCTTTTTACCATTACCCGAATTTCGATTTTCATTTTTTTTTAATTTCGGAAGTTGTTTCTATTTCTTCCATTTCTACTACAATTATTATGGGAATACAATTTAGTCCACAAAAACAAATTAAGTTTTGGAGTCAATTACGTGTAGTCTAGCTTAAAAAAAGATTAAGAAAGATCGGAAATCCTGCCAGGTGACATGCTATTGTCATTGCTTGGAGTCAATTTCAAGAAATTAAATTTATTGGAAAGAATTGATCAAAGAGTACTGTTCAACCAAATGATTGCCTTATTTTCACTTCTCCTTTTTTTTTTCACAGAATTGCCCTTATTTTTAATTTCTTTGGTCAGATAATTGCCTTTATTTTATAGGTCTATAATTGCTTGGTGTAATAAGAATGGATATCCCATGTGCCATAGGGCCCATAGCTGGTGATGTGAATCTTTGACGAGATTCGATGTAGATGACAATTACAGACCGTAATTCGAGGTTAATTTGTAGTTTCAAAACTGTATCTTTAATCTATGATGCTCTTCCAATAATTAATTGTATATGTTAGAAAGCTCAACTCAAAAACTTAAATCATGAGGTAGAGGGAGACCACATGAATATAAAGAGTATACGTGATCCATTCGCAATCGATGTGGGACAACAACAACAACTTCAACACCTCCTCTCACGTGCAAGTCGGATTATGAGCGACAAATGAAAATTAACTAATGAGGGTGGGCCCACATATGCAGAAAAGAATAATACTGGCTCAGATACCAGTGTTGGGTGGTCTTGGGCATCTCTTATCTCAAAAGCTAGCTCAAAAGTTGAGACTTTCTCTCAGACTTATAAACTGACTACCTCACAATCGATGTGGAACAACTCCAACAATCTCTCATTCACACATCGGGCTTTAGGTCGGAGGTGCAACATTCCGTATCCCTCCCATGTAATTCTTGGGTCCAGACTTATTGGTAACTTGAGCTCTGATGCCATGTTGAAAAATATTGTTGAGATTGTCTCATATCAATTGTGGAAGAAGCTAGTGTCGGTTTATAAGTGTGAGGAAAATGCTCAACATTTGAGCTAACTTTTGGGATGAAAGAGACCCAATACCACTCAACACTAGTATCAGAGCAGGAGGTCCTGAATGCAAATCTTTTCAAGCCCCTATTTGCTTCCCCAATAAATATATCAACGTTTAGTACTAGGCAAAAAGACCAAATTAAACATGAGGGGGAGTGTTGGAAGTTCAATATATAATATAGCTCACATGACAATAATGGTGCTCTCCCACCAAATATATATGTATGTATGGTGTTCATAATTAAGCACATGAAACATGCAGAGTTAAATTTATTTGCCTCGTTTTGCTACGGTCCAAAAAACAAATGCAAGGCCCCGTTAAGTTGAAAAAGATATGGGTTAATTTTTTACTCAACTTATAGAGGGAAAAAACTATACATAAATATACGTTTAAACACTACCTCTTGATTGAGATTGCCCAACCTAATTTCTGACTTCATCGACCATTTTAAATGAACTCTTTTTATTAATTTTATAAAATGGTTCCCAAGAATCGACTAGAGACTTACATGTGATGTGAAGCCGAAAAGATGCGATCATCTCGATTAACTCGGGCTGTTATTCAATCAACCAAATTATTCATCCGCCGATGGTCGATCGTGTTGAAATATCCCACGTCATATGTTCATGGTGTATATATGCTCTTTAATTACATGTGATCTCTAACTATCTATCCGTTTAAGTTTTTGAATTAGACTTTTTAACGCATTATTGATTTCGAGTTCTGCCTGATTTATTTCTGGCGCAAGCTTCGATTCGTGAAATTCTACTTTGTGTGTGGGGGCCTCCTCCCTCCGCATTATTTCGTGGAAACACGTATACTGCATATATGGATGGAGTCCGATGTCCATCTGCCGTTGGATCGAAGAAAAACTCGATAGATAAGTCCCGTTTTCCTCGTCCGGGAACGCAACTAAATTGGGACAAGAATCGACCCGTCCCAAACTCCTTTAGGAATAATAAATGATTGATATAACTATCTAAGAATGGATCGGTCAGCAAACAGATTTTCCTACTTCGGAATTATTGAATGTACGTAATTGGATTTTTGGTCCCCTTTTGAGGGTAATTGACCTAATGTTTTGCAATCGATGGGGAGATTATGTAAACATTTCATTAATCTTCTCTCTCGTGTAGACCTATTAAACAGGTGGATCGGATTAGGTAAAAAATAGCCCGATTTAAATTGACTCATTTAACCCATTCCCATACAATATAAATCTAGTGGCCTATTCCCAACCTCGTAATACTGAAGCACTTCCACATTTAACATAATCGAAGAAAACTTATATCCAAAATAAGGTAAGAGCGCGGAGCCAGTGAGCACGAGATCTAATGGGTGCAAGAGAGTCATAGATGTGGGCTTAAGTAATTTGTGAATTCATTTAATACTTGTATAATATTTTGAGTTTTACTATTCTAAACTCAATTTAAGATTCTTTTACTCGTATATCCAACGATATCTATCGATTCCGCTTTGATGCTCAAGTGAGAAACTGGATTAAGGGGTAGTTTCCATCCATCTTATTTGTAGATTATGTCGGAGCCACTCTCGAGATTATGAACCTAGCGTGCTTTTGGCAGTTACGTTACACGCATGGGATGAGTTATTGTCACCCGTAATGGAGGTTAATCGAGCGTCTAATGAGGGGGGGGGGGGGAGTTTCGTGTACCTTACTTCTTTCGGGAGAGAATTTCCTATCATGAAAATACTCTTCCATTGAAATCCCCGGGTTTGGATTCTCTACCATGAAGGTAGAGAAACATTAAGATCCAAGCCCTCCATTCCCTACCTACCCTAAACTTTTGCCCCCTATAAATAGGGAGTGGAGGGCCTAGATCATAATGGTTCTCTACCTTTATGGTAAAGAATCCAAATCCGAAATCCCCACCTCCATGTGAGCGAAGGGGGTGCATGGTAACACTTCTGGAGAAGAAATCCGTTTGGTAAAGACACTTCAGAAGTGCTTCTGAAACTGAAAGTTGTTTGGTAAAAATATTGAGAATTTCTACTTCTGGAAGAGATTTCTACTTCTGGTTGGATTTTTTGCCAACTTTGAGAAGCTAAAAATTGTAGCTTCTCAAAAAGAAATCACTTCTTCAACTACAACGGTCATCATCGACCAACGCCTATTGTCGCCGCCGGCCATCGCCGCTTGTCGCCGGCCGCCGCAGGTCGCCGCCGCCGCCGCCGGTCGCCGCCGGCCGCCGCCGGTCGCCCTCAGCCTCCGCCCACCGCCGCCGCCGCCGCCGGTCGTCGCCACCCATCATCGACCGCCGCCGACCCCCGGCCGCCGCCACCCACCCCCGGCCGCCATCACCGGTCGCCGCCGCCCACCGCCGGCCGCCGCTTGTCGCCGGTCGGCGGCGGCCAGCTCAGCCGGAAATTTTGTTAATAATATTTCAGAAGTAGAAAATTTCAGAAGTAGAAATCAACTTCTGATGGAAAAGTTGAAAAATCAATTTCTACTTCTGATTGAGAAGTTGAAAAATCAACTTCAGCTTCAGAAATGATTTCTGAAGCAGAAGTGTTGCCAAGCGCGCCCGAAGCCTCTCACATGGTGGGTGGGGATCTCTGATCCTCTACAAGGTAGATGATCCGGATCCACTTCTTTCTATCCAAAGCCAATTGAATTCCACGAATTTCAAAGCGTAAAAGGGGAAGGAAAGAGAGAACAGTGGCACAATTATAGCACGTCTAATAGGACAAATATAAGGACAAGACATTCAAATTCCAGCCACATGGCAAGCCTAATAACATGTACGGTCAGGCAAGACTTTTCCTCAAGCATTACGAGGGAATCCATCCTTTAAGCTCTTATTCTTGCGTTTGCCGACGAAAAGATCCCTCGAGCTCGCTAGCTTTGTTAAGCATTCGACCTTTCAAATACCACAAAATTATTAGGGGCATAGACTCAGACATACGTTTAATCGAAGCTGGAATTGTTTGGAAAGTGATCCGACGAGGTTCAGGCGATGTAGAACATTGGATTCGGGACTTTGAAGGTGCGGTTCCCGACGTGAGTCCCCAGCAGATCGCTCCACTGGTCGCCCATGTTCCCCAGGATTCTGTAGCCCGCCTCTTCGAGCGCCTTCCTCTCCTTCGACTTGTACACCATTGCTGTTGTCCCAGATTCTGACGTTTGCCTGCATCGAGATGAACAGTTTTTTGCTGCTTAGTTTTGGGTCGGGAGGGAGTGAATGGGAAGATCGTCGGGGGAGATGGAGGATGAGGGTGGTGCTTGCTTACTTGAGGATGAGCTTCTCCCAAGTGTGGTAGCCCACCTTCTTCATGTTGTAGATGGTGATGGACCTCAAGCTCTCGGACTTGCCGGAGATGAACACGATCTTGAACCCTAGTTTCAGCAGCCTCTTGTACAGGCCCAGTGTCGCCGGCAGAGCCGGCGCTTTGCCCTCCAGCTCCCATTCCTTGAACGTCGTCTCGTTGTACTCCTTTGCCCTGTGTCATTTGGAACATCGTGAGAAAACAATCGCCGTTTTAATTTAGTTCGTAACACTAGCTGTTTTCATTAAGTTACCCGAATGCATTGTCGGGGCGGGCATAGTAACGGAGGTTGGAGAGGGAAGTATCGTCGATGTCGAAGACCCACACGTCCTTCCCGTCCTTCTTGAGCGTCAGCCCCTTGGCGTAGTTGTAGGCCGCCCACGCCGCGGCATTGCAGTCCTTGCGGTACTGGTGGCCGAGCATGTAGTGCCCGACGTAGCCCTCGCAGGACCAAGGGACCAAGTCCCAGTCCCGGATGTTGTCGGTCTCCACCGCAAGCCGCCAGCTCAGGCAGGAGATGCCCGGGATGCGGTGGCCACCGGAGCCAGCTTGTGTCCGGAGGGGGTGGATTCGGTCGGGCATTTGGCCGGCATAGGTCAAAGATGTCGGGTTTGTGATTGCGAGGATGAGGAGGATGAGGCTTATGGGCTTCATTGTCATGGCAGCTGAATTATTAGACAAAAAGGGCCCTTACCAGTGACTATGCATGCATGCACGAACCGGTGGTGCTTTATATAGGCAATGTCCCATCACATTTTTGGAGGCAAAGGGTCGTGATAACACTTCCAGAAGTTACTTTTGCTCTAGAAGTCAATCTGGAGCAAAAATCCATTTGGTAAAAAAAAAATTGAGATAGAGATCTGTTTGATAAAAAAATTTACTTATGGTGAAATTTTCAACTTCTACCAAGTTTGAGAAGTAAAATTTTTCAATTCTTGGACCACAGCAGCCACCGCCTGTCGATCGACCACCGCCGTCGCCCGCCAATCGCTGACCGTCACCGCCGCCGCCGCTCGTCGATCGCCAACCATTGCCAATCGCCCACCACCGCCGACCACCGCTCGCTAACCGCTGCCGCCCGTTGACGCCCGCTGACCGCCGCCACCGCCTACCGACCACTGCCGCCAAAGATTTCGTTAATAATGTTTCAAAAGTAGAATTTTTCATCCATTACTAAATGAATTTCTCTAATCAAAAATAATTTTTGGAGCAGAAGTAGAAAAATTAACTTATGCTTTTGAGGAGAAGTAGAAAAATCAACTTATAATCAGAAATTTATTTATGATAGAGAAGTGTTACCATGCGTGTCCAAAGTTTTCAAGCGCCACATCCCGACAAATATTTCTAGGATATTTCAAACATGTTTCTGAGGACCTGGTTAATCTTCATCATATACATATAAATTAAAAGATTATTTCACGAGAAATAGATAGATTGTATTAAGTGGAACGCTGTGTTGTTCTTTCCATGGAGTTTGTTACATTGACTGAATCACGTAAATCCAAGATTCGAATTATTTTCTTTGGTCGATTTATTTTATCATTTGATCGTCCGTTTTTCGTAATAATTACGACTCCTTATATGATATGCGCTTATGTTCGAAAAAATCATGAATGAAGTGGAGTGGCAAATGCGCCGCAATTGCATGATATTGAAGCCATCCGGGCTAAAGCTACAAAAAATGGTTACATAAAATGAGAAATGAATAGGACACTTTTAAGACATAAATAGGAAAAAGGAAAATCTCCTGTGTAGTAAGAATATCCTCCAGCATATCCACTGTCCAAATGCTTTTAAATTTCACTATAGACGTGCACAAATCCTCTGGTTTATTTAGATTAAAAAAGCATCTGCATTGTTGATTTGCATTATTAAATAAAAAAGTCGAGTAGTCCGGACCCTAACCCCGTTTACAACATTATAAAAACCTGGAAAATATTTCTTTAATGGAGGACCCTCTTCCCAACCTTTTTTTTTTTTTTTTAGGTAGAAGGACAGCATAAGTGTCAATATTTGTGTACGGCGCTCACTTTAGTGCCAATTTTTTTCGCCAGCTCACTTAAGTGCCAATATTTGTGTATGGCGAGTGCCAATTGCGGCAAAAAACGATTAGTTAAGTGTCAATCCGGCCAAACAATACACGTGGCATTTTTTTTATTAATATTTTAATATTACGTTTCAACTTTTTTAAAAAAAATCAAATACATGTGGGTGCCACGTGGACTTTCAACCATTAAAATAGTTATTTTTTTTAAAAACTAAACTTAAACACTAAAATAGCCTAAAAAATGAAAAAAAAAATGGGTCTATTGAGCGGAAAGGGGTGTGACCCTTGCCGTCGGCGAGGAGTGGGGGATGGTTGAGGGGGGTCGTTGGGGCCCGGCAACGGCCGGCCTCGCAGACCCGAGGAGAGGCCGACCTCGCCTAGATCTGGGCGAGGTCGAGCCTTGCCGTGGCGGGGCTCGACCGGCCTCGCTCTGCGCCGACCAAGCCTCGCCAAGTGGGTGCATGGTGAGGCAGACGAGGGCAAATATGAGGACGAAGAAGAGGAAGACGACGCCGGTGAAGATGAAGACGAAGGAGAGGAAGACGAGGGCGAGCAAGAAGGCAATCCCGAGGTCCAGGAGCTTCCATTGGCGAGGGTTGCACTTCGACGAGGGCAGGATCAGTCGTCCCATCCCCAGAGCGCTGCCAAATTCGGACTCTCTTCCTTGGCTGGATTAGACGACCATGGGGTTGGACTCGAGCATGAGTGTTAGAGGAAGAAAGGAGGGCTCAGACAAGCGAGCTTTGAGTGGATTTTGCCGAAACTTGACTCGGATCTGATCAAACAAGCATCGGAGGTCACAGCGATCTGGGGAACCTAGAGTTTTTGGCACCCTTCTCGGTTCCACCACACTCGCGACTCCCCAGCCATCGTCAGCCCTCGAGCCGTCGACCGTACATCGCTCCTCTCAACCATCGTCATTCCGCACGGCCGGGAAAACCCGCGACCTCAAGCCCCGATTCCGACTCTCTCTCTCTCTCTCTCCCCTTCTCAGTTCCACCACACTCCAATCATCGTCGTCGCTGCGCCCCCCACCACAAAGCCACCGTCAGCCCTCGAGCCAGTAGCCGCCTCAATAGGGTCGGGCGACCCCCGCCTCGCCCAGATCTGGGCGAGGCCGACCGTGCTCCGCCATGGCAAGGCTCGACCTCGCCTTAGGTCTGCGAGCCCGGCTGTGGCCGGCCCTCGCGGACCCTGGTGAGGCCACAGCTGGGGTCGCCCGACCCCGGTGATCCCCCGGGCTCCCCTCACCGGCAATGGCCGACGAGGGGTGGGGTGGCGGCGGCGCTGCTCAACAGAGGGATTCCCTCTCCCCCCCTCTCCCCCCTCTCTCTCTCTCTCTCTCTCTTGCTTCTGTTTAACTATTTTTCTTTTAGTTTTTAGGTTAAGTGGAATTTTTTATTTTTATTTTGCTTTTTGTTATTGCTGACTAGGATCTCCGGCAAGCCACGTGTGCGCCACATATGATTTCCGGCAAACCACGTCGGACATGGCACTCAAATAATCATTTTTTTAAAAAATTAGCACTGAAGTGATCCAAAAAAAATAATATTGGCATCAAAGTGAGCGTCGTACACAAATATTGACACTTCTAATGTTCGTCTGCCTTTTTTTTTTTTTATATATCTTTATTATTTTGTTAACATTGCCCAGATTAACATTAACATTGACGCGGGGCACGATAAAACGATACATCATTTCTAAAAAAAATGAAAATTTCGACACGTTGTATATTAAATATATCAAAATATTAGCTATGAGTTTTTTCTTCTTATGTTATAGATTCATAATTAGATTTTTTGGGCTGGCTAAATATATTAGTTTTGAGATGGCTTAATATACAACTTAAGTGTGTGTGTGTGTGTGTGTGTCTATATATGCATATATATTTATCGATTTATGTTTTGACCCATAATTTATTGAAAATGCTTAAAATTGATCTTGTGCGTTGCGAAATGCTAGACTTGCGTGTTGCTGTCCACGTGTTGGATATCTGACACTTGTTGACCACATGTCGATCGCATGTTGAAAAGTGTCGAATCCGCGTGTTGATGTCCGACACATGTCGGATATGACACGAAGCCTCTTGGAGCTGATGATTTTTATCCAAGCTTTTTGGGATACGTTTTATTCGGGACACTGCCACGATCGGTCCCTCAATCTTCAATGATAAGCTCCAATTGTATCTAGCTGATGATTTTCACCCAAGCTTTTTGTGGCACGTTTTATTCGGGAGATCGTCTCCCAAAATATCTTCAATGAGAGGCTCCAATTATATCTGCTTTAATAGAAAGATAAAAAAAAAAAAAACAAAGCATCCAATCTCAATTCAATTTGACCAAAACTTTTTCTTCATGCCCTTTTTTCGTTTTTCATGCATTTGATCAACGTGAAATAAAATCCCATAATTACTTATGGATGGATAATCTAAGCATAATGGGTCATAATGTCTTATATTTTTTTTCATAGCGCCTATATAATACAACATCCAAAATTTGCTCTTCTTTTTTTTCTTTTTAATCCAACGGTCACCAACGAATTGAAGATCCGCTCTCTAAGAATCGTTAGAAAAACAATCCTTTTTATTCTACCTTTGTTTAGTTCGCGAGAAATGAATAATTTAAAAAAGTGTATTCCGAATAATAACAATTTGTATCGCGTGAAATAGTTGATCGATTAAAAATATTTTTATAATTGACAACAATTTATGTTTAAATATTTTTATAGATGGTGAAAATATTCTTTCTTCATTTATTTTGGTAAACGATAAAGGGGATCATTTTTCAGAAAACTATTTTATTGATAAAAAGTTTTGCAAACAAGAATCGGTTGAGGAGGATGAGGCTCGTCGGTTTCATTCTCTCTCTCAATCTTGAAGCTGAATTATTAGACAAAAGGCTCCACTTAAATTGACTTGCATGCAATCAAGAATCGGTTGTCATTTATATAGGCCACATTCTCTCAAGAACGACCCATTTTGCAAACAAAAATCTCGATCTACAAAAGAAAAATATTACACAGATTTTAAACCTGATTTTGATCACAATAGCTGATCAATCTTCACAGTATGCATGAGATTTTGTGGGGTTATTACTAACTGTTCTAAAAGGTTAAAAAGAATTGATTATTACGTAACACTCTTTGGGTGAATATAAGACTAACAATCTATTTTGAGCTATAAAAAAAAATTAATTAAAAATTATAGTTGGGTCCACGCTTTTTAAAACTTGTGACTCATAATATACATTTACTATCATAGTAAAGACTGTTATGTTAGCAAAATCCAAATTTAAATATTCTAACAATCGTTTTCACGGGTAGATTGGATTTTGACCTAAGCCTAGGAGTGGAAATATGCAATGAAGGATTCGAATTTTTTTAATAATAATTTTAGATAAATGCGTAATTTATTATATAAATCAACAGCTGATCCACGTTTCACGGGCGTCCAATAATCATTGTGAACACGTGGGCTGTTAATTATGCACCAGGACTTCCTACTTTACATGGTCTGTTAAAAAGAATTGAAACGTGGATCAGCTGATGATTTATATAATAAATTACGCATTTATCTAATTTTTTTTATAAAAATTCGAATCCTTCATCCAATAATCATTGTGACACGTGGGCTCATCACATGGTTGCTTTTTAGTCATGAATCCTTTTCTTCAAATACCAGCAAAATGGGGACACACGATTTGGGCGAATTAGATTGGGTAAAAAAAAAACTCTTGTAAAGGGAGACAATACGTGATTTGTCTCATTCTAGGAGATAAATTATATTTTTAAGAAGGCGAAAGATTTAGTATTCGTCTGTATCACAAAAATAGAAGACATTTTTCTAAGCGATACAAGCGGATTATTTAGTATCTCATCGTTGGCAATAACTTATTTTTTAACATAAGTTATTGCCAACGATGAGATATTTTTCCGATACAAAAAATCAGGAAAAATATCTACCAAATTATTTATTTTCTGTGGAACAAAAGAGCTTTTTACGTTTGAAATCTAGAAACGAGAGGGATTTATATCGATAATTTTTCTGTACCAAAGAGTTTGAGGCTACGGCTAGTATTTTGTTTTCTTCACAACAAAGAGACGAGAAACTCATCGCCATTTTCTCACACGATACTAACATTTCGTAGAAGGAAAAAGGAAAGACACAACAATTACTGTAAAATGGTGTTTAATTACCGTCAATTGTTTTAAAATCTGATTTAATATATAAATATTTTAAACACCCCTCCTCATTTATATTCAAACTTTTCCATAACATTAAAGTGTGTGGGCATATATTAAGCCGTGAAAAGATTTGAACTCAATTTTTTTTTTGTTCTGATAACATGTAAGATTTTGTAGGATCACTCTAGTTGTTCTAAAAGGTTCAATTGTTCCTCTCATGCTGTCATGCATATGCTAGAATTTTGACTAGAGATTGAAGCTTGGAAATACATAATAACATGAGATGAAAATATGGATTTGGAAGTACTTGAATTTAGGATCTCACGCTCCGACACAATGTTGAAATTTCGTAGGATCACTACTAATTAAGTATTTTGAAGCTATTTCCAGGATAAAAAAAAATACAAAAAATCGTACTTTTGAAATGAAAAATATAGGGTAAAAAAAAAAAAAGATGTCCCACGTAGTTGTAGGAATATCCTCCAGCATATCTACACGTGCAAAGGTCCCGCCTTATCTCTTCGCTGTCCAAATGCTTTCAAGTCCACCCGACGCGTGCACTATTCTCTCTGGCTTATGTACATTAAAAAACACATCTGCATTATTGAATTTAAATTATTAAATAATAAAGTTGATTTAAATTATTATAACATTATCTGAAAGTCTTGCGTTATTATTGTGTTAACGTTGGATTTCTGACGATTCTCAGCAATGCTTTTTGGCACACGTTTTACTCGTGAAACCGTCACGATCAGATCGGTCCCCAATGTCCATTTTGACCTTTGGAAGGGTTCGTGACCGGGAAAGATGGAATTATATCTGCATTAACCCCCCCGGCCCCACACCCAAAAAACAATAAAAAAAAAACAAATGCGATGATTTACTGATGGATGGACATTCGAATGGGAAAATGATATGAATGATCTATGGACTTTTGGCTAATAGGGAATATGATCCATAAACTTTTATTCGTTCAATCTAATCCCTCAATTTTAGTCCAATGTATAATGTAATCTCTAAACTTTTAATTTGTTCAATGCAGTCTTTAGACTTTTAGTACAAGTTCAATTTAATTTGTAAACATAATGTGTAGGAACTAAATTGTTCAGGAACTAAATTAAGAATGTACCAAAAGTCCAGAGACTACATTGAACAAAATTAAAAGTTCAAAAATCACATTGAGCATTAAGCCAAAGTTCAGATACTGCATTGAACAAATTAAAAATCCAAAGAAGACATTATATATTAAGCCAAGATTCATGAACCATTTTTGTCATTATACCTATTCAAATCACAATGCGTAATACTTTTGAACATTCTTCCGTAGCTCCTGTATAAAATTTCGCAACACAGCATGCGAAATTTACTCTTTCTTTGAATCCGACAGTCGTCGACAGATTGTAGATCCTTCCCCAAGAGTCCGCCAAAACACCCCCTTCAATTCTACCTACTTGTGCGCTTGTGTGTCGAAGCTAAGCTTTTCAGCTATGTATTACCGATACGACACGGATACGGGGACACGACACGACACGACACGACACGATACGTCGACACGGTAGTTTTCAAAAAATAGAGAATTTCGACATGGCGGGACACAACTATATATATACACACACCAAGCCTGGCCTGTGAAAATACCAAAATTTTCCTCCATTCAGTGTACCAAATTTCATTTCAGTCTTGAATTATCAAATAACCGAATTACCCCTCAATAATTCGTTCGTAAGAGACCAAAAAACAAAATTTAAACTCACGTGGGCCCCACCTCAATTACAACTCTCACCCAACTAATCTCATCCATCAATCAACTCTCTCTCTCTCTCTCTCTCACGATTTCTCTCTCCTCTCTCCCTCCCCTCTCTTCTGCTCCCTCTCTCTCTCTCTCTCTCCTCTCTCTCTCTCTCTCTCTCTCTGCCTTCTTCGTGGAAAAGTCCCCCTCCCCTCTCTTCTGCTCCCTCTCTCTCTCTCTCTCTCTCTCTCTCCCTTCTTCGCCTTCTTCGTGGAGAAGTCCCCTCTCACGCCTTCCACCCGAACATCCTCCTCCTCCCTTTGTTCCTACGCGGCACCACCACCTCACGCCGTCACCATCCGCGCTCAATCCTCCATCGTACAGCTCCGACGCCGCCTCGTTCCCAGCTTCACTGTCATCTTTCTCCGACGTCTGACCGCAAAACGCCGACTCTCGGATCGCAAAAACGCCCGATCGGTCGCAGTCTCGTTGTCTTGCTGATTTTGCTGAAATCGTGTGTGTGCATATTGAGATTTCTGTGAAAGCAGTGAGAACTAGGTCACATTTTCCCCCATTTTCCATCGGACACGGGAGTATTTTTTTTTTTTTCAAACATTCGGACACGCGGCCGGCTGTGTCCAGCCGTGTCCGGCCGTGTCGGACACACCGCCGTGTCCGACTCGCAAAAATTGCCCATGCCGGCGTGTCCGTGCTACATAGCTTTTCAGTCGAAGATGCATCATTCACGCTGAGCTTCAGGGCTTCACGAGACATTAGAAAAGGTAGAGAGCATGACCGCCGGTGCCAAACACGTAGAAGCAATGAAATCGAAATCGAAAATGTGATCTCATCTGCCAGTTTTTTTCGCACATGAATATGCAGTAAAAGACTCCAAGAAATTACTTATTACCTTGTAAAACAAGCATTTTGACAATGCCCTCAATCATCTTGCACGGCCCGAGTTAATACAAAAATCTACACCAGCTAAAAAGATAGTGAAGACATCAAATAGATACAATTTTACTTCTCAGTCTAACTTTTCCATATTCTGACATGAATGAGTGCAACCTGCATATCATACCCACCCTTTCAAGCTCTTAACAGACATGACCTTTTCGACCACCGAACTGTGGAGACTTCAGTGTGATCTGTAATTGTCACATCCCTCTGAATGAGTATGTAATGATTGATCACAAACCAATCTCGTCTCGGTCAATTTATGCAGTAAACACGGTGTTTATTACTTCCTTCAAATTCCGACACCCAACGATGACCATGTCGCCAAAGGATGAACTCGCGAGAGCCTTCTCAGCCGACCTTGGGACGATACACATTTTGTATCCGAGCTTTGCCACAGTGTGCACCCTCTTCTCGATTCTAGGAACCTAGAAATTACGGCATAAATGTATTGACATGGCAAAATCAAATTGCAAAGCGGGGACAATTGCAGTTGCCTCAGTGTAATGAAATAAATCGAACAAAAAAAATGTGGAACACTGGATCTTACCACGCGAAGCTCGCCACCGAGGCCAATCTCTCCAATAAAAGCAACGCCAGAGGGAATGGGAAACTCAAGAAAGCTAAAGAAAGCGCATGAAAAAGGAAAAGGGAAGGAAAGAAAAGATTGTAAGCAAATGAACAACAAATCAATGCACCAATTTGATTGGTGCCAGGAAAACGAAATCAATGCCATTAAAGCTCATATTTTTAGCAGCATTGCGTTTTTCATTCGTGTGGACAATGGACATCAAGAACCTGACAGAGAGCGCACCTGCTGCAGATTGCTGCTGCTATGGCAAGATCGCCAGATGTCTCTGTCAGTGTCACTCCACTCACCACATTTAAAAAGATAGCCTAGAGGAGGAAATAGCACTAACAATTACACAATATACTCAGAATCCTTACTTTTGTAGCTCACATTTTCTAGAAGCTCTATGTGTACAAAATTTTAAGTCAAATGCTAAAGGCCAGAAATATGTATAAGAGGGAGATAGTATTCAAGTAGTGAAGGCATAAACAACTAGAAAAGAAGCTAAATAAAGTGTAATTGATCTCACATTTTCCTGAAGCTTCAAACCAGCTTGCTTCACTAAAACCTACAAAGAGTGCACACAAAGCAATAGTTAGCTCTTACTTCCAGATTTCTCCATGAAGGGGACAGAATCTTTCAGCTCATCTCAACAAATTAGGCCAAATGGCCTATTACCACACTTTAATTCTTCATTCTCCAGCTATTTACCAAGTTGCAAACAAGACACCTTTAGATTTCATGTGCATACAAGCACATACAAATTTTATAGCCTTAGTTCTTGGCCTTGCATAATTATAGATGTATGCATGGTTTAAGATGCAGCTTATTACGTAGAGGGTTTTACCGAAATAATCATGTCTGCTCTGCTTCCTTGGATGCCATTGACCTGCCTTGAAACTGTAGAGCTTGATAAACATAAGGCCTGCAGCAAAGTTACAATAGTTAGAATGCTGAAGACAAGAAATGACATCACAGAAGGCAGAGTCAACGGCAAGGATGATGCTAGAACAGGCATTAGCATCATGGCTGAAGAAAAAATGTACATAAACTTTGCCTCTCCAAAATCAATGTTTCTGAAAAGTTCAGACCTCCCCAAAGTAGAGTTGCTAACCTAAAGTCCATTTGGAAAGATGTACCCTCAGATACTATTTAATTATCGGGATGAGCAGCTTCATGTGTGAATGATGACTCTCGCAGGCCAAAGAAAACTGATTGTGGAAAATCTACCTGAATTTCGAGAAGAAAGGTTCGAGATCCATCCATCACAACAGTAACAGCTAATCCAGCCATGACTTCTGATTCAGAATGCTCTTCACTTAATAAGATCTCACTGGGATTCAAGACAGCTTCAAGTCCCGATTGTGACATTTCAAATACGCCAAGCTACATTAGGGGAAAAGAAGATCTAAGTGTCCCAACACCTCGAGAGTTCACCTCTGCTCTATGAAATAGGGATTGAAATTTTTTAAGCATGTACACGCTTGAAATTAGCAGGCAGTGCATATGAGAGAAAGAGAGAGAGCGCGCGCGCTCCAAAATGGAGCAACAGCTGCCCACAGCGAACACTTTCAAGCGCATTTATGTCTCTTCTATCCACAATTGTATCAGGATGACTGGAAAAAGTTTTAGAGAACTTTGGTAATCATGATCTAGTTGTGTGCCAAAGAAAACATGTAAAGCAAAGATTTGATGTCAAAGATATCTCAATAAAACAGCATTTCAAACAAAAGAACAAGTAAAAGATACACAAAACTCCATAAACAAAGAAAAGAAAACAGCATGAATTCAAGTCCATGTGCTAACGCTACATATTAGTGGAATGCATACCTCATCAGTGGACCCAAACCGATTTTTCACTGATCGCAGCAGACGATGTGTAGAGTGCTTCTCTCCCTACGAAATCAAGAGAGAGGTTATAATAAGATAGCGCAAAGCACTAACTTTTCAAGAAGCTTATACATGTAGCTTACCTAAACTAAGTATGGTACACCAATGACAAAAGTTCTGCAGTTATTATTGAATGAAATATACGAGATCATAACACGAATTTTTTTGTTGAAATGAACCGTCAATATCCCTAAGACACAAAATCAATCTAGAAATAGCTGCTGGATATTCTTTTAGATTACCCAACTAATTGTATGCCAAGAAAACTTAACATGCTAAGTTGGAATCAAATCACTTCAATTACAGTAAAAGAATGCATTAAGTGACTGTAGAAGACCTAAAATGAGATGCTACAGTTAAGCCACAGCTTCAGCAATCCACTATCAATACAACAAAAGAAATGTTGATAAAGGTACCAACTTCCAGATACAAAACGACATCCACAATGTGCTCCAAAACTCTGGGACCAGCTATTTCTCCAGATTTTGTCACATGTCCAATCTGTAAGATACAATCAACAAGCGTGGACTCACATAAGCAAAAATTTCTAGAAAGATTGGTTGTTACAGCAATTAGATTATCACCAAGACACCAAAGATGTATGGGCTCACAAAAATGCTATAACGTTCATATAGGAATAGTCCAAATTTGTAGGTAATTTACCACGTACAAAAAACAAACGATGAGACTAATAAATTTTGAATACCAATAAAACAGGAATGTTCGTCTTCTTTGCAAAACGAAGCAATGCTGATGTACATTCTTTCACCTGCCACAAATCAATGTCAAGATCAATCACACATTTATCCTTGGTGCATTTATAAAAATAGTCAAGATGAAGCAATCAATATCAGTACTCTTAAATATTGGGAAAAGTTGCTTGGTTGATCAATAGAATTGTCCAGAAAAGCTCACTTGAATATTCGACAGTGACCCCATGCTAGTAATCCTTGTCATACTCGCAAGAGAAGTGAAAAAACTATAGGCAAAAGAGCTTTTGGCAACACGAGATCACTTAGCAAATTAAAGTGTCCTAAACTCAATCTGTAATCTCCTGAATTCAGATCCGTTTTTGCCTCTTGCAAGGCGAGAGATTGCAAAGAATTTACCTGTGAGAGACCTCCAGCACTTCCAGCCACTCCTTTTAGATAAACTGTCTGAATTGAATCGACAATCAAAGCCCGAGGTGAAAGAACTTGGATTTTTTCTAGTATGTCCTGCAGAACAAAACGCATGTCAGGCCTCACACAAAGCAAATGCATAATCAACACTTTTAAATTTGCGACAGATCTGGACTTTCTATATCCAAACAGAGAGAGATGTTCGAATGTAGACAACCCATAAAGAAGTTTCTTTAACAAGCACTAGTTTCAATAGTTTGCTAAGGAATTATCATCTCCACTAAACTTTGGGTCTATCAGGTTGCTAATGGCAGCTCAAGGATCCAATCCGATTCACACATGAAAAATCAGGATAAAACTGAGCGCGATTCGAGAGGTATAAATAACTGCTCGATGCAAAATTCCCGACTTTGCACTCACCTCAATATCCGTGCTTGAGTACAAATATAGTTCTTCAGTTCCAATGCTTAGACGGTCAGCTCTGCTTCCAATTTGCTCCACACTCTACCCCAAAATAAAAGAGTCCTCAGAAGGGGAAAAGGTAGATTGGAAGTGTGATATGATAGTGACATATATAAAAGAGAGTCCTCGAGTAAAATTGCCTCTTGGCTTAACGATATGGTACAAGCCAGAGAAAGCCTAAGACAGAAAATGCGGAAGACCCTATATTTACAAACAAGAAAAAACATCCGAGAAGCAATAACAAATTTGAGCTGGCAACAAGAATGAATATGCATGACTACAAAGACCAGCAGCAGGCTACCATGAAAACTCCATTTACCTCTTCCCCAGACACATACACTACCGGAGCCGATCTTCCAAGATCACGCCCTTCAGCAATCATTGCAGCCATCTTACAATAGAAAAATATTAATGTAGAAGATGGACAAGGTAGGGCACAATGGTTAGACAGGGAAATAGATATATAGAGAACTAAACCTATTTTATGAATGTTTAACGTATCCTCGAAGTACATTACCTGCAGCAAGAGGGTACTCTTGCCAACACCAGGATCACCTCCCACCAAAATTAAGGAACCTTTAGAGTCACAATGCAGCAAAATCAACAGCTTTGAAAAAAATCAAATTCTTCAAAATTTCCATATATCTCAAGTGAAAGTTCCAGTACAGCAGCAGATTCATGCAGACCACACAGCAAAAAAGTAGGTCAAACCTGGCACGAGACCACCACCAAGCACTCTCGAAACCTCTTCTCCAAAGGGTCCATACCTAAATATCAAGCACCCCAAGAGATCATATACTCAATGGAATTTGGGCGACACACGTGTTTTTTCCATAATTAATTAATGGAAGTAATAATGTGTTAGAATAAGCAGCATGTATGGTTTCATCAAGGTGGACAACAGATTGTCATCAGGACCAAAACTCATATCTTCACTCTCATATTACTAAAAAAAAAAAAAACTATCATTCCAGCAAAATTTCATCAGAAAATTTCAAAATCACCACGTAACGCTCTGTGATCCAACTCCTACAAAGATGTTTCGAAATGAAACGTGTCGGAAGTAGATAAGACAACAAAATCAACTAAACAACAGCTTTCTTCAACTATTTATCTTTCTGTAGCAGCTGCATATAGGGTCCAAAGATAATCAGTTACTAATTTCCAAGAACAGAACAAACTTACAGAGGAATCCGCCACTCTAACTGATTCAACCCCCTATTCACATCCGTTAACCGCAGTGGCCGCACCTCGCCAGCCCGCTGCGGTAGCCATGTCCTCACCACATTCTCCGACACTTCGAAACCCCTCACTTTCTCACCCCCGCCACCATTTTCCTCCACCGTGAACTGCTTCATTGTCCCCGCGCTACGGCATGACCTGCAAGAACCCCACCATTGTCCATCCGTGTACCCGCAATTCGAACAAACCCAACAACCTCTCTTCTTCCCCTTCTTACTACTCCCAGTGTAAGAACTCCTGCCACCCCCAAAATGCCTCCTTTCTTCGGAAATTTCGCCATTCCCACTTCTTGCTTCACTCTCAGGACCCGCCCCTGCTTCCCTGCCGCTGCTTCTGACCCAGCGGGTGGCAGGGTCGAAGATATTATCAACAGTGGGGGCAGTGTCGCTCGTCTCTGACTCAGAGCTCGAGGACGAGGACGCGAGACCGGGGTCTTGAGAGAGAAGGCGCTGATTTGTGGAGTGAATACCGCGATAGAAGCGGGGGTTTTGGAGGGGCTTGAAGGACGCGAGGGATTTGGGGTTAGAGGTGGGATTGAGGAGGTGTTTGTGGGCGTAGAGTGTTCTCAAGGATCTCATTTCCGATGCTTGCATGACATAAAAAGAGCGCGCCAGAATCTCAGAAAGGCGGAATCTTCAGGGCTTATTAGCAGAGTTCAGAGCGAGGGGAGGACGAAGATGTCAGCACAAAACCCCGCGAAGTTCAAAAGACAATGGGAGTTTCGGCCAGGTATAGCGGCGAGTCTCGACTCTCAGAGGATCATCAGGTCTGAATTTTCCTGTTGCAATGCCGTTTTGTCGTCTCATTTATACTAATCATACAAAGTAAAGATTTTTTTTTTTTTATAATTCTATATATTTCCGATGAATTTTCATCGGAAAAATTAAAATCTTCTGGGCGACTTTCTTGAAAGAATTGCAAATCTTGCATACTTCTCTTTCATTTTATATTTAGACAATATCTTTGTAGACTCTAATCAATTCATTGTTTGATGATTTGAGTTTCTCCTATTAAAGAGTTTTTTCTCACTTGATTTCTTTGGGAACACGCAACACCTGTGCATATTTACTAGATTACACGGCATGTGATAAAAAAATTCGTTAGGCTACTCGGCCGACCGACATAAGTAATTTCTGTTCTTTCATATCATCAAACGAAATCACATCGCCCCAAATTACAAACCCAAAGGAACGTTTTGGCACACATTAAGACATGTATCCAAATCAGGTACCTTGCCTGGGGATGTATATCAAGCTCCAGAGAAGTCAAGCATACCCTTCAGCTCCAGCAGCTTGCTGGTCCATGTTCAGCCTCTCGGTTGCATGACACTGCCGTCTCGACTAGTTTCCGAGCAGATGCGGCGCTGTCCAGCCCTTGTAGCCTGTGACCATGATGCTCTTCAGTCTCCATATGGGCTAGTACTTAGCCGGTTGTGGTTGGCAAAGATTGTCAAAAGATGACTCTGTTTTATTAAACAGATAGTATTGCAATGAAGGAAATTCAGTTTTCTCCTCCGCCTCATTATTCAGGTCTTCATATGGATAACTGAACAAGGCTAGCTCTCAACATCTCCATAATAACTGTACAGTTTGTAACCTTATAAAGAGGGGCCAGAGTGTGAATTGAACTCAACAATGACAATTTAAAGTCACAAGCTCAGACTTTGTACATAAGTTTTCAAATCTGTACGATCCAATAATCCACAACTTATAGTCTTATACAAGGAATCTGAACATGATAACCTTGTGAATGGTTTATGTCCGTCCTTTGGACCGCCATCGTCGGCACGCACGACATGGCTATTTCAACCTCTTTCCATGCAGAACCGGTGTTGAATTGTCCATTTAACCTCGGATCAACAATGCTTTGGATGTCCCCTCTTTCTATGAGTGGAGTTACCCACTGAAGTATGTGCATGCTGCCCTGAGGACTTCTCGTAATGGCGGGGTGGCCAGTGATTAACTCGAATAAAACTATGCCGAAGCTGTACACGTCGCTCTTCTTCCTCAAGTTTCCAGATGTATGAAACCTGAGGATTCAAAGGAATTGTTTCTTCAATTAGTACAATAATAGCTGAAACTACATGTACAAATAGATGTATGGGCCTCTACTTCTGATCTAAATTAGTACAATTATTCGGCTTCCTAAGTGGAATAGTCTCAAAGATGTTTCGAGTCACTTGCTCTGGATCGAGATAACCAGGTGTTCCTGCTGGGCGAGTCGAAATATGAGAATCATTCTCTGTTAAAATTGCCTTCGATAATCCAAATCCGCAATCTTTGCTTGCATTTTTTCGTTTAGTAAAAATATTGGGCGTCTTTAAGTCTCTGTGGACAATGGGAGGTTTGCAACCATTATGCAGGTACTCCAACCCTGCACCACCAACAAAAAAGAAAACTTAATGAAATGTATTGTGTAGCACAACTTGTGGAACTGTGAGCAAATATTTCATCAATCTACTTTACGAACGTTGAGCTGCATCGATTGCGATTCGTTGTCTCTGGCTCCAACTCAAAACATTGGGGCTGTGTGCTGCTCGCAAGTAGAGAAGTAAGGAGTATTCCAATCATGAAAGATGTAAAAGCCCGTTCACTATTGTCTTCATTAGCTGAGAAAGATAATTTCATCTCCATGGTGCTTTTAATGAGTACGTAACTTGACCGATTAATGCAAAAGCCTGAACTATCAAAGAACAGTGCCGAGATACAATATGTCTCGACACATGTCGTGCTGTCATATAGTGAGAGTCTAAGAGATGCTTTATCTGTTTAGAATTCGTAAAAGGAAACATCAGCCGAACCTGACAAATGTTGTAGTACATTTCCATCGGACATGAATTCGTAAATCAGCGCCATGTTTTCCAATTCTTCGCAATGGTGAACGACCATTGGGAGTTGCGCCTGCACATCAAGCTATAAGAGCTTGCTATTAGTAGAAGAACACCCAGAAGACCGAAAACATGCCACATCAGCTCTAGTTGCACTAATGTCTCAAACACCTGTGTGAAACTCCTTGTAGCCTTGCTTTGATGATCGAGATAACAATTTTACCGCGACTTGAGTGCCATCGCCAAGTGTGCCGAAGTAGACTTTCCCAAATCCTCCCTCTCCAATTACTGTTCTAAAGTTATCAGTAATTCTAGTAACCTCAGTGGATGTAAAGGGTTGATTTTTTGACAGCCTTAATTTCCCAGTAGATCCTCCAGAAGTGGTGGGAGTAGTAATAGTAGCAACGTCTGGAGAGATGAAAGATGAAAAGGCAATTAAGTAAACTGAATAGAGGCATGAGGTCATGATAAACTGAACAGAGGTATGAGGTCATGATCTTCGGTCTGCCATCATATGCCTTCACTGCAAACAGAACCTTCTTGAAGAAGTATGTAACTGTGTCGTGAAAAACAAACCAGAAAGAGTGAAGCGAGTTACCTCAACCAAACGAAGCATGCCCGGAAATGCATTTATTAAAAAAAAATGTTGTGAAACGTTATCTCTATTTTGATTCTGACAAAACTATCTATTATAGTAAGAATCTGTGTGATATTTATAATATTTCATTACAGAAAGAATGTGTAAACATAAGTTTGTATTGTTTCATTTCTGGCATTAAGACTCGAGAAGGAGTAGTCATGTAGTTGATTCCGAAAACGTTCAGAAGGAGTGCTTCTGGATGGAGTGCTTCTGAAGACTTTTAGATGGAGTTGCTTCTGAGGGTCAGATGCAACATGATTTTTCACTTGAATGTTTATTCATCTAAAGAACTAAATGTTGTGTCAGATGGACTTTATTGAAGCTCAGAATTACCATTCCAAGTTTTCTGTTCAAATTCAGAAAGTCTTCTTCTAAAGATTGCTTCTGACATTGGTCAGATTCTGCGATTATCAACGGAACAAATTCTGAAGACTCACGAATGGCAGGTTTCCGATTAAGGCAAGTTCCTTTATGGAAGTTTGTGATATTTGATTGACAAGATTTTCCTTCAATCAAATTAGGAGGAAATCTACAATTGGAAATTACCTTTCAAGAATATATCTTGTGACTTATTTGAATTAACTCCATTTTTGGAAACTGAAGATTTGATTGTATGGGCGGTTGAATCAGAAGGGTTCAGATTCTACTTCACGGTTATCATATCTTCCCAGACATAGTCTTATTCAATCACGATTGATGATGTCCAATAAAAAATTGAAAAGCGATTATTTGATGGATTATCCAACGGCTAGTTTGGAGACAAATGAGTATAAAAGAAGAACCATGGTGATCTGCGAGTAGTGTGAACAAGAAATTCAAAAGTGCAAGAGTTATTCAGATTCACAAAAAATATTTTGAAAATTCTCAATTTCTTTCACTGTGAGGATTTGTAAGAGAGACTGAGTGTTCGTTATCACTTGTAATCTTAATCAAATCATTATAGTCGAATCTAGCCAATTGGCTGTCATCGTGGGAGAGTGGACGTAGGCCTAACCAGCCGAATCACTATAAACTCAGCGTGTACATTCTCTTCTCTAAACTTTCTGTGTTTGGATTGTTTGCACGTTATTGTATTGTTATTGTTCCTGATCGTGGATTGAAATTGTTTTATTTCCGTAGTAGATTTCAATTAGTTTCACGAGCACCTATTCACCCCTCTCTAGGTGTTATTACTAGTTTCAACAATTGGTATCGGATCATGTTACTCTTGTTTGAGAAGTGTCTTTGACTTTTGAGTTAATGATCTATTATGTCTAGCAATTACTCTTCAGAAACAGGTGACTCGCATTTTGCCAACAAACCACTATATTTTGATGGAAATGATTACAATATGTGGAGCAACAAAATGAAATGGTTCTTCAAGGCTTATGATGATCTGATATGGGACGTTGTCACAAATGGCGTTGTACCTGTTGCTGCTGCAACTGCATCCCTTGGAAATGAAACAACTCCTACTACAACGACTGATACAGAAAGAGCCAAAAGACGAGGCTTGGATTCCAAGGTTGTCAATGCTTTGTTTTGTGCGTTATCAACTCCTCTATACAATCATGTCTCATAAGAAGAATCTACAAAAGCAATATGGGATAGGCTTCACATTACCTTTCAAGGAACCAACAGAGTGAAAGAAACGAAACTCAGCATTCTACTGAGTGATTATGAAGCATTTCAGATGAAACCAGATGAATCCATTGCTGATATGATAGACAGGTTTCAAAGTCTGGCAAGTGGTCTTGCAAGATAAAGTATTCCCATTGCAGAACCAATGCAAGTCAGAAAGATACTTAGAGGTCTCACAGATGATTGGAACTACATAAAATCCTTTATCCAAGAATGTCAAGCAATCGGACCACTCTTAGTGGATGAGCTTGTTGGGACATTGCAATCTTATGAGACAGAACGTGCCAACAAAAAGAGAGATAAAAAAAGTAAGACATCAATTGCTTTAAAAACTGAAATTGTTCAAAGTTCATCTAATACATATGATGAAGATGAAGATAATGCAGAGTCAGCACTTATGGTGAACAAATTTAGAAAGATGGCTCGGAAGGGCAGAAACTTCAAGGGAAAGAAATCATTGAAGAAAAATGATCAGAAATTGTCAAGCAATGATTCTCAAAAAGGCAAATATGTGATATGCTTTCATTACAAGAAAGCAGGACACATCAAGCCAAATTGTCCTATTCTGAAGAAGGACAAAATCAAGGTATGAGAAGTACAAGAATATCTTAAAAGCAGAAACGTTAAGCAATTATGATGACAGTGAAGATGACTATGTAATATTTGTTTAATGGCCAACTCGGATTCAGAGTCAGATTCTAGCTCAGATTCAGAAACAGAGGTATGTTTAGCTGAACTCCTTGATGAAGTTACAGAATATATTGATGAACTTTGCAAAAACTACAAAGAAACTTTTAAAAGGGCTTCTTTTTTAAAAAAGGAAATTTCTTTTTTAAAACAGCAAGATACTTCTCAAAAGGAGAAAATTGAATTTTTGCAACGAGAATTTCATCAGTTGAAAGAAAGGCATGATTCTCTTTCAAAAGAGAATGTTCTTCTAAAAGTTAAAATCGATGATATTTCAAAAAGATTTTCAAAAAGCTCAAAAACTTTAGATAACATCATTTCTAAATAAATACCTTTCAATGATAGATCAGGTTTAGGTTTCAAAAAGAAAAGTGATCTCAAAAATTATTTTCCTAAAACAAAATTTTGAAAACCTACTATTTATGCATATAGACAACATTTTTATAAGCAATTCACGAGATCTTACATACGTCAACCTTGTGCGAATTGTAGTGATCCTAATCACATTAAGGACTTTTGCAAGAAAATCTGGAGGCTTGTTAACAGAAGGTTATCAGGTTCTACTAACACAGAAGGACCCAAGAAAGTATGAGTACCAAAGAAATAGTAAGTTGTTTAACTTTTGCAGGTTCCAAAGAGAAAGAAAAACAAATAGTTTTTGGACAGTGGATGTTCGACCCACATGACTGGTGACCCAAAAAAATTTATATCTCTATCAAAATACAATAGTAGAAGTGTGTCTTTTGGAGGGAGGAACAAAGGAAAAGTTATTGGAAGAGGAATTATCAAAATTGGAAATCTGACAGTGAATGATGTCTAATTAGTCAAAGAACTAAACTACAATCTAATCTCTGTAAGTCAACTTTGTGAATCTGGTTATAAAATCTGTTTTCAAGATTCAAAATGCACATGTGTGAGCAAAGACAAGAAGCAAACCTCTACTGGTCGAAGGCATGGAAATATTTATTTTCTGGATGTTGATTCTGAAAATACGAAATGTCTCATCTTTATTAAGGATGAATCTGATATATGGCACAGAAAATTAGGCCATATCAGCGTGAAGCATATTTCAAAGCTATCTCAAAAGGGGCTTGTTCGAGGGCTACCTCAAACAAAGTTTGAAAAAGGAGAACTTTGTCATGCATGCACATTAAGTAAGCAGGTAAGAAGTTCATTTAACTCTATAAATCAAGTTTCTTCTAAACAAACTTTGCAGTTGCTTCATATGGATATTTTTGGCCCCAACAGAACCTTAAATCTTGGAGGTAAGAAATATTATCTTGTTATAGTTGATGATTTCTCAAGATTTACATGGGTATTATTTTTTGCACACAAAAATGATGCTTTTACATCATTTTCCAAATTTGCAAAAAGAGTTCAGAATGAGAAAAGTTATACCATTTCCTGCATAAAAAACAGATCATGGAGGAGAATTTAAAAATCAAAACTTTTTTTATTTTTGTGATGAATTTGGAATCCAACATAATTTTTCAGCTCTTTATACTCCTCAACATAATGTGGTAGCAGAGAGGAAAAATCGATCTTTGCAAAAAATGGCTATAACACTTTTGATTGAAAGTAAAATTACTTCTCACTTTTGGGTAGAAGCAGTTTCCACAGTTTGCTACATTCTAAATCATATTTCTCTTAGATCTATTATTGAGAAAACTCCCTATGAACTTTTCAAAGAAAGAAAACCTGTTGCATACTTTCGTGTATTCGGCTGTAAATGTTTTATTCTGAAGAATGCTAATAATCGTATTGGTAAGTTTGATGAGAAATCAGATGAAGGCATTTTCCTAGGATATTCAACAACAAGCAAAACCTACAGAGTCTATAATAAGAATTCTTGTGTTGTTGAAGAATCAATGAACATTAAGTTTGATAAAAGTCTTCAGAATGATGAATCTGAACCTAGTCAGGCTTCAATACTTCCTCAAATCTCAGACTCACTGATAGAATCTGAAGAGAAGCAAGACTCAGAAGCAAATATTGGTTCTGAAACCACTTAGAAGGAAGTTCATCAGAATGAAGAACACACAGAAGCAGTGCAGACTGAATCTGTAGAATCTTCAAATGATTGAATCAACAAAAACTGAAAACACAAATCCAGTCATCCAAAGGAACTCATTATGGGAAATCTAGATGATGGTATCAAGACAAGATCCAAGTTCAAACTAGCAATGAGTAACATAGCTCTTGTATCTGAATTGGAACCAAAAGGAATTGAAGACGCATTAGCGAATGAGAATTAGATCAATGCAATGCAAGAAGAGCTACATCAGTTCAAAGTCAATAATGTCTGGGAATTAGTTTCTAGACCTAAAAATCATCTAGTAATTGGAACAAAGTGGGTGTTCAGAAACAAACTGGAAGATAAATGGAAGGTTGTCAGAAACAAAGCAAGACTAGTAGCAAAAGGTTATTCCCAAGAAGAAGGAATAGACTACGATGAGACTAATGCACCTATTGCCAGATCTTGCAGGTTGCAAAATTGACAGAAAAAGTACTTCGGGAGCGTGTCAACTCATGGAAAATATGCTTATATCATGGTATTCCAAGAAGAAAAGCACAGTAGCCCTCAGTACAGCTGAAGCAGAATATGTATTTTTTGAAAGTTGTTGTGCTCAAATTCTCTAGTTGAAGCAACAACTAAAAGATTATGGTGTTGAAGATACAAATGTGGAGATTAAATGCAATCTCACCAAGAATCTGATTCTTCATTCAAGAGCAAAACATATTGAGATCAAACATCACTTCATACGTGATCATGTTCAGAATGGTGATGTTCATGTTCAATATATTGATATGAAAAATCAGCTTGCAGATTTCTTTACTAAACCCTTGGACAAATAAACCTTTAATTTTATTAGAAATGAGTTAGCCAACACTAATAATTTGCCTTAAATATCTTTTAGAATAGGGTCAGACGGAATCGTCAGAAGGAATGTCAGAAGGAACCGTCAAAAGGAACCATTTAGAAGAAAACTTTTAGAAATGTCGTCTAAAAGGAAAGTTCACAATTCAAAAGTCAATTTTTTTGTTAAAAAAAAATTAAGGTAAGTTTCGTTAATCTTTCTCTAAATATTTGATTGCCACTGATTGATTAGATTGGTTCATTAAAAGTATTTTTTTTAATATTCAAAATTGATTTTGTTTCTAAAAATAACGGCTTCCTTTATAAAACTACGAACCGTCACCTTTGTTTCTAACTTCTTAAGAGATCACTCACATTTTTTTTACACAAACCCTAAGCATTGTTCAGAATCGTTTTCACTCTCGAGTTCTTCCTTGCCTAATCTCTTTCTTCCAAAGCTCCGAATTTTTTCATCTCAATGGCTCCAAAATCAGCCTCTGCCTCTAAGAAGCCTACTCGTGCATCAAGAAGACTACTTTCTCGAGATACAACCCTTGTCGAAGTCTCAAATTATGATATCAATGATCAAAGGGAAGCTCTTCAGAGACAAAAAGTTTTGTTTGTATCCGATTTTGAAGAAAAAGAAACTCTTGCTCTTGGTCTTAAGCCTTGGTTTGATAGCATTAAGGCCGTTGAAGGATTTGAAGAGAATCTTAAATGATTGCTGGATATTCATAAGTTTGAAAGTGAAAATGAACTGCTCGAGTTCGTAAATCTGTCTGGACGGGTTGTTGAACCCATTGCTGTCCAAATGCCTGAATCAGTTTCTTGTAAGGGAAAAGAGAAAGTCGTAGGCACCAGTTCTGCTTCGACTCCTAAAAGAACTCCCTCTAAAGGCGTAGTAATAAGGGGTAGAGAAAGTGCCGGTGATATTAAAGGGAAGGTTGATGATGACGACGACGTCCTGTTTAATGACTTTAAGAAAGTCAGGGGTTTCAATGTAGACATAGACTTTCCTAATCCTTTATTCCAAAATGAAGCATACAGATAAAAATTTGAGGTTTTGAAGGAAAGATGTGTCATACCTCATAGAGTTTTTGATCTGAAGTATTTTGATAGAGTTGACATTTCTATTCGTAAGCATCTTCAACAGCTTAATCTGGAAAACATTGCAATCCAAAGAAGACAAGTCTTTCCTGATCTAGCTGCCTATTTGTACTCCAACCTTCACTTGCAAAACTTCAACTCCTTCTTCTTTACTCTTAAAAGAAAAACATATCATGTGCATATTCATGAACTTGCCTTCTTAATGGGTGTTGATAAGGCAGACTTCACACCTTTTGATGTTTCACCTGAGGAATCATTCTGTTTTCTTACTGGGAAGAAAACTTTTTTGAGAGAATCAAAGGCTCATATAGCTTACAATGACTTTCCACTAAAACATACTTTGATGTACAAAGTTGTCATTGAAAGCCTAATTGAAAGCTTAAGACCTAAAGCAGCATCCAAGACTGATATTTCAAAGTATGAAGCCAAATTGATGTGGGGAATGCTGACAGGGAAGAAAATATCCTTTGCACACACTGTTTTGCTTCATATGTACAAGACTGTGCAGAAAACAAAGGGACAGCTCCCATGTGCAGGTTTTGTTGTGGAAATTCTTCTATATTTTGATTCTGACAAAACTATCAAAAGGAATTGTATAACGTTTTATGATGCAGAAAGAATGAGTAAGCTACAGGTTGTATAGATCTAAATTTGTCAGATGGAGTGCTTTTGGACGAAGGGTCAGATGGAAGTGCTTCTAGACGAAGGGTCAGATGGAAGTGCTTCTGACGTGGTCAGATGGAGTGCATCTAAGGACCTTCAGATGAAGTTGCTTCTGAGTGTCAAGCTCAAGATGACCTTCTATCACTTGTGCAACGACATATATGCAATGACAGATAGACCTTATCAAATCTCCGAATTACCATTCCATGAATACTAATCTAATTCAGGCAATTCTTTATGAAGACGAAACGTGAATTTAGTCAGTTTCTGCATCTCCAAAACATGAAGACCCACGTATGTCAAGTTTTCCGATCAAGGTAAGGTTCCTATGGAAAGTTTGTAATATTCGATTGCCCTGATGTCCATTCCAATCAATCAAGGGACTTTCTACAATGGGATATTATCTTCCAAAAAATATTCTTTCGGGAACCAACTCAGACTTACCACACTAATGGAAGTTGGAGATTTAGTTGTATGGGCGACTGAATCAGAAGGGTTCAATATCTTCTTCAACGGTCTACATATCTTCTGGAGATACAGTCTCGTTCAATCACGATTGATGGCGTCCAATGAAGGATTGAAGAGCGATCTCTTGGCCAAGTATCCAACGGCTAGTTTGGAGGCAGGGGAGTATAAAAGAAGAACCATGATGGACTGAAGAGGGGACGGCAAACAACGATCCAAAGTGCAAGCGTAATCTGAGTGTTACCCAAAAATATTCTGAGCATTCAAATTTCATTTATTGTGAGAATCTGTGAGAGAGAAAAACCAAGTGGTTGAGTGTTTGTAATTCTCTTGATTCTTTATAGTGAAATCCAGCCGATCAGTTGTCATCATGGGAGAGTGGACGTAGGCTTGATAAATCGAACCACTATAAGCATTGCATGCTTACTTCTCTTCCCTGATCTCTATAACTGTGATTAGCTTATATTGCGTATTGATGCTGCTTCCAAATCCTGAATTGATTTTTTTTTAATTTCGCAAGTAATTTCAATTAGGTCGTGGATTCACCTATTCACCCCCCCTCTAGGTGACATTGCTAGATCCAACAATTGGTATCAAAGCAGGTTGCTCATATTTACGAAGTGTTGACTTCAGAGCTAACTATCTACTATGTCTAGCAATCACTCTTCAGGAACAAGCGATTCGCACTTTGCCAACAAGCCACTATATTTTGATAGGAAGGACTACAACATGTGGAGCAACAAGATGAAATGGTTCTTCAAAGCCTATGATGATCTGATGTGGGATGTCGTTACAAATGGAGTAGTTCCTGTAACTGCTACAAATCCAATCTCTGCTGATGGAACAAATCCTGTCACAACAATGACCGATGCTGAAAAGGCTAAAAGACGATGCCTTGATTCTAAAGCTGTTAACACTCTTTTTTGTGCCTTATCTACTCCTCTTTATAATCGAGTCTCAGAGGAAGAGTCATCTAAGGCAATATGGGATATGCTTCATATTACATTTCAAGGAACAAATCGTGTGAAAGAAACAAAGCTCAGTATTTTACTGAGTGATTATGAAGCATTTCAAATAAAATATGATGAATCTATTGCAGATATGATAGACAGGTTTCAAACACTGGCAAGTGGACTTGCAAGACAAGGTGCACACATTGCTGAGCCAATGCAAGTCAGGAAAATACTGTGTGGACTAACAGATGAATGGAATTACATCAAACCATCTATTCAAGAATGCCAAACAATCATATCACTCTCGGTGGATGAGTTAGTTGGGACACTACAATCTTATGAAACCGAACGAGCAAACAAGAAGGGAGATCAAAAAGGTAAAAAATCAATTGCTTTAAAAACTAAAGTTGCTCAATGTCTATCTGATACAGATGATGAAGATGAGGATGATGAAGAATTAGCCCTCATGGTGAAAAAGTTTAGAAAGATGGCTCAGAAAGCCAGAAATATCAAAGGGAAGAAACCTTAGAAGAAAAATGATCTGAAAGCAGCAAACAACGACTCTCAAGACAGCAAAGACGTGATTTGCTTTCACTATAAGAAGGCGGGGCATATCAAACCGAATTGTCCAATTTTGAAGAAGGACAAACTTAATTACGAGAAGTACAAGAAGGCCGTAAAAGAAGATACACTAAGTGATTTTGATGAAAGTGAAGATGATTATGCAAACATCTGTCTCATGGCTAGATCAGATTCAGAATCAGATTCAAACTCAGATTCAAAAACTGAGGTATGTTCATCTGAACGTCTTGATGAAGTTACTGAATACATTGATGAATTGTGTAGAAGTTATAAAGAAGCTCTTGAAAAAGTTTCTGCTTTGAAGAAGGAAAACTCGTCTCTAAAGCAACAAAATTTGTCTCAAAAAGAAAAAATTAATTTTCTACAACAAGAGTTTCACCAGTTAAAAGAAAATCATGATTTTGTTTCAAAAGAGAATGTTTCTCTAAAAGAAAAGATATATGATAACTCAAAAAGGTTCTCACAAAGCTCAGAAACTCTAAATAACATTATTTCAAAACAAATACCCTTCAATGACCGATCTGGGTTAGGTTTTAAAAAGGAGAGTAATCTCAAAAATTTCTTTATTAAAACTGAATTTCGAAAACCAACACTCTCTGATTACAGGCATCATTTTCACAAACATTTTACTAGATCTTATATTCGACAATCTTGTGTAAACTGTGGTGATCCTAGTCATACTAAGGATTATTGCAAGAAAGTCTGGAGACCTGTTAAAAAGTCAAATCCTGCTAACACAGAAGGACCCAAGAAAGGATGGGTACCAAAGAAATAGTGAGTTGTTCACTTCTTATAGGTACCAAAGAGAAGGAAGAACAAGTGGTTTCTGGATAGTGGATGCTCAAGTCACATGACTGGAAATCCAGATGTATTTATATCCCTTTCAGAATGTGATGGTAGAAGTGTGTCATTTAGGGGAAAGAACAAAGGAAAGTTTATTGGAAAGGGAAATGTTAAGATTGGAAATCTGACAGTTAAAGATGTCTCTTTTGTCAAAGGATTGAACTACAACTTGATATCTGTAAGTCAACTCTGTGACTCTGGGTATGAAATTTGCTTCCAAGATCTAAAATGCATAGGTATGAGCAAGGACAAGAAGCAATCCTTCACGGGACAAAGGCATGGGAATATTTACCTTTTGGATATTGATTCTAACTGTGAAAGTGCAAAATGTCTTATCTCTGTTAAGGATGAATCTGATCTCTGGCACAGAAAGTTAGGTCATATTAGTGTAAAACATATCTTAAAACTTTCCAAGAAGGGGCTTGTTCGAGGGCTACCTCAAACGAAGTTTGAGAAAGGAGGACTATGTCATGCATGTACACTAGGCAAATAGGTAAGAAGTTCGTTTAAGTCCTTAAATCAAGTTTCCTCTAAGCAAAGCTTGCAGCTGCTTCATATGGATATCTTTGGACTAAATAGGACCTTAAGTCTTGGAGGTAAGAAATATTATCTTGTTATAGTTGATGATTTCTCTAGATTTACATGTGTGTTATTTCTTACTCACAAAAGTGAGGCTTTTACATCTTTTTCAAAACTGGTAAAAAGGATTCAAAATGAAAAGGGTTACACCATTTCTAGATTGAGAACGGATCATGGGGGAGAATTTTAAAATCAAAACTTTTCAGACTTTTGCAATGATTTCGGGATTTAGCATAATTTCTCTGCACCTTATACTTCTCAACAAAATGGGGTAGTAGAAAGGAAAAATAGATCATTGCAAGAAATGGCCAGAACTCTTCTAATTGAGAGTAAAATTACATCTCATTTTTGGGCTGAGACCGTTTCCACAGCCTGTTATATTTTAAATCGAATTTCACTCAGACTTTTTATTGAAAAAACCCCCTATGAAATCTTCAAAGAAAGAAAGCCTGATGTTGCATATTTTCATGTATTCGGTTGCAAATGCTTTATTCTAAAGAATGCTAATGATCGAATTGGAAAGTTTGATGAGAGATCAGATGAAGGAATTTTCTTGGGATATTCAACAACGAGCAAAGCCTACAGAGTCTACAATAAGAACACTTGTGTTGTTGAAGAGTCGGTGAACATCAAGTTCGATGAAAGCTATCAGAATAATGAACCTGAATCTAGTCAAGTTCATATACTTCCTCAAGTCCCAGACTCACAGGAAGATTCAGGAGAAAATCAAGACTCAGATGTAAATGTTGGTTCGGAGAATGTTCAGAAGGAAACTATATCAAATGAAGAAAGACCAGAAGATGAACATAATGAATCTACAACATCCTCAAATGATTGCTTCGACAAAAACTAGAAGCACAAATCAAGTCATCCAAAGGAACTTATCATGGGAAGCATAAGTGATGGCATAAAGACAAGATCTAAGTTCAAGCAAGCAATGAGTAACATAGCATTGATATCTGAATTGGAGCAAAAAAGGATTGAAGATGCATTAGCAGATGAGAACTGGATAAATGCAATGCAGGAAGAGCTACATCAGTTCAAGGTCAACAGCGTTTGGGAACTAGTCAACCGACCCAAAAATCGTTCGGTAATTGGAACAAAGTGGGTATTCAGAAACAAACTAGATCACAAAGGAAAAGTTGTAAGAAACAAAGCAAGAATCGTATCAAAAGGCTATTCTCAGGAAAAAGGAATAGACTACGATGAGACCTACGCACCAGTTGCCAAGTTAGAAGCCATAAGGCTACTCTTTGCTTATGCTTGTTACAATGATTTCAAACTCTTTCAGATGGACGTGAAAAGTACTTTCCTAAATGGCTACATCAAAGAAGAGGTCTATGTTGAACAACCCCCCGGATTTGAAGAGCCTACAGGAAAAGATTTGGTATATATATATATATATATATTAAAAAAGGCTCTATATGGATTAAAATAAGCACCTCGTGCTTGGTATGAAAGGTTGAGTAATTTTCTATCTCAACACAACTTCACAAAAGGTAATGTAGACACTACCCTTTTTATTTAAAGACAAGGTAAAGATATTCTTCTAGTCCAAATCTATGTTGATGATATAATATTTGGTTCTTCAAATGAGCTACTCTGCAAGAAATTTTCTAAAGTGATGCAGGATGAATTTGAGATGAGTATGATGGGAGAATTGCGATTCTTTCTTGGTCTTCAAATTCATCAATCCCAGAAAGGGACTTTCATATATCAAGAAAAGTACGCACTGAAAATAGTGAAGAAGTTTGGTCTGGTGAACGGCAAGAAGACAGAGACCCCCATGTCTCACTCCTCAAAACTTGACAAAGATGAAGAAGGAAAACAAGTTGATCCAAAACTATATCAAAGCATGATTGGATCATTACTGTATCTCACAGCTTCAAGACCAAACATCATGTATAGTGTGTGTTTGTGCGCAAGATTTCAGCCAAGCCCAAGGGAATCACACCTATCAACCGTCAAAAGAATAATCAAATACATTGGGATAGTGACGTCCTGGAAATCTCAATTTCTGTAAGATTCGGAATTCAATATAAGGATATTATATGGAATAATAGTCGATAAATATTTTGGACCGTTAGGACTGAAGTGACGATAATTTGGACGAATTTCGAAGTTTCGATCGTTTTAAATTAGGTTCGATTCCTTATTCTTTTACAAATTAGATTTTCAACTTGCGCGCCGAACCTAATCCCAATCAAGCCTAGCCAGTGAAATTGCAAAATTTTCTGTTCGTCCAGTGCGCCAAAATTTCATTTCAGTCCCGGCATGGCCAATTACCATTTTACCCTACCCTAATTTGCTTAGGACAAAACCCATTAAGCTAAGGGATAAGAAGACCCCAAAGTCTTCAATTGGACCCCACCATCTCCCTTCCCCATGCAGCCCATCAGCTCACGTCGCTTCCCTCTTTCCCCTCACTCTTCGGCCGCTGCTTCTTCTTCTCTTCCTTTCCTTGCGGTTTTCTGCTTGAGCGACGCACGGCCGAGCTTCCTCTTCCCTTCCTCGTGGATTTTGTACGACCACCAGCCCACAGCCAGCCACTACCACCTCAAGCCACTCCCTGCCATCGTCGTCGTCCAACCCCGGCCGCCGTTCTCCGCCGGACAGCCGCGGGGAAGCTCGGCGAAGTCAGGCCCTGTTTTCGGGTTTTCTGACCCGAGGAGTCCAGCTCGTTTCCCGACCGGTCGTGGCGCCACCAGAGCCGGCCACCACCTCACGACCGACCTTCAGCCTTCCCTCGACAGCCCCGAACCGGTCCCGCCGCCCGTCGTCCGCCGGAGCCACCGCGGTAAGCCTTGAAACCGCCGGTGCTCTGTTTTGAGCCCGGTTCGATTTTTCTTCGACCCCGGCCGTTTCCGACGGCCTCGCCGCTCGCCGCCACCTCCAATCGACTCCTCTGACTTCCCTCTTACTTCCTCCAGCTCATGGAAGCTCGTCGTTGGCCGTGGAGCTCGTGAAACGCCACCAATCACCTCCCCTGTTTCGGCCGCGAGTTGCCCTGTTTCTGCCCGGTTCTGTGCGTGGCTGCTCTGCCGCCTTCGGCCACCTTCCGCCGCCCTTTGCCGGTCCTAGCTGATTCCCTCCGACCCCTAGGTGAGTCCTAGACCCTTGGCCGGCCTTGTCGCAGCTCGTGGGATCGAGAACCACCCGGAATAGCCTTGTTTTGCCCTGTTTATACACTAACCCGGTTCTGTTCAGGCCGCCGGCCGCCGTTCGCCGGAGCTCCATCGCCGGCCACCTGTCCCGGCGACCTCGTGGGACCTTCCTGAGGTGTCCCCGAAGTTTGGGTCCGAGTTGCCGCGCGGTTACCCTTTTTGGTTACCAAGAACCGCCGCCGCCGCCGTCGCCGTTGACCGTTGTGACCGTCCGAGCTCACTCACTCAGTGAGTTGACCCCAACCCTTAGTTAGGGCGCTAGTTACGCCTAGGATTAGTTGATTGTGAAATTTAGGTACACGATCGGGGCCGGTTTAGTTAGAAATTGAGTTAGGTTAAATGGCCGATCGATTAGGTTAATTGAGGTGATTTTATTATCTGTGGCTAATTGTGATAAAATTAGTAATTGATTGATTGGGTGGTAATTCGTAGATTGTGGTTCGATTACGAGTGAACGATTGGTGTGTTAAATCAATCTAGTTAATAATTGTCATGGCACGAATTGAGCTTGATATTACCTGATTGAATTGGTTGCTCGTGATTTAGTCATTAACCTCATGGGTTTGATCGCCTCGCTGACATGCCTGACAGAGTGTCTTGAAAGGCCGTGGGCCGAGTCTGCTAGCATGTCTATATGAGTATTTGGCATTAATCAAAGATAATTAATGAATTGATTGCCAAGTGTGAATTGTGTGGTCACATGAGGGGCAGATGACGAGTACCTGGCAAGTTCGTTTGGTACTGTTTGTGCACTTACCGTACCTATTGTAAACGACTTGCCAGAAGCACGATAATTCATGCCCCGTGCCAGACGTACGGTCTTAAGGAATTATCGGATGCCGGTCGCTGCTTGTGATGGATCGACGCCCCGTCTAGGAATGCCTGCTTGCTGGTGCCGTGCTGGGTGCACTGGACACACCGCCTGTAGTAGTCGTCGTTGAGAGGGAAATGAGACGTAGTCCGGTTCTACCGGAAGGACGCTAGATCGCACTAAAGTGCTGGATCGTGTTGTGGAATTGGATCACGCCAGTGGCGTGGGTCATCTGATATAAGTGAATTGTGTGGTGCCTGATGTACACTTGATTTGTGATGCCTTGATGGGTTGTTTAATGTGTTATGACTATATCTTGTTGAGTTATGCGATTGAACTGCATGTTGGTTGTGGTGCTTAGTATATTCTGTGCGAATCAATGTCCTAACTGAGCTTAGGCTTGATTCACTGAGATTTATTTCTCACCCCGTCGTGGGTTAACGTTTCAGGTCAGAAGTAATGGAAAGGCCTGTGCGATTCGGTACCCCTACCCACTCGTCTCACGATGTCACGTCTCATCCGGTTCTAGGAACGAATCAGGTCTGGGAGCGTCACGTCATGACTATATGGGTCGATGAGGGGATGCCACTTCTGGTGGCTCATTGTCGCGACCCGTCCGAAAGCGGACGCGGCTAATGGATTACCGATCGCGGGTCTTGGATCGGCGCGAGCCCTCCCAGGCCCATACCAAATCGCGGCGGGAGTATTTTTCAGAAGGATTCGACGATAAGAGTCGATCGCTTTCGACCTTAGTGTGGTCGTGGTGGCATGTGCAACTTGTGCATGCATTTGGAGTCGCCACCGGTCTTTCTTGGAGGGTAGACCGGAAACCTTACTGATCGATTGGGAGAGATCGATCAGTTCTACGGAACCAGAGTTTTTGGGTTCGGGGACTTGGTTACGCTGGTGTCGTTACCAACGCCCTTTCGGTACCTAACGCTAGTGATTTTCCTAACTAGGATTTCATGCAGGCGCAATTTTGGGTGAGGTAAGTCTGACATTGCACATTAACCAGTTTAACATGCTCACGTAATCATAATAAATAAATAGATGTCAATCACATAAACATCTATCCTACGTGGTGATCATGGAATTATGATTTAATGGGTCTCGAGCCAATGAGACCACATTTAATCATTTTAATATTTTAATAACGGAGAGCCGCTCTTCGCTTCTTCTTGGTTTCTTGAACTCTTCAAGAATTGGGCCCCAAAGAGCTCGCCGACTTAAAAGGCTCCCCCACGTAATCCTCGTAGCATTTACATCAACAATTGACTATGCTAAAAATAAAGATTACATGAAAAATAAAAGGAGTACGCAGCCTCCATTTAATAACTACAACCCCAAATATATAAATAATCATCATACATTCATATATACATCAATCACATTGATTAGGGATTTTTCCATGATCACCACCCTTCCACGTAAGTAATAAATTCACAATTTAAAACTTAGGAAGGCACAATAAAAATTCTACGTTGAATCATATTCAGAATTTTTATGTAAAATAAGATAGCCATAAATTTTCGATTCAAAATTGATTTAGTCTCAATTTTTGCTACGTTGATTAATTTATCATATAAAATAATCAACCTCCATTAGCCATGTAAGACGAACAATTCGTTAATACATATTGGCCATAGTATTGCAAAAATTGCAAAAAATCAATTAAATGCACGAAAACACCTAAGGATCGGCTCTGATACCACTGTTGGGATCCACGTAACACGTAGCGGAAATAAATAACAACCCATACATGTATCTCCAGAGGCGTACTTCGTGCATTTCAATCGAAAAAAATCACAAAGCCTCAAAGGGAGTAAATAGATTACCTCTCGTAGCGTGCTTGAACGGAGGTGTCGGTTCGATGTTCTTCGATCTCAGCCTCCACAAGTGTTAGGCATCTAGTTCGGACGCACCACCAATTGACGAACGGGGAGACGACTAATAACTCCACAACAATTGTACTAGCAATATGCGGAATCAATATTCCGAACTTAGTATATTTTGCTCACTCAAGATGATGAGAATATAGAGAGTGTTTGTGTTCTTCTCTCTAAGCTCTCAAAAATTTGCACACTCTACAAAATGTCTCTCCCCTTCAACCTCAAAACTCTTGCCATCCTTTTATAGCCAAAAATACATTCCAATAAATTGTATTTAAAAATAGCACTAACAATTATAAATTCTATCTAAAAATAGCACTCACAAATAAATGACATTTAAAAATAGCACTAACAATAGCACTCACAATTTATAATACAAAAATGCTATTTAAAAATAGCACTAACAATAGCACTCACAATTTATAATACAAAAATGCTATTTAAAAATAGCACTAACAATTATAAATTCTATCTAATAATAGCACTCACAATTTATGATAAATAAATGCCATTTAAAAATAGCACTAACAATAGCACTAACAATTTATGATAAATAAATGTCATTTAAAAATAGCACTAACAATAGCACTCACAATTTATAATACAAAGATGCTATTTAAAAATAGCACTAGCAATAGCACTCACAATACAAAAATGCTAAAAAAAAGGCACTAACAAAGGTGTTAAAAATAATAACCATTATTATTATTACAAGAGTTAAAGAGGTTACCAAACAGTACAAATATGCATAACGTATAAATACGTATGACATATAAATACGTAGAGCATACATATACATCCGTGAAACCGGGGACTAATTGAAAGAAAAATGTGCAATTAAGCCCTTTTGGTAAAAATTGATTAAATTGGAGGGCAAATTGACCTAATTGCACTTTAAGACTTTAGAATCCAATGTCATAGCTTATAAAAAGTGATAATTGAAAACTAAAAGACTCGAAAAGGATTTTTTTTTTTTTTTAGGCTCGGTTCGGGTTTATGTTTGTGAAGGAACATAGTGACCCGAGCGGAATTTTTGAGATTTAAAGTGACACACTTGAAGAGGAAATTAAAACAAAATTATCAAATATTTTTGGGTATTTTTCTGACCACGAATGGTACTTTTCTGATTTTTTGGGTATTTTTATAATTAAATAAACTCGAAAAATATTAAAAATACCGAAAAATATTTTTTGTTCAAAATTGGTTCCTAAGGCTAAACCAAGGCTTCCAAAGTTGATTTTGTGATTTTATGACCTTTTTTGATATTTTTAATTAATTTTAAAGAATAAAAATCACAATAATAAATGGTAAAAAAATCAGGTGTCAACAGCTGCCCCTCTTTGAGAGGAATCTCGTTAGAGGTTTCTCTCAAAGATAAGGTGGCACCTGATTCCTAACCGACTCAACTGGGAAAATGAGAGAACAAATGTTATGACATCGGATCCTTAAGCCTATTGATAAAAGCTCAAATCAATCCCCGGTTTGCTCTAACAATTTGAATATGGGCCGGAGTGAGAGAGGCTTACCTGAAGCTCACCTGTCGGATGCTGCCGGTTGCGACGACTTTCAAGAAGATGCCTAGGACTCGTCATTCAGAATATCCTAGGGAGATTAAGCTCTGACCTGTATGGTAGGTTATACCATGATGGGATTCCTAACTGGTAGGAACCTAAGGAAGGCGCATCCCATGCTTTGGGATTTGCCAAGGATTTTGATCCGTATGGTGGATAAAACCTTTGTGTTGATCCTTACTGCGATATTTATCAATGAGTTGACCCTTATGGCGGTTTCTACCAATGAATTGACCCTTATGGCGGTTTCTACCATATGTGACCCTTCAGGCGGTTTCTACCATGGTTTGACCCTTCAGGCGGTTTCTACCTTGGTTTGACCCTTCATGCGGTTTCTACCATGAGTTGACCCTTCAGGCGGTTTCTACCATGAGTTGACCCTTCAGGCGGTTTCTACCATGGTTTGACCCTTCAGGCGGTTTCTACCTTGGTTTGACCCTTCAGGCGGTTTCTACCTTAAGTTGACCCTTCAGGCGGTTTCTACCTTGGTTTGACCCTTCAGGCGGTTTCTACCATAAGTTGACCCTTCAGGCGGTTTCTACCTTTGGTTGACCCTTCAGGCGGTTTCTACCTTTGTTTTGACCATTTAGGCGGTTTCTACCTTTGATTTGACCCTTCAGGCAGTTTCTACCTTTGATTGACCCTTCAGACGGTTTCTACCATGAGTTGACCCTTCAGGCGGTTTCTACCATGTGTTGACCCTTCAGGCGGTATCTACCTTGTGTTGACCCTTCAGGCGGTATCTACCTTGATTTGACCCTTCAGGCGGTATCTACCTTGATTTGACCCTTCAGGCGGTTTCTACCATCATTTTGACCCTTCAGGCGGTTTCTACCATCATTTTGACCCTTCAGGCGGTATCTACCTTGAGTTGACCCTTCAGGCGGTTTCTACCATGGTTTGACCCTTCAGGCGGTATCTACCTTGGTTTGACCCTTCAGGCGGTTTCTACCTTTGTTTTGACCCTTCAGGCGGTTTCTACCTTCAGTTTGCTTTGAAAAGGGGTCTCATGACGAGGGTTCTCCACGTCCGATGAGACTGCCTAATTTTTAAAAAGGGGTCTCATGACGAGGGTTCTCCACGTCCAATGAGACTATTTGAATTTTGAAAAGGGTTCTCATGACGAGGGTTCTCCACGTCCGATGAGACTGCCTAAATTTTGAAAAGGGGGTCTCATGACGAGGGTTCTCCACGTCTGATGAAACTGCTTGATTTTTGAAAATAGGTCCTGGGACGAGGGTTCTCCACGTCTGATAGGACTTTTTCTTTTAAAAGGGTTTTTTTTTTCTTTTTTTTCAGAGATCCCGAAGTTTGTCGGGAATTCAGTTTTTGAAGTAGTGAAAGATTTTATCTTGACAAAGCTTCACTTGAGTCTGTTGAGGCGACATTCTGGGAGCTGGGTTCTCCAGGTATCCTGCAGAAGTTTGAACCTGAAAGATTCTTCTTCACCAAGAAAACGTTAGTAATCTTTGGGAAGACCACGGCTATCCATTTGACAAAACCGTATGATTTAAGTTTTAATCATGAAATGTGCATTTTGACGCTGGAGGTTATCCAAAGAATTCTTGCAACAAGTAAATGTGATCACAAATTACTTGCATGGAAAATCTGGATCAACAGTTTGAAAATTCCAAAATGAGTCTGTTCAAAACATCAATTGGAATATTTCTCGACAAGAAGGTCTTCTCACCTGTTTTGCGATAGTGGTTTGTCGCGACCCTCTCGAGGTTGTCGGGCTCTCGAGGGCTAATGGGCCGTCCAGTCTGGTCGGACGCGGGCCTCTCCCAAGGCCCATTACCCAAATCGCAACGGAGGTATGCGTAGTCGACCTTCAGTGTGGTCTAGTGACATGTGCTAAGTGTGCATGCCGAGGAGTCGCCACCAATCATTTTTTGGAGGGTATGATTGGACCACCCTATTGAATAGTCGGGAGTTTCTATTCAATTCTGCGATAACCAGAGAACTGGGTTCGGGGACTTAGTTACGTCAACTGTCAGAGTTGACGCCCTTTCGGTACCTAAGTTGACTGAATTTTCTGACCAAAGATTTCATGCAGATGAGTGGGGTACGAGTTCTAAATCTAGGAGTTCATGCAGATAGGAATGACTATCATAGCAATCACAATCAATAATAAAGTGCACAAATCGATGAATTCAAGTGTACAAATAAATCACATGGCATTCCTAATAAGGCCATATTGGCCTAGAGAAGCATTAATCAGGCTTAGGAATGATTTAGACATGATTTTGCCCATCAGGGGCAAAATCGTAATTTTGAGACAAATGGGACAATTTGCCCAAAAAGGACAAAATCATCATTTCGGAATGAATCCGGAGTCAAAACAGGTTTGGTCACTCAATTGACCCATTTCCTATTTTTTTGCAATTTTCGTGATTTTCGGGAATTTTAGAAACCGATTTACCATTCGAAGGATAAAATCGTCATTTTCTAAAAATGGAAATGAAATGTGGAAATCTTAGACATAAGGTTTAACCACCCATCTGGCCCATCACCAAATTCTAAGCAATTTCCACAATTCATCAGAATATCAAAGACGATTCACCCTTTGATGGGTGAAATCGCCATTTTGGATTAAATGGGAGAAAATCCCAAAAATGAAAACAAATCAATTTTTTGTCATTTTTAGTCTTGGACAATTTTTAGAATTTTTCTGCAATTTTTCTCAATTTTTTTTGTTTTTCTTTAATTTTTCCATTTTTTTGGCATTTTTGATTTATTAATATTTTTTTATATTTTCAGAAAATATTTTAACAAAAAGCATGTCTTTGACAATAGATAACACTCAACCAGATAAATAAGCTAACCACTAGACTGAAACAAATACATACAAATCAAGTCTATAAATGCAATATTTTAGAAAAATAATCCTGATATACGGATCGGGTACGTAAAACATACCGGATTGGACACCGGCCTTCAATCGCCCAGCCCCAGCCTGCGACCATCCCCATGCCCGTTACCGGATTGGACACCGGCCTTCAATCGCCCAGCCCCAGCCTGCGACCATCCCCATGCCCGTTACCTGTCGATCGCCATTAGAATGTCGATAGTCAATTTCACAAATTAAGACTAAAAAATAAAAAAAAAATTAAAAAATTAAAAAATTGGACACTGTTCATGCACTGTTCGGATTGGACACTGTTCATGCACGCGTCCGACACGCTCCGACACGTTCGACACGCTCCGACACGTTCGACACTCTCCGACACGTCCGGACACGCTATGACACGGCTCGACACTCTCCGACACGCCCGGACACTCTCCGACACGTTCGACACTCTCCGACACGCTCCGACACGTTCCGACACGCCGACACGTTCCGACACGCCGACACGCCGACACGCTCCGACACGCCGACACGCTCCGACGACGGGGTGGTGACCCGAGGCCGTTTCTAAGCTCCACCAGCGGCGCGTAGGCTCCACAAGCTCCGAGGGAGGAGGTAGGACTCCGGGGCAGTCACCGGAGGCGATGGCGGTGACGGATTTGGCCCGATCCGAAATAAACCCGAACCAAACTCCGAAACGGGTGGAGGTCGCGGGTCTTGAGTTGTTCACGGCGGCTTTGAGGTACGACGGCTAGCGACGACGGCGGAAGGATCGAAGGCGAAGGCAAATAATGCACGAAGGTGAGGATTCCTTTTTTTTTTTTTTTTTTAAGAAGAAGAAGAAGGCAAGAAGAAGAAGAAGAGCTCCTGAAGAAGAGGAAGGAGAGGAAGAAGATGAAGTCGCGGGAGGAGAAGAAGCCAGCGACGGATGAGGGGAAAGGTGAGTAAATAATAATAAAAAATAAAATAATAATAAAATAATAATAAAATAAAATACTAAAAAGTAAGAATAATAATAAAATAATCAAAAGCAAAGACAAAATGATTAGTTCCCTTTTCCTTTTGAATGATTATGTTTTCACTCCTTTTCCTTTTAATCATTACTAATATTTTTGCCAATTTCAATTTTATGGTGATCAGAAAACACCCAAAATCGAACCTGAATTTTACTATTTTATGAGGTTCAAAAGTAAAGAAAATTAAAAATAAAAATACTGACTATTTTTCTATATTTTTGTGACCTCAAATACTACTTTTCTTGATTTTCATTTTATTTTTATATTTTTCGAAAATAATAATAATAAAAAATACGAAAAATATGAAAAAATATTTTTTTATCCAAAATGGTTCCTTTAGCTTGGCCAATGTTACCAAAGTTGATTTTGTAATTTTTCAGCTTTTTATGGATTTTCTATGAATTTTTGAAAAATAAAGGAAACAAAAAGGTTGATCAAAATTTAGGTGTCAACATGGTTTTTTTATAGGGGATGCACTCAATTCCCTACTAACCTGTGCCTAGGTTTTAGGCTCATTCGCAGCGAATACATTTTGATCGGTCGGGAGGTCTTCCACGGGACCGTAATGTTGGGCTTGGATATTGGCTTTCAAGGGGGACCCGCTTCGGAGTCGAGGCCATTGTATGAAAGTCTTCACCATCTGCTCCGGGTTTACAAGTCAAGAACCCTGCAAAACGAGAAAGAAATAGTCTTGCTCGTACTTCTTCGAGCTAAGCAATATGTTGACCCAAGTGTCTTAGTCAGAGAAGACTGTTTCAGGGTTGTAACATTGGTAGGATTGGGGACCGAAAAAGGCTTATTTTTGGCCCAGAAATTACGAAGGGTTTGACATTGGTGATCATTGCAAATTTACCACCTGCCCTTTTCCTCTCTGCACCTTCAGTTTTTGGGATGCGCAACCGATTTTGAGGTGTGCACCAGCTCTTCAGAGAGCGTTTCGTCGCATTAAGAGACTGATGACTCTGTCTGCGTCTCTGCTCCACGCTTGACACCATTTGGGGAGTAGTCTTTTTGATCTGACTCCTTTAGGGATTTCCTCTTTTCCCATCCGGCTTCATTGCGGATCAATCAAACAACTTACACGAGCATCGGCCTTGTTTTTACTAGGCATTTTGCTTTTTTCTCGATGCCGTGGATTTTTCTCATTCATTTTTGAAATCACACTTTTTCTCATCTTCATGGGATCGCGTTAGACCTATGATCAAAGGTCTAACAAGGTTAAACATTAACTTAGGAATTTTTTGCAAACCCTAAGTCTTGAACTCCTTCGTTTCTGAAGTGATGCTGCATCCGTCTTGGAATGTGCAATTATCACCAACGGGTTTATGAAATGATTCTGCAGGCTCAACTTGGCTATGCAAAGGATTCGGTGTGTGGGATAGAGAAATGAATGCTTCTCATCATCCTATGGCACTTGGATTACCATATAAACAACACACAAAGATTAATGTTAGTCCGAGCAAGAAAATTTCTAACCATTTTCTCCTGATGCTGCTGGACTCACCTCCATTTTGCCCCGATGTGGGGTGGTTCTTGACAGGGTTAAGAATGAAAACCGCCGTTCAAAGGGGTTATCAACGGTCACCTGTAGTGTTTGGGGGATATGAAACGAATGCCTCCGTTGTCCCAACCCATGTAATCGCTGCGAATGGTCCCTACTTCCGTAGGTCCAGATTTTGCTGTCTGATTCGCTCCACTTCTCTCTTAAGTGTGTATAGGACGTGTTTGGACTAGGCTTTGCCTCTCGTCTTTTGAGAAAACGTCCTTTTGAGAGTTTTGAACCATTCTTTATTGGAAAAATCTCTTTCATTTTCTCCAGAAATTTTACCCGTCAAAGGGGATTTTATGATGCCCCATGCATGTTCTTATTCATGTTCAGACAACCTCCTGTTTCAAAACATGAATGCCAATGAAATTTGAATTCTATGTCTTTTCTAGACATTAGAATCTGAAAGCTTTTCTTTTCTTCTTAGTTTTTTTTTTATTCAACATCTTCAATGGATTGGGGAAAGGGATACTTACCTGTCCCACGCGGCTAGAGATCCCTGAAAATGCGGAAAAAACATGTTATTGTACGTTCACGAATTTTTCAAAAAATTAGAACGATACATCTTACCCTTGGCCGTGTGCCCCTACGAGTGCACACAGGTTGTGAAAATCTGTCCTCCTTGATGGCGAGTCCCTATCAAGGATAAATAACAAGTGTTAACTCATATTCCCAAATCCAAGATAAATTGGGACGATACGACTTTACTCTTGATTTGCATTCCGTTATGATGTTGCGTATTGATATGAACAACATCTATCAAATTCCTCTATCCGTGCTTGAAGGTATTTGAAACGCCTACGGTCCATTTGCCCTAGCTGGGCGACGTCTGGTTTGTCATTTGAACGCATGAGCTTTTGGGTGCATTGTCTCTTTTATCACCTGAGATAAAAGAAAATGGAGAAAAATTTATCCCCAGATCTGATTGAAAATCAATTAGGAACGATACGTCCTTTTACCAAACGAGTGGCTCTGCGGCCAAATGTATTTTACACTGAAGAGACGAATTCCACTATGCTCCACGAGTTTGGGGAATTTGCCCCCATTTTCGATAGAAATGAGCCTTATCGAGATGTATACAATACAAATAGATCCCTAATACAATCAATCTAAGGGACGAGATATAGAGGATCTCAGCAAAATTAATCTTATACAAGAGAACTAGGAATGTTAAGTCAATCAAAGGAATGTGGTCCGAACACTTGGAGATGCCCCAGTTCCAATCTTCGAGATGTGACTCCAAGATCACCGGTTTTTTTTTAGGTGGTTTTAGATATATCAGCCATCCAAAGACATGCACATGAGACAAGTGAGGATAAAACTTCTAAAAATCAAAGGATTTGGCACCTAAGGTCAAGGTTCCCACCTCGAGTTCTAGAAAGAGCAGATTCCATTGCACAACTATCGTTGCATTGGGGCTCAATCCATAGCTCAAAATGAGCGGAATTGAAAAGTGGATTACCCCGTGCTTTTCCTCACGGAGATTCCATTTTCAATCCCTTCTATTGTTTTCCTATAGACGGCGCCCGGGGTTTTAGGCGCGGTTGTGTGTGTTTTCGGTGTCGTGCTAAAGCGATAAACATGCATCTTATTTAACAATCACCGCTTCAATATAAAACATACACACAATCATTCATTCCTACGCCAACCTGCATAAGACAACGTTAATCACAGACTACCCCCCTTATCACTCCAATCTGCAAAAACATATAACACCTATCATGAGCGGACTTACCTCACCTTCAAGAGCGCCTGTAAGGTTAGAAGAAATCACTCAGCGTTTTAATTACGGCCTAAGTCCACTTGAGGTCTAGAATCACATGTTCTAGAGCAAAGCTCCCCAGTGGAGTCGCCAGCTGTCGCGACCCGTCCGAAAGCGGACGCGGCTAATGGATTACCGATCGCGGGTCTTGGATCGGCGCGAGCCCTCCCAGGCCCATACCAAATCGCGGCGGGAGTATTTTTCAGAAGGATTCGACGATAAGAGTCGATCGCTTTCGACCTTAGTGTGGTCGTGGTGGCATGTGCAACTTGTGCATGCATTTGGAGTCGCCACCGGTCTTTCTTGGAGGGTAGACCGGAAACCTTACTGATCGATTGGGAGAGATCGATCAGTTCTACGGAACCAGAGTTTTTGGGTTCGGGGACTTGGTTACGCTGGTGTCGTTACCAACGCCCTTTCGGTACCTAACGCTAGTGATTTTCCTAACTAGGATTTCATGCAGGCGCAATTTTGGGTGAGGTAAGTCTGACATTGCACATTAACCAGTTTAACATGCTCACGTAATCATAATAAATAAATAAATGTCAATCACATAAACATCTATCCTACGTGGTGATCATGGAATTATGATTTAATGGGTCTCGAGCCAATGAGACCACATTTAATCATTTTAATATTTTAATAACGGAGAGCCGCTCTTCGCTTCTTCTTGGTTTCTTGAACTCTTCAAGAATTGGGCCCCAAAGAGCTCGCCGACTTAAAAGGCTCCCCCACGTAATCCTCGTAGCATTTACATCAACAATTGACTATGCTAAAAATAAAGATTACATGAAAAATAAAAGGAGTACGCAGCCTCCATTTAATAACTACAACCCCAAATATATAAATAATCATCATACATTCATATATACATCAATCACATTGATTAGGGATTTTTCCATGATCACCACCCTTCCACGTAAGTAATAAATTCACAATTTAAAACTTAGGAAGGCACAATAAAAATTCTACGTTGAATCATATTCAGAATTTTTATGTAAAATAAGATAGCCATAAATTTTCGATTCAAAATTGATTTAGTCTCAATTTTTGCTACGTTGATTAATTTATCATATAAAATAATCAACCTCCATTAGCCATGTAAGACGAACAATTCGTTAATACATATTGGCCATAGTATTGCAAAAATTGCAAAAAATCAATTAAATGCACGAAAACACCTAAGGATCGGCTCTGATACCACTGTTGGGATCCACGTAACACGTAGCGGAAATAAATAACAACCCATACATGTATCTCCAGAGGCGTACTTCGTGCATTTCAATCGAAAAAAATCACAAAGCCTCAAAGGGAGTAAATAGATTACCTCTCGTAGCGTGCTTGAACGGAGGTGTCGGTTCGATGTTCTTCGATCTCAGCCTCCACAAGTGTTAGGCATCTAGTTCGGACGCACCACCAATTGACGAACGGGGAGACGACTAATAACTCCACAACAATTGTGCTAGCAATATGCGGAATCAATATTCCGAACTTAGTATATTTTGCTCACTCAAGATGATGAGAATATAGAGAGTGTTTGTGTTCTTCTCTCTAAGCTCTCAAAAATTTGCACACTCTACAAAATGTCTCTCCCCTTCAACCTCAAAACTCTTGCCATCCTTTTATAACCAAAAATACCTTCCAATAAATTGTATTTAAAAATAGCACTAACAATTATAAATTCTATCTAAAAATAGCACTCACAAATAAATGACATTTAAAAATAGCACTAACAATAGCACTCACAATTTATAATACAAAAATGCTATTTAAAAATAGCACTAACAATAGCACTCACAATTTATAATACAAAAATGCTATTTAAAAATAGCACTAACAATTATAAATTCTATCTAATAATAGCACTCACAATTTATGATAAATAAATGCCATTTAAAAATAGCACTAACAATAGCACTAACAATTTATGATAAATAAATGTCATTTAAAAATAGCACTAACAATAGCACTCACAATTTATAATACAAAGATGCTATTTAAAAATAGCACTAGCAATAGCACTCACAATACAAAAATGCTAAAAAAAAGGCACTAACAAAGGTGTTAAAAATAATAACCATTATTATTATTACAAGAGTTAAAGAGGTTACCAAACAGTACAAATATGCATAACGTATAAATACGTATGACATATAAATACGTAGAGCATACATATACATCCGTGAAACCGGGGACTAATTGAAAGAAAAATGTGCAATTAAGCCCTTTTGGTAAAAATTGATTAAATTGGAGGGCAAATTGACCTAATTGCACTTTAAGACTTTAGAATCCAATGTCATAGCTTATAAAATGTGATAATTGAAAACTAAAAGACTCGAAAAGGATTTTTTTTTTTTTAGGCTCGGTTCGGGTTTATGTTTGTGAAGGAACATAGTGACCCGAGCGGAATTTTTGAGATTTAAAGTGACACACTTGAAGAGGAAATTAAAACAAAATTATCAAATATTTTTGGGTATTTTTCTGACCACGAATGGTACTTTTCTGATTTTTTGGGTATTTTTATAATTAAATAAACTCGAAAAATATTAAAAATACCGAAAAATATTTTTTGTTCAAAATTGGTTCCTAAGGCTAAACCAAGGCTTCCAAAGTTGATTTTGTGATTTTATGACCTTTTTTGATATTTTTAATTAATTTTAAAGAATAAAAATCACAATAATAAATGGTAAAAAAATCAGGTGTCAACACTCATCTCTTCAAGGCCTGGTATCTTTGTGACGGGATTGATCTCTATGGCCCGGTTCGTGGGTTTGAGGGACCGCCTGTTCAGGGGGTCGCTAATGCCCCAGCCTGGGACCCGATGGACATTGATACGCCTGACGGGGAGGTGGTGGATCCCGAACCCGGCACACAGCCTGAGGACGAGCCCGAGTAGTCTGTAGCCCCTTCTGTACAGTCGAGTAATAGTTCTTTTGACGATCCCAACAACCCGGCTCCTCCGTTGGACCGCCGCAATCACTAGTCTTAGCCGTGATCTTTTTGGGTGGTTGAAAGATCTTTTGTGGGAGTACCCTTTTGGAGTAGATGAGAGTTGACCTTACCCGACTCCTGTTTCTTTTTGAGAGTCTTAGAGGGCCACCCCGAACCATGGGGTTGTATATATTAGCTGGTAGCTCTGTAAGGTCATGGATCATTTATTCTCATCTGTTTAGTGCTTCTGTTTTATCTGACTGGTTGTTCCTGCTTCTCCATCCCATGCTGATCTTATTGTTTTGGAAGTTGCACGTTCCGCATGCGCCATATGATAGTAGGTCGATAGTCCGCCTGAGACGCTATCCTTCGTGACCTAGTGGCGATTTGGCAAGGGATGTCGCGAGCTCGAGAGTCAGGACGTGACATCCCCGCCCAAGGTGGTATCAGAGCAAGGTCAGCCTGATCCATCTGGTCATTAGCTTGGAGTGATAAGGAGCGTTGGGAAAATGGGATAGTTAGTAGATTTATGAGCTTTGTGCTTGTGACTGGTTTTATGCTTTAAGTATTGGGGTTGCCTTCTGACCGCGTTTGCTATGGGGTAAGCAGGGCTCCGTATCATTTCTGCATAATGAGAGGACGCGGTAAGAGAGCGCCGCGAGCGCCGCGAACGAGACCTGTCAGACCGATTGAGGAGATCGTGGGTGATAGTGGAGCGCTCGCAGCTGCTGGACTATCTGGGCAGGAGCCGACAGTGGCTCAGGTTATGCTAGCGCTGGGAACTATTGGGGATCTAATGGGACAGCAAGTGAGGGATATGAATGCTGCTGCCGTTGCTGCTGTTGGAACTCAACCGGTGAACCCTCCTGCTAGGGAAGTGAATGAAGGGCGTCAGGCCCAGTGGTTGATAGAGCAGTTCCTTAAGATGCAGCCACCTAAGTTTACTGGGAGTGGAGATCCAGAAGCTGCAACCTTGTGGATCGAGGAGTTGGAAAAGGCGTTTGTCCTTCTGAGATGTACCGAGGAGGAAAGGATCATTTTAGCTGTCTATCAATTGCAGGGGAATGCAAGCTTCTGGTGGAGAGCCTCAAAGGACAGAGTTTTTCCAGAGGGTACGGCCCAGACATGGGGTGCCTTCGTGCAAGCTTTTAATGACAGTACTTTTCACATACTGCGAGGAAACAGAAGATGGATGAGTTCCAACGCCTACGCCAGAACCAGCTGATCGTAGACCAGTATGAGGCTAAGTTCGCCGAACTTTCTAAGTATGCACCGAGGATGGTGACTGATCCCGAGGATAAGGCGAGGAGGTTTATGGACGGATTGAAACTTGAAATTCAGAGCTGGTTGGTACCTCTCTATTTGAAGGATTACAACGAAATCTATGAGAGAGCTCAGATGGTGGAACGACATCTGGCAGAGAAGTCTACAGCATCTGGATCGCGGGTTACGCCCCCGAATAGTTTTGACAGGAGGCAAGGGAAGAAACCCATGTTTAGCAACATGAGTCGCATTCCACCCAATCGCTGAGGGGCGATCAGCAAGCCAGTGTTTTGTCAGCACGAGTGGTGCAATCTGTGCCGCCAGAGGCATGGACCTGGTCCTTGCCCGTTTGGAAGTGGTGCCTGTTTTGGTTGTGGCCAGCTGGGTCATCAAGTGAAGGACTGCCCGCAGAGGAAAGGCAGACAAGCGCCGCCACAACAGGAAGGACCACCGAGAGGAGCTGCGCCACCAAACTTACAGAACCGTCCACCAGCACAAGGAAGGGTGTTTGCTGTCACCCGGGAAGTGGCGAAGGATTCGCCGACCGTTACAGGTACGGTCCTCTTGCATAACCAAGTAGCTTATGCTTTGTTTGATCCAGGTGCTACGCATTCATTTGTTGCCGATCAGTTTGTTAAGTTATCTGAGTTGAACTTGGTGCCTTTGGATGTTATGTTTAAGGTTTCTACGCCTTTAAAGGATAGTGTAGTAGCTACAGTAAGCTGTCCTGATTGTAGACTGGTGGTGGATGGTCATGAAAGTAGGATAGACCTGGTTGTTCTGGAAATGTATGACTTTGATTTAATTGTGGGGATGGATTGGCTGACAAAGCAAAGGGCCACGATGGACTACTTTAATAAGGTGATTCGGTTTAATCCGATGGTAGGTACTAGATTTGAATTTAGTGGAAATCGAGGAGGAACCTCGACTGTTATGATATCGTCGCTTGAGGCGACTCGACTGTTGGAGAGTGGTTGCCAAGGTTATTTGGCTTCTATGGTTGATACGACTACTGAGGAATTGAAGTTGGAGAATATTGCTATCGTGTGTGAATTCCCAGATGTTTTCCCCCAGGATTTACCTGGTTTGCCACCAGAGAGGGAAATTGAGTTTGTTATAGAATTAGCTCCTGGGACGGAGCCAATCTCTAAGGCGCCATATAGGATGGCTTTGTCGGAGTTGAAGGAACTCAAGGTACAGATGCAGGAGTTGTTAGATAAAGGGTTCATTCGCCCTAGTGCATCGCCTTGGGGAGCACCTGTTCTATTTGTCAAGAAAAAGGATGGATCTCTGAGATTGTGTATCGACTATAGGCAGTTGAATCAAGTGACGATCAAGAATAAGTACCCACTACCGAGGATTGATGACTTATTTGACCAGTTACAGGGAGCGTCGATATTTTCTAAGATTGATCTACGGACGGGATACCATCAGTTGAGAATCCGAAAAGAGGATATACCGAAATCGGCATTTAGAACACGCTATGGGCATTATGAGTTTACTGTGATGCCGTTTGGTTTGACGAATGCTCCTGCCACTTTTATGGATTTAATGAACAGGGTGTTTAGCGAGTTCTTGGATCGTTTCGTGATTGTGTTTATAGACGAAATTCTGGTGTACTCAAAGAGTGTTGAAGATCATGAACAACACTTGAGGGTAGTTCTGGAAACTTTAAGAGGGCATCAGTTGTATGCTAAGTTCAGCAAGTGCGAGTTTTGGCTAGCTCGCGTGGCATTTTTAGGCCATGTAATTTCTGGTGAAGGTATTGCTGTGGATCCAGCTAAGATCGAGGCAGTGATGGAGTGGCCACGACCGACGACTGCTACATAAATTAGAAGTTTCTTGGGTTTGGCAGGCTATTACAGACGATTTGTGGAGAGGTTTTCAGCTATAGCCTCGCCTTTGACTAAGCTTCTGAAGAAAGACATGAAATTCGAATGGACAGACAAGTGCGAGCGTAGTTTTCAAGAGCTTAAGCATAGGCTAACTACGGCTCCTGCTCTGACAATTCCGTCTGGTCTTGGTGGTTATGAGATTTATAGCGATGCTTCGCTTAGAGGATTGGGTTGTGTCCTGATGCAACATGGTAGAGTAGTAGCGTATGCATCTCGTCAATTGAGACCTCATGAGTTGAATTATCCCACACACGACCTGGAGTTGGTTGCGGTCGTGTTTGCTTTGAAGATCTGGAGACACTATCTGATTGGTGAAAGTTTTCAGGTGTATACTGATCACCAGAGTCTGAAGTATCTGTTCTCTCAGAAGGAGTTGAACATGAGGCAGCGCCGATGGATGGAACTACTTAAAGATTATGATTGCGAGATTCTGTATCATCCGGGTAAGGCAAATAAGGTTGCAGATGCCCTGAGTAGAAAATCAGTGATTGCTCAATTACGTATTCGTGAGTGGCGTTTGCTAGAGCAAGTAAGAGACTCAGATTTCAAGCTGGAGATAAGTCATTTGTCAAGTCTTGTGGCAACTTTGAGAATCGAGCCGGAAGTTCGGGTTAAGATTAAGGCCCTACAGTCTTTAGATCCTGTCATTCAAAAGATCATTCAAGAGGATTCAGCTAAGCGAAGGGTCGATTTCCAAGTGGCTGAGGATGGAATACTGAAATTCAGAGGACGTTTGGTTGTGCCTGCTGATGAGAGTCTAAGGGAAGAGATCTTGTCAGAAGCACATCGTAGTAATTATAGTATTCATCCTGGGAGTACGAAGATGTATCAGAACCTGAAGCAGCATTATTGGTGGAATGGCATGAAAGCGGACATAGCCAAGCATGTGGCTAAGTGTTTGACCTGTCAACAGGTCAAGACGCAGCACTGTAAGCCTGGAGGATTGCTGCAGCCTTTGGAAATTCCGGAGTGGAAATGGGAGCATATCACGATGGACTTTGTCATGGGATTACCAAGGAGTCAGAGAGGCATGATTCAATATGGGTAGTAGTGGACAGATTGACGAAGTCAGCGCACTTCATTGCAGTGAGAAAGGATTTCGTTTTAGACAGATATGCAGAACTTTATGAGAGACACATTGTGAGATTACATGGAGTGCCAGTGACGATCACTGCTGATCGAGACCCTAAGTTCACTGCTACGTTTTGGAAAAGTCTGCCAACAGCATTGGGGACGAAGCTGCAGTTTAGTACGGCCTATCACCCACAGACAGATGGGCAGTCTGAAAGGACAATTCAGACCTTAGAGGACATGTTGAGGGCATGTGTTTTGGATTTTAAGGGCAGTTGGGAAGAACAGTTGCATTTGGTTGAGTTTGCTTACAACAACAGTTACCAACAGAGTATAAAAATGGCACCTTTCGAGGCATTGTATGGCAGAGCTTGTAGAACGCCAGTCTGTTGGGAAGAAGTGGGTGAAAGAAAGATCACCGATCCGGAATTAGTGGAGCAGTCAATGGAAGAGATTAAGGTAATTAGAGACCGGCTGAAGACAGCGCAGAGTCGCCAGAAAAATTACGCAGATAAGAGGCGCAAACCTTTGGAGTTTCAGGTAGGCGACCATGTCTTTCTAAAGGTGTCGCCTATGAGAGGGACATAACGTTTTGGCAAGAAAGGGAAATTGAGCCCAAGATACGTAGGACCGTTTGAAATCCTGGAGCGGATTGGAACTTTGGCTTATCGTTTTGCGTTACCGCCGAGACTTGCCCAAGTACATAATGTCTTCCACGTGTCGATGTTGAGGAAGTATGAACCGGACCCCGCTCATGTGCTGAGTTATGAGGAGATTGACCTAGATGAGCGAGCCTCATACGTGGAACGACCTGTTATGATTATGGATAGGAAAGAACAAGTACTCCGGACCAAGACGATCCCTTTGGTCAAGGTGATTTGGCAACACCATGGTATCGAAGGAGCTACCTGGGAAAGCGAGGAAGTTATGAAGAGTAGTTATCCTTATCTTTTTGAATAGTTGGGACTGTGTTGCAATTTCGAGGACTAAATTTCCTAAGTGGGGGAGAGTTGTGACGTCCTGGAAATCTCAATTTCTGTAAGATTCGGAATTCAATATAAGGATATTATATGGAATAATAGTCGATAAATATTTTGGACCGTTAGGACCGAAGTGACGATAATTTGGACGAATTCCGAAGTTTCGATCGTTTTAAATTAGGTTCGATTCCTTATTCTTTTACAAATTAGATTTTCGACTTTCGCGCCGAACCTAATCCCAATCAAGCCTAGCCAGTGAAATTGCAAAATTTTCTGTTCGTCCAGTGCGCCAAAATTTCATTTCAGTCCCGGCATGGCCAATTACCATTTTACCCATACCCTAATTTGCTTAGGACAAAACCCATTAAGCTAAGGGATAAGAAGACCCCAAAGTCTTCAATTGGACCCCACCATCTCCCTTCCCCATGCAGCCCATCAGCTCACGTCGCTTCCCTCTTTCCCCTCACTCTTCGGCCGCTGCTTCTTCTTCTCTTCCTTTCCCTGCGGTTTTCTGCTTGAGCGATGCACGGCCGAGCTTCCTCTTCCCTTCCTCGTGGATTTTGTGCGACCACTAGCCCACAGCCAGCCACTGTTGACACCTGATTTTTTATCAGTCTTTCATAGTTTATTTTTAAAAAATTCATAAAAAATCTATAAAAAGTTAAAAAAAATTAAAAAAATCATCTTTGGTAGCCTTGACCAAGCTAAAGGAACCATTTTTGATAAAAAAATAATTTTTCATATTTTTTAATATTTTTTAATATTTTCCAAAAATAGAAAAATGCATGAAAAATGAAGAAAAATAGCGTTCGCTGTCGTAAAAATATAGAAAAATAGTCAATATTTTTATTTTAGTTTCTTTTACATTTTGAACTCATAAATAGTCAAAATTCAAGTTCAATTGCATGTGTTTCTTCACGACGCATAGAGTTGAATTTAGCAAAAAAATGTCATTCGAGTATTTTAATTTGTAAATTTCTACATCTTTTTTAGTCTTGACGTCCAATTAGATCGACCACCATCTACAATAAATGCCCCTTGCTGAATATTTTCGTTTTTGTTTCACATGATTTCATGGTGTAAAACGCCGAGTGGATACCCAAATATAATCGGGTCGGCATGAGCTCGATAGCTCGTCCAAGACCAAACCAGGGCACGGCAAACCCCATGTGAGTACTCTCGAACTCCTTCGATGCTTCCTAATACTTTTCTTAGGTTAGATCGTGTGTAGAATGGCTAGGACAGCTAAATTATTCTTGAGCTGTGATTGATAAATAGGACCTTACTAGGAATGTCATGTGATTTATTTGCATATCTAGATTCCTTGAGTTGGGCATTTTATTACTGATTGTGATTGCTAGGATAATCACTCCTATCTACATGAATTTCTAGATTTAGGGTTCATACCTTACTCATCCGCATGAATCTCAGGCTAGAAAATTCAGTCAACTTAGGTACCGAAAGGGCGTCAACTCTGACAGTTGGTGTAACTAAGTCCCCGAAACTATTTCTCTGGTTCTCGCAGAATTGAATAGAAACTCCCAACTATTCGATTGGGTGGTCCAATCATACCCTAAAAAAATGATTGGTGGCGACTCCATGGCATGCACACTTAGCACATGTCACTAGACCACACTGAAAGTCGATCACGCATACCTCCGTTGCGATTTGGGTAATGGGCCTTGGGAGAGGCCCGCGTCCGACCAGACAGGACGGCCCATTAGCCCTCGAGAGCCCGACAACCTCAAGAGGGTCGCGACAGACTGGCGACTCCGCTGGGGACTGGTTCTTAACCATTTAGTGGACTTGAGCCGATTAAAAAGTTGATTGATTCTTCTAACCTAATTTTATGCAGATGCTCTCGAAAGTGAGGTGTATATGCTAACGAATATGTTAGATGTTTTTGTAGACGGGAGAAATAAGGGGTGAAGTGCTTGTTAACTTTGTTTTATGCAGGCAGGAGTTTTGGAT